>OY856413.1:919712755-920427755 GCA_963693085.1 Alisma plantago-aquatica | reverse complement strand
GATTATGTAATGTAGTTAGTGGGCAATGCGAAATAACACATGTAAGAAAGTCACAAAGTGGAAACAAACTTCAAATTCATAATCTACATGTTAAAAATAGCCTACATGTCAATTTTCATCTAATTTGGACAACCTTGATATAATAAGGTAAGTTTAAGAGAGAGACAATGAATATTAGGCACATCTAATAAATAATGTGATGAAGGGGGTCTAAAAGATGGAAACAAGGGCAAATTCGAATTCAACTCATCAAAGTTAACTTGTGGATGAAGTTTCACCTAATTTGGGATAATCCTAGTGTCATTAATGCATGAGGAAAGATAAACAAAGCTTTGGTTAATTAATGCATCAAAAGTTTCCAAATGTAAAAACTAATGGTAAAATCGGTTTCTACATGCCTTAATTGGTCTAGGTGCAAATTTTATATAATTTGGATAATGTTTGATACCCCAATTTAACTATACAAGAAAACACCCAATTTTAAATCCCATCTCAAACTTAGTATTAATAAATTAACCACCGATTTTTCGGTCACACTATAGTTTTCCCGATTTTCTCTGTCATGCAGATTTCTCTACTTTGCAAAATTTCGGGTTTGTTTCTAGCCGTTGATCTTCCGATCATGTGGCTCCGAGGTCGTCTCCTTCCTCGGCTCGGAACAGGAAACAGAACGAACTGTAGATCTGAGTTTCCAACGATCGTATCTTCCTCGATACTAATCTGTTTTCCTCAATTTCTTTTCTGTTGAATTTTTCATTGGATTGCGCACAAAACGAGCCCCTGAATGACTCCTCTCGTGCACTATATATGAAACTCCCAAAGTTGGCGCGGACACCCTCGTTGCCATGGACTTACCCAAGCCTCTTTGATGCATCATACCCTTATAAGATGATCCAAAAACAATTGTCGGACCTCCTAGAACTTGCCCCCATCATCAATCACACCCCTTATCCTTTATGCTACCGCCGCGAGGATCACTTTATTCGACCGAAGCCACAACTATGTTCCTGTGACTCCGGTCACCTTTTACCTAATTGACTCCACTGTAAGCATCCCCCAGACTCCTCCTTGCTTTCTCTACTCCTATATGTTTGTCTGCTTTAGTGTTTATTGGTTTTCCTATCCCTGGCGTCAAACCTGTAACCGCCGGCTCTGTTCCTGCTTCCCCATCATTACCTCGGCCGGTTTTTACCTTCTGAGATGTTTCCCTCAGCACCGACACATCTGCACTACTCAATTTTAGCCTTTGACGAGCTATTTCTAGAGGTTTTTTTGCCTTCCGATGTCTTTCGCTTCTTGCCAGGGCGGAGGACCTTTCCCCGTCGTGGGTGACTCAGGGCCCAAATTTGGGTTCCATGAGTTCGCCAGAAGATGAGGTGAAAGTTGGGCATCCTTGCATTGAGTTCCAGAGTTGTTCCCCCAATTTTTGCTCCTCGACAAAGGATCTCCAGAGACCTGTGAGTTGTTCTAATCTATCATGCTCATTTGGAAGACAAACGCTGGATGCTTTACCAGTTTGCCCCTTTGTTCCCCTTTAGTACTTTATTTTCCGTGAAGGGTATTTATGACTTTTCATCCTTATACTTCTTCTTTTCCACACTGAGGCTTTAGCAGAGATAGAAGTTGACTTGGCGAAGCCGGATTGGGCTAAGTCATTTCCTGCTGACGTGGTTTAATTGAGCATTCTGATCGATCGAATTTTTGATAATTGATAACTTATCAGCTCAGAAAAATAAAATAAGATATGTATTGGCATCAGAAAAATACAAGTTTCCAATGGTACTAGTTTTGTAACCTAAATCCAATGTCAAAAATATGTGATTTTCTTGGATTTAATCTAGTTGGAAAATAGCTTTCCGAATTCATAACTAAATATTTATAAGTCAGAAAAATATAATAAAATATGTTTTGGACTCAAAATAATACAAAATAAAATGTGTAATGGTTTGATAACCTAATCACAAATAATGAAAAAGGTGGTTTCTAGGGTTTGATTAATGCATATGAAATTGACACAGAATCTACCTATATGGTTAATAGGTTCTTTGGAGACCTAGGCTTGGCCCTAGAAGTGACTCTGGACTCTGAAGTTGAGGTATGTTTTGCATCTCCGATTATTTTATGTTGAGCAATTCACCTATTCTGTTCTTTCTCTTGGTCCTATGGACACTAGCCTCTACACATTATCTTTTCTTTTGAAAATCATGATTCATATAAACTACCTTATTTGATGTTGATCTTGTGATCTCAGATATTCTTTTGGACTCTTTTCATATACTTTGTACATGATGGAACTCCATATGATGACATATGATGTCTTTTGCCCACTTGTGAGGTGGATGTATATGTTGGTCACTTATGTGGTGACTAGTTTGTATAATCCGACTATACTTTTTACTTGCCTCTACATTTTACATGCTATGTGATTCAGTAGCAATAGAGTAGTGTAATTGCATTGGTATTTGTTTATGGGCAGATGTGTTTTCCTGCTCTTATGATTCCCCATACCTGGGCAAGATGTATGATTCTTGGCCCATGTTTTATATATTTGGGAGTTTGGCAGTATACCATTCTCTATCAGGTTTTAAGATGAATGATTCTTGTCCCTCTTTATCTTTATATTGTTCTAGGGCTATGCTTATCTCGCATGCATGCAGTTTGTTGATGATTCCATGATATGTACTTTGTTTCCCACTATGGTAGTGGATGTATTTATGGCACAATCTTTTTATATTGTTTAAGGGAAAGTATCATTCTTATTGAGATCTTTTCTTTTGATACCCACTTGGGTGGTACTTTTCTTTTCTATGGGAAGCTTTTATTTATTTGATGTCCTTTATTTCTTATATTGCTCAAATTTACTTTTTAGTATGCACATACCAACCTTTGCTGATATCATCTATTTTCTCTTCTTGCTGGGGTATGCTTCCAACCCTAGGTGAAGGATATGGAGGACATGACATAAAGTTATGGACTTAGATTGAGAAGTTAAAGCTTGGAGACAATCTTGATGTAGTTTAGATTTCCCTCTTCCTGGATCCTATGATGTACCTTACATGTAATATGTTCTTTTGTAACCTTGTGTTAAATTGAATAAAGTCAATATTTTTATTTCGCTGCTATACTTTGGTTGTTTTGAATACCATTTAAAAGATTTAAATTTTTTACACCCACTCCAACATATCTTTGGTTATGTTTGACTGGAGGTTTGATTCTTCAAATTTTTAGTAGAGAGGTGGTTTCACTTCTTTACAATATGGTATCAGAGCCCATGGTAGTCGAAATCTGGCTATTTCAATTTTATCTCTCTATTAGAAATCCTTGACTTTGCTAAGTTATCCCTAAGTGAGATGTTCACCCTAGATTTGATATTTGATGATCTTTTAATGCAATAATGTTTGATTTGAGGATAAGATTAGGGTATGTGAAGTAGTAGGATAAGAAGTCTTAACATGGAAATATTGTGACTTGGTTTTCATTTTGATTTTGGGCCCTAATTTCCATTTTCAATCGCAAACGTTTTTCACTACAAATTATTTTCCTTATATACTATATGTATAAAAAATGTTTTTTTTTGCATTTTATCGAAGTTTTCTTAAACTGAGTCACAATGAAGTGATATGAGAAGTTTTGGTGGTGAAACCCTAAACCTAGTGTTAACCCTAGTTTTTGACTTTAGAGTTCTGACTAGGATTGGTATAAAGGTGTAGTCGACCTACCCTGTGACTTTTGGTTGTTTGTGTAGGGTTGTTTGGTTAGAGACATAAGGACCTAAAAACTCAACCCTAGATGGTGACTTCTAGTTGGATACATGAACAACATAAATCTCTAAAACTTTTATAAAAAAAAAGATATGTGGGTGGCCCTAATTGTTGATTAGTTTGACTTGTTAGGTTGAACCTTGTAAGGGGTGGAGAATAGTTGGATGTTGATGTTTGGATCTATAGGTTTTGAGGACGAAATCCTTTTAAGGGGTGGAGTGCTGTAACATACCATATCTTGGACCCTATCCTAGAACATTGACCTTTTTGGTTGACCAAACAAGGTTGAGGTTAGAGTGATCCTAATATGGTAAAGAAGGAGTATATCACCCTAATGTAATCTAACATGTCACATAACTCTTTTGGATGGTAATAAGAAGATAAAAGACTTAATTGATTATGTAATGTAGTTAGTGCGCCATTAGTGGGCCATATGACATAACACATGTAAGGAAGCCACAAAGTGGAAACAAACTTCAAATTCGTAATCTACATGTTAAAAATAGCCTACATGTCAATTTTTATCTAATTTGGACAACCTTCATATAATAAGGTAAGTTTAAGAGAGAGAAAATGAATATTAGGCATATCTAATAAATAATGTGATGAAAGGGTCTAAAAGATGGAAACAAGGGCAAATTCAAATTCAACTAATCAAATTTAACTTGTGGATGAAGTTTCACCTAATTTGGGATAATCCTAGTGTCATTAATGCATGAGGAAAGAGAAACAAAACTTTGGTTAATTAATGCATCGAAAGTTCCAATTGTAAAAACTAATGGCAAAATCAATTTCTACACGCCTTAATTGATCTAGGTGCAAATTTTGGTATAATTTGGATAATGTTTGATACCCCAATTTAACTATATAAGAAAATACCCAATTTTAAATCCCAATATAACTCAAACTTAGTATTAATAAATTAACCATTGATTTTTCGGTCACACTATAATTTTCCTGATTTTCTCTGTCACACGGATTTGTCTACTTAGAAAATTTTTGGGTTTGTTTCTAGCTGTTGATCTTCCAATCGTGTGGCTCTGAGGTCGTCTCCTTCCTAGGCTAGAAACAGGATACATAACGAATAGTAGATTTGAGTTTCCAGTGATCGTATCTTCCTCGATGCTAATCTGTTTTCCCCGATTTCTTCACTGTTGAATTTGTCATTGGATTGCTGACACGCTAGAACCGTGCGCATGAATGCAAGTACACACTTTGAGTAATATAGGCCTATGTGAGGCCCGAGTAGAACTCAGGGAGACGTAGTTTCAGTGACTACTACTAACTACGGTGCGATCAGCTAAGCCGATTGAAAAGTTGGATTCAAGTTTAAACAAAAATAAAAGGAAACTAAAAGAAAATTAAAAGTGGTTGATTCAAATGAGATGGATTCCTTAGGATTATCGATTTCACCACATGGTCTCGTTATATCTTATTTCTACCAAACTAATATAAATTTTACTCCTACCTTGGATAGAAAGCCTGTAGTCAGAATTTCCCGCTTTCGTACACTACCTAGATCTAAGCCAATTCCACGTTTGTAGTAATTTTTATCTTATTCTAGGTGCATTATCAAAGACTCTGGATTTCTTTCCACTAACCGTACGTCACCTTTCTCAAGGAACGCGTAGGAAAGTGTATAAATTGTGGTTTTCAAACCTTTAATCCTCCTTCTGGAGCAATTATCAGTCTATTATCCTACCGATGGTGATCAAGCATAGATAGGTCACTCAATTCCACAACTATATATCCAGGAAAGAGAGAAAACTATATTAATACATGCAAAAGTCGATACAACGATTCCCCGGGCTACTCCCGAGTCCTAAGGAAAGGAGGGGTTTAGCCCCCATAGTTTTCACGTGCAAATACATAGAGAGAGAAAAGAAAAATATGGGAAACATGAAAGAAATTCATGTAACCCCTAGAGAGAAGGTGTTCCAGATGATCCTCCTCGAGAGGCACACGTTCTGCAGTCTTCCGACAGCAAAATCATCCGTCGGAGGTGCTCGAATCTCCCAGTTGACGTCATTCGGCTCCATGCTCCTCTCTCTCCCTTCTCTGGTCTTCGTGCGGTGCAACATGATGTATCCCTTAGGTATGGCTGTCCTCTTTTTAAGTCTTAGGTCAACTTACGGTACCACCTAACGTGGACCGTCAGATCGAGATGATCAAATCGGATTGCTGATTTCTGATAAAGTCGGTGGCACCAACTGTCTCGGGTGCGGTTCTTGCTGTGGTGAAGTCGGTGGCACGGACTCGTGATTGTCGGTGACACCATGCTGGTGCACGTACTTTGATTTGTTGCTCTGACCCCATCTCGGTGGCACCGACTCTTCTGGTCTCTTATTGCCCGGCCACTGCTGCTATCTCGGTGGCACCGACTGTGATGTCGGTGGTACCGACTTTTCACTGTACATGGAGTACCTGAAAAATTCATAAAAACATGTATAAGCCCGGGGAATGCATAAAATAATGTAATTATGATAAAATGAGCATAGTTTGTTGCAAACAAAGTATACAAGCCAATAATAATGATTTATGAAAATAAGATCAATTAATTGACTAATAAATGCACAAAATGAGTATAAAATAGGCATGTAGAAGCGACTCAAAACACATGCATCAAACTCCCCTAAGCTTAAACCTTGCTCGTCCTCGAGCAACAACACCTTTGGATCTGGTTGAGATAAGTCAGCTGAAGGACATAAGTGCATAAAGTTCATCTAAAAAGTCTCCACCTTTCGGTCCTCCTTCCGGCCCTTACTGACCACTGAACACTAACTGCCATTTAGGTGACCGAAAACCTCTACAAAAGATGTCCATCCCCCAATCAATGAAACACTATCAATTAAAGCAGTTAATATGATAGAGTCATTCGGTTCATACTTGGTGCATCGTGTGATATCCTATCTACGTTGCTCTTTTCTCTACCTACCATATATGTGGAAGTAGTTCTCCTGATAGATAACAAATGAGGAGAAAATCATTGAGTGGCCTACCAATAAGAGCAACGGGTAGTTGGAATGGGTGGCTGTGGAAGAATCATGAGCACATAAAATCATTCATGCAATCAAAATTATGATGAACCTATGATGATGAGAATTATAGAATGCTCCTAATGCCTAATCATTGAGGTGAAATGATGCATGCAACTATCATTTCATCTCAATATAAGACGAAATATCTACAAACCACATCATGTACTAATTCTTCCTTATGATCAGGTAGGATTATGCCCTTTCTCCCTCACTTTCTGACACTATACTCAAATCTTTTTTTTTCTTTCAAGACCCCTTTTAACATGATAGAATTGCTTTGGGCTTCCACTTGCACTGCACATTTGATTTATGTCAATGCTTTTTTCTTTTTTTCTTTTAAGGATATGGACAAAATCACTCCTTCTTATATTAGAGAAGAAGAAACTAGACACGATATTTGCAAAACGATATGTAATGCATGTGCAAACTAAATGAATAAGATGTTATGCAACTACATGCCCTGCACCAGAATTTTTGTTGCACATGTATGTTTTTTTTTCATTTTTTTTCTAATGAAAGAAAAAACAAAAACTATTATGCAAGATCTACTATGCAATGTAAATGCAATCAAGAGAAAGAATAATAACATGTACTCAATCTTCTTATGGTGGAGTGTAAAGTGAAAGTATGCAGTGGGTGAGATCACACAACTAAGAGATAGAACCTTTAGAGAAAATCATATGTCCCTCTCTAATGACCTATGTACAAGGTAATCAAGGGGTTTCTCTATTAAATGTTAGTTTAAGGTCACATTAGTGTTTGGTCAATTTGGGCTCAACAACCTTATCAATCACTTTTCTTAGACAATTAAGATGGTCATTTCTGTTCTCATGTCCTATAGATGACTTACCCAAGCACTTCCTAAGTTATGCAACTCGATTACTCACAAGATAAGCTCACAAACATTTTGAAATTTGCTCATTTTTTTTCAGTTTTGTGCACCCAACCCAGAGATTGATAAACTCACATGAAACCATGTATTTACACTAGATAGATTGTGGATCCTACATAATAGAAAAGCTAAAAAGAAAACTAATTTTACCAAAATAAAAACAAAATGCTAAAATGAAAGAAAAACTAAGATAGAAGTTGTTCCAACACCCCCCAAGCTTGAATATGACTATGACCTCATAGTCAAAATTCCAACTTAAGAGGTGGAACAGAGATACCCAACTAATATGGTAGAGGTGGTGGCTGGGTAGGGTCCTAGGGAGGAAACATCCCCTGAAAGGTCGGGTCAGAAGAAGGCATATTTGGTGGCATCAGGTAGCCTCCAAAGTATCCCTAGCTCCAATAGTGGTCAAAGAATGACTGTTGGTAGTTTTCCATCCTCTGCAGGTGTTGATGCATGTTATCTTGGTTAGCCAAGAGAAGAGGTTCATTCTCGTAGATCGCCTACTGATTGGTGTACAGCCGACCGTACACATCTTGAATTATGGCCAAAGATTGAGTTTGCTGCTCTTGATGTGTCTGTATATCCTGCAGCATGGAATACATGCCTGTCATATAATAAGATTCCTCTCCTTCCAGAGAGGGTGGTGGGGCTGAAGACATAGAGGCAGCATACTATCGTGGATGCTTCCGCAGAGCAAATCGATGTGTCATGGGGATAGTGGGCTCCACTTCCTCCACGTCATCGCTTGACTGCTCCTCCTCCTCATCATTTCCTTCTTGTTCTTTATCTTTGTCATCGATGTCTGGCCATCTATAGTGGTCAATTTTTCTGATGTTGAAAACAGGATCAGGTAGTTGACGCTCATAGAAAGTGCCACTGATTGAATAGATTGCATAGATGGTGTTATGTTGGACAGAGATAAGACCAGCCTGCTTGAAGTGGAGGCGGTCTATGCGAAGCTTGGAATGCAGAGACTCCAGAGTAGAAAGATTCAGGACTAAGTGGAGAGCAATGGGGGTGATAAGTCCCCCAAAAAGAATAGGCGTGGTCCTCCTTACGTTGCACTTTATCGCCATCACATGGGTGAGGAAGAAAGCTCCAAAGTTGACCGGCCTCCCCTCCAAAAGTTGGTAGAGAAAGTAAAAGTTTGGCAGCTGGACCTTCGCTTGCCCTTGAGTAGACTTGGCGAAGAGAGTGTTGGTGAGCATGCGATGTAGCACCCGAACAAATGGGTGCTTGAGGTCCGCCAATGAGCTGTGATGCCAATTTAACTTATAACCTTCTGGCACTGTCACGAGATCCTTTCATATTACATCGAAGTCAACGTTCTCGGGCTGGTGGCATGGCACATGAGGCCATCCATAGATGTTGTTGAAGGCGCGAAGAGTGATGGAGTAGTTGGTGTTGTAAAGGTGGAAGTCCACCTTCCTTCTCTCCACTCACCTCGCACCGGGCGTGCTGGGTCGGGGGTGACAAATATCTCCAGAGACGCCAAGAACTCGATCACAATCTCCTTGTATGTTGGCCACCCACCGAAGATAGGGTTCATTGACCCTCCATCAAACTCTTTCCCTTCGAGGATAGCCGCCATGTTGTCGTTGAAGCCCATGTCCTCCAATAGATGTCGGTCTCCGTATCTTGTTGGAGCGAACGACCTCTTGGCGAGCTCCTCGTACACCTTCCGCACTTCCATCAAAGGGTGGCTGATCTGGGGTCATGGCGTCAGACCGCCAAGAGGTCCTACTCTCCTTGCCATGAAGTTAAAGTGATCGGGGAAGGAGGTTGAGAAAAGAAGAGCTCGGTGTAGCTTCTGGATGATCGAAGTAGTCACTTGCACTTGGGGAGTAGTGGTTCTTGAAATTGTGAGGAGAAAAAATCCAATACTTCCCTTTTATAGACTTGGCGCCGCCCTACTGTATCAAAGTCGATGGCACTGACTAAGGAGTCAGTGGCACCGACTCTATGGCTTATCCGTGGCCTCAGTGCATCGACGGTCGTCGGTGCGCCATCCTGGAAAACTGGATCATCTACATCTTGGCGACATCGACTCTGGGGCGGATCGGTGCTACCGATCGTCGATTCTGGATCATTGATAAAGGCGCCCACGGATCAGTGCTTTCTACTGTCGGTGGCACTGACTCAATCGATCGATTTTTTTTCTTTTAGAGATGTCGGTGGCATCTACTTGGTAGTTAGTGGCATCAACTTTTTCCAATCAGATTAGCCTTCTCACTGACCCAATCTCGGTGCCATTGACTTGGGATTCGGTGGCACCGACTTCTTCACAACCCTGCACATTAAACTAGTCAAGGTATCATTTTTACAAAACAAATATGAAAAACTAAGTACTACTAAACCAACATAATGGAGAGAAATGAAATGAACATCCTAATGGTTGGGTTGCCTCCCAACAAGTGCCCTTGTTTAATGTCCTAGGCTAGACAAATCCATTATTGAGATCAATTAGGAGCAATGAGTTTCACCTCATGCTCCTTCCTATTGAAATCTTCTCCAAAGTAGTGCTTCAGTCTTTGGCCATTAACCAAGAAGAATCTCTCTCCCTATTTGATTCTATCCGCCCCATGTGGAAACACTTCTTCTATGACAAACAATCCACTCCACCTAGATCTCAGCTTCCCAGGGTGTATATTCATCCTTGAGTTAAAGAGAAACACATTCTCTCCCGAATAAAAGACTCTCCTTGCTATACGCTGGTCCTGTATTTGCTTAGTCCTCTCCTTGTACAATCGTGAATTCTCATAGGCATTCATCCTAAATTCATCAAGCTCATTCAACTCCAGCATCCTTTTCTTACCTGCTTCATCAAGGTCAAAATTGAGCCTCCTTAATTCCCAATGAGCTTTATGTTCTAATTACATAGGGAGATGACACACCCATCCATAAACTAACCTAAAGGGTGTAGCTCCTATTAGTGTTTTATAGGAAGTCCTATAGGCCCATAGCGCATCAACCAACAATTCACTCCAATTTTTTCTACCAGACGACACCGTCTTCTCAAGAATCTTTTTGATATCACGATTAGAAATCTCCACCTGCCCTTGAGTTTGTGGGTGGTAAGGTGTACCCACATGGTGCGTCACTCCATATTTTCTTAAAAGTGCCCCAAATTTCTGATTGGTGAAATGAGTTCCCCCATCGCTTATAATCATCCTCGACACTCCGAACCTGCAGAAAATGTGATGCTTAACAAATTTGCATACGACATTGGCATCATTGGTGCGAGTTAGAATCACTTCCACCCATTTTGACACATAATCTACAACCAGTAAGATGTAGAGGTTGGAGTTAGAGGACAAAAAGGGTCCCATGAAATCAGTACCCCATAAATCAAATACTTCTACTTCTTGAAACACATTCAGTGGCATCTCCTGCCTCTTAGATATGTTACCTGACTGCTGACATACGTCACACCTACACACAAAATCATATGCATCTTTGAATAGGGTTGGCCAGTATAAACCGCTCTCTAAAACTTTTACGACTATCCTAGAACTGGCATGGTGTCCACCTGTAGGTAGTGTGTGGTAGTGTTTCAACACACTCTCATACTTGCATTCAAGTACACAACTCCTCAATATTCCATCCCTGCACTATCTCAACAAAATAGGATCATCCCAAAAATAATAGCGCAATGAATGAAAGAACCTTTTCTTGGTACCCCCAATCAACGAGTAATTCCTTGCAAACTAAATAATTCACGATGTTAGCAAACCAAGGGTCTCTTTGGTTAAGGGCGAACAACTGCTCATCAGGGAAAGTCTCTAGAATGGGTATATTAACATCTTTCTCATCTACCCTCTCCAATCTAGATAGGTGGTCAACCACCACATTCTCAATCCCAACTTTATCTTTGAACTCAATGTCAGACTCCCGTAGTAAAAGGATCCATTTAATCAATCTTGGTTTTGCATCCTTCTTCTGCAACAAGTATTTAATTGTCGCATGATCAATCCACACCACCACCTTAGCTCCCACAAGATATTATCTAAGTTTCTCAAAAGAAAAGACAATAACAAATAACTCTTTTTCAGTTGTGGTGTAATTTTGTTGTGCGTCATTAAGTGTTTTAGATGCATAATATATGACTGTAGGAACTTTGTCTAAGTATTGCCCCAACACTTCCCCCACAGCATAATATGATGCATCACACATCAGTTCAAACGGTTGGCTCCAATCTGGAGCCTACACCACCGGTGCGGATATGAGTTTCTCTTTCAAGATTTGAAAAGCTTTTAAACATTTCTCATCAAAATTAAATTCAACATTCTTTTCCAAAAGGTCAGACCATGGCTTAGCAATTTTTGAAAAATCCTTAATAAACCGATGATAAAATCTGGCATGGCCTAGAAAACTCCTAACTGCCTTCACCGGCATTGGTGGAAGAAGTTTTGAAATAACCTCTATCTTAACCAGATCCACCTCCAATCCATTGCTAGACACCTTGTGTCCAAGCACTATGCCCTTGCTAACCATCATGTGACATTTTTCCTAATTAAGCACTAAGTGTGTGTCTTCACACCTCTATAAAACCTTATCCAGATTTTTTAAACAATCATCAAAAGATGTCCCATATACTGGAAAATTGTCCATGAAAACCTTGAGACATCGTTCCACCATATCTGAGAAAATTGCCAACATGCACCGCTGAAAAGTAGCGGGTGCGTTGCACAACCCGAACGACATTTGGCGGTATGCAAAAGTGCCATAAGGGAAGGTGAAGGTAGACTTCTCCTGGTCCTTAGGCTTGATTGTCCCTTCTTACTGACATGTGTAGTAGTTCAAAGGGTTCTTTCTCGTATATCCAATTAAGGTCTCATTACCATTTGATTAGGTTAGGCTCAAACAACCGTCACTATCCACTTTTCATGGGTCAATGGGGGTGTGGGTGTGACATATTGCTTCAAAGTTGACATAATCAATCATTTTCATAGGACAAGTTTCCCAAGGACAACCAAGTTAAGCTATCCAAAAGACCCAGAAATTATGAAATTCTCTTAAATTTCCCATGAAAAAGTGAGATGACAATTTTTTAAGACATCCACGATTACACTAGATAGATGTGGATCCTAAACAAACACTAAAATTGCAAGAACAAATAACAAAGCAGAAACTAGAAACAACTAAAGAAAAGATAAAAGATAGAGTTGTTCCAGCCACCCCCCTAAGCTTGAATTCGACTATGGCCACATAGTCAAAAACCAACTTAAGGGTGGAACAGTGATACCCTGATCAATCTTGCGGAGGCGGTGGTGGGTATTGCGGTGCCGTAGGATCCCAAGACGGGTACTCCCCCTAGAAGCTTGGATCATATTGGGTCCTCGGCGGAGGCTGTGGATAGCCTCCAAAGTAGTCTTGACTCCAGTAATGGTCAAAGAAGGGCTCCTGTTGCGTCTCTATCCGCTGCAACCGGGTGTGCATTTGCTCTTGGTTGGCGAGGATGAGCCGCTCGTTCTCGAACATAGCCCGTTGCTTGTCAAGTACCCGGCTCGTAGTCTCATGAATGTCGGTATACATACCCATGTGCTGCTGCTGAGTCTGCTGGATGTCATGCAGCATGGTGTACATCCCCTGCATGGAATAGGGATCCATGGATGGCTGCTCGTACTGTGGTGATGGCGGCGGGGGCTGAGATGATGAAGATGCACCCGGATGCATCCTAGGACGCTTCCGTGGTGCCACACGTGCTCGAAGAGGTGTGAAAGCCTCCTCTTCCTCTGCAGCCTCGCCATCTTGCTCGTCACCACCGTCGTCTTCCTCGGAGGACTTGATGGCTATGATTGGCCACCGGAAGTGTTGCGTTTGGGTCAATCAACCCAAAACATCAACTTGTTCAATTGCAAAATCAGCACTTAGCCGATTAGGGTTAATACCATATCTTTGGATCTTCAAACACTTAACCATATCCAACCCTAGACCTCCAAACGGTCTTGGGTGACCCCCAAACGGTCTTAAGACCGTTTGGGTGATCCCCGAACGGTTTTGAAACCGTTTGGGTCAATCAACCCAAGTTTCAAACTCAAACACTTATGAAATCAGCACTCAACCCGATTAGGGTTTTGGTGATTGTTGGACCTTCAAATCATGAACCAATTGGAACTAATCAATTATATTGAGTGGATCAATAACCAACATTATTAGCAACAAATTCCCAAACGGTAAACCATGGTCAACACCTCCAAACGGTCGGAAATCGTTTGCCCTCATGCGGTTTGGTGAAACCGTTTCATCTCAAACGGTTTGAAATCGTTTGTTTGCTCCCAAACGGTTTGAAATCGTTTGCTCCCAAACGGTTTGGGAAACCGTTTGAGCAACTTAGGAGACCGTTTGACCTGGGATTTTTCTTGGATCAACATCTAAGATGATTTCATCATCGTCCTCCTTAGAACAACCAAGAACAACAACCGTTTTTCATGGGAATTGCAGC
The DNA here is from genome assembly GCA_963693085.1 of Alisma plantago-aquatica. NCBI lineage: Eukaryota > Viridiplantae > Streptophyta > Magnoliopsida > Alismatales > Alismataceae > Alisma > Alisma plantago-aquatica. The sequence continues at coordinate 920,413,616 of OY856413.1, read as the reverse complement.
AATGCATCAAAAGAGTTCGAAATAGAAGAAAATAACCAACAAATCATAGAGAACTTGATGCAATATCAATGTTTAAGGGTTAAAGTTATAAAACCCGCCTCAAATCTGATCTCCAAGCTCCAAGCTCTACGGCTCTAATGGTAGATGGAGTTCCAGCAACTGCCCAAGGTCCGTTCTCGAGCTATTGGATGAAAAGGATGGCTAGAATTGGAAATCAGGTGAAGAAAACCAATAATCAAGCATTGATTTAGGGTTTTCACCATGAATCTGAGGTAGAAGATGATCAAAACCTTACCAACAGGTTTTGTTCGTCCTTCTCCTTCTCCTGAGATCTTCCTTATTCGGAAAAAGCAAAGTGATAAGAGGAAAACTAAGGAAAAGTCCCTATGTGTATTGGAAAAAGAACATGTATAAGGGATTTTCAAGGAAAGAGAAAATGGATTCTTTTCTTTTAATTCCAAAATTATTTCTATCAAATCCCCCTCCATTTCTTGGCCACGAGGCCATCTTCATGTTCTTGCAAAACCTATTCATTATAACAAATTAATGGAAAAGAAATTAAGCACCTTAAAGAGTTTTATATTAATATCCATCCTTTTAGTGGATATTACTTTTTATTATAATAAAGTGAGTGGCTTCCACTCAACCAAGATCTTTTTGTGCCATAGCAAGGCACAAGATCGTCCAACTCTATTGCAATCACATCCTTAAACTTTTGGTTGAAGGGCTCCTCGATTAATTTATTTCTTTTTGCATTAATTAAACTAAAGTCCCATATATGCTTAAATCTTGATTATTTTAATGTCAAGATTCTCTCTCTTCCAAGATAACTCAAATGAGGCGCCCCTCTCATTTTATTTGCTCTACTTGATGCCAATAAACATGAGAGACCCTCTAGAGGTGATATATTGCATATTGAACCCTAGATTTTGGGTAAATTGCACATTACACCAAAACTAGGTTTTAATGCACAAGGTTTACTCTACAAGCTCTATCTTGATGCCCAAGCTTGTGGAAATCATACCACTACATCATATTCATTCTTATGATGTCTAAACATCAGAGGAACATCTTATCATGTGGAATTTTCAAGTTAACCCCTCAACTTGGGTAATTTGCACTTTAGTCCAAAATTAACAAAACAATGTTTCAACATTATTCAAAAGGGACTGAAATTGAAATATAAGTTCCTCAATATCCTTAATTACTTTTCAAAAGATGAGAGCAAACATCTAATCATCTTTATTAAACAAAACACCTAGGGTTAGTACATAACCCAGGTCAGGGATGTTACACCCACAACCTTTAGACTCCTCCAAAACCTCCTTAGAAATTTTTGTTATGCAGAAGCTCATGTTTTGCCACATAGTGTTAACATTAGACTCCAAGTTTCAAGTTCCCTCTTTGATGATTTTATCAAGAGAAGTCAATTTCTTTTCTCCTTTAAGATTCCATTACTTGATCTTACTATCTTAGTTTTGGTTATGCTTGCCTTTATTGATCATCATGTTAATATCCAAAACCACCAACCTATCTTGGGTTGTGAGTTCTTTGTCAGGAATCACTTTACAATCCTTGCATATATTATGATCCACCAGCCTTGTAAGTAGGTAATCAATTTGGCTACAAGTGTGCCCACTTTGAAAGTAATATTATAAGATTCTCTTTTCTTGAAATGGGTGTTTTTCAAAATCATATCATATGCAACTGCAAAATCTAATATCCTCTATCCTTCTCTATTTTTTGCTTTCATATCCAAAACCACCATGAACTCTCTCATATCTAGCATTGCTAATCTCCACATGACCATTTAAATCACTCCCAATAATAATCGTCTCCTCTGTCGATATTCCCTACATCAAGTCATCCATGTCATCCCAGAAATCCTTCTTAGCATCCTCGTTAAGGACAACTTTGTTTTTTTTGGGGGGGGGGTATATAATGTTAAAAATATTCCCCCTAAGAACAACCTCGATAGCTATGATTCTATCACCCATCCTTGTGATCTTGATAACATCTTCCTTCAACATCTTATCAACAATAATACATATGCCTTTTCTATGTTTATCAATACCAGTATATCAGATTTTGTATCATGTGTCTCCAATCTCTCTACAATATTTCCTCATCCACTTGGTTTCCTACAAGCAAGTTATATTGACTTTTCTTCTCATCATGGCATCCACTATCTCCAAAGATTTCTCTGTCAAGGAACCAATATTCCAAGATCCAACTCTAATCTTTTCCTGTTGAACTTACTTCTTTACCTGCCTATGTCAAAAATGTATATTGATGGGTCTCATTATATAATAAAAATTTTTAAAAAGAAAAGATAAAAGTGTAGTGTACAAACACTGGGATCGGTTTGTAACTTTAAAAAAAATTGAAAATGTTATTGTATATTATATATGGTTACGTGTCACATTTAAAACATGGTATACACACAATTTCCCATCAAATAATGCTCTGTCGGCCTAACATCTCCTAATAAAAAAATAAAATAACAAAATAGGTACAATTATTACATAGATTATAAATATAAAAAGAAAAAATCTAAACCATGTGTTAAGCAGGCACCCTAGCTGCTGAAAAAGTAAGCACACAGACATGTCAACTGGCTATATAAAAATGTCAAAAAAAATCTAAATTGTGTGTCAAGCGGACACCATAGTTGCTGGAAAAGCAAGCAAACATGTATGTGAAAAGCAAGCACACATGCATGTCACCTACCTTTATTTATAGGTATAAAGATATAAAGATACCAATATGCATATAAAGGATCCTTTCAGGTTCTTGGTCACTGTATGCCTCTCTGGATCTAGTACACAAGTGGGGGAGTTTCAATACTAATATCAAGCAGAATAATGATTATTCTTGGAGCTACAGATCGATGAAGCAATGGCTGAATTGGGACAGGAGAAGGAATGAAAGAATAGAAACTTTAACGACTCTCAATTCTAAGCATCCCCCAGTTAAGAGAGATATAGAAGATAATGATCGATACAAAAAAAATCATGATTCAAATTTAACAACTAATAAATAATAATCAACTATTTCTATTATTGAATTTAAATTCGATAAAATATTTAAACAATACTCTTTCAAGGTATTACATTAAATATTTCAAAGGAAACTAACATATGCATATGCATGAGAAGAAATACCAAGGTATATAAATAATTCTTCTTATAACATCAGCTTTATAATATTCAATATTTATTGAATCTGTGTGTAATGACCCTGACCTAGGTTATGAGGTAACCCTATTTGTTTTGACTAAGTAAATTGCTTATAAATTTAATATAATCCTCTATGGAGTTTTTTTTATCATGTGACACACTTATGTTCCAAGTTTGGTCCCGATTAAATGTTGTTTGAGCAATGTTCCTTTATTTTGGACCAAAGTGCAATTTGCCCAAGATGAGGGGTTACAATGTAATATGTCACATGTTGAATGTGTTCTAAGTGTTTTAGTATCATAAGAGAGAAAATTATGCTAAGTGGTGTCTCTTGGAAAGCCTAAATTTCAAGTTATAACTTGTTTGAACAATGTTAGTACTTTGTGCACCAATTTTGGTACAATTTGTAATTTACCCAAAATATAGGGTAGAATTACAAATTACCACCTCTAGAGTGTCACTACTCCCTATATGTATCTTTTGGAGGAAATATAAAGAAGGAGACACTATGTTTGAATCACCTTTGAGTGATGATACTCTTGGTGATGAAAAGACCAATAATGAGTTGAAGGTGAAGCCTTATATGTGTTGTAACGAGTTGTGGACTTGATATAGGAGTCCTATCGGCCAAGGAGCCATAGTAGAAGTCTCCTATTGGTTTGTTGAGCCTTGGAAAAAGCCATGATGGGAAAAGCTCCTCAAGGATGTGGTCCATGACGAGTTGCAAGCTCCCTTGTAAAAAGTGTATCAGTTTGCTTATTTGGTGAGATAAAGATGAGATAACTTATCCAAAAGATAAAGGATGACTCAAATATCACCTTTAGATTATCCTCAAGACTCTTGCATGGCAAGATATATATGTTTTCATGCATGGACATGGGTCAACCATGCATGCCACGTGTCATCTAGTAGAATGAGGTGAAGACACCTCTTATACACTTTATCTCATGTACCCAAGTATATATACCTCACCTTCCACCTACTTATGGAAGTTTACAAACCCCACAACCCTCTCCCTTGAAGATATCATGCATATCCCCTTAGATATCGTGAAAAGTATCTCAAGGAGAAAGGAGAGCTCGAGTACCAAGCTTAAGGTAAGGCTTTGGTCATCTTCAACCTTGGTTGAAGTAGGATATCGGGTTATGAATATTCCTCTCTTTCCTTCTTCACCAAGTTCTTAACTATGGTGATTTTTTGTTTATGGAGGACTTGTGAACGAGCCTTGGACCTTGGAGAAGTTCAACTTCAACCTTAGGAATGTGAAGTTTTGGATCTTGGAGCTTTGAAGTTGTTCATAAGGCGGGTTATATAACTTGAACTCAATCATGTTATTATTCACCACCTATCTTGCTATACTTAATGATCTACTCTTAATTTTGAAAACTTCTTGAATAGTTGATGAGATTATGAGTTCTAGTAGTTGTTGGACCTGTTGTCCATGTACTATAACAGTTAGAACGAAAGTCTAGAGCTTGAAGAAGATGGTATCACTTTATAAAGTGATATTGGGTTCAAGCACACAAGCAAGTACCACTAACCTGATATGGGTATGTACAAACATCACTTGCACGATATGTTTAAAAGATTATATCTTCTTGCATGATATGGAGATGAAGTTCACACCTTGAAAATGATATGGTGTTAATCATACACCTTTTGCATGATAGGGAGTCAAGCAAGGACTCCATGCACGATATAGTGTCAGATATACACTTCTAAAAGTAGATCTGCTAAAACCCTAGTTTGGGTAACCCGATATGAGTAAGTTAAGCAAGTACCTCTTGCACAGTATGATCATGTAGTACACACCTTGTACATGATATCTTGAAGCACACATCTTGTGCATGATATGATTGATTGAGCATACACTTATGCACAATATAAGACATGGATTCAAATACATGGTATAACCCGATATGGTTGAAATACCCTAAAATCGATATGAAACCCAAGATGGGGGTTAACCCGATATGAGGATAGATGATAGCTCATACACGATATGAGCCATGTATTATGAATGATATGGGAGATACCCATTTACACCATATACATGATACCAGTCTAAGATTGTACCTCTTACACGATATAGAGATAATGAGCACTCTACACAACATAGAGTTGGAAATCCAAGGTGATGGGTAAACTGATATAAGAGGTGAGTGATACTACATGCATGATATGATTGATATTCCTTGAATGATAGGAATATCAACTACTTCTACCTTGTGAACGATATGAGGTCCAACTCATGCCTCATGCATGATATGGCCCATTCTACCTAATATGGGGGATAACCCTAGATGATGGATTGAAATCTGATATCCCTATCCTTTGAGTAATGGATTGTGATAAGAGAATTCAATTATACACCTATATTGTCATGTAAATATATGATAGGGCTGATCCTTGAAAGTATACAGAGGTTATGAGCCTAAGGGTCTACCTAACATGGTAACCCGATATGTTACCCAACATGGAGACCCAATATGATAATCCTGGATGGGAAACTGATATGGTATCTTATATACCACTTAAACGATACAGGATGAGGCATATACTCTATGCCCTATATGGTGTACACCTTGTGCATGATATGGCACCATGCATATAGCTTATACCCGATATGGGGTCAAGCACCTAGCTCATACCCGATGCAAAGCTAACTTGAGATGATAAGAACTAAGTGATAGTCCATCTGATATGGGTACGTGATATGGTGTTAGGGGGATACACCCTGAAACATGACATAGTGATGTGGTTATATCACATGCCTGATATGGACACACGAAATGAAGTAAAGAATGTAGCTTAAATCATAATATGATAATGTACACACATCTTGATACCCAATATGGTAGACACACTTCAATCATATGTGATTGATTGAGTGACATATGTTGCATGTTGTGTTAATTGCAATATAAAAGATGATGTGAATTGTTAATGATGAACTAATATTCCTCAATAGGAGGATTGAACCAAAAGTATGATGTAATCAATATCCTAGTAAAGATGAGAGAGAAGCTCATACTTTGTGTTGATAATCATTTAATGATAAATGATGAGAATAAATAAGTATGATTGAATACTTATGATATCAATGTCTGCTCCTAGATGTGTGGAGCAATGAATTAGGGTTTCTGTAAGGACCCTGACCTTCATTTTGGGCTTATCCTATTTGCTTTGCCTAAACCTTGTGCTTAGTTGCTTGCTAATCACCTTTAGTGGTGATTAGGGTTTGCTTGTGCTTTGTTGAGGGTTGGAGGTGCTACTTGCAAAATAACCTAAGTTTAAGGTTGATGAGCAAGTTTGTCACCTTGAGAGATGCTCTTCTCTCTCTTTGCTTCCTCTGGAGTTGAGAGGAAGGGTTGGGCTCATTTCTTGAGTTGCCTTGGGCCTTGTAGAGCTCTGTTGGGCTTTGTTTCACCTTGTTTGGGCCTTGCCTTCCTTGATGAGCTTTGTATCAGGTAGGAGCACCTTGTGTCGGCCATGGGGGTGTCACCCATGGGTGTGTCGGCCAAGGTGGTGGTGTGTGTCGGCCTTTGACCCCTTTGACCTCCTTGCTTTGGTTGTGTCACCATACCTTGGACATGTGTTCGATCTCTTAATGAGTGGTGGCATAACATGTTGCATGTGGTTTGCAAGGTGGCAAGACGTTGGACAAGTGTCCCTAAGTAAGATGACACCTTGCCTTGGTTCACCTTTGATCCTTTTCTATATATATCTTCCCTTTCACTTCCTTAGGATCCCTTTTAGCTCTTTGTTGCTCTTCTCTTCTTTGGTGCACGATACACCTTCCCTTGGTACTTGGTGGCCGATCCCTTTGAAGGAGTTCTCTTCTTCTTCCTCTAGCTTGGTGGCCGATCTATAGGTGAGCCTTGCTTCCTTGGTAAGCATCTCCTCTCTCTCCTTAGCATCTCTTTCTCCTTCTTGCTTGCTCTTCGGCCATGGTGGTTATGAGCTTTGTCCCTTTCCTTGAGGTGGTCGAAGGTGGTGTGCTTTGGATCTAGAAGCTTAAAGCTTGGAGCCTTGGAGCTTGGAGAGCTTGCTTAAGGCGGGTTACATAATTTCTAACCCTAACTATACTACCTTCTTTTATGTTGCATATTCATATATGATCATGATCGGCCATGCATGTTGTTAGACATGTCTCTTGCTCTAGCTTGTACCTTTAATCTTGTGGATATAGTGATCTTGTTGTCACTACTAAAAAAATGGTCTTTAACTATAAAAAAAATTGTAGTGAAAACCCCATATTTTGTATCTAGGGGCTTTAACTACATATTTCTTTACACATACAAATTGTAGTATATGCTCGTATAGCTAAAGCCTTTAACTATATTTTTCAAATATGTAGTTAGATAATCCATTCGCTACAAATTCATATGTATCCGGAAGCGTAGCTAGATATTGTCCTTACATATTTAAATATAAGTATAATTATAGCTAAATGTATGACTACAATTGCATATATAGTCAGTATGTAGCAAAATCATGAAGTTAATACATTTTATATGTATTTAATGTGTAGGGAAAGGAATCGGTTACTATATACATATATATGTAGTTGATTATGCATCTAGCTACATATGTAGTGCTATTTAATACACATACATATATGCTTAGTTTGACTATATATTCAGTATGCCAACAATCTTACTTTCATTTATAATGAAGCGTTGAATGTACATGGGGAGGACGTATACCTTGCCCCTATTACACAATGTGTACAAAGAAAAGTATATACATATATCAATGATTCAATTCAGTGGTCTACTAACATCTTTGCGAAAGAGTTGTGTCTTTCTCATCCAGTTTTAACATCCTTATTGTCTTCTTCTTTTGTTCAAGCTCTTGTTGTTCGGCCAGCATCATCCAAAAGCACCCGAGATAAGAATCTGAAAGGAACCCTCCAAGCAGAGATAGAAGGAATATTGTCCCTATGAAGTTAGTCACTATGTTTGCAGTTGCTGATAGTGGATGTTCAAATATATACATAGGTCTATGCAATGCAGCCTTCTCATAGCAGTAAAGAGCCATATCAAATTGCAACATATCATGATACACTGTTGTGCCTGTGGCGGTTGTTGCAACTGTGACTGGGTGGGCTTGGGCTTCAAATGGAGTTGCATCGTCATGCTTCAAAGAGAAATGAACCACAAGATTAATCACAAATAGTACACAGCTCTAGGACGTGAGTAGCTGCAAGCACTTCAAAAATAATTCTATGTATAACAATATAATTGAGAGATATGGACATCTACTGAGATGAAGTTAATATTCATATATGTCATAAGGTAAAGATCATCCAAATAGTTTAATAAAGATATATAAGCATTCATACATGGAATAAATGAAGGTTGCTATGAGAATAAGATGACCGAATTAGTACCTTGAAGAGACGAGAAGTAAAGGAAACTTCATTCACTTGTGCGGCCCCCCAATATGTACTGTCAGATGTACCAAATTGTTAAACCACAATGTGAAGAGAAGAAATCAAATACAAAACTTGTAAGCAAACACATGCAACTTCTAACTTTTCAGCATATACCTGTTAGCGAGATCACTTACTAATCCTCCACATTATGACTGCCTTTCCAAGAGTCAACAATTGAACTTTGAAAAACCTCCCTTCAATGATGAACCTGTTCAAGACTTCAAATAATATGTTATTAGTTGATGGTATAGTGTTCTGCTAGCATTAATCCATGAAATGAACATCAAAAATTTCCAGAAACAACGTCATGAGAAACTAAGCATTGTATTTGAATTTTAACATGCCTTGAAACCATTCTTGATATGGTTAAGCTCCCAGAGGATCCAAAACTTTTAAGTCTCCATTTTCCCAACATTGTGCAGTGAGCATAGGTAGAATTCTACATTACATGGCTGCATATATTATAGAATAGCATATAAAAGTATGACTTGAACTTTGTCGTTATTTTATCAAGCAACATTGAGAAAAGCAAGTAAATCAGGAACCACCCAGGTAAAAACAACTTGATTCACTTGTACAATATTCAAATAGTAAAAATTAGGCGTATATGCACTACAAGATGAAAAGAAGAAACTAAAAGCACAAGTGCTAGACACATGGGTGGGAGTTTTCTCTTATAACCTTTTATAAGGCTCAAAAGATGGTTTGGTCTCATCTTTACCAATGTTGTATGCATTTTTTATAATGACTAACGAGGCATGTGAATGCAGTGTGTATCTTGACCTATACGTGAACTTGAACAGATTGTACACAACTGAAGGAGCCATGATTACTATTTTTGAAGTAGCGTAGACACCATTTAGGGACATTGTTATAAGGGTATCAAGCTGGTACTCCAACATCACAACAACAACATCACCAGAAAAGCCATTAGTTCATAATAGGGTAATGAAGTTGGGCTTTTGCTGATAGATCAATAAAATGAACGGGCTTACACACATAAATACAATCAGCCAGTACAACACATATTCAAAATAACCTAAAGAATTGGGAAAAGCAACAAAGAATCATCATCCATGCCTCTAGATCTATGAAAATAGAATCTCCAAGAAAACACTAATGCTACTATGAATCATAAGTACTTCCAACATAGTTAATGATAAAAAACTATTTATGTTCCAGACTGAAATCCGACATGAATGCAATTCTCAAAGAAGAGTGTTGGAAGCAAGAAAACTCCCATAAATTGCCTTAAGATCTGTCAAATGTTCTTGAACCATAATCTGGCCCTTTACCAGCCAATTGGTCGTTTCCTATGGGAGCATCTAGCCCTCTTTCTAAGCTAACTTGTCCAACAAATGGCTCAGGAGGGTGGTCAACCATTACAGTTATGTTTAGCTCAGTTTGAGCATGGTGCAGTGACAATGCAGGCATCATTGAAGTTGGTTGTTGAGCAGGTTGATTTGGAGGAAGTTGTTGTTGTCCATATGATGCAGTATGTGGCCAAAACAGTTGGTGTGGGAAAGTAGCATGTGGTGATGGGTGAGTCCCTTATTGAGGAGGAACACGTCCACGTACATGTTGATGTGGCAAGTTTTGATTTTGTGTTGATGACTGCATTCGTGTGTAGTATTGAGCATGCAATTGATCAGTAGGTTGATTAGGATTGTAACATGGGTGAGATAAAGCCATATTTGGTTATTGTGCTTGCATGGAAACCCGAGTTTGTGATGGTCTTACTAGGGCCATTTGATTGGAAATCTGATTTTGCATTTGAGTAGGATGGTGAGGCAGCTGCTTCCGAGGGTGCATATATGACCTTTGTTGTGGAACAATAGTCGGAGCTTGTTGTAGTTGATGCTTAGGATATGACTAAAGCCTTGTCACATCATGAGAGGAAGCTTTTGTGGCTAAGGTTGAGGCTGAGTAACTATTTGCAGTTGTGACAGGTTAAGTGGATTCAGATGTTGTTTTTTGTACAAGTAGTTAGCAAGATGTGGTTTAACATGAGGCTGCATCTATGGTTGTGACATCTGAGGGTGTTGTGCTAGGAGATGATGTTGAGGATGTTATGCAATTTGAACAGGTAACCTTACCAATGGATGTGTTTCCATGTGCATTTGTGGAGGATTATCTAGTGGTTTCTTTTGAGCCTGCACATGAGCTTGTTGGGCTCATATAGGAATATGTTGTTGTTCATTTGGTGGTGCCTGTGTTTGAGGGATTTGAGCCTGAGGCTGGAGTTGAGACTGACTGACAGGGTGAGGCTGGGGCTGGGACTATGGTTGCGCCTATGGCTATTGCTACAGCTGTGAATTAGTAAGGAAGGAGACAAGTTGCATCCAAAAGTGGTGATTTTTGAATATTCAAATCCATCCAAGAAGAAAACTGGTTGGACCATATGTACTTGTGATGCCAATCGGATGTAGATATATAAATCATTAAGGACAAGGAGCAGATTTTAGCAATACAAATCATGATGCTAGTAGTTAATAGGTTGTTCGATAAAAGCTTATATCCAAATAGATTTGTCATTTCTGATTAGTCAAGATGACAAGATGAAAATGGTCAAAGCATGTACATACCTATTAGGCAAGCACAAAATGTATTAGGGCACCAATAATAATTAAGCTCACCATCATAACACACTAGGAGAAAGCTTACATGGCCATTCTACAAAACCAAAAAAGATAACATTAGATTATCTAAGGTACCGATAAACAAAAATCTTCCAAAAAATAAGAGTGTTTCTATAAAAAATGGTAATATCAGAATAATTATATATCCACAAAACTTATCAACATTATTATAGGGGTATTCAAAGATATATTCATATTTTTAGGAAAATATCTTTCTTAAGTATACCTCAGACACATAATATAGTTAGCTGATAGATGATCAAGGCTGTCCTGGACCCTTGAGAACCTCATGGCATCTGGTTAGTTGTTATCAGGCCTTCCCGATAAACCTCCTGTAATAAGTCAAGAATCTTGTCGTTCTTTTTCTCCATTGCCATAAGCAGTGCCTTCTTTACAACTTCATGATTGAATCATGGCATAGCTATATCCCGAATGCACTGGAAGTAAGTCAAATATCACAGGAAGATGTATTAGAATCTCACTAAATGGTTGATTCATAGATCAAAGAATAAATATATCAAAGCAAAGAATAATCTCGAGAAGGTATAATCATGTGTAAGGGGAGTATGTACCTATAGCAGGAAACATGTGTTATTCCAAAGGGTGAGGCTAGCATAACTTTAGGTAGCAGGTGATCAGTAGTCTTCACTTGAGGATCTAATCAAGTACCATGGAGGAACTCATGGTTAAACAATCTTTATTAGATTCCTCATAGCACAATATAACAACTCTTGAAGAAGCACATGACACTGAGGCCCTAAAGAACAACATTGTGGCCAAGCAGGTTTGAGAACAACATTGAGGCTCTTCCGAACAATATGAAACCATATGCCCAATTTCTTTCTATTCTTCACCCTCTTTACTCTCTTCCTCTTCTTTTACTAATTTCATATATAAATAAACCCTACAAGGACTGAAGTAACAATATAGCATGGATACAAACAGATCCAAACCTCTACAGTCCTTAAAGGGGCATTTCACAAGTAACAAAACCAATGCTTCATGTCATTTCTTTTCAACAGATTCTTGTTAACCATCAAATGCCAGTTCTGAAAGTGTTGCTGTTAGAACAATTAGAATGTGTTGATAGATTTTGTATCACCTACACACGCTCATGGGGAAACATTACCAAATTCTGAATAAGTTGTTTAATTAGTCGAGGATCAGTTATATTTCTGATAAAACTAATTTTCCTTTTGGCAGGAAAGGAATCAAGAAGCATTTATAAGACTATTATCTTCTAAATTTTGCAAGAATGTATAACCTAGATTCTTACATAAATAAGATTGCTATATTGCACTGAAACTTTTCTTAGGAGAACCAAATATATTACGAATGTGATCAGTTTGAATATGATGATAGGTTAGAACACTGGATAAAATGTAGAAACATTTGTAACATGGACATATAAAAGTAATTTAAACTGAAGACAATCGTATAATAACTCAAAACATGAATCTGAATCAGCACGAGAGCCATAGACAACCTATAGATTTCTCACCTTGCACATTTATTATAGGAGTGCATACATATATTAGCTACTTACCATAAAAAAATATGCATATATGAAAATTGTACCATCCTATATTTCCAGAATTGATTAATGGCTGATTCAACTATTATAAGCATTTGCCAAGCATAATTTAGTACTCTAGATCAGCCATATATTCAGATTAGTAGTTAGATAAAAAATAGAGCATGTATGTTGCACAATCACTCAAAGCATTGAATCAGTTTCATCATAAGGGTAGGGGGCTTCCATATTATGGGTACAAAATCATAATTCTTTGACACTCAACCTAAAAAAAATTGTATTCTTAAACATTGAATATAAACTAATTGCATTCTTTAATACCACATCAGTTTGATTGCACAATCACTCAAAGTTTGCATCTATTAATTTCAAATACTAAAAATATTTACAAAAATGTTCATGTCCACTCAAAAAATAGTATTGTTTCATTTTCCAGAAGCTATGTCATATTTTAGTGAAAGAACAAAACTATCTAACAACATTTGTTAACTGAATTAAAGGAACCATTGAACGTACAATGTACATATTGATTTTCTCTATATTGTTAATCATGCCTGCATTTGCATATGTACATGTTCACGGTGTCAAAGTACTGAATTGATTTCATCTCAAGGCTAGGGGACTTCAATATTGTGGGTACGAAATTAGAATTCTTTATATTGAACACAAAAATAAATCAGTTTCATGCACTCACCTCACCCTGACAAGGAGGAAACTGGTGGAGAAGATGCTCATTTCATCTGTGTGGATGAACAAGAGGTGTGGGTAATAGCATTGGTGGCTGAGCAGACTCTGGTGTTGATGTAGGTCGGTATGCTTAGGAAATGATGTCTAGTTCTATAGACATAATTAAAGAAGAACCTATGGGTCTTATTGATCCATCCCATGTGTTAGAGAAAGCTTACTCAATATACAAGGCTAGAGGATCTTGAATTTCTTGTATAATATCCCTTACTAATCAGGTTGGATAATGTTTTGCACATGGTGTTCATGTTGTTAGTCTTGGTGGAAGTGGCTTAGCAGTTATGAGAGCGGGATACACCATTTTACTTCACCAGTTCAAAAACATGATTTTAATATTACATAACATATGGAGTCTGGCCATGGAAATGATATCCCTAGTTCTGCTTAGGTGTTTACATTCTCAATGGCTTCTAGCAATGTTATTGTTGTTGGAACAAATAACCTCTTTGATAATCTTTGTAATAATAAGATAATTGTTGTCGTTCTTCATGGTGTTAGTGTTGTATTGGGGCCAGGTGTCACTGCTGAGAAGATTACAACCCTTGATCATGAAGCATCAACTGAATAGCTGATAAGAAATGATTCACATGGGTAGCATCTTGAGGCAGCAGTCCAGTAACTAAAATGGGTTGACCAACTCAGAGGAGCTTCCATCTGAGGACAAAAAATCACTTTACCTAAATAACCACTAAAGTTACTCCAGCAATCAACTTCGTTTATATTAATTATACTTGTCACATAAGAAAAATTTAATGGGAACACCCCTACAATAAGTTACAAAATAGAAAATATTTCTGTAAGGGATATTTCATGAGTCTGCAGAATATATTAGTGTAGCTTAATTTGTCGTTATGCTTATTTTTAGATTGTAGAAGCTCTCTAGTACTTGATATTTACCAGAGAAAATATGGTACATGCAGTGAATTTCATAGCTCTATTTCAGAATTCACCTAGCAACCAAAGTCACAAACACCCACCTGCCATGGCTCAAAAATTCAATAGCGAGCGACTGAAATCTACTATATCTTTTCTCCCATACCTCTCAGTACCATGTGGTTCGTATATGAAAAGAGGCCTTGAATGCCTTGGGACTACAACAGATGAAGTTGGGACATTATCAAAAGATGAGAAATTTGGCAGTGGTCTGTAAGTTGCAGATCTTTGACCAATGACCAGAACTATTTTGACTCCTCATAATACATGGCCCAGGAATATGGCTGGCGAGAAAGGGAACAGTGACATAACCATGGCATATCCACTGGTTGTGCTTTTTTTCCAAGTATAGGCTGGTTGAATCTAGGCGAAGCTCCCAAGTGTTGCAGGAGGAATTGCAACATGCGATGTCACATGAATGTTGTTATGATTCTACTTCCCATTCATGCTAGGACCAGGAAGATCAATAGTATAAAAAGACACATATCATGGGAGGCTACTAGGAAATTGGGGTCCAAGAAAACTGGGCTCAAACTGAACACTATGACGTCTTCTAACATGTTTGGGGAATCTTCACTAGGGACCAAGAGCCTACCGACAAAGTAATCAAGAATTCGGTGTCCCATAGTTGAACAACTCAGTAACAACTCGATCCACAATATATCAAAACTTGTCTAGAGTTTTATTGCCTAAAGCTCCATAATAGGGAACTAGATAAATTTTATAAGACACTTAGATGCATGTGTATGCAATATTGCATTTAAATATCCTTTTTTGGAGACTCATTGAGGATGAAGATAGTGAAATGCAGGAAAGGGTCAACAACATTAGGTAAGAGTGAATAGAGCCTCTAATCGATCATGATTACTTAGGGATATGCACCAGATATGTTAATCCTCAACATCTTGGTTAGTTTGGTTTGATTTGTAAACCAAACTATGCACACCATGCTTTCATTTTCTGTTCCAACTTCCAACTTTATGGACAAGCTAGATTTAGGTCCTAGAAAATTGAACAACCACCATTTACATCCAGGTCTGATTCCCTCTGGGCAACAACCATAATAGAGGAGGAATGGAAAGATAGGGTAGGAGAATTAACTCCTACAGGCCCTCAATTGCCTACTACAAGGAAGCTACACCCTTCTACTACCTCGCAGCTTTTGCCACCCATGTGAAGAAAATGAAATAGAATGAAGAGAAGAAAAGGAAAGAGAGGTGGCATAGAGAATGATCAACCATCACTACCATAGGTTTATCAAAAAATATGAGAGTACTTGAATTTCAAACAATAGCAATTGAGTTGATAGTTGTGGATGTATCTGCTAATGATAGGATGCAACAGTCTATTGCCCATTCTGTTGATGGTATTCTCCTACCTCTTTCCATATTAAGCATTGAATCCGAACATCCAGATTCAAGAATATGTCCTCAAACATGGAAATAATGTGGATGAGGAATACTACTCATCATGCTTACATGAAGAGATAGTCTCAAAGTTGGAAATGGAATTGATAATTGTAAAGACATCCTGAAAAGTGAAGCTACAGTAGAAGATGGTGCATGTCACAATAAATGACAAGTCAATCGTCTCTTACGGACAAGCATTCACTACTACCATAGAGGTTCTTTATTTTTAAAATTTCTCACTTATTTAAATGTGTATGCCTACTATTGATTCCCTAAAAATATTTGTTGGAAGGACTATGGTTTAATCTTGAAAAGAGGAACAATTGGTTCATATGGTTTTAAGTGACTCAAGTCTGCCATGAATGGGAGAATTCCATTCCCTAAACAGATCTCAACGTAGCATTGCATTGTTGTTGCAGTCAATATCCCTAGTCTTTGGTCATGAGCTTATTTTTCACCCATTATTTTGATGGAGTCATTTTATTGTATTTGTTTAACTCAATTCAATCCCTTATCCTGGCACTGGGTCCAATAAAAAAAGAAAGGGTAGATGAGTTGGATTATTAGATATTCACTAATCAAATGTTGTTAAACTTGCACTCATTAGTATCAAGGTAAATATCCATAGTGTTTTCTTCAGCTACCGCGCCTCATAGGTAATCTGTTGTCCACAATTGTCTATATATATATATATATATATATATATATATATATATATATTTTAGAACCCTTCTACTTTATTCAATAGCTGGAAATCTGGTTACACACACTATTTGCCGCAATACGACTGTTACATTTTTCCCTCTTGATGATATCGCTGATATCATGGGGGATTGCCTCGAGCCAATATGCTCGAGTATGGGTTTGTTTTTGAAACTCTTTGCCAGCGAGTCCGGAGCTCTGTTCATCTCACGCTTGATATGTTGTATCTGTGTGCCTGAATGCATGAGCTTCCTGATCTGCATCACAACTTTAGAGTAACGTGGGCTTGGTGCTAGGGGTGACAAGATTTCCATCACAGCCTCCTTACAGTCTGACTCGATCTCTACTTGTCTCCAACCCTTCTCTGTGACCACTTCTAGTGCCATCAGAATGTCGTGCAACTCTACCTCCGTTACGTGCTTAGTAGCTACCTGCTTGATGAAACCCCCTATCTAGTTTCCCTCTCCATCACGTCCCACACCCACAATCACTGCCCCCTTCTTAGTCATGGATGCATCAGTATTCATTTTCCTCCAGCCAAGTCTAGGTGCTCGTCATATTGGTTCTTCCTTTGGCTCCATGATTATCGCAGGTGCTTGCATGACCTCTAGTGCCAACTTGGTGTTCCTCACAATATAATTCACCTTGTGTTGTGTACAATGTTCAACTCCCTCAAAGATATAGGCGTTCCTACATTTCCATATATATAGGCAGGCGACCAAGAATTCCATTCTATTTTCCTCCTCTGCAGCTCCCAGGTTAGGATGCACCCATTCTTTTGTATTCAAGACACTCTAGAACTCCTGGATGTATCGTGCATCACTGAGTAGTTCCCACACTGGCTTCGATCTACTGCAATCTCTTAATGCATATGTAGGATAGTTTCTTCACCGGCATGACATCGAATACATGTGCTTTCATCCGTGAGGTGTCTTGATTTTCTCTACACATTAGTAAGTAATGCATCGTATTCGATGAGACAAAGGAACATGCACATTCTGCTCAGTGCTCTAAACTACCATATGCTACTCCACCTCCCATTCGTGTGTATGTCCCCACCCTTCCTTAACATCCTGTACGCAGATTGCATAGTATAGGCCCCATTGCTAGGTAGGTTCCATATCCTCACATCTTTTTCCTCGTTCAGTTCAGGAATTGGTAATTTATTTACTTGTTTTTTGCCTCTTTGCTTCATCCTTATGCCGCTTCCCCTAATGCTCTTGTCCATCCCTAGTGTATCGTCTCTCTTCCTCTGTTTCCCCCTCAATTTCTACGATTGACCATCCTTCCCCTTTGTTATATTTCCTTCAACAGTTCGCATCGTCAGCTCCTGGCTATTTTGATGTCTCCACCTCAATCACTTCATCAACCTTCGGGTTTACCATCTCATGATGTTCATCTTCTGTTTCATTCACTTTGCCTAGATTCCTTGTATTGCCAGCAACATTCGAGAAGTCCTTTAGGATGGATTCATTGGCTGTCGACTTGTTACTCCCCTCTTTCCTCACCACCTTCTTCCATATCTTGGGAGGCCTTTACTCCTTAGATGTACTTCCCTGGCCTTGCTCCTTCTGTCTATTTCCTTGTTCATTCTCCTTGTTTACGATGTCGCTGTCCACCTCGTTTCCATCGTCCCCTTCAAGATTTGCAAATTTGTTCTGTGTGTAACTAGGGGCAGCCTCGTTATGCTTGCTTGTACCCTGTCTTCTTCTAGTTCCTTTACGTCCCCTTTGGGTGTGCCATTCTTCCGCACAGTGTCCTCCTTGTCCTTTGACAGAGTTGTCCTTCTGTCCCCATTTTTCATCCAACTTCTTCTGTGCAGAGACGTTGTTACAATCTCTCGATCGATGGCCTTCTTCTCACATGCTAAACACATCCATGGGATTCCCTCGTAATCAATCAGATATTCCATGTTATTGATCCGGATCGACGAGGCTATCTTTTTTGTAGTGTCGATTTCGATAGCCAGCCTCGCGAATTTACTCTGGGATCTGCTGAGTGTGTGATTATCCACCTTGACCAATCTCCCCAATGCCAGGCCAATGTACTCGAACATGGTAGGGACGTAGAGGTGTAGCGGTAGGCTCACGATACTGACCCAGGTGACCATGTGGTGTGGAAGCTCCCTAGTTGACACAAAATTTGGGTACCATTCCCATACCGCCAAGCTTCTGCCAAAAATCTTCCAGGGCCCTCTGAATAGTGTCGTTTCGAAATCCTTCATGCATGATAATTGTACCACAAAGTGCCCTAGATCCAACTTGTACATGTTAAATCTCCCTGTTATCTCCCACATGGCCTTCAGACGATCCCTCAGGGTCATATACCCTATTTCTGAACCCACCAGGCGTGCCACCACTGCGTATTGCTAGGGTCTTGACAAGTCATATATGGCCTCCGAGTTAACTTCTATTGCAAGCTCGCCATCCAGATCTGACAACTTGACATCTATATGATCCAATTTATCTTCAAACAACTTTTCCAGAAAGAACCCTTCTCCCTCTACTCCATGCGTCCTTTGAATCATCCCTTCGATGCCCATCACTTTTCTGCTATCTCCTGCTTTATGCATACCCTGAGATCTCGATGTATTCCACGCCCACTGCGAACCTTCCTTGTTAGGGTTTGTCGCCATGCTGCCATAACTTCTATCCTTATCCCGCTCTAACTCGGGAAAGACCACTAAATATTTGTTCTCCCATTCTCCTTGTTGATACTCCGAGTTCCCTTGTAAGCCTCCATAATTGAACTCGATGCCAAGTTCGGTAACCCTAAACCCCTTCTCGTTATGCAGTATCGACGCTTCTTGTTCCTTACCTCCTGTAACAAGACTGCCAGCGCCCCCCCCCCCAGGTCCCCTATCCAACCCCTCTGCTGCGGAAAGCCCGGCCCCTGCCGCGTGCCCACTGCCGCCGCCATCACCAATCGCCCCTCTCCCCCTCGCACCTGCCGCCATCCTTATGACCTGATTTATCAATTCTCTATATATTTTTGCTTTCAATATTCTTTTATATTCTCATAGATATGACATTTTTTTGTTAATAGTGATTTTGGTATTTTGAATTTGTAGATTAGAGGCTACATACAAAATCTATAAAGAATGGTTGCTAGTCTCATATTATCATCCAGAGGTCTAGATTTTCAAGAAGAGTGTGTTTCACTCATTGTTTTAAAAAATGTGTCTCGAGGCACTAGAGGCGTACGCCTCGAGGTGATGTTGTCTCTGGTACTCCTCGTGGCTTAAGCCTCAGTCTGCCCTTGTGAGGTGTATGCCTCAGTTTGTCAAGGCGTATCGAGGCGCTTGAGGTGGTGAGGCATTTGTGAGGCATAAGCCTCAGTCTGCATCCTTAAAAAAACCTAGAATACCTTAATTTAGGCTTAATAGGGGCCAAACTAACCCCAAATTGTTTATACTTATGTATATTTATGTGTGTGTGTTTATAACTATATATATCTTAAATAATAATATCATTATATGTATGTATGTACCCACATACTTGTACGTGTTTATTTGTTATATATATATATATATATATATATATATATATATATGTATGTATGTATCAGTGTATGTATATATATGTGTGTGTATATATATATGTATATATATACACATGGAATGTAAATGTATTTCTATTTCATATATGTATATATGACTATCAGTGTCATGTGTGTCTATATAGAACATATAAGTGTTTGTAGGAATATAACAATATATATGAATTTGTATTTATATATATATATAGGGTATATCTTCGCTACCCGTGCGGGTAACTAAGATTTCGCTACCCGTGCATCAAATTTGTAATGGGATGACACATATATGTAATGAGACAACCAAATTTGTAATGAGACAACTGAAATTGTAATACAAAAACTTGTTTTGTATTACAGCGCTGTTACAGTAATAAATATATATTTATTACTGTAACAACGTTGTAATACAAAACGAGTCTTTGTATTACAATTTCAGTCGTCTCATTACAAATTTGGATTGTCTCATTACAAATGCATACCTTCTCATTACAAAACCGATGCACAGGTAGTGAATCTTAGTTACCCGCATGGGTAGCGAAGATATACCCATATATATATATATATATATATATATATATATATATATATATATATATATATATATATATATATATATATATATATATATATATATATATATATATATATATATATATATATATATATATATATATATATATTGGTCGGCTAAAAACTCTGTTGCTATTGATTCCAAAACTTTAGGTACAAACATAAGCGCACCCCCTAACCCTCAAAGAGGGTTACCAAGACAAACAAAAGAAAAAAAGGTCAAGTATAGAAGAGCCAAAGGAAAGAGGGATGTAGAGAGAAAGACAACAAAAGAGACAAAATACAGAGAAACCCAATCATACTCCACCCAAACAGTAAAGGAGCTCCACTCTCGATATGCACACCCACAAATTGTAAAGACTTTACGATTGGAGAGGAGAGCATCAGCTGACTTCAATATATGAACTCTCTTGTTGACATCAATCCAAATCACTCAAACTGCTAATGCTAAAGAAGAAATTTATCTTCAGCACCGTCCTACTATATCAAACTGGATCATACAAGTGACTTCAGCAGTTGTGCATCAACATCGATAGCTAGAAATAGCGATCTGACTCCCCTTCTCATTGGCATTAAGATCACTTACTGAATGTAGAAGAAGGAGGAAACTAGTTTCAAACCTCCACTCCATCAAACATCAGCACAGAGACATGGGAACTCATACAACCAGAAAGAAACAATAGGAGCACAGATGCCACCGGCACATAAACTCTGTCACCCATCCAGTTTGATGAGAAGATCCAACCACCAAATCATGATGACCAAGCAGGTGAAACAGCCCCAATATACTCCTTCTCGCATAGCATTATGTTTACCTTCAGAGTAGCAATCAGGAGGAAAAGGGGAATGGTGCACACCACCAGCCAACACAGACCAAAGCCTAGATGAACTCACCAAACAGAATAGGACAGAGACGAAGCAAAAAAACTAAACTGGATGAGAACAGAGCTCACCCAGTCGCTTCCTAGTAGAAGAGAGACCACCCCAAGTAGAGGACCTTGGCACCAGATCAGCAAAGAAGCTGATCCAGCCAAAACAGAATCAAACAACCAGCACATTTAAGCCACAGAGCTAGGGGGAATAAGCATCTCCAAGTCACTCCTTTAATCTTGGCATAGAGAGATCCTTGTAGCTAATATCTCGCCCAACAGCCAAGTAGCTGACCTGCGAGGTCCTTGATCTTCAGTGGTTGCTGTTAACACAACACCAATCCATCAATGCCGGGGAAAACACCCAGGCTGCAATTCGCACATAGGCATTCCTACGAACACCATAAGTGCATACCGCATCACCAGCAGAGTGACTGTTGTTGGCGTCAACCCAAACATCAACCTGAGAAGCAAACCACCCGCAGCAGAAGAGGAGTCAAGGAGGAAGACACTGCGTGATCTACATGTAGCAGCAAAGAGCCAAGGAGGAGAAGAAACACCTCCTTGACCAACCCACTATAAAGACCGAGGAGGGGCAACTTCCTGGACGGAATCGTCAACCACTGGAGCGATCAGAACTCAAGAGGATGGTAGTGCAGAGACCAAAACCACCACCTCCGTGAACACCAAGATCCTCGGAAGCCGAAGATCGCCATTAGCCTGGGCCACCAGACGAGCGGTTGCTAGGAAGAGAGGTAGCGTGGAGACCACCTGACTTCACTAGCTTGGAGCAGCAAAACAAGGCCGATCTGTAGATCCCATCGGGAACCTGGCGGCGCATCCTTCTGCTGCGAACCAGGGCACAAGGCAACTGCGGATTGACTGAAGACGACGCAACCAGAGACTCGTCGCCGCCACAGTAGAGACCCTGGAGCATGTATCAAGCCATCGAGTCAAGGTCATACAACTCTAATCAACAGAACCCGACACAGAAGCTGGAAACGAGAAGAGGTAGGAAGGGTCTGTGGCGGCGAAGTAGCACTCAACGATCAGATCCACGGAACCAGCTCCTCTCCATCCGTCTCTCCTGAACGGGGTGGAGTCGGCCATAGCCGATACCGCCAGCTCCGAGCCCCAGTCATCAACGAGCCACATCACACCCACCCCAACCCGTCGTGAGGAGCCCCGACACGAGATTGATAACCAAGCACTGGAATCCTACTGCTACGACGGAGGTGACTCGAGGACGATCTGGGCCAGGGGGAGGAAGGTGCCAAGTAAGCACCCCCTCCCCCCAGTGGCATCCACCAGAGAAGACTAGAGAGAGGGCAGTGCTAACCCTAGAGAGAGAGAGCGATCCGTCCTCCATATATATATGTATACATTTATGGGATTAAAAGTATGTATTCATACATATATCTATATATCTATTAAATTATATATATATAAATATATATATATAATGTGCACCTTGGTACAATCTGAGACTTACGCTTTGACCGCCTCAAGGCTTACGCCTCACCTCACTGAGACGATAATGCCTCGATGCGCCTCACACACTTTTAAACCTTGTTTCACTTTTGAGGATGTAGTTCTTAGACATCAACATAGACAGGAGATTAGAATCATGCCTAGAGAAAAAGAGCCCGTAGAGTTTGAAATGAATGATATGAAGCTTAAGAGGAAAAGGCAAGACAATTTGCCACTTGAATGTGACACCCTCCATGGAGATAGTGGGTCAGATGACATCTAGGAAGAGATCATACTAGATTAATAGGGATATGATTGCACACAATGTAAAGATGAAAACAAAGTGTCCTAGAAAGGGGTTTTATGTATACTTCTTTGTGCATAGTTAAATAGGGCACTTCTCATGTAATTGTTGCTCTTTTATTAACTATGGTTAGAATAAATGGTTGGAGCTTATTTCTGTAGTTTCTAAGGATCTTCTTTATGGTACTTTTTAAGTCTTGAAATATGGTTATATATTATACTTATGGGCCTCAAACTACCCTACTCACACATGGTTACAATTGCATCATCAACAAAGCCTCTATGCTGACCTCTATGGAACAACCTACATGGGTCCTGATACTCACCCATAGGTGTGCTTTGGTAGTTAGGCTAATAGGGTGCTAACAATGCTTATGTTGTGGTGTAATTTTATTAGTAATGCATTCCATGCCTATATGAAAATGCCATAACATTGCATAATCTAGTTACAATTAGTATAATAATCATACCATGCTTTTGTCTGGGCAGGTGATGGGTACCAAAAACCATGGATCATCCTTGATCCAGAGGTAAAAGTCATTCTCAATATAAAAGAGGATGAATGTACAATCCTTGCCACCAACGACCTCTAGGAGGTGATGACAAAGGAAGAGGCATGTGACATTGCACGTAGAAGAATCCTATAATGGCACCAAAAGAATGACCCCTCATCTCCAACAATAGAGAGGGAGAAAATTACAAATCCAATAGTAGAAGGATGGGATGTGCTAGCCTAGCTCTATAGATAATCATTTACCCAAATCAACATAACTATGATTCAAAGATTAATTCACAAGAAAAGTATTATTGGATGACATAATAATTCATACTTCTCATTGACTGTATATGTCCAATTTACTAAAAGGTTACCATGCGATGAGTCTTATGAATCCAAAATCATAATCTTGCAAAATACTCCACTTGGATCTCATAGTCATGAACTGAGCAAGGCGAGTACCACCTCCAACAACTGCATGGATAGTTCCATTCAATTGGATCAACATAACATATTTTTCCTTATTTGTGCAAATATTATGTGGATAATTAAATGGGGATGATAATACAATCGACATGTAGATAATATTTGTGAGCTTATTGATATGGAAGGGGAAAGGGAAAGAAATTGAGTGACTACAAATGGAAATTTAAATAATTAGATCATTATATCAAAAATTCAAGGAACTTGCCTAGTATGTTGGACATGTTCTTTTGTGGCTATGGACATTGGTATATGAAGCAAGGTCTACTTTCTACTTCTATTGTAGTTCCTGCAGGCTCTCTCTTCCCACAGGTTCTTCAAATGAGCCTTCATCAGTATAAAAACTACTTGAAGTTTAATCCAACACTCTATAAGCAAGAAAGGTTCAACAAGGGTTCTTGTACTACTCTACTCCTGGCCTCCATTCATGCTTTGTATCAGCTATGCAAAAAGATAAGCATTCCATAATCCTTTCGTACCTAAATAAAACAAAAAAGTTATCATACTTTCCGCATTTATAACCAAGATAATAAGAGAATATGGATATTATATAGATAGGCCTTTTTGCAAGGTGGACAGACCACTTGACAAAATATTGAATCTACATATGAGAAGAGGAGGCAACCAAACAAATATGAATTCATAGAACAGCCTCAACTTGGAAATGAACGATCCAAGCTACAAATTATTTTGATATTCACACCACAAGTTTCAACTTGGACTACCACCATAAAAGAACGAACCATGAAGCAAAGAAATCATAGAAACATTAACAGATGGTTTGGAAAAAAACCCAACAATAGATGGATCAGAAATAGCAACTGAGAATCTTTTCTATTGACTCCATTAATAACCAATAGACCATCAACAAATTCCAAAAACACTTCAAAATAAAATAAAAAGACTCATCATTGATATAAGGAAGACCAAGCTTTTCAAAAATAGTAGATATGGCAAAGTTGAGTCACAACAGCTTTCAAGAATAAAAAACGATCTCCACACACACACACACACACACACACACACACACACACACACACACATATATATATATATATATATATATATATTAACATCGGGACAGGAAGAGCCTCATTCAAACTAACCTTAGAGAAAAATAGTTCCAGTGGGCACGAGTTTAAGAACATGATATGAAAGCAAGAAGTGAGCACCTCAACATGCCACCTTAGTACAAGATCTCACTAAATGTTGATAGCATTCCATGCCATTTCTAGCAAATCATAAGCAGGCAAACAAAAAATTTATATTTCTTCTACAATGGAGAATCAAGCCTCAACATTTCTACCGTTAGATGCAATGTTGCTTCCACTAATATTGGTATATATGAATTCATGAGATGGTGGCCCTACAAATACAATGAAGACTTCCTAATAGTAATACTAGCAAGTAGTTAGCAATGAGCTTGGTGTAATCCTTCTTCCCCTGAAACTAAACGACAACCCTACAATAGTTATGTGAATATTTTGTAGTGCAAGATATATATCAGTTTATTTATTGTGTGTTCATTTATCTTAATCAAAACACGGGATGTCTAAGATGCTGAATTGCAATGAAAAAGAGTATAAAAAAACATACACATTGTACATTGAATTCAGAATGATTGTAGACAATTTCTCTTCATGAAGAAGTCGGAAGAAAATTTGCACTGCATCTTGAACAAATATTGCATTTGATATCAAGTTCTAAGCTCAAACATTACCATTTCTTATATAAAGAGTCATTGATCAGACACCCTGACAAGAACAATCTAGATAAGCCCAAGTTAAAATATTATAGACCTCAGTCTTTGAAAGTCTGAAGGTTACGTATGTCATGGCACAAATGACCTTACTGCTAGTAGGATGTCATCAAAGCTTGAAGTTTTGTTATGTTGTGTAGGTATCTTTGGATATGTTGGCATCTATTGTTTTCTCCTGGCTGTTGTGCTACTATTCTAAAGGGTGTCTGGTGCCACATGAAAGTGTCTTGTATTGCTTCTTCACTCCTTTCTAAGATAATGCATCACATGTTATCTATTAATGAGTGGCGTTTCTTTCTATTTGCTGCTAGACTAGGTTTCTCTAAGGTCTCAATTGAATTTAAATATGAGTACAAACTTGAGAAGACCCTGCATATAATAATTAACCAAAAATTTGAGAGGACTGATAGCTAGATGCATGAAAATATGTGGGAAACCATTCAAATATGAGGATGATCCACATGGGAGGGCTTATATATGGAAGAGGAAACTTTTAGAAGTGACAAGATATGAATCTTATTTGTTCACAACGACAAACCCATAAGAAATGTGTGGGTTGAAAATTGTATGTCCTTATTGAAGTGATGATTCCATTTACAGGAAAGTTAGCATGCCTCTCATGTTATTGATTAAATAAAAAATAAAATAGTAGCACATTCACTCAGATCTATACTTTCATAAGGTTTATGTTTTCCTACATGTTTAAAAGTGATCAAAACCTACTAGATATTCTTATAGAGCTTATTTAATATTTCTTTAGCTCTAGTGAGTCTCTTTTCCAACATGGAACATCAACAGACTCAAAAATTGCATATGTTATGTATTAACTAACAAGTTCAAAGGTCAGGAGTTGTACTACACTGAAGTACATGGAGACAAGGCAAAATCATATATCATAATAATGTGTACAGAATGTCAATCATCTCTGGAATAGATCCCAAATGAGAGCTTTAACCACAGATTCAGACAATAACCTATCATCTCCATATTCTACAAAAGTTGTGTGTGTATGTGTCCATATGTGTGCATGAAGGTGTAGGGGTGTGTGGAGCAATTGGAGGTGCCAAAGTAGAGAATAGAAATGCATCTAACATGAGAAATCATGTTTAGTTCGTCCTTAGACAGAGTCAACACGAGTGATTTCACTCATATCTACAATCAACAATTCGGGCGAGGAAGTATACATGTCCATTTTCCAGTTTTGTTGATATCTATGACTGGGGACAGACCAATGCAGCCACACGTAACCATGTTAATCTATTGGGAAGTGACCTGCATAAAAGATAACACTTTCAATAAATAAGAAATAATATATTCAAAAGCAAAGGGAAAAGTTGATATGCCACTATTTTCAATAGTTTAGGAAAAATTTATTGTGCATAGAGGGTACGTCTATGTATAATTTCATGCTACAATATATTTCTATTAGTAATAAAAAATTAAGATTGTCAGGACACGTGGATATCACAGGTTTGAGAAGAAACACGTATGTTTGGTACAAGACAACACACTATGGAAGTCAACCAAGGAATTCTAAAAAGTATATCACTCTTCCTTTTCATTGTCGATGATGAGGAATTACTCAAGCAGCTCCCTCGATGCTCCATGTACTTGTTAACATAGAAGTGTGCTGCCTGGGAAGCATTTGATAAATTTTCTCTTGTTTGAGGTTATGTGCTTCTTGTGCTCGACATTGGCTCTGTCACCGTGGTGGCATCTAGTATTGAAAAAATTGGCAGAGTTGAGCAAGTACACCAAAAACACGAAGATGTTAGTCCTATGGAAATATCTACAGGCTATCCAGTGCCCAGGCTGAGCAGCTGAAAGCAAGCATTACTATGAAATAAGCTAAAAAGGGAACACGCCTTATTGGTCAAGTAAGGAATGAAGAAACAAAGAAACTATCTGAATCAAATCCGCATATTATTATGTTGAAAGACAAGCTCATTATTTACTGAACAAATCGAATCCATATTTATACTAGAAAATAGGAGATGGAAATTAATCTCTCTACAATACTTGTGTCAAGAGAACAAGAGTTGGAAGCTATAAAATCATTTGAATACTTATATGTGTTATATGAAGAAACTAAAAGGAGAAAAATGGAATTAAAGGAATCAAAATCTGTTGTAGAAGAATTTAAACAACAACTAAAAGTAGAATATAAAATTTTAACGAAAGTGACAACATAAATAAACAATAAAAGAGCAATCAGAGTTTAAAGAAATGTGAAGCAGTGTGTGAAAATATGCTTCAAGATGTAGTGAAATATTTAGAGCAGTTGGTAAAAAATAAATCTCCATATTGTCAAACTAGAGGAGACCACAAAGAAGATCAGGGATTTGGGTCCATCGCCTTCTGATGTGTATGAAATGTATGAGAAGAAAGGTATAATACAATGACACAAAATGTTCCACGGTGGATATGTCAGATGACTACACTAGGCAATATTTGATATAATCAAAGTTCTACCAGACCAAACATCACCATTTTCCATGTAATTAGGTGAGGATGGATCAAGACCTGGTCCAGATTTTGGGGTTAATCTTCTTGAATGGCACGTCTAGTGGGGCCTCTGAAAATCATCCATAACTCTTGTCGTCGGTCGCTGCCACCGGAGCTGCAAGTGTGGCCTTCTCTTGAGTACATTGATCGCTGGCTTCCCTTGACGTAGCTATCGAAGAGATGCAGGCGTGACCTTCTACCCTCTTCAATTTCCTTATAGAGCTTTGTCCTTCCATGAGTTCCTCTCTGTCGGTCTGCGATGCCAGGTGCTAACAAAGGGGAGGGGATTGGGGTGGGGGAGGAAATGAGAGCGACCGGAAGAGGGAGCGATGGGTGAGGCTCTATCAGAGTGGATTGTCCAGGGGTTCTGGGAGACAAAGTATAGGTGCATTGTGGGTGTCGACGGTGATTGGGGGAGGAGGGAGTATTGATCACACCAATAGGGGGAGAACCAAGCGGCACGCGGAAAAGTTGAAAATTTTAGCATTTTGATTATTTGAAAGGGGGGAGAGGGAGCGTGGGAATAAAATATTGTAGGGAGTTAAAATATGTAGTCAAATTTGTAGTTATTAGAAATAGCTATATATGTTTTATTTATATTTTTTACTTTGTAAAGAAAAGTCATTTTTAACTACAAATACATATATATAGCTAGAATAATTGTAGCTAAATCGTATTTTTTTGTAGTGTGTTGTGGTTGATGTTGTGTACCTTTGGACCTAGTTGGTCGAACCCATAGAGTAGGGTTTCCTTTGGGGAAATACCCCTTTCTCTCCTTGGTTTTGAGAAGTGAGTTTGAGCCCTAGTGATATAGGCAATACCCCTCTCTCTTGGTTGTTGAGAGGTGAGCCTATACCCTAGTTGCTTGGGCAATACCCTCCTCTCACCATGGATTTGAGAGGTGAGCCTTTGGATGAGTGATGACCTAAGTTGGAGACGTTTCATCTTGTTGCCCGATTTGTGATGGAGGTTGTGCAAAACCCCTCTCTCTTGGTTGTTGAGAGGTGAGCCAACTATCTTGATCAATTAGGGTTTGTTACTTAAGAGCTTGAGCTTGAAGATGACCTTTTGGTGAGGTTTTGTGCCTTGCCCGATACACCCTTGATGAGATGTTGCCCGACACCTCTTTGTCTTGGGTCTTGATCTGTTCGATAGGATGGTGTTGTGTATGGTTGGCTTGATGCCCGATAGGGCTCTCCTTATGTTGTGGTGACCTTGGATGATATGCCTTAACCCATACGGACCTTGCCATAGATGGTGGTGGCTTATGGATGATAATAGCATGATGGGTAGACCCTGTGATGGGCAAGAAGTATGGGCTTGAACGACACCCCAAGGATGTGTTGTCCGACATGGTGCCTTAGTGGCCACTTTGCCCATGGACGATAGGGTGCCTTGCACAACATGATGTCTTGGGCGATATAATATGTTGGTTGTACGATAGGGCGTCTTGGGCGCCATGCTTCTAGTCGACATGCTTCATGTTGAGAAGGTTGGCCGATAGAACCCTAGCCCTAGTGCACGATAGGGTCCCTGGCCGATAGGACTCTTGGTTGATATGGGCGTCTCTTGTGCATGACACACCTCTAACTCAAGATGCACGACACCCCACAGGGCTAGTTGATCTCTGATGCATGATAGGATGAAGTGTTGTTGGCCGATATGATGGCACAAGTGCTTTAGGGTTTGGAACCCTAGCCGATAATCGATAGTGAGGATATGATC
Source organism: Alisma plantago-aquatica (assembly GCA_963693085.1). Taxonomy (NCBI): domain Eukaryota; kingdom Viridiplantae; phylum Streptophyta; class Magnoliopsida; order Alismatales; family Alismataceae; genus Alisma; species Alisma plantago-aquatica. The sequence goes on along the minus strand of OY856413.1, from coordinate 920,383,319 downwards.
CTGCCCGATACTCTTTGGGTGAGGGTTGGCGCTACCCGCCCCACCTATAGTGAGGGAAGTTGGAACCTTTGGTGAGGGTTATGGTTAACCCGGGGAAAAACCTAATCAATGGATTAATTACCTTGAACCCACATATATGTTAAATGATGGGATATGATGGTAGGTTGTGAATCGTGGTTTCTAAGAAAGATACTTAAGATGATGATATATGCTCACAAGAATAAGGCATAAGATATGCTCATGGTTTGATAACAATAATGTGTTTGATACAGCTTATACTTCATATAACCATGGATGTTGTTTCATACATGTTAGCATGATAATCATAAAGATCTATTTTCTTGTGGCTTAGGTTATCTCTCTTGATATGTATGCTAACCATGCGGATATACTAGTTGGATTCATAGCCAGGTAAGAGCTATGAGGTATATGTGCTTTGACTATCCTTAAATGATACTAATCCTTGTTGATGAGATAACACGTATCATCAGTATGATGTGATAGGTCTGAGGACCTAATAAAGGCTGAGTGCCTAGTTGAGGTGTTATCCTCTGACGATGAGATCGGGGATTGTTATCCGAGGTGATGATGTAAGATGATGATGATGCCTTGAGAGGTAGTGGCTTTCTATGATGGGGGTTTGATATCCCAAGACAATGTGATGATGATAGTGACAATGTAATTCAATGTTGTTATGCTTTATAACTTGGTTTCCTCTACAATCCACTTAAAATATACTAATTAATTACAGTGGAACATATCATGTAGTTGCCCTGGCCATAGATCCATCATTGTCAGAATCTGGTGATGGTGAAATAGGTTTATCCTACGGGATTACCTGGAGCACATATTGTTGAATATGTGAGGTTTCCCCTAGCCTAAAATAGGAGGATTTGAGTGCAACTATGGTTGCAGACTCAGGATATATAGAGCATGGTGAACAAGCCCATGACTCATCGAGATAGAGCATGAATGCGTTCATGGATCAAGAGCACGGTGATCAAGCTCATGGCTCAAAGGTATATTCTAGCACCTGTGTCAAGGTGAGCTAGAGATATGGGTAGCTTGCAGAGCTGACCCTGAGGCTGAGGCCATATAAGCACAAGACTGTAATCTTGCTTTGGTTTTCGTGTACTAACCACGAGGAGGAGAGGTCATGGATTCCGGCTCTCCCATTGACCTTGTATGGCACCAGATTTTGGGCTTCGCATCCAAAGGTTGGATTTGAGCAGGGATAGTTCACTTCCTCAGGGCATAATAAGACGTAATCTAGCCGAATAGCATATACTGCTTAGAGAAAAACATAGAACATTAGTTGAGGCCTTGCTTATATAAATGATCCAGTTATCTCTTTTGTTACTTGTACGATCTTGATATCTTGTGATAAGTGCTCATAAAGCTTATCTTGTCAATCATGTTCCATAAAGGAAATCTGGATATAGGCCTCACGAATATCTTAGTAAGAATGATGGGAATAATGGTCTTGCTCAGTATACTGCTCTTGTTATACGCTTTATCAGTTATCTGCTTATATTGCTTTAATCTTCTGAGGTTTTATAGTTTTGACGGGGAGTTATGTTTCTCGCTGGGACTGTGTGTCTCACCCTGCTGGTTTACAACCTTTTTAGGTGATCACGTTAGACGTGGTGGTGGTCGTGAGGTTGCGGCCGAGCAGCAAGAGGAAGAGCAGTAGAAGGCAAGAGTTAGACATGTTGTTGTTTTGGTGGTTTTGTAGTAGAGTCCTAGAGTCATCCCTATAGTCTCAGGTCCTCGGAGGTGTTTTGACGATGCTTCACGACGTATAGTTGTTGTACTTCTGTATATCTTGTTGTTGGCCTTACGTGGCCTTATATGTACATATAAATAGGTGATGAACTCATGTGCTGGCAGTACAGCTGGTTTCGATAAGCTGTGGACATATATCCGTCCTGTAATATTTATATAACATGTTTCTCTGCAGGATCTGGATGCAAAAGTTCCCTTATGTGTGCTTTCCAAAATCAGTTTTAATGAACCCATATTTTCAGTAATATGTGGTTCCGTACGTTTTCGCGTGTCACCTTGTTGTCTGTGTGATGGCGGAGTGTCACAGTAAGTTTTGGCATCAGAGCTCTAGGTTCGTTGAGTCTACAGTGATCTAGAACTAGGTTGCGTCTGTTCTTGTGAGTTTTCCAGATTTTCTTACAATAATCTCCTGCCCTCAGCGGAAGATAAAGCTCAAAGATGTCTGCCAACCATGAGGAACATGCTGCCGAGAGCAGCGAGGCTGCATCAGTTGATGGAGCTAGAGTGCAGGCACATGAAGATCAGGTGCCTGAGGTCCCCCAACTTGACCCAACCATTCTTGAAAACCCTACCTACCAGTAGCTTATGGGGCAGATGGTGGCTACGATGTATCACATGGTAGAGAGATTGTCAGTGCCTCCGCCAAGAGCATAGGCTCCCCATGGTGAATCATCAGGCATTGGGAAGACCTTTGAGCGGCTTCGTCGAGTCGGAGCTTCAGATTACGCTGGGACAACTGATCCAGTGGATGCAAATATGTGGCTGACAGGTCTTGAGAAGGCCTTCTGGATCCTCATCATCCCCAAAGTGGACAAAGTAAAGCACGTTGTCTACCTTTTGAAAGGTAGTGTTGGCCACTGGTGGGCCATCGAGGAGGAGAAGCGACCCGGTGAGGAGATCAGTTGGGAGGTTTTCCGGCACGAGTTCGTCAGCAGATACTTTCCGAAGATGTATCTAGACGAAAAGATCAACCAGTTTGAGCATCTGCGCCAAGGACAGATGAGTGTCACCGAGTATGAAGCCAAGTTCATGAACTTGCTGAGGTTTTTTCCTCATATGGCGATGACAGATGATGAGCGAATCAGATGGTTTGAGAAGGGTTTGAGTGTTGAGCTGTCAACACCTGTTGCTGCCTTGGAAAATCGGGAGCGGTTTGCCATGTTCGTGGAGTCCGTCCACAGGATTGAACAGTCTGTTAGGGAGAAAAGGGAGTCCATGACCAGGAAAAGGCCTGCTCAGTTCTAGAGACAAAGGTTTGATGGCTTCAAGAAGCCAAGGTATTCAACACCTTCCGTAATGCAGATTTCTCATACACCATCTCAGTGGTCTCCAAGTAAGGGAAGAGGGCGTGGATTTTCACCATCCAAAGCACACAGTACGGCTTCAGTGGCAGTGATAGGGCCATCTAGGCTGCAGATAGAAGGAAGGTCATGTTACCATTGTGGACAGACTGGGCACTTGAGGTCAAATTGCCCAAAGAGAGATGTTGAAGTAATACAACAGTCGAGGCAGAATCAACAAGGGTCAGATAGACAACAGCCCAGTGGTAGCAGAGGGCGAGGACGTGGTCAAGCGTCGCAAGTGGGATCGTCTGCTCAAGGAAGTAGAGGATGAGGAGGACAGCCAACAATGGCGCAATTCTATGCTATGAGTCAGCCAGAGGTGATAGTCAACCTGCGAGTGGTGGCAGGTCAGATGGCGTTATTTCATTCTGATTTGTCTTCTTCTTGCTTTATATCTGTTCTGGTTGACTCGGGTGCTACGCACTCTTTTATCGCACGTAGTACGCTTGATAACTGTCTTTTACATGTTAGTTGTAAGAAAGATAGCTTGTTGTTAGAAACCCCTCTTGATGGTTCCTTGATGCTTAGAGAAGTGTGTCCATCCTGTGTTCTATCTTTTTTGGGACACAGTATACAAGTGGATCTTATACCACTTGAGATGTATGGATTCAATGTGATCCTTGGGATGGATACCTTAGAGAAATATAAGGTTGTGATGGACTGTGGTTCCAAATAGGCAGTGTTTGATGACGGGGGAGAGAAGTGGATCTTCCTGGGAGATAGGAAGATTCTCTCGACATGTTTAGTGTCTCCAATGGTGGCAGAGAAGTTGTTGCAGCAAGATTGTAAGGCGTTCTTAGCTCACGTTGTGGATACCAAGGCGAAAGGTCATAGCCTTGAGGAGGTGTCGGTTATCCGAGAGTTTGTGGATGTGTTTCCTGAGGAGTTTCCCGGTGTTCCCCCACTTTGAGAGATTGATTTTGAGATCAATCTCATGCCAGGAACACAGGCAGTTGCTCAGACGCCATACAGGATGGCTCCAACCGAGATGGCAGAACTGAAGAAGCAGTTATAGGAGTTGTTGGACAAAGGTTTCATCCGACCGAGTACATCGCCTTGGGGTGCTCTGGTCCTGTTCGTAAAGAAGAAGGATGGATTGATGCGTTTGTGTATAGATTACCGGCAGCTGAACAAAGTTACGACCGAGAACAATTACATGTTGCCAAGGATAGACGATATGTTCGATCAGTTGTGTGGTGCTACAGTGTTCTCAAAGATCGATCTACGGTCTGCATATCATCAGTTGAGGATTAAGGCGGATGGCATACCAAAGTCAGCTTTTAGGACGAGGTATGGTAACTTTGAGTTCGTGGTTATGCCGTTTGGGCTAACCAATGCGCCTACTGTTTTCATGGATCTGATGAACAGAGTGTTCCGTCCGTTTCTAGATCAGTTTGTTTTAGTCTTCATAGATGACATCTTGATTTATAGTCGGAAAAGTCAAGAGCATGAACAACATCTTCGACAAGCGTTGACTCTTCTTTGCTAACATCAATTGTATGCCAAGTTCAGTAAGTGTGAGCTCTGGTTGAAGGAAGTGACTTTCTTAGGTCATGTGATATCTGCAAAAGGAGTCAGAGTAGACCCCAAGAAAGTGGAGTCAGTTGCAGAATGGGAGCAACCAAAGATGCTGACAGAAGTTCATAGTTTTCTGGGTTTAGTAGGATATTACTTAAGGTTTATAAAGGACTTCAGCATGATCACATTACCATTGACAAAATTGACCAGGAAGGATGTACCCTTTGTTTGGGATGATCATTGTCAGCAAGCTTTCCAAAGTTTGAAGGAGAAGTTGACTAGTGCTCCAGTGTTGGTGTTGCCTGGGCTTGGGAAAGGCTATGTTGTTTTATGCGATGCTTCCAAGAAAGGCTTAGGATGTGTGCTAATGCAGGAAGACCATGTGGTTTCTTTTGCTTCACGACAACTTAAGAGACATGAGGAGAACTATCTGACACATGATTTGGAGTTGGCAGCGGTGGTCTATGCGTTAAAGATTTGGAGACACTATCTTTATGGGGAAGTGTGTCAGATCTTTACAGATCATAAGAACTTGAAGTATATCTTCTCCCAAAGTGAGCTGAACATGCGACATCATCGCTGGATGGAGCTAATCAATGATTATGATTGCACCATTGAGTATAATCATGGTAAGGCGAACGTGGTAGCTGATGCGCTTAGCAGAAAGTCTCCTTCTTCTCGCTCGATGAAGAAAGAACAGTTGAGTTCTTTGGAATGCCATAGGCGGGATATGTTTGTTTCCTTGCGGCAGATGAATGTGCGGATGGAGGTTTCTTTGTTGGCAGGTTTGTTGGAATAGATGCAAGTCAAGCCTACATTAAGGCAGCAAATCAAAGACGCACAGCAGGCAGATGATACAGTTCAGTTGATCAGATCAGAGTTTGGCAACGAAAAGCGTGATGGGTTCCATGAGTCCGAAGATGGACTAGTTTGTTATCATAATAGGATGGTGGTCCCTAATGTTGATGATCTGATAAAGCTAGTGCTTGAGGAAGCACACACATCGATGTACGCTATGCATCTAGGAGTTACCAAGATGTATCACAATCTGAAGGATTTGTAGTGGTGTACTGGCTTGAAGAAGGATGTAGCTAAGTTTGTGGCTAGGTGTGCGTTATGCCAGCAAGTTAAGACTGAGCATCAGAAGCCGACATGTACGTTGCAACCCATGCCGATACTGTAGTGGAAATGGGATCATATAACCATGGATTTCGTAGTTGGGATGCCAAGGACAACTAGGATCATGATTTCATTTGGGTGATAGTAGACAGATTGATGAAGTATGCCCATTTCATACCTGTAAAAACAACATATATAGCCGAGAAGCTTGCTTAGGTGTATGTAGACGAGATAGTGTGTTTACACGGTGTACCAACAATGATAGTTTCTGACATAGGTCCTCAGTTCATGAGTCATTTCTGGGAACAATCGCACAAAGCGTTGGGAACGCAGTTGAGGTTCAATACTGCTTTCCACCCACAGACAGATGGGCAGTCTGAAAGGACTATTCAGACTTTGGAGGATCTTCTCCGAGCTTGTGTTTTGCAGTTTCTAGGCAGTTGGGATGTGCATCTTAGTTTGATAGAGTTTGCCTACAACAATAGTTACCAGTGGAGCATCGATATGGCTCCTTATGAGGCTCTATATGGCAGGAAGTGCAGATCTCCTCTATTCTGGTATGAGTCTGGTGAGTATTAGCTTTTGGGTCCTGAGTTAGTGCAACAGACAACAAAGAAGATCAGAGTGATACGACAACAATTGAAAGTGGCACATGACAGATAGAAGTCGTACGCAGATAATCATCGACGACCTTTAGAGTTTCAGGTGGGAGACAAAGTGTATCTTAAGGTCTCACCTTGGAAAGGCGTGTTGAGGTTTGGCCGGAAAGGAAAACTGGCACCCAAGTATATGGGGCCATACCTGGTAATATCACGTGTTGGCAAGGTAGCTTACAAGTTAGAGATGCTGCCAGAGTTGCACAGGTTACATCTGGTGTTCCATGTTAGTATTCTAAAGAAAAGTCATCCAGACATAGGGACAGTGATACAGCCAATTGAGGTTGAGCTCGATGAAGATGTGACCTACGAGGAAGGTCCAATAACGATCCTTGATAGAAGAGTAAAGAGGTTGAAGAGGAAAGACTTGGTTCTTGTGAAGGTTCTTTGGCATCATCGTGGCATTGAGGAAGCCACGTGGGAACTTGAGGAAGAGATGAGGAGGAAGTATCCCTCGATTTTCTATTCGGATTTTGGGGGTGAAATCCCTTTGTAGAGGTTTATGGCTTGTAAGGACCCTGACCTTCATTTTGGGCTTATCCTGTTTTCTTTGCCTAAACCTTGTGCTTAGTTGCTTGATTATTAGGGTTTGCTTGTGCTTTGTTGAGGGTTGGAGGTGCTACTTGCAAAATAACCTAAGTTTAAGGTTGATGAGCAAGTTTGTCACCTTGAGAGATGCTCTTCTCTCTTTTTTCTTCCTCTAGAGTTGAGAGTAAGGGTTGGGCTTGTTTCTTGAGTTTCCTTGGGCCTTGTAGAGCTCTATTGGGCTTTGTTTCACCTTGTTTGGGCCTTGCCTTGTCTTGATGAGCTTTGTATCGGACAGGAGCACCTTGTGTCGGCCATGGGGGTGTCGCCCATGGGTGTGTTGGCCAAGGTGGTGGTGTGTGTCGCCCTTTGACCCCTTTGACCTCCTTGCTTTGGTTGTGTCACCATACCTTGGACATGTGGCCGATCTCTTGATGAGTGGTGGCATAACATGTTGCATGTGGTTTGCAAGGTGGCAAGACGTTGGACAAGTGTCCCTAAGTAAGATGACACATTTCCTTGGTTCACCTTTGATCCTTTTCTATATATATCTTCCCTTTCACTTCCTTAGGATCCCTTTTATCTCTTTGTTGCTCTTCTCTTCTTTGGTGCATGATACACTTTCCCTTGGTGCTTGGTGGTCGATCCCTTTGAAGGAGTTCTCTTCTTCTTCCTATAGATTGGTGGCCGATCTATAGGTGAGCCTTGCTTCTTTGGTAAGCATATCCTCTCTCTCCTTAGCATCTCTTTCTCCTTCTTGCTTGCTCTTCAGCCATGGTGGTTATGAGATTTGTCCCTTTCCTTGAGGTGGCTGAAGGTGGTGTGCTTTGGAGCTAGAAGCTTAAAGCTTGGAGCCTTGGAGCTTGAGGAGCTTGCTTAAGGCGGGTTACATAATTTCTAACCCTAACTATACTACCTTCTTTTATGTTTCATATTCATATATGATCATGATCGGCCATGCATGTTGTTAGATATGTCTCTTGCTCTAGCTTGTACCTTTAATCTTGTGGATATAGTGATCTTGTTGTTGTGGTTGATGTTGTGTACCTTTGGACCTAGTTGGCCGAACCCATAGATTAGGGTTTCCTTTGGGGCAATACCCCCTTCTCTCCTTGGTTTTGTGAAGTGAGTTTGAGCCATAGTGATATAGGCAATACCCCTCTATCTTGGTTGTTGAGAGGTGATCCTATACCCTAGTTGCTTGGGCAATACCCTCCTCTCACCATGGATTTGAGAGGTGAGCCTTTGGATGAGTGATGACCTAAGTTGGAGACGTTTCATCTTGTTGCCCGATTTGTGATGGAGGTTGTGCAAAACCCCTCTCTCTTGGTTGTTGAGAGGTGAGCCAACTATCTTGATCAATTAGGGTTTGTTGCTTAAGAGCTTGAGCTTGAAGATGACCTTTTGGTGAGGTTTTGTGCCATTCCCAATACACCCTTGATGAGATGTTGCCCGACACCTCTTTGTCTTGGGTCTTGATCTATTCGATAGGATGGTGTTGTTTATGGTTGGCTTGATGCCCGATAGGGCTCTCTTTATGTTGTGGTGACCTTGGACGATATGCCTTAACCCATACGGACCTTGCCATAGATGGTGGTGGCTTATGGACGATAATAGCATGATGGGTAGACCCTGTGACGGGCAAGAAGTATGGGCTTGCACGACACCCCAAGGATGTGCTGCCTGACATGGTTCCTTAGTGGCCACTTTGCCCATGGACGATAGGGTGCCTTGGACGACATGATGTCTTGGGCGATATAGTATGCTGGTTGAACGATAGGGCATCTTGGACACCATGCTTCTGGTCGACATGCTTCATGTTGAGAAGGTTGGCTGATATAACCCTAACCCTAGTGCACGATAGTGTGGCAACACATCCCACTATCACACAGACAGCGAGGTGTTACGCGAAAACGTGCGGAAATCACCATAATCACATATTACCAAAACACAGGTTAATTAAAATCGATTGTGGAAAACAGATAAACTGTGAAACTTATTGCATATAGGTCCTCATCCTGCAAGGAAACATGTTATGTAAACATATACAAGATCTGATACATGTCCACAACTTAGAGGAACAACTGTCTTGTCATCACATGAGTTCATCTCCTATTTATACATACATAAAGGCCCACATCCGACCAGCCGTAGGGTATACAAAACATCTACAGTTGTACATCGTGAAACAACGTCAAAACACCGCCAAGGACCTGAGAGTACAAGGATGACTCTAAGACTCTACCACAAAATACCAAAACAGCGGCATATCCATCTCTTGCCTTCTACTGCTCTTCTTGCTGCTCGGCCGCAACCCCGCGACCACCACCACGCCTAGCTCGACCACCTAAAAAGGGTGTAAACCAGTGGGGTGAGACAATTGAACATTGTCCCAACAAGAAACATAACTCCCCGCCGAAACTACAAAACCTCAGATATGTATATAAAACAGATAACTGATGAGAAGTGTAACAAGAGTAGTTAATAAAGTAGAACTGTTCATACTTTAGCAAGCTTACCAGATATACTCAAGGCATATAACCAACCTTTTTATGAAACATGATTAACAAGATAAGATATAGTGCCACATAACATGAGGAACATATAAGTAACTGCAAGATTTTGCAATATTAACTTACACAAACAAGGCCTCAACCAATGTTTCGTGTTTGACTTAAGCAAAAATACTATTCGGCTGGATTATGTATTATTATGCCCTGAGGAAGTGAGTCGTACCGCTCAAATCCAACCTTCGGTTGCGAAACCGAAGCCGGTGCCATACAAGGTCAATGGAAGAGCCGAACTCCACGACCTTGCCCCTCGTGGTCAGTGCACGAGTACAACACAAGCAGGACCGCAGTCTCATGCTGAAGTGGTCTTAGCCATAGGGTCAGGCTACCCTCTGCCTAGCCCGCCTCGGTACAGGTCTCGGCGCTAGTGAAACTGAGCCACGGGCCTGTTCACCGTGCTCTGAGCCATGAACACATTCATGCTCTTCATATCACATATCCTGAGCCATGGGCCTGTTCACCATGCTCTTCATCACAATTGGGCTACGGGCCTGAATCCGCACCCTGGAGTCTACAACCGGAGTTTCACTCTTACCTCCTCACTTTAGGCTAGGAGCAACCTCGCATATTCAACAATATGCGCTCCGGGCTAACCCGTAGGAGAACCCGTTTCACCATCACCAAATTCCTGACGATGATGGATCTATGGCCAGGGCAACTACATGATATATTCCACTATGATTATTTAGTATCTTTTAGATGGATTTGCAAGATTCAACCAAGTTGTATAACATGCAAATAGAATAAACAACATAAAACTCAACATTATGTTTTTATTGTAATCACATCAACCTGATCCATCTCAAGGATCCAACATCACATGTTATCACTTGGCCTCTTGCCAACCATCCAGATCCATCTCAAGGATCATCACATACCATGGGATCTCAATCCCTCATCATATATTGCCACTGCCTCTCAAGGCTTACACTGTCATCATGGGACAAACACACCACATATGCAATCTCATCAACCAGAGTAATTATCAGAGTGATGTTACTCATCACATATTTCTCATAGCCTTTTCATGGCTAATCATCACCTACATGGTTAGGGTATCCAATAATCATAGTTTCAACATAAGGACTATGCTTACCATCATGAAATGACATTCAAGATGCTATACTTATCAATCTTACATTATCTGGTGATCAAGTGCATAAAGCACATCATTAATCAAACCACTAGTGTAACTACCACTATTCTCCTTATCATTAACAGATAAACATGGTGATCACTACATGCATATCGTCATGTTACTACCATTACCATTCTTAGCATTAACCGATAATCATTTTCATATGTGTAGCCAGGCTAAGATAAATGAACAAGCTTATGATATCGTGCATCATCATCTATATAAGGAGTTACTATCGTTTGAGCAAGGACATATATAACAGCCTACTTCTATGAAACGTGACACCCTCACCATATGCGCTACAGCCCTCACTAGAGGTACCAAAGATCCTCACAAAAAGAGGTGTGTTGGCCACCTGCCCTCACCAAAGAACAACAACCAAACGGTCAGTATACAAACAAGCAGCAGCACTGCATTGCCACATAAAGTAACCAAGCGTGCAACGCACAACGCGCGTCAGGGGAGATGTGTCGCGCATCAAGGAGGTATGTCGGGCATCCAGAATTATCGGGCAATGCCCGCCACAACATGGGGTGTCGGCCGATACCAGGGCATGTGACGCCCATCACGACTTGCCCAACAACGCCCATTGCAGAGCCTATCTCGGCCAGGTCACCACCAAACACTAACAACCAAGAGAGAGAGAAAACTTATCCTACATCTCATGCAACAACCTGGTCGAGGCCTAACGACCGACACAAGCCAAGAAAAAGGGCGTGACGCCCGTCACAGGAACAAGCATATCACCCGACACAAGGGCATGACATAACACCCGTCACAACAGTCTGTCGCCCGACATCCACCCAAGGCCTATCGCCCAACACCCACTCAGGGCCGTCTTCCTCCTCAAGCACAAGGTACTCAAAACCCTAGAGGGTCAAGAACACCAACTCGCCAAGAAACTCTAAACCACAAGAGGATAGGACAACAAGGAACTAAAGCAAGATGTAAAACTAACAACAACATATAAGCAAGAAAGGAGATAGTGTAACTAGGGTTAGAAGTTATGCAACCCACCTCAAGCAAGCTCCAAGGAAGAGGAAGACACTCCAAGGGATATCGGCCACCACTTGCTCCTTCAAGGGGGTATCGTCCACCAAGCTACCAAGGAGAAGAGGTGTGTATCATGCACACCAAGGTGGAGAAGAGACTAAGGGACCAAAAGGGACCCAAAGCAAGGAAAGGAATCACTTATATAGGAGGAAAGGGAGGAGAAAACAAGGTTGGTCCAAGCAAAGTGTCCCCTACCTAGGGACACTTGTCCTAGTGCACGAGCCACCACTCTAGCAAGCTCTATACACATGTCCAAGATATGTACCAAGTGTCCACTAGTGGTGACACAAACGAGGTCAAGGCTAGGTCAAGCATCATGGGCGACACAAAAACTTGCACTATGGGCGACACAATAAGGCACCATGGGCGACACACATCCATGTTGGCCGACACAAACATCTCTTGGGCGACACAAAGCTCAACCAAGCCAAAACAAGGCACCTCAAGGCCCAAACAAGCTCAACCAGGCCCAAAAGAACTCAAGCAACGAGCCCAAGCCTTCCTCTCAACACAAGAGGAAGCAAAGAGAGGGAGGAACACCTCACAAGGTGGCAAACTTGCCTACAAAACCCTAGACTTGGGTTATTTGCAAGTAGCGCCTCCAACTCTCAACAAAGCACAACTAAACCCTAATCACCACTAAAGGTGATTAGCAAGCACCAAAGCACTAGGGTTAAGAAAAGCAAACAGGGTAAACCCTAAACGAAGGTCAGGGTCCTTACAGATAGGGTCCCTAGCCGATAGGACTCTTAGTCGATATGGGTGTCTCTTGTGCACGACACACCTCTAACTCAATATGCATGACACCCCTTAGGGCTGGTTGATCTCTGATGCACGATAGGATGAAGTTTTGTTGGCCGATGTGATGGCACAAGTGCTTTAGGGTTTGGAACCCTAGCCGATAATCGATAGTGAGGATATGATCCTGCCCGATACTCTTTGGGTGAGGGTTGGTGCTACCCCCCACCTATAGTGAGGGAAGTTGGAACCTTTGGTGAGGGTTATGGTTAACCTGGGGAAAAACCTAATCAATGGATTAATTACCTTGAACCCGCATCTATGTTAAATGATGGGATATGATGGTAGGTTGTGAATCTTAAGATGATGATATACATAGTTATGTTCACAAGAATAAGGCATAAGATATGCTCATGGTTTGATAACAATAATGTGTTTGATACAACTTATACTTCATATAACCATGGATGTTGTTTCATACATGTTAGCATGATAATCATAAAGATCTATTTTCTTGTGGCTTAGGTTATCTCTCTTGATATGTATGCTAACCATGCAGGTATACTAGTTGGATTCATAGCCAGGTAAGAGCTATGAGGTATATGTGCTTTGACTATCCTTAAATGATACTGATCCTTGTTGATGAGATAACATGTATCACCAGTATGATGTGATAGGTTTGAGGACCTAATAAAGGTTGAGTGCCTAGTTGAGGTGTTATCCTCTGATGATGAGATCAAGGATTGTTATCCCAGGTGATGATGCCTTGAGAGGCAGTGGCTTTTTGTGATGGGGTCTGAGATCCTAGCACAATGTGATGATGAAAGTGACAATGTAATTCAATGTTGTTATGCTTTATAACTTGGTTGCCTCTACAATCCACTTAAAACTAACTAATTAATTATAGTGGAATATATCATGTAGTTTCCCTGGCCATAGATCCATCATCGTCAGAATCTGGTGATGGTGAAACAGGTTTATCATATGGGATTACCTGGAGCACATATTGTTGAATATGTGAGGTTTCCCCTAGCTTAAAATAGGAGGATTTGAGTGCAACTATGGTTGCATACTCAGGATATATAGATCATGGTGAACAGGCCCATGACTCATTGAGATAGAGCATGAATGTGTTCATGGCTCAAGAGCACGGTGATCAGGCCCGTGGCTCAAAGGTATATTCTAGCACCTGTGTCAAGGTGAGCTAGATATATGGGTAGCTTGCAGAGCTGACCCTGAGGCTGAGTCCATATAAGCATAAGACTGCGATCTTACTTTGGTTTTCATGTACTGACCGTGAGGAGGAGAGGTCATGGAGTCCGGTTCTCCCATTGACCTTGTATGGCACCAAATTTTGGGCTTCGTAGCCAAGGGTTGGATTTGAGCATGGATAGTTCACTTCCTTAGGGCATAATAAGACGTAATCCAGCAAATAGCATATACTGCTTAGAGCAAAACATGGAACATTGGTTGGGGCCTTGCTTATATAAATGATCCAGTTATCTCTTTTGTTACTTGTACGATCTTGATATCTTGTGATAAGTGATCATAAAGCTTATCTTGTCAATCATGTTCCATAAAGGAAATCTGGATATAGGCCTCACGAATATCTTGGTAAGAATGATGGGAATAATGGTCTTTCTCAGTATACTGCTCTTGTTATATGCTTTATTAGTTATCTGCTTTTATTGCTTTAATCTTCTGAGATTTTATAATTTCGGCGGGGAGTTATGTTTCTCACTGGGACTGTGTGTCTCACCCTGTTGGTTTACAACCTTTTTAGGTGATCGCGTTGGACGTTGTGGTGGTTGTGAGGTTGCGGCCGAGCAGCAAGAGGAAGAGTGGTAGAAGGCAAGAGATGGACATGTTGCTGTTTTGGTGGTTTTGTAGTAGAGTCCTAGAGTCATCCCTGTACTCTCAGGTCCTCGGAGGTGTTTTGACGATGCTTCACGACGTATAGCTATTGTACTTCTGTATATCCTGTTGTTGGCCTTGCGTGGCCTGAAATGTACATATAAACAGGTGATGAACTCATGTGCTGGCAGTACAGCTGGTTCTGATAAGCTGTGGACATATATCAGTCCCATAATATTTATATAACATGTTTCTCTGTAGGATCTGGATGCAAAAGTTCCCTTATGTGTGCTTTCCGAAATCGGTTTTAATTAACCCGTGTTTGCAGTAATATTTGGTCCGCACGTTTTCGCGTGTCACCTTGTTGTCTGTGTGATGGCGGGGTGTCACACTAGATATGACTGACTATTGAATTTTTAACCCCTTTCTTATCAACAATTTCAATATCAAACTCTTAGAGGATAAGGACCCATCAAATCAACCTTGTCTTTGATTCTTTCTTTGACATATAGTACTTATGTGCAATATGATTCCTATACATAATGACTTTATTTTGGAGCACATAAGATTGCAACTTGTCGAGTGCAAACATTATAGCAAGTAATTCTTTCTCTATTGTTGTATAGTTTCTTTGTGCATCATCTAGGGTCTTACTTGCATAATAGATAGCATGAGGTATATGGACAATTTATTGGCCCAACATGCCCCCAACTGCCATTTTTTATGCATCCATCATGATATCAAACAACAAAGAGAAGTTGGGGGCTACATATTAGGAGCAAAAATTAGCTTGTGGTTCAGTTGATTGAAGGCTTCAATGCATTTATCATCAAATTTGAACTCAATGCCTTTCTCAAGTAAGTGGCACAATGGTCTAGATATCTTGCAAAAATATTTGATGAAATGGCTATAGAAACGTGCATGCCCCGAGAAAGAATATAAATGTCTTATGGTAGTAGGAAGAGTCAAGGTATAGATGAGGCCCATTTTAGCCCTATCAACTTCAATTCTGACCTTTATACTCGATGTCCAAGAATAATTCCCTAGAGAACCATGAAGTGACTTTTCTCATATGATAGAACCAAACAGACTTTCACACATCTTTCTAACACAATGGTGAGCTGAGATAAACAATCATCAAAAGACTTCCCAAAGACTGAGAGGTTGTCCATGAACACTTGTAAAGATGAATCAAGCTTGTCAGAAAAAATCGATGTCACACATCTTTGGAAAGGGGAGGGGACATTGTAAATCCCAAACAACATTCTTCTTTAAGCAAACAACCCTATTGAAAAGTGAATTAAGTCTTCTCTTGATCAACTAGGTGTGTTGCCACTTGGAAATATCTAGAATAGGCACCAAGGAAGCAATAGAAGCATTGTCCTACCAATATCTATAGAATTTGGTCAATGAATGGTAGATTTAAGTGATATTTCTTTGTCTTGTGGATGAAAGGGATGCTTACAAGAATCATACTGAGGATGACATTGATGTGAAGTGCTTGATGTTGTGCTCAATGAACTATGAGTTGCATAGACAACATGAGAACATGGATGTCATTAAGATGGTTCAACATCTCAAGAATATGTATCAAGACCAGGAACGAAAAGAGAGCTATGATATCTCCGAAGCATTGTTCAAGTGCGTCATGACAAAAGGAGATCCAATAAGCCCTCACACTCTCAAGATGATTGGGTATGTGGAGAGCCAAACTCAATTGGGATTCCCTCTAAGCCAAGAGTTGGCTACTGATGTGATACTGCAATCGTTGCCAGAATCCTACAGTTAATTTGTGATGAACTACAACAGGAACAACTTTGACATGCCACTAACAGAGTTGTTGGGTATGTTGAGGACAACCAAGGCACAAATGAAGGAAGACAAATCCGAATATGTGATGGTGATCAGCAAAAAGAAAGGAAATTCTAAAGGTAAGGGCAATGGCAAAGAAAAGAAAGGTTATGATGCTAGCCAACAGCCCAAGTCATCTTCAACTCTCAAAGTCAAGGGAGGGGTGAACAAGGGAGGCAAATGTCACCATTGTCATGATCCAAGACATTGGAAGAGAAATTGCCCTCTCTACATAGATGAACTAAAGAAGAAGGAGGGGATGGAAGTCTCCACATCGTGTATTATGAAATAATCTTAAAATGCTTCTTTATCTTAGGTATATGATACCAATCTATAGATCTGACATAAATGTTGTGTAGGATCTAAAAAGAAGTGATGGCCTTTATGAAAGGATGAACATTAGAGCAAGTGTTGCAACCATAGATAGTAGTACCTTTTAGTTTATTTCAGCCCAAAGGGCATGTAATCGAGTTATGAACTGCTATTTCATTTTGCTAATAAATAGAAACTCATTATTTCTACATCTTGTAATGATAAGGATGTCTATCAATAAAGTTCATGTTTCAATTTCAAAGATATGATCTTTTATGGCAATGCCTTATTTATCTTACAGTACTTGATATGCATGAGATAAAATAAATAAACCTAAAAGTTATTGATGACTCAAACAATTAATTAGCATTATCATCTAAACAAATGAATGAGAAATTCATCTCTAGGAACCACGTTGATGGATAAGCTAGACTCTCTTGGTTAATGAACCATTAAGAGATATGAGTGTCTTGTTTATTGAGCATGATGATAAGTCAATATTTACTAGATGTAGTGAGCACAATGATAAGTCAATATTTTATGTCATTTCACTCCATTATACCAACAATATCAAGCATGTTTAAGGCCTTTGACCATCTTCCCGTCGGAAGGGTCTGTAAGGGTGCTAAAGCTTAGCTAACCCTTTTATACAAGAGGGACCTCAAGGACGTAACCAAGAGTTAACCCTTTATCAACAATATTATAATGGAGTTCTATATATATGTGTGTTCAAGTTATAAAACTCACGAGGCAATCATCGAGTAAGACATAGCAAAACTAGATGGCAATATTTGAGAAAATAGACAAGCAAGCATACAATATATGTCATTTAAAACAAGAAAGCAAGTCATATAACTATATAAGGCCCATACCTGATTCATAGATTCTTAACTTAACACGTCCATTACCATCTAGATCATAAGCCAACCTGATTACAACAAGATTACATATATGCATTAGATTCTCATCATTAACCCTAATTAGATGCATTTTAGGGTTTGGCCAAGTTAGGTTACAAGTTGCTTATTGGTTCATTAGGTGATCTTATACTGATTTAGAGGGCATCATGATGGTGTGGTTTGATGTTCATGCCATTGTGACGTTTCATGCACTTTCTATGATCATATCAAAGTTTGAGGCATTTACATGCATTCTAGGGTCAAAAGACTCACAATAGATTAAAAAAGGTCAAAGATCATCAATGAATAAGAACCAAGCATAAGGGATGGGTTAGATCAGCAACATAAGGTCATAAGAAACATATTCCAAAATAGGTGTATGTCCATTAGAAGCAAGATTAGCAATTTAGGGCAAAGTTCAACATTAAAGTCTAAAGTAGGCACATATGTACAAAAAGGAGTCATTTATGAGCAATAGGGAGAGTAGGATCTTCATTTAGTTCTAGTATACATATCAGACATTGATTTAGGGATCAGGGGGTAGATTGAGCATCAAGATCCAATCATTAATCATAATCATGTGTTAAACATATTCAAAGTAGTCAAAGGTTACATCTTTAGCAATATAAGGTAACTATAAGAAGATTCAAGGTCTGGAAATATGCTCATGTTGTAGATCTTTTTTAGAGGATCAAAATGATATATTGGTTTGTTAAATTTGGCCAAGGGAGCAAGGAGTTATACATTTTTGAAGTTTCAATTAGAAACTATATAGAAGCATCATCTGAGATCATAGGAAAATACCCTTGATCAATGAGGGGGATGTGGCCCCTTGGTTTGTGATCGGGCGATTGGGGAGGCGCACCTGACTTGGCACTGTTACTTCTCCCATCTGTGGGGCCCACATCGGCCTTGACCCTGGTCAACGGGAAGGCTAGGCTGAGTGGGGGAAGCAGTGCTCGCTGCCAGCAGTTGGATGTCAATCCAACGGCAGCTGCGCTCGTCTCCATCGCCCGACGCCCAGCGGCACCTCTGTTTCCCATGTGGGAACAGTGGAGGGACAGGGGACGGCGGCACCCCAGCCTCCAGTGGCTACTGTGCCCGCAAAAGCCCAAAAAGGAGCAGGTCGGTGGGCAGAGATCTAAAGCACGCCGGCAGCTGAGTTCTTCCAGCCGTGATCGCCACTGATGGCATGTGGGCGGAACTTGTTTCCCACCTTGACTGCCATCAACAAACCAGATGAGGAACTAGGGAAGGACAAGGGAGGGGAAAGAACATGAGGAAAACTAGGGTTAGATCAGAGGGGTTTATAAAGAAACAAAGAATGCTAGGGTTTAGGTTCCTTTCATTCATCACATGGTTTGATTGCTTTCCCGATCCGACTACAGAGGGGAAGCCTCCAGTCAAGCATTTCCTTCCGTTTTGGGAAGGAGGAAGACAACTATTTAAATTGGCCGTACGTCTGATATTGGGCCCAAAAAGGGTTGAAACTCAACAAGAATAATTAAAATGTGTACAATATGAGTCAAAATTCAAATATCCATATCTTGGGCTAGGATGGTCCAAAAGAGGTAATTTTTGTACCGTTGGGAGGATAAAAGACCACTCTATACTTTGAAACATATTATATAGCAAGGTGATCATACTAATCTGGTTCAAGATTATTTACCAAGTAGTGAATCATTAAATAGTGAAATTTAGATCAAGAGAGCAAATCAAAAGTGCACATTGTGAAATTGATCATTATAGTGGCCAAATTAGAAAAATCTCAACTCTCCAATTATGAAATTGACATCAAATTCAATAATGGGCCACTTTATGAGAGAGGAACATATCACTTGAATAGAGAGAAAAGGTCATGTTATCACATCCTTCCCTCCTTAAAAGAAATTTCGTCCTCGAAATTCATCCATGATTTAAGTTAAAAGTCAAGTCAAGATCCATCGGGTCTGGCTATTCAACCATGGTTGTTAAGGAATTCCCCACAATGGGATGCAGACATAGGCTATCATCATTCAGGGTGTACCCATCTCGATAATGTACATGTTACTTAGTGTTCGCTCATAATGTGGAATCACCATGGCATTAGGGTTTACCCATCCTTTTGTGTCCATATATCAGGGTTTTTGTACTAATCTTTATACACGACCAGGGTGTATTATCAAAATCTATGTTATCACTTCTCAAAAGAATCATGTTTATGTACATGAGTTCAAATAAGACTATCCAGGGTGTACTATCAAAATCTATGTTATCACTTCTCAAAAGAATCATGTTTATGTACATGAGTTCAAATAAGACTATCATCGAGTGTGTATCTCATCTTTACTCTATATTTCATGCATGGTTTTGTTTTCCCCAAAATTTATACCAACTCTACTCAATTATGTTCATTATTTTTTTATTTCAAATCTAAAATTAAACAATTTATTCATCATGTTCATCTGAGTTATGACTCCAAGAGTATTGTCATATCAAGTTGATCGTTTGAGTATGAGATTAGGCACATTACCCCTGATTATTCAGGCTAAGATCTTATGACATCATCATATCAATTTCATGATTTCAAGGCTACATCTTGTATAGTATGATTTCATACCAGTTCTAGCTTATGAGAGTGGATCATCATGCATGTTCAAGTTTTTTGAACGTATGTGAGATATTTCATGTATCAAACATCATTTGAGGAACAACATTATCATCAACGTCAAGGTTTTGAGACTTTCTCACTTGTATCTAGAAAGAGCTTCAAGCCACTCAAGCTAAGACATATATGTCCAACTAGACATGCTAACCACAACCATCTACCCATAAAAAAAAATTACCAACCTTTTGAGAAACAAGGGTAACTTCTATATTCCTTTATATGCAACTACTAACCCGAGTATGAGGCTCATCATGGATATCACACATCATATACATCATCTTGGGTCTTGGGACATCTCCCTCACCTATATATAAAGCATCAAATATTCAATTGCCCCATTCTCTAGGGTTAGATATTTTCATAGGAAATCTAGGGTTTCATCATTCCTATTTTTCAACATTTCAAATATTTTGGAGTTTAGGTCTCTAACCTTCTCCCAAGGTGGGTCGACTCATATCAAAAGGTCACCCTATTCATATGTCCCATGCTAGAGGTCCTCCTTCATAAATAAATTGAGGCTCGTGTTGGTCTCAAACTGTATGTCACATATCATATCTCAGCATGTACAAAACTAGGTACAAGCAAGCATGCCAACCCACTAACTATGTTTAGCACATCAACCAAGCCATATGTATCATACAAGGTGCTAGGTTTAGCTAGGGTTGCATGGTCCAACTCATTCCATATCATTAAACATACTCGACCTTCCTCAAACAACTTGGGTCTTATCAACATCGACATCATCATCAATATCATAATCATCATCTTAGGTTTCCTAACCTATATCATGGCTCTAGACAACTCTAGAGACTATCACTATCATCTAAACTCTCTCATCTAGACTTGATGTTACATCTCTTTCTCCTAGGTTGCATGGAAACTCACTGCCTTTCTGTGTGTGGTAAAATTTTTCATATGTACATATAATAATACTTGAAATATGTTTTCTCCTACGTTTAAACAGGCGATGAAAACCACCATACACCATCCGAATAAAACCAAAACCAAAATGAGTTACCACACTCATTAGGCAGCCTAGTATCATGACACCTAGAGAACTAGCAAGAACATGGTGCACGCTTGTGTCGACATCCTAAGCACATGTCACAAATCATGTCAAGGGAGGTAATTTACATAAGTCTACACCTAGTTCTAGAGCATCTAGGTTCTAACCTAGAGGCTAAGACTACCTAATCCACAGAGGACATCTTATTAAGTTTTAGGGTTGAGATGTAAAGTGAGTTTAGTTTGTGTTTCATGTGAGCAATGTTTGGTGTAGTTATCGTTCATGCTCTGATACCATCTTTCACGGAACCGGAATCCCAGTCCCATGAACCAAACGTATACCAAAGGCGACATGCGGAAGCGTAAATCTTAGCACACATGAACAGATAACAAGATACAAGCACCAACATAATCTCAACAATCAACAAGATATATTAAGAAGCATCATTATATTACATGATTTGAATTACATATTCAAGAGTCACTTTGTACAAGTCTGCTCATGTATACTATATCTAGATCTTACAATAAGTACACCTAGCATAGCTCACCAAGCCCATCAACCTTCTAGCCATCTCTGGACCTAAAAACAACATATGAGAAATGGGTCAACACACGAGGTGTTGAGTATGGGGCAGAAAGATACATATATGTATAAGCTTTGCATAATTTTGAAAATATTTTAAGACTAAACGAACAAGAATAAACATGTTAATTTTTTAACAAATATGAAACCATATTTATGTCATTTCACTCCATTATACCAACAATATCAAGCATGTTTAAGGCCTTTGACCATCTTCCGTCAGAAGGGTCCGTAAGGGTGCTCAAGCTTAGATAACTCTTTTATACGAGAGGGACCTCAAGGACGTAACCAAGAGTTAACCCTTTATCAACAATATTATAATGGATTTCTAAATATATGTGTGTTCAAGTTATAAAACTGACGAGGCAATCATCGAGTAAGACATAGCAATACTACATGGAAATATTTGAGAAAATAGACAAGCAAGCATATAATATATGTCATTTCAAACAAGAAAGCTAGTCATATAACTAGATAAGGCCCATACCTGATTCAGAGATTCTTAACTTAACACGTCCATTACCATCTAGATCATAAGCCAACCTGATTAACAACAAGATTACATATATGCATTAGATTATCATCATTAACCCTAATTAGATGCATTTTAGGGTTTTGGCCAAGTTAGGTTACAAGTTGCTTATTGGTTCATTAGGTGATCTTATACTGATTTAGAGGGCATCATGATGGTGTGGTTCGAGGTTCATGCCATTGTGACGTTCCATGCACTTTCTATGATCATATCAAGGTTTGAGGCATTTACATGCATTCTAGGGTCAAAAGACTCACAATAGAGTAAACAAGGTCAAAGATCATCAATGAATAAGAGACAAGCATAAGGGATGGGTTTGATCAACAACATAAGGTCATAAGAAACATATTCCAAAATAGGTGTATGTCCATTAGAAGCAAGATTAGCAATTTAGGGCAAAGTTCAACATTAAAGTCCAAAGTAGGCACATATGTACAGAAAGGAGTCATTTATGAGCAATAGGGAGAGTACGATCTTCATTTAGTTTGAGTATACATATCAGACATTGATTTAGGGATAAGGGGGTAGATTGAGCATCAAGATCCAATCATTAATCATAATCATGTGTTAAATATATTCAAAGTAGTCAAAGGTTACATCTTTAGCAATATAAGGTAACTAGAAGAATATTCAGAGTCTGGAAATATGCTCATGTTTTAGATCTTTTCTAGAGGATCAAAATGATATATTGGTTCGTTAAATTTGGCCAAGGGAGCAAGGAGTTATACATTTTTGAAGTTTCAATTAGAAACTATATAGAAGCATCATCTGAGATCATAGGAAAATACCCTTGATGAATGAGGGGGATCCGGCCCCTTGGTTTGCGATCGGACAATTGGGGAGCCGCACCTGCCTTGGCACCATGCTACTGCTCCCAGCCATGGGGCCCACATCGGCCTTGACCCTTGTCAACGGGAAGGCTAGGCTGAGTGGGGGAAGCGGTGCTCGCTGCCAGCGGTTGGATGTCGATCCAACGGCATCTGCGCTTGTCTCCATCACCCGACGCCCAGAGTCACCTCTATTTCCCATGTGGGAACATGGGAGGGATAGGGGACGGCGGCGCCCCAGCCTCCAGTGGCTATTGTGCCCGCAAAAGCCCAAAAAGGAGCAGGTTGGTGGGCAGAGATCTAAAGCACGCCGGCATCCGAGTTCTTCCAGCCGTGATCGCCACTGATGGCATGTGGGCGGAACTTGTTTCCCACCTTGGACGCCATCAACATACCGCCGAGGAACCAAGGAAGGACAAGGGAAGGGAAAGAAGATGAGGAGAAGTAGGGTTAGATCGGACGGGTTTATAAAGAAACAAAGAATGCTAGGGTTTAGGTTCCTTTCATTCATCGCATGGTTTGATTGCTTTCCCGATCCTGTCAAGCGTTTCCTTCCATTTTGGGAAGGAGGAAGACAACTATTTAAATGGGCCGCACGTCTGATATTGGGCCCAAAAAGGGTTGATACTCAACAAGAATAATTAAAATGTGTACAATATGAGTCAAAATTCAAATACCCATATCTTGGGCTAGGATGGTCCAAAAGAGGTAATTTTTGTACCGTTGGGAAGATAAAAGAACACTCTATACTTTGAAACATATTATAGAGCTTGATCATACTAATCCGGTTCAAGATTATTTACCAAGTAGTGAATCATTAAATAGTGAAATTTAGATCAAGAGAGCAAATGAAAAGTGCACATTGTGAAATTGATCATTATAGTAGCCAAATTAGAAAAGTCTCAACTCTCAAATTATGAAATTAACATCAAATTCAATAATGGGCCACTTTATGAGAGAGGAACATATCACTTGAAGAGAGAGAAAAGGTCAGGTTATCACAGTTGAGGAACCATATTTTGAGTTATGGCTTGAATCCATAAGATCCAAAATGACTTCCATGTGAACCAAATAAGGTATGACCTTAATGATAACACTTATAGGGATAAAACCCATTAGTGCAATTGGGTCTTAAGAGTTAAGACCGACATGGATGAAATTTGAAGAGTTGATTGGTTGAGATAAATTAAAGTGAGCTCAAGGTGTTGAACCTGATGATTTTATTTAACCAATTGCATTAGCTATAGGCCATAAAGGATCATGTTTTCTATTGGAACTTAAAGACCATGAAAAATGGCATATGGATATTAAAACCGCATTCCTAGTAGGAATAACATGAGGTTGTGTACGTGACACAACCGGAAGGGCTTTATAATTCTGTTAATGCAAATACAGTCCATAAGTTACAAGAGATTAATCAATATGATTGATTAAATACAAGCACCTCAAAATTGGAGTCTTTACTTTAATTATATAGTCAAAAAGGTTTGACTTATATATTGAAATAAGAAGGGATCTGTGATCACAAAGATTTAGTAGGAGTGTATTCATATTCCACATGATGATGAGGAATAAAATGAAATTGGTGTGGAAATACCTTCTTAAAGGAATAAATATGTGATAGGAATATAGACTTGTAGAGATAGTTCTCGAAAACCTCTTAACTTGATAAAAGATAACATACATTGGCAGTCTACGTTGAAGGATTCAGTATGTAAAGATTTACTGGAAGAAAACTTGTCCATATTACATGGAGTTAGTCTCTCATATGCCTAGTGTCCCAAATTCTTATGAAAAATAGGATCACATAGAAAGATGTCTTATGCATTCGCAATTGGATATATCATATATGTAATCATCCCATTATCTTGTATGTATCGAACATGATAAGAAAATATTTATTCATTCATCATCTTATATGTATTGGACATGAAAACATGACGAGTGGATGTTTGTCTACTTCCAGTGAGATTCACTGGTTTAAGTACTTATGAAGTATTAAAGTATTAGTTTGATGGTAATAAAAGAAGAGTTGAGTGTAAATGAGTTACACTGATGCAAGCTTCTGAAATGACAGAAAAATGATAGAAAATTGCAAAAATATAAAAGTTATATTCAATTGTAAAATGAACAAGAGTTATTAAATGGAAATGTTCTGAGTAAAATTAAAAGGCTATTTAATTCTAAAAGGGAATGTCAAGTATCCTTGTATTATGAACACTAGATGATACAATATGGATTTAAAAGTTTATACGGATGAACTTATAGATATTCCAACCATTTATAACAAAGTAGAAATACTTAGTCAAACTATGGAGCTAATTGTTAGGCAAAGGAATATCAGATTGCATATTACGGCAACTCCATCTCATAGGAAATGTCATACAGCGAGGAGATGTGAAACATGTAATATACTGACTAAAGCAAAATGTTGCTAACTCATTGGATTAGCACTAGTGCAAATGAAACATGAGGGACATGTTTAGAGATCACTAAGAATATGATTAAAAGGTGATTGATTCTAAGTGAAGAGGGAGTATCTTGGTATGTATACTCAGAGAGTCAATCATATGATGATTAGATTCGCATATGTTCTAATTGATTTGATAAATATTAAAGGCAAGCTCCAATTTATTCTGGTTCAATTAATGGTGAGATAATGATGAAGCAGATTGAATGTCTAAGGAATGACAATACTCAATGACGTATGTCTTCAAATACATGACTTGAACAATGAGATCATATGAATGCTAAGAGTATATACATTCTTGTTATGTCCCTAATCGGATGTCATTGTGGAAGTTTGATAGACAACAATGACACATCAAGACTAGAGTGTGTGTTGGTTGATGATAGTGTCTCATTGGTCATGATATATGATATCAAACCAAGCACACAGATGCATGTTAGAGAATAGTGTATCAGACAGACCCACCATGAGAGTGACACATGAAACCATTGCACTCGTCGAATGTGATTGGGTACACTTTGACGTCATCAAACGTGGTCCTAAAACATGGGTTG
The DNA here is from genome assembly GCA_963693085.1 of Alisma plantago-aquatica. Classification (NCBI taxonomy): domain Eukaryota; kingdom Viridiplantae; phylum Streptophyta; class Magnoliopsida; order Alismatales; family Alismataceae; genus Alisma; species Alisma plantago-aquatica. Next base: position 920,357,337 of record OY856413.1, on the reverse strand, counting down.
TTATAAGGGTGATGATTGGGTGGCTTTAACGCATGAAATAGACTATGAGTGATAGATATGGAATTTGTCCCTCCTAAGGGAGTATGATGTCTAGGCCATTTGATAAGTGAGACTGAGAAATGCATGTGCATGTACATGTGGATCAATATATGATATTAAAATCACACATATCTCAGACAGTCTGCTCTAGTTCAAGAAACATGAATGAACGTTGAAAGGATGACAACTCCATGCCTTGAATTCATTCAGGATATCAGAGACAAAGGAATTATACTTTCACCGGAACACCAATCACAGACTGTAGGATTGAAAGTTGTTCTCCAACTTTCCTTTTCACTTGGGTAGCACTGGTGTGTGACTAGGTACCGCTCTTTGCTTGTGATGTCATAAGCTAGTTATGGACATTCACTGTCAATGTGAAATGGAACCTATACGGTCACACACAAAGGATTAACCTGGAAGAGGAGTTTATCCATGAATGATGTTTGGATTGATTACTATGTATTTAGGTACTCAATTGATCTTTGCATTAGTTGGAAACAAAATAGGAAAGTCAATTGCAGGAAAATCTGGGAAGTGAAATGACCGGTTCGCCTGTCGTAGTGCAAATTATTTATAAAATTTCAAACCCTTCTATTCCCGCACAGACTGAAAATCCTGACTCTGCCCTCTACTATAAATAGAGGAGTACAGGGGGATTCTCCAAAAGAGATAACTTAGAACATCAGTTACTCTGTAAAGTTGTTGTCATCTCTGGTTTTGGTAATCGAGAGAGCCCAAGCAAGTTCTACCCTTCCAGGGAGGAATAGAGAGGGAAAGACAACTCACTACTACAGAAATGGCTTATAACGTCACATTCACTGTCGTCGGTTGTATACAAATAACTGATGCCTTACACATACAACGTCGGTTATTTCATAAAACCGACATCTATCTGTGAAGAGTGGACAGACACGGGTATCGCTTTTTATTTAGTATCGGTTCTATATGAAAAACCGACGCCAAAGATCGACTGCCAAAACCAAATTTTTCATGGGGAAAAATTTACCGATAAAATTTAACATATGGCGTCGATTTTTAACTTAAAAACCGACAACTAAAGTATTTTCATGAGACAGAAATTGGGCCCAATTTAATCATTAGTTTTGCATAAGTAACCGACGTGGATGAGTTTACGCGCGTTGTCCCCGCGAAAATATCGACCACTTGTAGCGTCGGTTTTTATAAGGTCACCGACGACTATTGGCTGAGTTCGAGAACATTTTTTATCAGCTTAGGTTTACAGGCGTCGGTTTTTATTATGGAAACCGACGACTATTATTGAACATAGTTGTCAGTTTTACATGAGAACCGATGCTTATTGATAACTTAACCCCCGCGAGCCTGACTATTCCCCTTTCTCTCTGTTTCATTCCCAATTTTTCATTCTCGCGCGCGCTATGGCGATTCCGCTCCCCCGCTGCTGCTGCTCCGTCGTTGCTCTGCCGCTGCTGCTGCTCTGTCGTTGGTCTGTCGCTCCACCGCCGCCGGCTATTGTCCTTTGCTCTGCCTCCGCTGAACACCTAAAGCAAGGTATACCCTTCGTCCGCCTTTTCTCCTCTGCCATTGGCTTTCCTCCTCTGCCTCCACCAACCTGGACCTCACCCAAGCGGCGCCTAAGCAGCCCAGGCGTTCACCTAGGGTCCCAAGCCCAGGTGACCTGCCTAGTTAGGCCTCTGGGTGGATGCTTGGGCGGCGCCAGGGCACGCCTAGGCTGCTGTTGGGGTTTGGATTCAAGAGATGATCATGAACCTTTTGATCCCTGGATTGAACCCTAGATCAACCTATACAAAGGATGCCAAAAACATGCACTATCATTTTCCCACATTAAGATTACAAGCACCATTCTTGTTCTTCTTGCTATCAAATAACTACTCCCCTATCTTCTCTAAGGTTTGTCGACATCCTCCTCCATTTTGATTTCACCAAGTCACCCCAAAAGCCATTGAAAAATATTATGATTGTGTTTATTTATGTACTGATTTCACCAAGCTAGTGGAATTTTTTAAAGTTATTTATTGATTGTGTTTATTTATGTACTGATTTTTTTATGATTTATTCATCTACTTATTTGTATTTTTTTGTCTACTATTTTTATTTAGTTATCTACTTATTTGAATTTATTTGTGTACTGCTTTTGAAATTATATAATCATCTAGTGATGTAACTTTATCACAGGCTCATTATGAACCATTAGATCTAGATCCTAGGGTATCTCTACCGTCCTAACTATGAAATTGGTAACTTGTTTCCTTTTTTAGTATATTGATAATGTTAATCACCTAACTTGAAGAACTAGGATATGAATGATGAAACTAGGATTGTAGGTATAAGAATGACAACACATGTATTTGTTGGCCTAGAAACCCGTCTAAGATTTACTCATTAGGAGTAAATCTTGGATAGTCCCCGGTTTGGGACTGTTCTTGAACACCTAATCTCACTTAGGATGTAAGTGTATAATATGTATTGGGTTTTCGAGAAAATTTTGGTAGCATTTCCCCGTTTGTTCTCTAAGTACATATGTACTTAGAGAACAACAGGGAAATGTTGTCGAAATTTTCTCGAAAACCCAATACACATTATACACTTACTAATGAGATTAGGTATTCAAGAATGGGATAGGTGGTACACATTTATTATATAAGAATGACAACACATGTATATGTTGGCCTAAAGTTTTAACCATGCAAAAACTCTAATCTGTTAACCCTAGACCTTAATATTGTTGTAATATATACTTGTTCAAATGGATAGATTATGGATGTTCATTCGCAATCGCTGCACCCCAGAGTTTATTTCTGGTCTTGACCAGTTTATTAGATTTGCCGAGGAACATAAGAAACAACCTGGAGATAGGTTCTACTGTCCATGTAGGCATTGCGGTAACAACTTGAAAGTCAGCACTGGTGACGAAATCAAAAGTCATGTCATGTACAACGGGATTATACAAGGCTATACAGAATGGCACAGGCAAGGAGATATTTCAAACCCGAAACCAGTGGATGTCGATAGTAGTGCTTGTGTGGAAGAAGAAATTGCCTACGATGACGTAGATGTGAATGAACCAGTTCCAGTAGACATCGTTGATGCGATGCTGGATAGTTGTGGGGTAGAGCACACTGATCCACCTCCCATTTTTAGAAACATTGTGCATGATGCTGAGATATCGTTATACACAGGTTGTACTAAGTTTACGAAGCTTAGCACTGTGTTGAGATTGTATAAGCTGAAAGCTAACAATAGATGGAGCGACAAAAGCTTCACGTCATTGTTGTCTTTGTTGAAAGAAATGCTTCCTGAAGAAAACGAGCTGCCAAACTCAACATACCAGGTAAAGAAATTGTTGTGCCCAATGGGAATGGATGCCAAGAAGATACACGCATGCCCGAATGATTGTGTATTATTTCAAAAGGACTATGTGGATTTGAAAGATTGTCCAAAATGTGGTGTGTCACGGTATAAATTGACGACTTCGGGGGAGTCCAAAACTGGTTCTCCTGCCAAGGTGATGTGGTATCTACCTATAATATCACAGTTTCAACACTTGTTTGCCAATCCGATAGATGCGAAGAATTTTAGGTGGCATGCAGATGTTAAGAAAAATAATGATGGGATCCTACGACATGCGTCTGATTCCCCACAGTGGAAGAAGATTGATCTATTGTACCCTGAATTTGGTGAAAAAGTCAGGAATCTAAGACTTGGGCTTTGTACACATGGGATGAATCCATACGGGACATTGAGCAGCCAACATAGCACTTGGCCAGTCATGCTTGTTATATACAATCTTCCTTCCTGGTTGTGTATGAAAAATAAGTACGTAATGCTGTCGTTGTTGATATGGGGCCCTAAACAACCTAGAAATGACATCGATGTTTATCTTGAACCTCTGATTTGATGACTTAAAGAAACTCTAGGGTGAAGGTGTGATGACCTATGATGCTTCACGAAGAGAGACATTTCGTTTGCATGCTATGTTGTTTTGCACTATTAATGACTTTCCAGCATATGGGAATTTGTCTGGATATAGTGTCAAAGGAGCTAAAGTGTGTCCTATATGTGAAGAGAACATTGATTCAACAAGACTAAAACATGGCGGTAAGACTGTATATCTCAGTCATCAAAGGTTTCTTACAAAATTCCATCCGTATCGTAGGAAGTGCAAAGTATTCAATGGATTGAATGAGGAACGGAGTGCACCTAAACCTATACCAGGGGAGGTTGTTTATTAAAGAGTAAAAGACTTTGTCAATGAATTTGGTAAGAGATCACAATGTATTATGGCCACACGGAGTGACAAATCTTTATTCAAGAAGAAGTCAATATTTTGGGATCTTCCTTATTGGAGTTATTTGACAGTCAGGCATTGTATCGATGTCATGCACGTTGAGAAAAATGTCTGTGATAGTGTCATTGGTACTTTGTTGAATATACCAGGTAAGACTAAAGATGGGATAAAATCCAGACTGGACCTACATGAAATGGGAATAAGGTCAGAATTAACATAATTTCGTGAAATGGAAAATTAGAGAACATACTTACCTCCCGCTTGTTACACATTGTCTAGAAAGGAGAAGAAAGCTTTTTGTGAATGTTTGGTAAATGTTAAGGTGCCACAGGGTTACTCATCCAACATCTGTAGATTGGTATCAATGAAAGATCTGAAGTTGATAGGTCTTAAATCTCATGATTGGCACACTCTAATGCAACAAATATTGTCTGTGGCAATTAGATCTATATTTCTGAAGCATGTAAGGTTTGCAATCACCAGACTTTGTTTCTTTTTCAACAGTATGTGCAGCAAAGTTATTGACCCTGATACTCTCGATAAATTGCAAAGAGAAGTGGTTGTTACCCTATGTCAGCTTGAGATGTATTTTCCTCCGTCGTTATTTGATATCATGGTACATCTTGTTGTCCACTTGACTAGGGAAGTGAAAATATTGGGACTAGTTTTCTTGCATTGGATGTATCCCTTTGAACGATACATGGGCGTTTCTAAAAGTGATGTTCGAAATCGTTATCGGCCTAAAGGGAGTATTATCGAGGGTTATGTGGCGAGAGAGGTTATGGATTTTTGCAATGACTTTCTCAGTGGTAATGACACTCCTGATAATGACAAGAATATTGACGAGCAATTTGGCAAAGGAATTTTGGGATCACGTGTGAAAGTAATCAGCCGTGAGCAGTTGGAACAAGGTCACTTGTATATTTTACACAACATGGATGAAGTGAACGTTTATATCGAGGAACATACCAATTTCATCAAGAGACAATATCCTCGAGCCAATACAATGTGGCTTGCTAGAGAGCATAACAAGACATTTATTAAGTGATTTGAAGATAAAGTCTTACATCAACTATCTCAAACACCAGATGATATTACTGAAACTATCAAATGCCTCGCCTTTAAACCAAAATTGACTATTATGTCTTATGAAGGGTATGACATTAATGGATTCACATATTACACAAAGTGCCAAGATGATAAGAGTGTCGTCCAAAACAGTGGGGTCACCCTTCAAGCATCGACTATGTTTTTTGCAAGTGCAAAGGATAAGAGTCCACGTGAAGCTAAAATGTCATATTACGGTGTCATTGAAGACATATGGGAGTTTGACTACATAGATTTCAGAATTCCGCTCTTCAAATGTAATTGGGTTGATAACACCAAAGGAGTTATAGTGGATGAATTGGGTTTCACTTTAGTGAACTTTGAAAAGATTGGTGAGAAGGGTGAACCATTGATATTGGCATCACAGGCGAAATAAGTATTTTATATCGATGATCCTACAAATGATAAATGGTCGGTTGTTCTTCATGGTAAAAGACAGTTCATTGAAGATCCTATAGATGAAGAACAGTACTATGATAAGTATGATGACTCCAGTCCATTCTCAATTGGGTTGCCAACACCAGCAAATATTGAAGCTAATGATGACTTGTATGTGCGCGGAGATCACAATGAAGGATTGTTAATTGATAAAAAATCGCAATATTAGAGGCATGTTTATATTTTTTATATGTTTTATTTTTTTGAATGTGAACTTTACAATGTGAATTACTTTACAATGTGAATGTGAACTTTACAATGTGAATTTTACAATGTGAATTACTTTATAATGTGAACTTTACAATGTGAATTACTTTACAATGTGAGCTTTACAATTTGAATTACTTTACAATGTGAATGTGAATTTTCAGATGGCTGAGCATTCTCCTGATGACCGTGCTGATGATTACCGTGAGGGTGAGGACATCAATGCACCGCCTCACAATGTAAGTTCTAAATATATATCATATATTTATATCTATATGTCCATTTATAGTTATATCTTGTAAATGTGTTTATTTTGTCAAATTTTAGGTTGATGATGCACATGTACCATCTGAAGCACTTGAGGCACTTGATCAGCAGCACCAAAAATTTGACAAGAGAAGGGGCATCACTATGATGAAGAAGTTAATAGCGCAAAAGGGCAATGGACCCAAACTTGTTGTGGATTTTGATAATGCAGGAAATGCATCTGGTGTGAATCACAATTTGTTTGTTTCATATCTTGGGTATGTTACTCGTAGCCATTGCGGTTGTAAGATAGATTCTTGGAATAAAGTTCCTAAGGAGAAGAAAGACGTAATATGGAAGGATTTATGCGTGAGTTATTATTAATTTGCAATTCTATTTTGTAGATTACTAATTTTTTGGATACTAGTTAATAGCAATTCTATTTTGCAGAGTATATTTGAATTGGATGAAAAGTTGCATCGTAAATGTGTGATGCAACGCTGTGGGAGAGTCCTAAGGAACTATAGGACAAATATCACTTGAGAATACATAAAAGAAGGTGACAAGAGGAAGAAGACAACCACTGAATAGTGGAACTTCCTGGACCAAGAAGAATGGGATGCGTTTGTTGCTTCAAGACAAACTGATGAATTCAAGGTATTAGGCGTCATTCCCAATCTCATTAATATATGTTGTATTCACCTATTCAAGATTAACATTTAGTGTTACTAACCAAATCATTAATGTGCATACTAACTAGGCCCTCAGTGAGGCACAAAAATCAAGGCGTGCATTGAATGTGCATGACCACACAATGGGTCCAAAGGGGTATGCAAGCATTCACCAAAGACTACAGTATGAGGCTACTGCTTAGTCTGCTGCTACTCAGGAGTCCTCTACTATAGGTAGCACACCTATGCCTCACCATGATGTATGGATAGCTGGGAGGTAAAATAAGAAGGGAGAAATAAGGAAGCTCGCAACTGCTGAGGCGACTGAAAAAATAGTAAAATACAACTCTTACAGCAATCGTTTGAATATTGATTATTTGTGGTATTTACTTAATTACAAATTTTTATTTTGGCGATTAGTGGGAGCTGCACGAGATGAGGAACCAAGGCAAGTTCATCCCTGAGGGCACAAGGGATGAATTGACAGTTGCTCTGGGTAACCCATAGCATCCTGGACGTGTTAGGGCTGCAGGCGCTGGTGTGGGCATCAAAGATTTTTTTGGGCCATCCCAGCGTAAACATGTCCCAAAAGTGGGACTTTCACAAGAAGAGGTAACATATTCTTTCTTTATAATGTTACTGTAAAAGAGAATTCAATAATTAGAAGCTAACTTTTCTTTTATCCATGTATAGGTAGATAAGCTAGTTAAGCACTGAAAAAGTGGCAGGCATCTCATACTGCCACTCAGCAGACAGTACCTATTATGGCATCCCGCTCTACTCCTACTGCAGAGGTTGGGAGTAATCATGTAGACCCACCACCTAGCACATCCGCTGTAAGTATTTTTATGACATAGTAACTAGTTTTTTAATTCAATATGATATGTATATATGAAATTGTAGTCGTTTCAAAACAAGATGATATGTATATATGTATATAACATTCTTTACTCAAAAATTTGTAGGGGTTGAAGCCATGTCGTCTAAAAAGTAAAGAATACGTCGTTGCAGAGGCGTCGGCTTACCCATCCCTACCAGGGGAAATGTTTCATGGGTCTCCATTACCAGCTGGTTGGATTCGTGTGAGCCTGGTACATATATTCTCCAAGTGGATGGATCTTTCATTGCCATATGCCCACCCAGATTGTGAAACGCTTGGTGAGGCAGAAGGCAGAGTGATATTGTGGCTAAAAGCGGATGTCCTCTTTACTGAAACTATATGGTAAAGTTACATTACGTTAAATTGTTAGTGTGTGTATATGATGTCAGTTGATCTGAAATTATATATATATAAATGTTAAAAAGAAGACACCCACAACATCTAGGCCTCCACTTCCACCTCCTACATTACCCAGTTGGGTTCCACAGGACCTACCTGTCCCGTTAGGTCCTAACTGTAAGGGTATGGAAATATGGTTAGGCGAACATGATATAAATTGCCCTATAACTGTTTCTATAGATTCAGATGTTGCAGGTCAATCATACAAAAGCAACCTATTTATACAAGATATTTTAGAATTGTTTCGATATGATTAGCTAAATACATCTGTGATAGAGATATGGATAAGGTGAGATCTTCTTTATACATCCATATACCTTGTGTAGGATCTGATGATCTGGTTTCTTATTTATTAATGCATGTGTAATTAATACATATTTTGCAGCTACTTAGACAAGATATGTGCATATTTTGCATTCGAACATGTAGGATTTTTGATTCCATCTTTGATTAGTCTAGTAGCTAAAGACCCTCCGTCAGTTCAACAATACTGCTGTGAGGCTTTTACAAATTTTGCTCAAAATACGAAGACGGTGATAATAGCTCCATTCAATGTAGAGTAAGTTTACTTTGCTTATTATAATTTGGACTTAAGAAAATTACATTTTTATTGTGGATTTTGAGTTATTAATTTTTAAGTTTTTTACCTCTAGTGGTATGTATTGGGAGTTACTAGTTATTGTCCCCGAGACGTTCACTGTCTATTATCTAGATCCTAAGGGGAGTAAATTGAATTCAGAATATGGACACAAAATAAAAATGGCATTATTCCGGTGAGAAATATTTCATTTTCATATCCGTTAACATATGTTATTACATTACTATTTAATTATGCAATGTACTATGTTACATTAACATGTAGGTGTTTAGATGAGTTCAAAAAGGCGGGAGGAAAGGTCCCCAAGAAAAAGAACCAGCAAATAACTTGGAAGAACGTGGAAGTAAATTCCCGACTGCAATGTATATATTATTTATGTGAACAGTGCTTAATTAGTTGTATTTTTTAATATTTTGTATGTTTGAATTTATAGTGTGCTACACAAGACAACAGATGGGCATGTACATATTATGTGATGTGATTTATGTACATGATTATCAAATATGCCGCAGTGGACATCGATACTATTCCTGAGGTATTATATAGTCTCATTAGATAATATGAAATATATCACTCCGTTCACATCCAAAAAAAATATGAAATATATCAATCTTATTTATAGCTCATTAATTATATATATACATCATTCTCTTTACATGTGTTTAAAACTGACCACACTACAGGAAAGGCCTTACTAGATGTACATGTTCCCTATACGACGGAAGAATTAAATGAAGTAAGAGAAGAATGGGCAACAACCATACAAGTAGTGGGGGTTTTAACATATAATTGGGATGTTGATAGCGAATAATGACTAAAGAATGATATTTTGTAAATGAATTTCTAAATTATAATATATGTGTGAATGTTTCTACATGTCTGGATGTTTCTACATGTGTCTGAGTGAAAATGAATGCAACTGTTGGTTGCTATATGAATGTTTCTACATGTATGAATGTGAAAATGAATGGATCTATAGATTGCTAGCTACATGAATGTTTCTAAATGTATGAAAATCAAATGGAACTGTAGGTTGCTAAATATGTGAATATTTTTGTTGTTAATTTTGCAGGTTTGTGGCTTGTTGTTGGCTGATATCAATAGATGTCGTAAAACATGCAGTTCATAACTGAACTGCAGGTTTCTCATCCTGCGACCACCCACAGCAGGTCTGCAGACTTACAGAAAGAAAAAAAACAGGCGTCGGTTATTTGTATAAAACCGACGCAACATAGTTACAATGTCGGTTTCCCTACTCGTAACCGACATCTATTTCCTTAACACCACGGCCGTACTGGGGTATATGGCGTCGGTTATTAGTAATAACCGACGCCATATTACCCATAGTGCCCCAGATGGTGCCCTTTTGGTGGCGCGAAGGTATATGACGTCGGTTTCTTATCTAATAACCGACGTTGATAGTGCCCCAGATGGCGCCCTTTCTGTGGCGCGAAGGTATATGGCGTCGGTTTCTTATCTAATAACTGACGCCTATAGTCCCCTGCTGGCGCATTTTTGGTGGCGCGTGAAGGGTTTTGGCGTCTGTTTTTGAACCGACACGTAACGGTTGGGCTTTTAGCGTCTCCCACATAGGTGTCACTTAGAAACCGACACTAAAAGCCTTAAATAACCGACACTAAAGGTCGGTTATGTACTAGTGACTACTACACAGTAATTGATTGTGGGAGAGTGTGTTGGTGACTAGTACACCGACAGAATGGGGCAAATCCTTCTAGTCCATTCTTCAGGATGACTAGAGTTCCTGGTGATCCATGTGGACTATCTATAGAGGCGAGAGACTTCTTCCGCTCAAGAGGACGATAGTTAACCGTTGTCCGGGTCAAGATCAGGAGTTGCACAGATGTTGTCGAAGATAGGTGGTTGAAGACCGCACTTGTTGCGATGTATAGTCGTTGAGCAAGCCTCATGACCAGGTATAACTCGCTAAAACCATCTTTCCCATTATATAGATGTTGATGTGATCGGATGGTTATGGGTTTATGGTCAAGTACATTTTTGTTTCCGCTGTCTACTCTGATCACGTAAAAACCCAACACTAACAGCTTGTCTTTTCTCTCAATCTTATTTTGTATCACACGTTTAATAGTCTTTATTTTATATAAAAATATATCATGGTTTAAATTATAAATAAAATAATTTTCTCTCTCATTAAAATTTTCTCATAATATATATTAATATTAGTCTTATTGGAATGTATTTTTATAAGGAATTTAATAGTTTTTATTTCATAAAAAATCATCACAATTCAAAAGTGGTAAGTAAATAAATTTATTTGTTTATTACATAACCTCCACCAACCACCCAATTAGTGTCCACCACATCATCATTTCAAATCAACATTCCCCCAGCCTTTTGTGTGGATCGGTACGTTGCTGCAGGCCGTCACGTGTCAGTTGTTGATTAGAGCGGGAAGGAAAGTAGGAGAGGAGGAAACTACAGGAGTCAAAAGTGATTTTGAGTTGCATGTGACCCACGCGTAAGTGAGCGTGAACTTACCCAAATTTTCGTCATATTATACAATTTGAATTTATAATTTAAACACATGAAAGGTTAAATTGATGCAACAGATTTTTAAGTTAGGATACAATCTTTTAAAACAATAAGTTTTCACTCATTTTTCTCATAAGTGTATATATCTAACCTAAACTAATCATTTCAACAATCAATTGTCTAATAAAGTTTTTTTGATCAATTTGATCGATTGGTGGCTATTGTAAAATGGTATCATGCTTAGATTTTCGCATAGACATCCTTGATAGGATCCTTTATAACACCACCTCCGGCGTGCAAGACATTTCTTACTCCTTCCGTGGAATTCCAGCAGGGAATCAAACTCCAAACTGCAACTAGCAAACTAATATACTGACCAGTCGAACAAATGATAAGCACATAATTATCTAACATTATAGCCTATCAAGGGACGCGTTTACTAGTTCCAATGCAAATTAGCTGCCCTTACGACATAAAAAGTGGACGTAATACATAAAAACAGATTGAATCTCCAGCCAAAAGTAACCAAATAGCTGGCCCCAGAAAGCCTTATACTGGGTGCTCAAAGTTTAAATTCTTGTTGTGGGTTGTGTTAAAACTAGGACTGGCAAAACAAGACTTGACCCGAATAACTCTGAATTTTAAGCGGATTTAGGGTTTAAGGTTTTTTTTACCCAAACCCAAAGAACCTGAAATTAATTTAAGGTCGGGTCCAGATTTAGACTTTGGACCCGAATTGACAAATTCAGAACTATATTTTCAAATCAAATTATAAAATACTATATTATAAGACACCTAATAGCCTATTAAATTACTAGTCCATCAATCGTGAAGTTTATTTTGAAAATCCTAACGTGGTTTATTGATTTGTATGATTTATTATACTAATTATATAATGAATTTGTATTTAAAACTTTCGAACAAATTACAATAAACTTTATATGTTTTTCTCAATCACAATGTAAGTTTATCAAAATGAAAATTTTTAACTACATTTAAAAATTATCAATGATTAGACAAATCATAGTATTTTTATATATTGTTCACTTACTATTGGATTTACGTGTCAGACCGGATAAAATTATTTGCGGATCAGGTTAGCATCAAAGATTTCTTTTTGTTTCTTTTTTTTTTAAAGTGTAGGTCAGAACCCAAAATAAAACACGCTCAATCCGAACCCAATTGCCACCCCTAGTTCAAACAATATAACTAAGCCATTACGACAGCAGCACACACAAAATCAGTACATTCAGGTGCATTGTAACAATCAGTGCTATCGTAATATTGAAACAAAAATCGGTATTATCCTAACATTGAAACAGATTTAAGAAACATAGTCCAGTGACATTTAGATAAGCAGCATGACAAACTTAGACGTCCGGGTACACCATCAGATTACTTATTTCCATCGAACTTGAGCGTTCCTTCTAGTACAACATTCCATAGAGATGGCATCCTGTCAAGGTACATCATCGCCAGAGGACTTGGAGCCTTCTAGTGTAGCATTGCATAGATATGACTATCATACGAGCATGCTCAACTCCAATTATTCATCATCAACTCAATGTCTTGCTTCATGGAAGCCATTCGTAGAGAGCTGGACCCATCACCATCAGGGAGTCTGCATTTTATCGCTTTTCCTGGTTACAACAAGCAAAAAATTATATTAAGGAGTCTGTATCAAGGCTCAGAGTTGTACGACTACAAAGCCGAAACAAATTATACCGCGTAGCGACCTTTCTCGCGTTTCCTCTGCTGCTGAACTCTAGCTTGTTTACCCCACAGTCTAACCCAGGTAGAAGACTTGTGGTTAGTTGATGCAGTCCAAGTTCTCCTGGCATTCATCGGCTGGAAGCTATTTTTAATGAACGTTGAGCCTTATATAAATGGGCATTGAGTAACGCATTTGATAAAAACTGAATAGCCATGCTTTTCATTCAGAGATCCAAGGAGAAAAATGAAAAATTTCAGGCCCTTGAAGTCAGAACCCCATTCCCCAGCTCATTTGCATCAGTCACGTGACTCACTGATGTCTCCCCAACACTCGTGTTACAGTTCTAGTTGACAACAGCTATATCCATATGCCTTGGTTTGATGCACAGCTCATTTGCATCAGTCACGTGACTCACTGATGTCTCCCCAACACTCGTGTTACAGTTATAGTGGACAACAGCTATATCCATATGCCTTGGTTTGATGCACAGACTGCCAGACTGGCAGCCACAAATCAAGTGCAGTACTTATAACCGTGTAAATGACCAAGACAGCATTATCATTCGTCTATACAACCATGCATCATTATCCCATCAACCATGTGAATGGGAATGGGTGACTGATGTGCCATTGTTGTAATTGTTGGCTGTTTTGGAAGGAATATTTGCACAAATTCATCTAATCTGCACAGGTAGGTATGTGCCAATGTTTATTGAGCTAAACGACGAAAGAATTCCCAACGGCAACCATTGACCATATGCTAATAGCACCAAATTAAAGTATCGTGTGGTTTAAGGATGATATGCCCGCATTGCCACAGGTGAAGAAAGCATATATCACCACGAGGCATTGAGCCACATTGGTCATATGAGAGCTACTCAGGGGCCATTTGGGTAGCTCATTTGTAACTGCCGAAGTAGTTAACGAGTGATGCAATTTTCAATTAACAAATTGCATTCCTAATTATTGCATATGGATGACTGAAGGATTTTGAAATACAGTAAGTACGAGTGCTACATTTTTAATCAGCTCATTTGGTAAACAAGTATTTAGAATGCAGTATTTATCTTAATCCCACCATTTATATACTTAAATCACAACAAAATGTATAAACAATTCCCAGTTTAATGGACATATAACAAGTCGATCGGGTATAAAACAAGCGCATTCAAATTAAACCACAATATATAAAATGATTTCTTATTTCATAACCCATCAACTTTTACCTCATCAACATAAACCACAATTACAACTCTCAACATAAGGAGCCGTTTGGATACTGTATTCCAACGCGGCATTGTAGTTGGCTATGGTATTTTAAATACTGCAGTTTTAAATGTGTCGTCTGGATACTCACGCCGGTATTCGTCAAGTTCTGGTATTTTACTGCCCGGTATTTTCCTGTACAAGAAGTGGCCCATCTAAAGTCCGCCGAAATCGGCGGCATTCAGAATACCAGAGCCGACGACAGAGAGTCCCGCTCCCCCGTTACCTCTCTCTTCCATCCGCAACCGTCTCTCCTCCTTTTCCGTCACCTTCGGTCGCACGCGTTCCGTAGCTCCAGTCAGTTTTCCTTCCCGTATGTTTCTCTTCGGCGCCCAGGTAGGTGATCTGCTGGGCAGCACACCATACTTCACCTTCCTCCACCTTTTGTCACTCATCCTTTTCTGTGTCTCTTTGTTCCCCTTCTGTATCTCCTCCTTTCAACCAAACGATGTCGTGTGAAGTTCGGACAATTGTTAATTGCTGCAGTTTAAATCCTTGAACTCGTAATCACTGCTGCATTTATAAATAGGGCACCCAAACGGCCCCTAAATCATAACCAAATGATTGAAATAATCCACATTATCTCCAGATTAACACAACAATAAAAAACACATCCATGAAAACACATTTCAAAGCCCACATAATCCACATTGTCACAACACATTGTCTCAAAAGTCAACATAAACTACAGCAACACATTGTCCATACATAACACGTTAACAATAACCACAATGGTAAAAAAAATACACAAAAAGTAGGACTAGTTGTAGCACCAAAATGGGCTGCCAAATACTGACTTGTTTGCTGGAATATGCCTCCAAATGAAGATTTTTGAATAAGGAAGAACCTACATAAATGCAAAATTTCCAGTCAGTGATTACCACAACTTGTCAACATATGACTAGAAAGAATCATGTACAACTCAATGAATTGTAGCTGTAGTTGCTCCATTTTTACCCGTCATAAAATAAAGACAAAAACAGAGGGATTGGTGATCGGGCAAAACCATATATCTGTGACAACACACCGGACGAATGCATACAGCAAAAGAGGTAATATAACATAGGGAGATAAACATAACATAACTAGAATACATATGAATATGAGGTAAACAGTAGAACAAACAACCAAAACTCCAACATAACACAAGCACCAACAGAGTCACCACAATAACAAACATAACATAACATAGGCAGCATACACATAATCTATCATAATACTGCAGGCGTTTGTTATTCCTCGTCTCAAAACTGTTGCACTATAATAACCAGTTGGCCTGATCATCTCAAACTCCACCTAATCAGCACGCCTAACAAACGCAAAAGAGGTACACCGGCAGCTCCACTGCCCCCTGCTACTACTATAGGTACACCGGCAGATTTATATATTAATACTTACGGAAGCAACCAAACAAATATGAACCAGGTAACTCCACTGCCTACTAGGCTACTACTACCAAAACATGGAACACGTACACTGTTATCTTCCCATGTCTACCTGCTTCTCTTCCCACCATCAATAACCAACAGCCGCAACAACACAATCCATAGATGCAAAAAAACTTATAAGCAAAGCATAATTATAAAAGCAATAGAAGTATAGAACTGAACACGTATCTGCAAAGTGGGACAGCAGCAACAGGTTATTTTTTATCTCAAGCAGTGACCTATACCCTGTACCCAAAGCAGTGATACATTTCACTAACACCACCGATGATGCTAACAAAAACTCATACCTACAGATTAACATCCATCTACGATTTTTCAACTACGGCGTGGACCTTCAACTTCACAAACGGCACACCATTAAGAAATTTGTGTTTTGCAATAGGTTTTTTATGTGGAGCCTAATATCAAAGCTGAAGAACAAACCCATAGACTAGACCAAACAAAAAGACAAAATAAACTCATAACAAAGGCACTTTTGTAGCAGAAAATACTAAATCTGGCATAACAAAGGCACAGATCAAGATAGCCCCTTAGCACTAAAAAACAAGAGATACTTAAAAAAGGCATGGGACAGACAGATCTCGCAACCAACTAAACTGGATACACGCACCCAAACGACATGATTGTAAATGCAGCATTTAAAATGTCTAATCAGACTACAATACCTCAGCCTAATACTCATCCAAAGGCCCCTTATAGATTATAATCAACTAGGAGAAGGCCAACACAACCTTGGTTGGAATTTCATATTGAGGATATTGAAGTTATATCAGAATGGAAATACAAGACCTTTTCAGTTGATATACCGGTGAATCCTAAAAGACATGAGATTTCAAATATTGCAACTCTTCTGGCTTACCTTCTTTTCGGACACAGGACATTTTTGGAAGGCTGCAACCGCCCGCCAGCTGGGGACTTAGACTGAATTTCATTCATTTGTACACTGCAACAAAGGAACCCTCCAGTGAGTCGAATAAGAAAGACAGTTATTTGTCAAACAGTAAAAACTAAAAAAATATAGCCCTGCAAAGGCAGGCATCTGACTTAAAACACATACATACAGTAATGTAATTCTACTGAATTAAAAAGGAATAATTCTCATTCATCAACTGTGTTTTAAATAGCCGACAACTGGGGGGAATCTCTCTCTTAATCCCAACTGTGTTTTAAACAAAGACCCAATATAGCCTCTATATAGGTATCTGAAAGAAAAACTTAATGGGCGGCAGCTAATGTGGGACTAAACCACCGCACTTTACAAAAGCCTAAAATAAAAAGAAAGATATAATAAAATAATTTAAACTAGATTTTTTTTAAAATAATGCAAATTGGAAAAAAAAATCCTTAAAATAATGTAAATTGGGAAAAAGCCTAACTAACGACACCGACGACGTCGGCGTCCGTAAGTGTGTAAAGGCGGAGCCTGTCCTACATCAACTCCCCTCGACTATAAAAAACTTGACTCCTACGAGTCAGTGTTGAGGTAGAGCTCAAGAAGATATGCATCCATGCGATGGAATTTCTCACCGGTGATCCACGTGGCGTATACTGGATAACGGCCTATCCAACGAACCAAGAAACAACGTACGGTGCCCTTGCTGGTGAGGATGGTCTGGTTATCCAAGACAGTGTCGATGGACTCAGGTGGCTGCTAAGGAAGTCGAGGTAGAGGAGGTATAGTTGTTGAAAGTGGTGAAGCACAGTGACGATCTGAAGAACCTGGCACAAGAGGTGGAGGGGCCTCAAATAGGCCACGATAAAACTTGGCGCTAGAGGCAGAAAGATCCTCCACAATGAATACTGCCCAAATGCCCCAATTTGTTGGCAAATTCAGTACATAGGCATTGGTTCCCTGTCGACTAAGTATTTGGAAAGGTCATGACGCTCTACCATGAAGTTTCTTGAAAGAATTATTGGGGTAGCGCTCAGGACGCACACGTACTAATACATAATCTCCCACATTAATTTCTTAAAACTTGTCGTGCGGATCTGCAGAAAGCTTGTAGTTTTCATAAGACAAAATAAGTTTTTGGCGAATCTCGGTGTGCAAAACATGAATGTGCTGGGAAAATGTCTCAACGGTGTGGGAAGGGTGGTCGGTAGTGGACATAGGTACAAGATTTATAGGCTGGCAGTGCTTGTAACCGTTGACAACTTCAAAAGGGCTCTTTCCTGTGGATCGATTAATAGAACTGTTGCAAACAAATTCAGCATTTGGTAGCAATAAGACCCAATTGCCTAAATGTTCACCCACAAGACATCGCAGGAGGTTACCGAGCTCTTATTAACCAGCTCAGTTTGACCATCAGTTTGAGGGTGTTTCCCATAAAGTCCTATAAAAGTAGCTAACAAACTTAACATCATGGTCAGAGACTATGGTGGTGGGAAGACCATGTAGCTTGACTACCTCATTAAAGAAAAGGCGGGCGATATAAGAGGTGTCGGTGTCTTACTACAGACAATGAAGTGGGTCATCTTAGAAAAACGATCCACAATTATAAACACAGAGTCATGGCAACGTAAAGTGCGGGAAAGACACAGAATAAAATCCATACTTAGGTCCTTCCAAGGCTCACAGGGAATAGAGAGAGGAGTGTAAAGGCATGTATTTCGTCTTATGGTTTTTGTCAATGAAGTGGGTCATCTTAGAAAAACGATCCACAATTATAAACACAGAGTCATGGCAACGTAAAGTGCGGGAAAGACACAGAATAAAATCCATACTTAGGTCCTTCCAAGGCTCACGGGGAATAGAGAGAGGAGTGTAAACGCATGTATTTCGTCTTATGGTTTTTGTCAATTGACAAGTACGACACTGATACATGATGTGAGCGACATCATGACGTAAAGAAGGCTAACAAAATCTAACACTCACCAGAGCGGTGATCTTACTCTTATCCCTACAAAAATGACTAATGAGGCCACCAACATGTAATTCCCAAATGAGAAAGTCACAAACTGAAATGGAAAGACTACATAACCACGTCGCGTAATAGAAATTCATCAATTATGATAAAATGAGAAGCTTGGTCAGGTGTGCTACCTAGGAGGTCAGAATATATAATTCCAAAGTCGGGACAAGTGGGATATTGATGTTTTAGACAGTTGAAGCCCATAACTTCCACGCTCATAAACTATAGGGTGGTCAAGCTACGACTGAGAGCATTTGCAGCCTTATTTTAAACACCAAAGCGGTGTCTGAGAACAAAAGTGTACTTTCTGAAGAAACACACACCATTTGGTGTGACGAACACTTAAATTCTTTTGGGAATTCAGGAAGCGAAGGGTCTGATGGTCAGACCAGAAGATGAACTCCACGTAAAGAAGATAGTGCCTCCAATGACGTAGAGATTGTACAACAACGTAGAATCATTTATCATAAGTGGAGTATTTACGCTTTACATCATTGAGTTTCTCACTAAAAAAGGCAATCGGGTGCCCATCTTGGCTCAGAATGCCACCAACGCCAACACTGAAAGTATCACATGATACCTCAAACGGGAGTGAGAAATCAGGAAGGCAAAGAACAAGAGCTTCAGATAGTTTTGACAGCCTCAAAAGGTCGCCTAGCGACTGGCGCCCACTCTAATTTATCACACTTCATTAAAAAGTGAGAGGAGCCATAATGGTGTTGAATCCTCGAACAAAGCAACGATAAAAAGCAACCACTATGTGAAAGGTGCGCAACTCAGAGATTGTAGTGGGTTGGAGCCAATCAATGATACCTTTGGTTTTGGCATGGTCAGCCTCAATGCCAGTAGAGAATACGGAGTACCCAAGGAAAAGAACTTTATCTTGAAGAAAAGAACACTTCTTTAGATCCAAATACAATTTCTCAGTGTGAAGTGTGTTGACAGTAAGTCGGAGATTAGACATGTGTTCGTCGTTAGTCTTACTAAAAATCAAAATATTATCAAAGCATACCACCACAAATCTACTGATGAATGGTTACAGCACATGGTTCATGACTCTCATGAAGGTGTTGGGTGATGCACAGGCCAAATGACATGTCTAGTGCTTTGAAGGTCGTCTTCCATAAATGAGACTCCTTAACACGGATCTGGTGATAACGGCTACGGAGGTCAATCTTGGAGAAATAGTGGGATCTCGTCAATAGACCAATAATGTCGTCAAAGTGTGGAATAAGGCAATGATATTTAACAATGATCTTATTGATGGGTCAATAATCTAAGCACATTCTTCAACTACCATCCTTCTTGGGGGCAAGGAGAGCAGAATGAATCCTTTGAGAAGGAGGGCATCAACATGGCATTTCAATTCAGCATGCTCAATTGGGTTCACGCGGTAATGAGGTCGATTGGGGAGCGAAGACCCTAATCAACTCAATCTCATGTTAAATATCCCACAAAGGGAGGAGCTCATCGAGAAGGTTTGTGGGTGTCATGTCTTTGAACTCGTCAAGAAGGGAGACAAGTTTCGGAGGTGGGAACTGAAAATCAGACATAGGAGTGGATTATTTGATATATAGCACATACATGCATAGCAACTGGCTTATTCTGACTCTCTTCAGGTGACAAAGTGTACAGAGTGTTGGGATTTGGAGGTCTGGGGGTCTGGCGATGGATTTTTTTTCGTAGGAGAGATGAATCAAATAGGTGCTAACTATATGTGTTTGCCTTTGTGCTTAAGGTATAAATATTAGAACGTCCCTCATTGCGGGCATCTAGTCATAAATTCAAGGACATCGAAGAATAACATGGCCAACATCCATAGGTAACACATCACACCAAATGTGGTCTCAATTAGCACCTAGAGTGATGGGCACAAGGCATTGTTGGGTGATGGGAAAGATAATTTGGTTCACCCAATGGACTTTATGTGGTTGAGGATGGGCCTCTAGGCGCAACTCTATGCACTTCAACCCATGGGGTAAAATGTTCTATGAATTGTCACCGTCAATGAGTAATTTGCAACTTTACCAACGTGTTTGAAGAAGGTTTGGAAGGGGGTGGTGTGTTTCTATTCATCCCCTTCCAAAGGGACAACTAGAATATGCATGACCCGGAGATATGACGGATCGTAATATAATTGTAATCGGTGTCGTCATCAGAAACGTTCAGAGGTAGGAAATACATCTTCATATTCAATGTCATCCTCAAGTATGGTATTAGGAGAATCGGAGGACACAAAAAGAGCATGATGAGGTAATTCGACAGCTAGATGAGTCGTGATGTGACAATGAAAGCATTCACGACCTCACGAAGGAGGTCGGATTGAAGTTGTCACTACCTCCTTACTTTTACTGGAGGAAGGGGTTGAAGAACTCTAGGGAGGTGGTTGAGGTAGAGGATAGGCAGAGCGAGATGGGGTAGCGGAAGGGTTATTGGTTGAGGGAGTACGTTGTCAAAAATGAGAAAAGGAAGGACCACAAGAAACGGGTTGTAGGTAACTCTCTACCTTTTGGGCACGAAGCGTCGTTCAAGGAGTCATATTGTTATAATTCCATTTCTCTTTAATATTAGGGTGTAAACGGTGCACAAAACGAGCAGCCAGTTGCCAATTGAAATCATTGTGAGTACAACAACCCTTAGCTTCCTCAAATCATTCCATATGCTCCTAAACTAATGATGACCATTGGCTAAGGACCATCCAATTAGAAAGTTGTCTTTGGTATTTAGAGGGTACATAGCACTCGCGTAGCTTAGTCTTATCTCATCCCAAAATAGGATAGGAGGTTGAACAGTACGCCCCATGTCGCGTTAGACATCTTGCTAATATCGCTTGGTCGACCATTCGAGTTTCATCTTAGCAAACCTAATCCTTTGGGCGTCAGTCATGTCATATCAATATAATGTTTTAAAAAGCGTGAAGCGGGAGGCGTGAGGACGAGACTTTGTAGCCGATTAAGCGGCAGGCGGGCGATTAAGCGGGCGATTTTTGGAAAAAGGAATGCTTAAAATCTTATATATTTATATACAAAATTACATGTATGTGTATATAAAATATATATATCTAAGGAAATCAGTAATACTAACCAGTAGTATCAATTAGTATTGAACAAAATCTGCAAGAAAATCAATAAAATCAGTAAAACCATTAGAAGTATAATAGAGTAATACGATATTTACTTGGATATATTAAAGCAGTACCCTATTACATACAGCTTACATACAAAGTTTGCATTCTAAAGTAGGACTAGGTATATCATAGAACATTTAATGTATACATGCTTCATATATTATACTCAATACTATTTAGATTATATATTTAATTAATATTACATGCTTACAGCAGCTTTTTTCAAAAAGCGGAAAAAAGCGGAGAAAAAAGGGCAAAAAAGTGGGAAAAAAGCAGGCGCTTTTCTTCAAACCGAGTAAGTGGGCGCTTAAGGGCAAAATTAAGCAGTTGGGGTCTTGACGATTAAGCGGCCGCTCGGGCCGTTTTTTAATACACTGTATCAATCAAATAAGCTTCTAAACTAGCAATCCAATCGAGAAAAGTTTTGCCATCAAATTTACCATCAAAAGTAGGGACATCAATTTTAATACCCACCGCAGACACCCCCCGTCCTCGTCAATTCCTTTTCTTTTCCTCTATCGATCACAATCACTTTTAAGGACACGCACCTTGCCCTTCCCTGGAAATCCCGGCCCTCCTTGCCTTTGTTTGCTTCCCTCCATTTTCTATCTAATTATGTTTTAAATTCCGCATCAAGAAGTCTTTCTGTGGAGCCTTCAATGATCTGATGTGTTAAACAGATTTTGAAAAAAAAGAAGTTGAAGAGTGAAACCAAGAGAGGCAAAATTGTAAAGCAGAAGGTGTGAATCTTGAAATCGAGAGACTGATAAAAAAATTAATTATTACTTTCGGGCTTTCAGTAAAACACCATGCAACCTTATATTCCTCCTTTTAGCACTGACATTGGCCCTCCCGAGACACGTTACTTGACATCCGTGCCTACCCGGGTACCCATTGTCAAAAATTGTTTCTCTGGTACTCTCACCCTCGAACCCCTAAGCATGGAGCCGCTACCCCTACAACCCTCAGCCAAGTCATATCGGAGTTGGATCTGTGAATCAGAGGACTGAATCATGCTTCCAAACCTCTCCAAGATACAACAAGGTGTGTGATAACTGATAAGGATTCAATCAATATTGCGAATCACGAGGACTTCGATCATTCTGCTGAGACAAATTCATCAGCAACGCTCCAACATACTATCTAGCATTTACTTCCTAAACACACATTACAACTTATCTAATTAATTATTAGTATCATACATAACAAAAGGTAGAAATAATAAAGTAACTTTATTATTAATCTAATGATTTCAACACAGACATTGGCACATGTATCTCAAACAATTCTTGAGAGCTTCCATCCTAGAAATAGTACATGGTTTAAAACTACTCACTATTTTTTGAACTAGCATACATAGAATAAATTTAATGTTACTCTAATTGTTTAAAATGTTGTACAATGCCTATCATGACAATCATTCTACACAATATCCAACTTTTTTTTCTTACTCACCAAAACAATTACATTGATTTTATATGAATATATGTGTAAACTACATTCATTCTATCAGAAAGGTCACTTTATTATCAATTACACGTGCATTACAATATATATTTTTATTTAAAGGGTATGGTATTTGCAATATTCAAAATTTCAACAAAATTGGCGACATTTCGCTAATTATTTCGATGTCGAAAGCCATCGTACATGGAAATGGCCTTGCATGTTTGTACATAGCGAATTTGGACAATTATTCAAAAAGTAAATAAATTTTGACAATTATTTCGAATTTGGACATAATTATTCAATAAAAAAATGCCCATTCTATCTAGATTTTAACGAAATTTTGAGAAACGGGGTAAGATGCCTGCAGATTTTACTATACGATTCCTTGGGCTTGTCAGGGGCAATCTAAGTTATGTTTCTTCTATTCCTAGTCTAATTCTACCTCTCTGTCCTATATCTGTCACTTCTATAAAGATCTATAAGGAAATATTTAAAAATGGGTGTAGGAGTGATATTTATGGCTATGATGTCCTGCTAACTTTCATTTTGAGGTCACATGATTAATGTTAATAGTGCACAAAATTAGCATGGCTATCGAGATATTTTGTATGTATGCCATTATCAATCACATTTCTAACTACATGGTTGCCTCCGATAGGCTCTCTCTTTAAAAGCACACGACCAAGAGCAAAGCTTGAGTTAATCCATTAGTATGCATTTTATCACTAGTAGGCATATAAAGATTAACAGTGAGACACATCTATGCTTGTATAATAAAACAAAATAAATTGGAGGCAATATGTTAATAGGTATAATCAACAAGGATGATGACAATCATCATGGTTCAACTGAATGCATAAAACGTAGGTGTCTCGTATTTCCTCAATACTCACTCACATATAGGGATGGCAATTCTCCCCATTTACCCAAACCCACCCAGCCCCAAAACCCATCAGACCCAGTAATAGTGGGTCTGACGGGTCTCAACTCTGCGAATGGGTTCGAATGGGGATGCTAATTACTGCTCCATTTAAATTACGTTGCATCATGGAGACCCATTAAGACCCACTTATCTGTTGGTCTCCGCTCCTACGCCAAACTGTGGTTTT
Organism: Alisma plantago-aquatica; assembly: GCA_963693085.1. NCBI lineage: Eukaryota > Viridiplantae > Streptophyta > Magnoliopsida > Alismatales > Alismataceae > Alisma > Alisma plantago-aquatica. Next base: position 920,332,926 of record OY856413.1, on the reverse strand, counting down.
CTGCTCAGAGTGCCGTCGTGGCAAGACTTGACCTCCACTTAGAAAACTATGGGATTCACGTCCGACATTCCCTGAAGCTCTCCATTGAAAAGAGGGTGTCGCTCTCCTGCCTTCTTGATGTTGCTCGACGGGTTGAGGATAATGATCAGAAAGATCACCATCTACTCCACGAACGCCGACGCGCCAACCCCGATCCTCATCTAGTCACGCCAGAACAAAGGATAGACCGGTGGCGGCGAGGAGGATGCAGACGAGAGTTTTCCTCGTCGAACTTCTCGAGGATGAGAAACCACAGCAAAGGATTGGCACGGCGCAGGGCGCTCCAACTCATTTGGGGCGTGCTTGGCCAAGCGGCACCATACTTCTTCTATGGAGAGCTTGGGGTGGAGTATACACCTAGCACAAACTCATCCCCTAGGTCCGTCGCCCCTGCTGGGAAGGACGGTGACCCGACAGTGTTGTCCGCGCTGAGGCATAACTTCGTTCGGGCGTCAGCAAATACCTTCGGGGATCAAATAATAGCACGAGGTTGATCGACAATAGCAACAAAGTGGCAGAATCATCTGCAAATGTGTCTCACTGCCTCGATTCTCCATTTCTTATTCTTCAGAAACTTCAACTTGTTTTGGAAAAAAATTTGCCCCTTCTACATGCTTTCCTACCTTAGACATGTTTGGTTTTATTCCCAAACCAAATTGCAAGGCAGCATAGAACATGGCTTCCAACGATGTTTAATCAGTTCAGGTTCATGTAAAGTATTAATTATATATAATAACGTCTTGACAAATTTATTTATAAACTGTTATCTTACAGCTCTCTGTACCGTTTCCGTGTCATTTTTATTTTTATATTCTTGCAAAATTCAAAAGGACATTGTAACGTGATTGTGTCATGTCTGCATTTAATATGTGATTAGGGATACAATTGTAATCATCTACTTTTTTATGTATAATATGATACTGTTAAACAATATGGGTTTCATTGGGGCCCCATGACCCATTGGGGCTGGTATGGGTATTTCCTTTTTCAAAATTATTTCTAATGGGGCAGGTATGGATTGTACCAAAACTGTAATGGGAAAGATGGGTATGGGCATGGGCTGCCCAAACCCACCCATTTGCCATCCCTACTCACATACCACTGCAACATTGTTTATGTACTATGTCCTGTCATCATACCTAGAGGTCCTACCACCCTAGATCATGCTATGTTTCCATAAATTTGTGTCTTAAGTCTATATATTGTGCTTGCAAGCTATAATGACATTCATTCATTTCACCATTTAATTGAACTCAAAATCTCCATCAAAATCCCCATCAACATTGTTCAGCTTCCTTCACTAACACACGACTACACGAGGAACCACACCCCTCACATCAAATATAAAAAATTATTGCTTATTTGAGTAGATTTACACTAGATTAATCTGATAAATTTCACTAAATAATTCAATCATTTGGTCGTCGAAAAACTAGGAATGCATTTATCAAAATTTTCGTCAAAATTTGTCAATTTCTATTTTTGTGGCTAACGAAACGAGTCAAAATCGAAATTTCTTCCTTGGGTATGTGTTTCAGTTGAGTTGTATTATAATATGATCTCCCATATTCATGACACATGTTCATCTGCTATCTTTTTGATATATATACAACACTAATATATACTACTATAAAAAATGAGTTTGTTAACTAAATATAAAACATGCCATTTTTGTTTCTTAAAATTATTCAACCAATCAGATTGTGAAGTTTTCAAAATATTGCTTCCACTTAACTCTTTCTTCTAACAATTTACAATCTACTTTTTCTTATTATGGTTGGAAACAAAATAGTGAACTCCATATCTCTCTCTCCTATTTCCGACCGCCCTCATTTTCTCAGCCATCACTCACATTTTATCACTTCTCAAAAAATAAATTCAGTCATGCATTGACCATATACGATTGCTCCTCAATGCTCACCCTCTCTCCAACCCCAACCGTCAATAATTCTATTTTACCTAGCACAATTATCTCCACATTCTCCTAGCCTAATTACTGTGACCATAACTATGTTTTATATTCGAAAAGTTGAAAAACCTCTTAAAACGGTATGGTTAGTAATCACGTTTTAGGAAAGTATTAATTCTCATTTTAATCTACTAAACCTCCCTTTCTCTCTTATCATTTCCCATCTAAACGCAGTCAATTTTCACCTCATATGTAATATCTACATCTGTAGATTATATGTCAACATTGTTTCGAATAGATTATTATCTAACATAATTTTACCTAATTTGATTGTTCATGTGCATGGCACGTGTGCGTTTACCAATACATAATATAGATAGAATATATGAAAGATAAGAATACAACTGCAAGCAATGGAAATGGAAGCATCAAGTGAGAATGATCCACAATCAATATTGATGGAACAAAATTAAACTTACATGGGAAGACATGCTATAGGATAGTATTCAAATTCATCTGGTGCATCCATGTAGTACAATGTTGAGTGGCTTGGATCACATCTCAGCCCATTCGCATCTTTCACAACATTGAGGAAATCCAAGGTGAAATAAATAGTGTTTCCTAATTCTATACTTGAACAGCCCCTACCACTTTTGATAATAAGCAGCTATTTTCCACCAGCATCTTCTACCGGCAATATTAGACCATTGCAACATATAAAACTATGCTCAAACCGATAAACCACAGTAGGTTCAGACTTTGAGATCATATCTTCCACTGATAGACCAAAAGGAGATTCCTTATAAGCAGCAACGCATTCATTTCTTTCAAGAATACCAATGATGTTGTCAGCAATACATGCACCCTGATGTATAAAGGGTGGTTCCTGATGTATAAAGGGTGGTTTCCTGGGAGAAGGATGTTGTGGACCTACTCTCTGCAGTTTGAGGTACTGAACATTGAACGAATATGTTCCTACATCAAGGACAACGATGATTTCATTACCCTTTACACAGTAGGCCAACACATCATACATTGGTGATAACCGCGGAAAGTCTTTGATGTCATTATCAGACCTAGGATTTTTAAAAAAAGAAGGATCGTGTTTGAGATATGCAAAGAGATTGATATTCTTCCATTTTTTCGAGTGCGGCTCATATGACTGTATGTTGGGAGGTCGGTGATTTGCTGCGCCAAAGTTCCTAGGCAAGACATAGAGTTTATTCCCGACTGTCAATACAATAGGCCTTGTCTTCTTAACATCCAACTTGTGGGTCTCAATTTTGTCTTCAATCTTCATTGTACTGGATGTAGATTCAATGTGAGTTGTGTCCAGTATGTATAACTTGTCCGAATACTCTCGATCGTAACGATAATAAGCATCTTCAGGGGCAACTCCTTTAGGAACCATATAACCTCCAAGGAAAAAGAACTTCGTTCCTAGGGTTCCACAACCCATACATACAGGATATTTACCAGGATCAAAGCGGAAGAGAGGCTCCCCCAGTGGAAATCCCTCACTTTCTAAAGTTTCGGGAGAAGGACGGGTTTTCCCATCGGGTTGATAATGATTCAGGCGGTACAATAATGATTCATAGACCGATTTGTGGTAATTCCTCTGATGATCAAACACGAAGTAATAGGCACCAGTGTTCTCCATTACACACGGCTGAAGAAAATTGAGGGGAGGAAAAGGCTAATCAAAATAGCAAACATGTTAAGCGATGCAAACCCGTTGGACATTTTTATAATTAATAGTACTCTTACCGAATAATTGTCCACTGACCAGATGGAGGACAAACAAGATGAACCGTCTAGATGGGGCTGCTGGAAATGCACCGGAGGATGTCGGATTGACCCTACTACCGACGTGATGATGACAACAGTCCAAGTCTAGTCGCCAGGGGACACCAAGTCCACTTGTCCTATGATCGTCCGATGTTGGGAGAGCCTACGTAGGATATGACCTCACCAGTGACTCGACTTTTCAACCCCAGGGGAGTTGATGCAGGACACATGCGACATTATTATATTTATTTTGCTTTATGTTTTGTTATTAGCCACTGAAGTGCAATTATCTAGTTACATGCACTTTTTTTAAGTTTCTAGTTACATGCACTTAGTTACTAATCTATTTGTTTTATTTTGTTAAGGAATTTATGCAATTGCCTCAAGTCTACAGTTTCATGTCTTTTAGTATAAATGCCCACCTTGAGGGCTTGTTCTAAGCAATTGAATATGAATTAAAATAATGGATTGTCATTTTCTTTTTCAGTCTCCTTCCCGATGTGTCGCATCACCCTTGTTTGTAGAGACGTAACCTTTTGTGACAAATCTCCTTCAACCATAGAGAGGTTGCTAGCGCATGCATTGTCGCCTACAGGGTAACAAAATCGAGCTTCAGCCCAAGGGTTGATTTGGATCTTGCAGAAGGCGGCGGGTCGACGACTCCTTGTGTCAATCCTTTCCTTGTGTTTTCTTTTGTTTTTGGAGTGAAGCATTCTTTTTTAATATAGTCATTGTATATCTATACATGTGTATTATTCTGACGTTGGGACTTCTCATGCTGACACGTTGGGCTTGTGACGACGAGATGAGTGCATTCCACCGGTTTTTCCAAAAAATATGTTAGTACAAGAAGGAAGTTGATGCAAAAAAGGAAGCACTTGTTTATAGTCCCCTATGTTACTCATTGTGTGGATCTCATGTTGGAAGACATAGGGAAGAAGTCTAAGTATGCCTACTTTTACCAGCACACACTGCTACATGATATCTTTGTCAAGAAGGGTGAGACACTACGTTAATGCACCATCATTTCCGGATATCTTAAACTTATAAGTTTCAACTTATTGCCTCATGGATCTAGCATCAATTTCTTCGACCTTTATTCATGCGAGCATGCACTATTGAACAGTGGTCATTATTGTTGACTCAAGGTCTAAATTGACTAAACCCTTGTTTTAATGATGACTAACCATTCCACTTATTTGTGTCCAATGCTTCTACTTGAGTGATCTCAGATTAGATAGACACACTCCAAATGCCTAAACTTGTTCATCCTAATTGGGAAAAAAAGTAAGTCAAAATCAATGCAAGTGTACTTTTCTGGAATATGATGTATATCTATTAGAATCATGTTGTAAATCACTTGGCATGATTGTATGACTTGTAATTAAGCTTTAAAAAAATTAAGAGCACTTAAAACGAATATTTAAACACTTTTATGGCACTTTCCAAAATTCATCACATGCACTTTTGTCGGCCAAGTTTCCCTAGTGTGAAACTCGACAGATGACATGTGTGAGTCTTGGTAACTGCCAGGGTCAGTCGAGTTTGTCCTAGTGACAACTCGATCGACACCCTACACAGGAAAAACAATTTTAAACCATCGGCCGAGTTTTATGTAGGATAAACTCACCGACAACTCAAAATTGTTTTGCCGCATAGTGCTATTAATCGAGTTACCTCTATTGAAACTTGACCGACTTCTTTGTATGGAATGTGCAGAAAAAACTATTTTTAACCATTGGAAAACTCAAAAATACATCCATTGCAACACCCCAAACGGCTAGAACTCTACTAGATAGTAGGCAACCTCAAATATATAGGACCCCTTGGGCTTCATCCCATGGTTAGCCAAGCACTATGAAGATCTCTATATTATAGTTGAGCGAGATTCGCCTCCTTCCACTCTCATAAGCTCAATCACTTGCTACATCTATTAGAGTGGGTAGGAGATTTGTAAGAGAGCTAGTCCTACATGTATATCTTTAAGGCTCTCACTTCCTCTACCTCCCAATCTCTCATTCAACCATGAAGATGAAGATTCCCTCTCTTTGACTAAGAGAGGTGAAGAAGGGAAGGAGTCCCTTCGTGAAAGCTTCTCCTTGGTGAAGGTGAAGCCAAAGACGGAAGATCCAAGTCAAGAGTGGGTAAGTCCTTAAAGGCAGAAGACTCGTCGCAAGAGTGGGTGAGTCCTTGGAGAAGGCCAAAGACTTATTGCAAGAGTAGGTAAGCCCTTAGTAAGGCGGAAAACTCTTGGTCATGGATAGAGGTAAGTCCTTTGGTAGGTTGTTGGCTCCCTTCTCCTTAAAGGGAATGCTAGGTACCCTTGACCTTGAACAGGGACGTCTTATGTTGTATTTCTTATAATGGAATATAATGTGTGACAAGTTGAAAAATCCTAGACATTGACCACTCTAGGGAGTGGATGTACATCTCCTAGTTTGGAGGTCAAAACCACTATAAATACATGTGTTATTTGGTGCTTGATCGGCCTCTCTCTCTCCTTTGCTATGTATCTTTAGTTGCGCTCAAAAGTTCATTTTTGCAATATTACCATAGCACAAGCCTCTCTCTCTCCTTTGCTATGTATCTTTAGTTGCGCTCAAAAGTTCATTTTTGCAATATTACCATAGCATATAATTTGAAGGTCTAATGAATTTTGTTTAAGTGGTTTTAGCTCTATTCAACCCCCCCTCTAGAGCTCATCATAGATCCAACAATTACTAAGGCACCTAAAGAAATTTCAATCAAAAAATGGTGAAACCACACATCTTTCATTTGATTGGGCCCTTTAAATCCAACCCTGGTTCACTGAAAACAAAAAAATGAATAAAACTTCTAATATTGGTAGTAATTTTTATTCTACTTATCAGCATGCATTATTATTATTGTATGTTTGTATACAGTCAACCATATCGATTTTGTGTCATGTTCTAAATCATAGCTTTATTGTATTTAGTCAATGATAGGTCAAGCATGTGAACACTGAGTTTAGTTCTCAATTTAGTATCTATAAACAAATTTAGGATTTTAATTGCATGGGCATTACACCTAGACTACAACTACCTCTTCCCTATGATCAATTATCACCTTTAACAAGAACCCAAGTTTTGGAAAGCGTAAAGCAGAACACGAGCAAATGGACCTCCTTAAGCGACAAGCGGGTTTTGAAATGGGTGCTTTGCTAACATGTTTGACTAGATAATTAGTAAGTTGCTTGGGTTTAGAACTTAGATGAAAGTTTCATGCTAACTTTGTGATTCTCACATAGGCAAAAAAACATACCTAATTATATGCATACAGTTCATAGATAAGACGTGTAGATCATCGAATAGTTTATGTTTCTTAAATAAGAAACAATAAGAAAAATATAAATATGGTTCATGTATAGAGACGTATAGAGCATTAAATAGGTTAAGTTTTATTTTCAATTAGAACTTTATTGATAAATAAGAAACAACAAGAAACTAAAATATATATATAAATGTACAAAGATAAGATAAGATAAATAAAGAAACAATATTGTCATATATACTTATGTACAGGAACAACCCACCATGTGTAGAGTAAACAGTTAACGTTATGTCCAGGTCCTAAGTGGAGATTACAAGAAATTAGGTAGCATCGAGCAGTCTAAAAGGAGCACTAAACATACACAGCATAAGATGCGTACAGCAAGAGACTTTATTGTTATATATACCAACATACAAAAAATCAACAATGTGAAGAGTAAACAAGTAGACGATAAGTCCAATATTTGCAAGTTATAGGTAAACAATACAACAAGTTTTAAAGTAGCATATAAGAGATTTTGAAGAAACAAGCAATTAGGTAGCATTAAGTAGTCTTAAAGGAGCACTAACGGTAGTTTAGTCAACAATGTGAAAATACTCTCTGTTCTTGATGTTGGCTTGCTCTGCCTCACTTTGACGTCCTCGATGGGGAGTTAACTAGTTGCTTGTTGCATAATATATGTGGCTCCTTTTAAATCCCAATGTTTCTATAGATGATGGTGGTTGCTCCTTTCCATGTCCAGTCCCTTGTATCCCCCAAGATTCACCAGAAATAGGAAGCTCTTAATGAAGAAGTGTCGATAGACGCCTCCCAAATCCGTGGTTGCTTGGAACTGTTTAAGAAGTTGTTTTCGTGCCTTTATAGATTGGATGAGGTGCCATGGCAGTTGGAACTGTTTAAGAAGTTGTTTTCGTGCCTTTATAGATTGGATGAGGTGCCATGGCAGTTGGAAGATCCCACTCCAAGACGTACCCCAGAGGCCACAAAAATCTGATCGCATGGGCATTTGCAGCGGCGGCGACTTCCGACTCGTATCAGGAACAAAATGGGTTTGTCCCCGGTTACTTATTTGCTTTTGATTAATACAGCACAGTAGTTTCTTTCCTTAAAGCGGGCCAGGTGGTCCGCTTAGGTGGACTGGAGCGAGCTTAGGAATAAGAAAGCAGTCGCTTTACGTAAAAACGCACAGACCAGCACTTCAGCTAAAATTCCAACAGAAGATCATATTGTACGCTTAATTAGGAGCTTGAGCGGCTACTCTAAGCGCTTTTTGAAACTTTAACAAGAACCATACTAGAAGCGCAAGATTCTCTAATATGTAGTAACTCATTCATAGACTGTTATATATTGTAGAATCTACAAGTGTGACACTAAATAAAAAATATTGTACCCAAATCATTAAGATTTAATATTGGGCCTTTAAACTTTTTCCGGGTTTATACAGCTAGCATGTAGGTCGTTAATCCAAATATAACTATTATAATTTATGTACTACCCAAAATCCAAACATTGGTTGAGTGTTATACTATCTAGCTTTACAGCCGCTAGTTGGCTACTTCAAAGAGCACCTAAGAGGTGTCGAGGATGTCGTGAAGCAATTTGGGGTGGAATGGGCCGTGGTAGCCAACTCATACATCACAGCAAGTATTTTTTTATCCATTGGTGCAAGTAGAAAATTTGGTGTGTGGTATATATGCATACACATGCGACAGCTATAGGTACACGTGTGTAGTACATGGAAAGGTCCATCAAATATGGAAGAAACATTGTGTTGCAAGTTGGAAAGGGAAACTCTGGAGTGGTAATGTGGAAGAGGGAGAGGGGTCACCTGATATCAAGTTAAGTTCAAACACTGACATAGGAAGGTTGCCTATACTTGTTATATAAGCATTAAATGGTGTTTAATTCAAGCAAAACATTGGGTTTGGCCAAATTATTGCAAACAAAGTCTCGACTTTTCCCAATAATACGAGATTTTTATGTTAGAATATATTATTAGCCTACTTAGTTAATAAGTCAATTAGTTGGTGTGCTAAAGTGTCCAGGCCCATATAGTCTTCCTTGAGTTCCTTTCAAGTGTTAACTCTCCACCCTTTATCCTATATATAGGACGGGTGTGCCATTTAATATAACAACACAAGTGGGTTTTCCCACACACCTTTCAACATTTTGTTTACTACATATATTAAAATACAAGTACAATTTAATGACCTTGATATATTATTTTAAGCTAAAATCTCAAGACTTGCATATACCACATACAACATACTCCATGTGGCCACATCTCCGCTTTTATGTGATACCATATCCACATCTCACAGCATACCACTTTTCGGAAGCATGGTCTGAATTTAGATTTACAAGAGTACATGTGAGATGTGACATCTTGATTAGCAAACAAAATAAGATGAGCTTTGCCAGAATTGCATTATCACGCATCAAGGAAAGTGTTTTGTTAGGTTTTGAAGAAAAAAAGGTGTTGTCCATAACATAAATTTAATTCCAGACATGTATCGTTGAATTCAAAAAGGGGGAGAAGCAGACGCTTAAGCGCCCAAACATATGTGCCACTGTAATTTCCACTGAAGCAGCCTCTAAAACGTTTTGGAGTAAAGTGGCCACTTCAGGGCGCTTCAAAGTAGGTTTTGTTGGTCTGACCCAATCACTTATTAAATATAAAGGAAAAAATGTAAATAATACTTTTCGGAGATGTGATGTTCCAGGTGTACAGCAAGTTTGGTACTTAGTATTTACTTTTATGCTTAGCTACTACTATTTGCACAGTCTCCACACATGTGCTACTACTATTGACTGTCCCCATGTAGACACCAAAAGAATGTATGTCACATTTACAACATAAAACTACCAAATTTTATTTATTACCACTAATAGTACATGGAAAGAGCTTATAAAGAGAGATTTTGAATCTCTACATCTTAACCAGAATATGACTCATGATAGAGCTGAATGGAAACGAAGGACCCCAACATAGTTGGGACTGAGGCTTAGATGATGATGATGATGATGACCATTAATAATACATTGTTCTTATATTAACTAAATAGTCTGAAATTATGTACACTTATACTAAAACTTCGTTCAACTATCTGTAAATACTAAATTGTAATAGAATAGTGTCATGTTGTAATGATATGCAATCTATTACACATTATATTGAGTGGTCCATTGAACATTAGGATTTACTAAAGAATATCTAATGTATACAATTCTACTCTACTATCATATATTGCTTTTTATTACTATTTAATTGTGTATCTATTAATATAATATTGAAACAGTATCTCCAATTATCCAAAATATTGTAGTAAGTACCATCACCTACTGCTCAGGTTTATTTATTTTTCTAAGTGCAAATATCTACACCAGCTTAAAAAAGTACTGAGTATTAATATCTAAAAACTATCTATTCTGTGTAATCATTTATCTATTATTGGTCTCCTAAGACTTACCAATAATGTGGACACTTGGTTTTTTATTATATATATATATATATATATATATATATATATATATATATATATATATATATATATTGAAATGTGTCTGCTTTTTCAAAATATGATCTTCTAATCATTGCACGCGTAAGCACTCCAGAAAGGTTGGCCACTCAGCTCCCCTCTTTGAGCTTTCCAAAACCTAGTGTAAGATAGCGCCATTGCAGGTAACAAGGGTCTAAGAGCCAGCAACCCTAGTATTTAATCACGGATTCACATACAAGGACCAGCACTGAAGACATATTAGTTCGTTCTTGCTATAGATGAGTTTCGACAAAGCATGTTCGTGATGACATCCCTTAATGTACATTATTCATTGATGATATTGTGCTTATCTATGGAAGCATAAGACTGATTAAATTACAAAGTTGCACATACAAATACTTATCGCCAACATATCAGATATAAACCAGCAGTGTATTAAAAAGTGGGAAGCGGGCTGAAAAGACCTGGTAACCACTTAAACATTGTTCCCTGTCAACGGGCGGGCTGCTTTTGGCCCGGTGGGGGGTTGGGGTCCTTTTGGACGCATATTCCCAAGCGGATGCTTTTTAGAAAAGTGATTGTTTAATTTTATGTATATCGATATATCAGCTATAAGCATAAATTTATATACTCATATATTGCCGAGCTTTGATACAATTTGTAAGCCCATGTGATATATATGTAATCATATAAATCCTACACAACAATATAAACAGTTAAAAGATAATAATAGTTATATGTGATGATTATATGAAAATTATATACTTTTCGTATAATAATTACATGTGATGGTATTATACATAATAGCAATATGATATGTTAATATTACAAAGGTATAGTAGTTGTTCAAATATATACAAAAGTTATATTTAAACTGCATACTTCGTATAATACACAATTATTTATTACCATCACAGACTTAGGAAATAGTTATAAACAATAATACTCACATATTTGGACAATATAGTAGTTACATACACTGACATTATATAACAGTAAGTATTACACACTTAGAGAATAATAAATACAACACTTATATTACATACGTAGGATACCATAGTTACATATTGTAGCATTATATAAATACTGGATACTTAGAACTCCATGTAGATATATTAGTACTATATAATTATTAAGTACAATAGTTCTACAAAAGTAAATTAAAAAATATATATACTACACAAAATTAGCATGACATTACAAAAAATACTAGTATATAGGCTTAGGACATTGGCCTCAATCATTCGACTCCATTAGGCAGCCGAATGCAGGCACCCAGATGCAAGGCTAGGATGCCAATGAAGCGAGCGGGATAAAAGTACTGCTGTTTGGAACTCCACCTGTTTGGCACATAAGTGGCCATCCCTGCCATTTTTTATATTTAAAAACACAATAAATCAGAAACATATATTTGCAACCATAAAATCAAGCTCCAAAATTATAATCCTAGTTATGTTGCCTCAACTACCATGTCAAGATAATAATAACAGAGGCAAATATATTGGAATGATCACATATAGATAATGAAGATGCAATATATGAAAGATAAGAATACAACTGAATGCAACGGAAATAGAAGCATCAAGTGAGAATAATCCACAATTAATACTGATGCAACAAAATTAAACTTACATTGGAAGGCATGCTATAGGATAGTATTCAGATTCCTTTGGTGCATCCAAGTAGTACAATGTCGAGTGGTTTGGATCACATCTCGGACCATTAGCATCTTTCACTAAAGTGAGAAAATCCAAGGTGAAATAAATAGTGTCTCCTAATTCTATCCCTGAACAGCCCCTACCATTTCTGATAATGAGCAGCTTTTTTCCACTAGCATCTTCTACAGGCAACATTAGGCCATTGCAACGTATAAAACTATGCTCAAACCGATGAACCACAGCAGGCTGTGCAGACTTTGAGATCATCTCTTTCACTGATAGACCAAAAGGAGATTCCTTATAGGCAGCAACCCATTCACTTCTTTCAAGAATACCAAAGATAATGTCATCAACACATGCACCCTGATGTATAAAGGGTGGTTCCTGATGTAGAAAGAGGTGTTTCCGGGGATAAGGATGTTGTGGACCTACTCACTGCAGTTTTAGGTACTGGACATTGAACGAATATGTTCCTACATCAAGGACAATGATAATTTCATTACCCTTTACACAGTAGGCCAACACATCATACATTGGTGATAACTGCAAGTCTTTAATGTCATTATCAGAACTGGGATTTTTAAAAAAAGAGGGATCGTGTTTGAGATATGCAAAGAGATTTGTGTTCTTCCCTTCTTTGGAGTGCGGGTTATATGACTGGATGCTGGGAGGCCCGTGATTTGCTGCGCCAAAGTTCCTAGGCAAGACAAAGAGTCTATTCCCGACTGTCAGCACGATAGGCCTTGTCTTCTTAACATCCAACATGTGGGTCTCAATTTTGTCTTCAATCTTCTTTGTACTGGATGTAGATTCAATGTGAGTTGTGTCCAGTATGTATAGCTTGTCCGAATACTTTCGACCGTGACAATAACAAGCATCTTCAGTGGCAACTCCTTTAGGAACCATATAACCTCCAAGGAAAAAGAACTTCGTTCCTAGGGTTCCACAACCCATACATACAGGATATTTACCAGGATCAAAGCGGAAGAGAGGCTCCCCCAGTGGAAATCCCTCACTTTCTAAAGTTTCGGGAGAAGGACGGGTTTTCCCATCGGGTTGATAAGGATTCAGGCGGTACAATAATGATTCATAGACCGATCTGCGGTAATTCCTCTGATGATCAAACACGAAGTAATAGGCACCGGCGTTCTCCATTACACACGGCTGAAGAAAATTGAGGGGAGGAAAAGGCTAATCAAAATAGCGAACATGTTAAGCGATGCAAACCCGTTGGACATTTTTATAATTAATAGTGCTCTTACCGAATAATTGTCCACTGACCAGATGGAGAACAAACAAGATGAACCGTCTAGATGGGGCTGCTGGAAATGCACCGGAGGATGTCGGATTGAAGACAGAAACTGCCCCCAAGCAGGTTCGCTCTATAAGGCACTCGCATAGGAGAAGATTCGCCCTTGATAAATCTAGGGAATCTTCGCGGTGAAGCCGTTGCGGGTAGCGGTTGGAATTGTGAGGACACGGTGATTTGTTTCAAGGCCTCGAGCCTCTCTCTCTGTCTGTTCCTATAGCCCTCCGGGCCTTTTATTGTCAGGACCAACTTACTCTAACAAGGAGTCCTACGCCCTCTCAATCAAAAATCTACTAGGATTAGACCCGTGCTATGCAGGGGTGCCTTATCAGACTGCAATGAGTATTTATATGCTAAACCTGTGTACTTCGGAGTTTGGGGATTTCAATTGTATCAGATATAAATCCTGTGAAGAGGCATCGTGCGAAGAAAGAGTTAGGCGGGGGAAGGAGGAGCCGGAGGGGAAGCCGGATAGGGATGGAGGAGGGAGGCTGCCGAGAAAGACGGAACGAAGGGGGATGTTCGTGCGACGGTGCGACCGTGCGAGGAGAGAGGAGGGCGGACTGGATTCGCCGTCGGGAGAGACGGACAGAACGTGGTCTTTTGAAATTACTAGCAGAATACACGTGCTAAGCACGTGATTAATAGTTGAATTAGCACAATAAGATCTTACATGTATACTACTACATAACAAAAATGATTGATGATCAATTAAAATTAAAGCTAAAATTTAATTTTTCTTTCCAGTTCATACTTAATAATAACAATAATTGTATATATACAACTTGTTAAAAGTAAATAACTCAGTTAACTGGGTTGACTCATTCTAACATCACAACAAAAATTTAAAAATGAAGTGCAAAATAAATTGTGAATCATAAAAAAGGAACCGATTAACCCATTAAGAGAGAGTGAGAGTAGCTCCTCCTAATCTATAAGCATGCATAGAGACTGGATTGGTAAACACACATGCATGTTGCTAGAGAAAATAATGAATGGACCGATAAGCACATTGGCTAAGCTACTCAAGCAGATACAAATATGTTTCGTCGGTTGATCTATTGACTCCCTCCAACTTATAGCGCGTCATTACCAAAATCCAAATTCAAAATTATTTTATATGTTGCCTGATTATGAGTATTGCATTACCATGTGCTAATATATATACACCATACTAACCCAAATCATATTGATTAAACATTAACTAACTCTCAGATAGAATGTTTGAATAAACAAACACAATAATTGGACCTTAGGGGTCCGTTCGGGTCCTGCCATTGGAAATGCACAGTTAGGTACGTCTTTCACATTAGATTTTCGGATCATCAGTCCCGGCAACCTTGAAAATCTTATTACGCAGCGAGCCACAGCATGCAAAAAGATGTGATGACCGGCTCACCAAGGCTGATGGCATGCTCGTCGTGCGGCAGTCTTCACTCCCGCTAAACACTGCGGGATTCTGAAGCTCGTCGAATAACGAAGATGAATACCGAATCGAATACAACAAATATTATTTACTGTTAAATCAAGGCTCAATTTATATATAAAAATTTGTAGTTATAAAGATGTCGGCCAAACAGGGCCTAATACTCAGATAGAATGTTTGAATACATGAACTAATTAGTACTAAGATAGGTTGGTTGAACACACAAATAAACTGAATCAATTAGCGCTAGATAATTTACTGGAACTCCTTTGAGAAAATTGATGATGTCAAATGAGCTTACAATCAAATTGCTAGAACACATATGGGTTAGACCGGTGACCGCACATATTTTATCTCGACCAAAAGAACTCAAAAAAAATGAAACAAACTAAAAAAAATCAAAACCAAAAAGCGTGTTGATTGACACTCAAGCATACACATAAATTTGTTTCGTAATAGATATATTGAAGAAAAAAATAATTGGCTGCAACATATACGTTAATATGAATACGGTAAAAAGTAATATATATAATTGGTGAACATCTGGTATGAGTGCACCATTTTGTGGTGATCTATTGACTAAATAACCTAGCATGCAAGTTGCTCAATTTAGTTGTCAAGCAGCTAAAGCGACAAACTGGAGACTCAACTTTAGACAATTACCGAGATGAGCGGTTGAAATAGCAAAATAAGATAACGATTGCCAAAGTGGGCAGTTGAAGCAGGCCAGCAAATAGCTAGACCAAGACACAGCTTTCTCGCTGACAGCTGTAGCGTGGGGACCACTTTGTGTTTATCTTCACACCCTGCAGGACTAACAACTCTGGTCGTATAACCAAGCAGCCAAGTAGCTAGCCAAGTAGCTAGACCGACAGGCAGCTGACTTCCTTTTCTTATAGGAAAGGTAGATTACTAGCAGAATACACGTGCTAAGCACGTGCACTGCATTTGAATTTATTGAGTAAATGACTAAAAACATGAAATAATATGCCCTTTCTCATTCAAAATATATTTTAAATATATACATTTGATCTTTCTCTTTATGTAGATAAATAAAAAACTCAAAGAGTTGAAAACATATTGTCTCTAATTTGCTATGTGTTATTGTTCTAATTCAGTATACCTTCCTTCTTAGACATACTTATTAAAGGTTCATCAGTACTCACAACAGTTTACATGCAAACCACATAAAACTTAACTCAACTAGTTGGCGGCTAACTCGTTTGATTTGTAGAATATGATTATCAAGATTACCCATGTTGATGAACAATATATAATTAATACGCACAATGATTTACGTACAGCCTATTAAAAAAGAATACAACTCGATTAATTACCAGTTGACTCCCTCCAGTATGTAACATATGATTATCAAAAATATCTATGCTCCCTGTAACTGACTAATAACTTATAGCATGGCACAAAGTTGACACTTGCTAAGCACATGTGATGCATTTCAATTCATCCTTGAATTCATCGAGTGAATGTCTAAGAAACATAAAATGATTTATCATACTAAAATTGCATTTACTCTTCTTCTTTGACATGTATATGTACGAATTCACAATAATATGCATACAACCTATCAAAAAAGAATGACTGGATTAGCTGTCAGTTGACTCACTTTGACTTGTAGAGTATCATTATCAAAATTACCACTTATTTGACATGTGCATGTTGATGATAAATGTATAAAACACAAAATAACTTACATACCACCTGTTATAAGTGAGCAACTCGATTAATTTCAATTTGACTTTGTATATATGACTAGTAAATTATGTTTGCTTTCTTTCTCTGACTTGTAGGATACTATCAGTTGACCCACTCTGACTTGTAGGATTCATTATCAAAACTGCCCAATCTTTGGCATGTGTTTGTTGATGATTAATATATAATTAACACTCACAATTATTTACACACTACACGTTAAAAGAGAACAACTCAATTGATTTTCAACCGATTTCTCTAACATGTAACGTATGACTACTACAATTATATCTCCTCTGTTTCTCTGATAAATAATTTGTAATGTGGCATAGAGTTGAACCTACTCTTGGAAATATAACCATCTTGATGTGCTCACAAACATACCATTAAAACATGTAGACAGGTCAAATACAAAGACAAAATTGACGGACAGACTTCTTGTGATAGATTGGATTTTCTTGGCTTAATTTTGAGGATTTTAAGGTGTGTAGGATGTGATGGAGTGGACTTTTAGAATCCTTAAATGTCCAATGACATAAGTGAAGTCATGCATGTTGAGTTGTTTGAGAGTCCTAAGTGTTTTGGAAAAGCTTGAGTGTTGATTGAGGTTGATATCACGATTAAGACCCCTATCTTTGATGTCCTTTGAGGTATTTAAGTGGATGATCGAATAGTTGAGTTTTGACACCAAATTCGTGTACAAGGTAGCTTGAGTTGTGAGGAAGTTAGGGTTAAAATTTAGTGGCAATTGGATATTCCTTGAAGAAGTTATGTAGGTTTGAATGTTGTAAAATAATGTGCATGGTTGATGGTTTATAGACCTAAGTTATGGTTGTAAATCAGTGTCACACGCCCCTTGGTTTGGGTTGGGTCTGCGTGGCCAAATCTCAGCCATCCATATATGATCTGGCTGCTGGGATCGTCAACTTGAGTAAGCCACGGATGGGCTCAAGTGAGGGATTCACTCAGGCCTTTGGATTGGAGATCAAGGGTCTTTGTGTTCTCTCTAACCTTGCAGTTACTTCCCTAATAGTAGGAAATGACCACCATGCCACGGTGCTCGTGGATCGTGGGTAAAGGGGTGTTTTTTAGCACTGAGACATGTGTGCCTTAACGAGAGAAATAGATTGACCCCTTACTTGTTCCCACTGGTGGCGGGTGAAGGAAGAACTAACCTCCTCATCATTTCCATATCTCCAGCCTCGACAACAATAAGAAATGAGAAGGAATAGATCCAAGCAGCAGGTGGGAGCATCGTGTTAGGAAGAATGAAAGGAGGGGAAAATGTTCGATATACTTAGACGAACCCAGGCAGCCACCCCTGTTTGCCTCCATCTTCGACATGTATGAGTGACAGAGTCAGTTTAATGGAGAAGGTTGTGGTGTTCGTTGTGGTAGAAGGAGATGATCTCAGGGGAAATCAAGAAGAGGAACGAGTTTGTGGAGGTTCACCAGAGCTTTCTGAAGCTTCACATCTATACGAGGTTGAGAAGAGGCAAATTACCTCATTGCATTCAAGTCCAGGCGGCGGCGACACCCTAGAGAAGGAGCTCCAGAATCGAACCTCCGGGTGCGAGTAACCGCTGAGGTCCGGAAGATGTAGCCGAACTTGATGGTAACCTTAGGAGATGAGTTGGAGCACGGAGACGCCCATGATTCATCGTCGCTGCAGGTCAGTCGCGGCGGCTGCTCTGTCCCAGTTCCACGCGGGCGTCGGGCGAAGAGTGGGCTAACGAAGAAAGAAAAGGGAGAGTCCCAAACCGGGTCTAATTTCCAAAACCGGCTGGCACAACCAGGAGTGAGCCGCGCCCATAGTGGCCACGTGGAAGCCTCCAATTCGCTAATAAAGGTAAAATCTCAAAAAACTATCAGATCTTGTAAAATTCATAGTAAATGGCTCGAGTATCATAATATTACATATAATATGCCAAAATGTTTAGAAAAATGCGAAGAACAACATGGAAGCATAACATCGGGTTTTTTATGCTTTAATATCAGTGATATCATGTAAGTTGTAAAATACTTAGTTCATGTATAATAAATTTCAAACGATGGCCTAAAATTATGAAAATATGTCAGTAAATCTGTTTCGATGCCTATAATCCTTATAAGATCAGTTATTATGATGTTGATGCACAAAATCATGTAATTTGCTTCATATGGCTATCTAGGGCTAATAACCATAAATAAAATGCAATTAATACATAGATGCTCAATAAATGATGAGATTTACAGAAAACCCTCATATCAGTAACTGGAAGATAATATGTAAATTTGAGATCAGTTTTATACATGAAATTCATGTTATATGAAGAGCACCCTTTATACATGTGATATAGCCCTAATATGGTTAATGAAAGTGACATAATGTTAAATATGTTCACATAATAATGTGATACATGAGTATACTATAATCTGGAATATGACATCAGTAATATAAATCGAAGACAAGAATGCAAGTAATCATGAGAATATCGTAATGAGATAAGGTAAACCCTAAAATGGATATAATTAGGGTTAAGATGAGATGTAAGATGATGAGAACCTTATGATGGTACATATGATCTTGTCTTAATCAGGGTTTGACCAAGAGGTTAGAGTTGACATGAGGAATATGATGATTAGGTTTGTCCTTGATCAAGGTACGCCATTACCTCTTACTTAGCTTATTATACAATATGCTTGTGTTATATGTGTAGTAAAATACTTGGCATATGGTATTGGATGAAATGATTGCTCTTATATGATATGTTGCTTGATTCTTTGTACTTATATTGCTATGAATACATGAAACATAAAATGTCTTATCCATCATATGATAGCACTAAAGTCTTTGGTAGTACAGTGCATTGAATGGATCACAAACTCCTCGGGGATAGATCACATGCATAATGATCACAAACTCCTCGGGGGTAGATCATAAGGCCTAAAAACATCAAAGCCCTTGGGGGCAGATGTACGAGATATATGATGGAAATGTGCTTAAAATATGTGTTCTCTTTTGTTAATGAACATCTTTGTGCAAGTATATGTTTTTTCTTATATTTCTTTATAACTTCCAAGTATTAGTTTTATCTTATTGCCAAGATATGATGAGAGGTATATAAAAGACACTTAGGCGTACTCAGTACAATATTCTTAGATATTGTGCAGACGTGTACCACATGTAATCTTTTGTTTCGGTTGTGGACATGTGATCTTGAAGAACCATGATAGTTGAGAGTTGTGTGGTGAGCTGATGTACAGGTGGACCTGTTGTCTTAAGATCTTGTAGTTTAGAGGTAGTACATGTATATGTATAAGTTTGATGTTTAATATGTAATATTAAATGTTGTAATAATTCAAATTGTAATTATATGTTGAATGTTGAACATGTGTTGTGGTTTTATTATTGTTCATGTGCATGTGCTAATGTTAATTTCCTCCTGACTTCCTATGATTTTCTTCTTCTTCTTAGCCTAGTGTGTGGTGTTTAAATTGGAATTCTTACTGAGGTGAGGGTTTCAATTTGGACGTCATACATCAGATTAAGTTTTAAAAAATATGGGGACGGCACTGGTGGTATCAGAGCATGAACAATAGCAAAGTCTGACATTTGCTCATTATGCAACTCAAAACCAAAGAACCTTGAACATAAACATCTTTTAGGATTAGATTAGTCATCTTTTAGAGACTAGATCTGACCTAGCCTCTAGGTTAGCACCTAGATGTCTGAGAACTAGGTCTAGATTGGTGCTTGTTCTACAATAGGTCCTTAGATGTCGTCCTTTCCTTATAGTGCAGCGGTATGGGATGTTGCATTATTTGGAAATGATGTGCATCAAGGGAAGAGAAACCCTAGACATATGGCACTCATTGTTGAGAGTAGCTACACTAGTCTACACCCTGTTATCACCATTTTCACTAGTTTTCATGGCACTGTACTCTCTACTATGTGTGGGACACTCATTTTGTGGATTTGGTTTTGGATTCCATTCGGATCGAACCTCAATAGTTTTCTCTGACGCTTGTTTTATCAAAGAAAAACTATATAATATTTTATTATATGTATGTATTACAAAAATGTGTCCCCACACATGTATGAGTAGGAGGTGGCCATGCAACCTAAGTGAAAGTGTATGACATCAGTCTAGAAGAGAGAGTAGTTCTAGATTATATGTCTAGAGCCTTGTTGGAATATATGATAGATGGAATAGATGATATAAGTTTTGATGATATGACGTAGGTCTCAAATAGATGACATAAGATGGTTATGATGATCTATGTTGTCTTTAAGGATTAAGGTTCAGTTTTGAGGTTTTGATAAAAGCTTGAGGATGCAAGTGACTAGGCTTTTATGAGATAAGTTACGATGAGCTATGTAAGACAAGATGTGAATCAATAAGAGCCTCAATCTCTTTTGTGAAGGAGGACCTCTAGTGTTAGGACCAGTTAGGGTTAACTTTAGAGAGAGTGAGATCCACAGGGAGAAGGTCAGAGAACCCAAACTCCAAGATATGAGAATTATGAGAAATATGTGATATGATATGTCCTAAACTAGAATACTCCTGAGTGAATGAGTTGAGTCACTTTATGCATGATTCCTATAGATTGGTTGAACCCTAGATGTCCTTGGGAGGACCAAACCCTAGAGTCATAGAGAGGTTGGTTATATGTGCATATGTAAATAAGAATATGAGTACCTACCATCTGAGTGAGGGAGGGAGAGAGAGTCCCAAGACCCTGGAGGAGGTAACTGTGTTGGTTTTGATGAAGCCTCATGCTCGGGTTGGAGGTTCCTTGTAGGAATCTAGTGGTTGCATATATAAGAGAGTTTTGGGTAAGCATGATTCATGGGTATAGAACCTATGAAGAGTATGTCATAGCATGTCTTTGGTTTGTGCTTATGTGGCTAGAGCTTGTAAGGCGATCACCAGTGCCAATGAGGTAATATGAGAACCCTAGATGGAGAGAGGAGAGATAAAGTATATGCATATGAGATACTCAAAGAGATGAATGAGCTCAGAGAGACTGAGCATGACACTACCCTCATGATATGGGTTAGGAGAACCTCAGTTGGACTAGATAAAGAATTGATATAGGTTTGATTAGCCACTCATATAAGTTTTTTGAGAACAACCATGATATAATATATGTAAGGACATGATCTAATCTGGAGACGTGATATATATAGACATGATACGATGGAAACCTAGAGATGGTTTAATAGACACCAATGCATAAATGGCTAACCATATATATAAATAATGATGATAATGTGATTTCGTTGATTGAGCTTGTGATGAACTCACTATTAAATGTTGCAGTTTATTATGAGTAATGAAACAAGGTCATGTGAATGAAACATGTTACATGAGATGTTAATCCTAGTACTTAATAAAGATGAAGAATATAGTTTGACAGTTATCTCAACATAACGATCATGACACCATGATATGATATGAATGGATAAAGTGGGTTAACTATAGTTAATTTCCTCCTAAAAGGCATATGTTAATGTTGAACATGTTCTAACGAGTAGCTAAATAAAATGTTGATGACCCCTTGATATAATGGACTAACCTTAGTTAACTAACTCCTTTAGAACATGGTAATATGACGTGGGAACCCAAATGCATGGGTAAAGATAAGGATGAAACCCTAACATATGAGATATGTCATGACATAACCAGAATGTCTAAGTCATTGTTTCAATCTTTAATGAAGAGGTGTTTCACCCTAGATGTTTTAAAACCTCCTAATAGTGTTTTGGATATGGTTTAGGAGCTTAGTTTTTAGATATGTTGCATATAGAGAGGTGCCCTGTATGTGGATTTGATTCCATGTTGTTCTTCGCATTTTTCTAAACATTTTAGTATATTATATGTAATTTTATGATACTGAAGCTATTTACTATGAATTTTACAAGATCTGATAGTTTTTTGAGATTTTACCTTTATTAGTGAATTGGAGGCTGCCATGTGGCCACTATGGGCACGGCTCACTCCTGGTTGTGCCAGACAGTTCTGGTGATCAGACCCAGTTTGAGACTCTCCCTTTTCTTTCTTCGCTAGCCCACTCTTCGCCTGATGCCCACGTGGAACTGGGACAGAGCAGCCGCCGCGGCTGACCTACACCAACAATGAATCATGGGAGTCACCGTGCTCCAACTCGTCTCCTAAGGTTACCATCAAGTTCGGCTATGTCTTCCAGACCTCAGCGATTACTCGCACTCAAGGTTCGGTTCTGGAGCTCCTTCTCCAGGGTGTCGCCGCCGCCTGGACTTGGCTGCAGTGAGGCAAAGAGGCAATTTGCCTCTTCTTAACCTCGTATAGATGTGAAGCTTCAGAAAGCTCTGATGAACCTCCACAAACTCATTCCTCTTATTGATTTCCCTTGAGATCATCTCCTACTCCAACGAACACCACAACCTTCTACATTAAACTGACTTCGTCGCCCATACATGTCGGAGATGGAGGCAAACTGGGGTGGCTACCTGGGTTCATCTAACTATATGGAGAATTTTCCCCTCCTTCCATTCTTCCTAACACGGTGCTCCCTTATGCTGCTTGGATCTACTCCTTCTCATTTCTTATTGTTGTCGAGACTGGAGATATGGAAATGATGAGGAGGTCAGTTCTTCCTTCACCCGCCGCTAGTGAGCACAAGTAAGGGGTCAATCTGTTTCTCTCGTCAAGGCACACATGTGTCGGTGCTCAAAACTACCCCTTTACCCACAATCCACGAGCACCGTGGCATAGTGGTCGTTGCCTCTGTCAGGGCAGTAGTTGCAAGGTTAGAGAGAACACAAAGACCCTTGATCTCCAATCCAAAGGCCTGAGTGAATCCCTCACTTGATCCCATCTATGGCTTACTCAAGTTGACGATCCCAGCAGCCAGATCATATATGGATGGCTGAGATTTGGCCATGCAGACCCAGCCCAAACCATGGGGCGTGTGACACTAATTTATAGCCATAAGTTAGGTCTATAAACCATCAACCATGCACATTATTTTACAACATTCAAACCTACATAACTTCTTCTAGGAATATCCAATCACCACCAAATTTTAACCATAGATTCCTCAAAACTCAAGCTACCTTGTACACGAATTTGGTGTCAAAACTCAATTGTTCAATCATCCACTTTAATACCTCAAAGGACATCAAAGATAGGGGTCTTAATCATGATATCAACCTCAATCAACACTCAAGCTTTTCCAAAACACTTAGGACTCTCAAACAACTCAACATGCATGACTTCACTTATGTCATTGGACATTTAAGGATACCAAAAGTCCACTCCATCACATCCTACACACCTTAAAACCCTTGAAATTAAACCAAGAAAATCCTAACATCAATTTTTATGCTTTAATATCAGTGATATCATGTAAGTTGTAAAATGGTTAGTTCATCTATAATAATTATCAAACGATGGCCTAAAATTATGAAAATATGTATGTAAATCCATTTTGATGCCTATAATCCTTATAAGATCAATTATTATGATATTGATGCATGAAATCATGAAATTTGCTTCATATGGGTATCTAGGGTTAATAACCCTAAATAAAATGCAATTAATACATAGATGCTCAATAAATGATGAGATTTACAGAAAATCCTCATATCAGTAACTAGAAGATAATATGTAAATCTCAGATCAGTTTTATACATGAAATTCATAGTATATGAAGAGCACCCATAATACATGTGATGTAACCCTAATATGGTTAATGAAAGTGACATAATGTTAAATATGTTCGCATAATAATGTGATACATGAGTATATCCAATTGATGAACTATAACTATAATATGGAATATGACATCAGTAATATAATGATATTAGTGTCACACATATCTCAAACAGTTTGCTCTAGTTCAAGAAACATGAATGAACATTGAAAGGATGACAACTCCATGCCTTGAGTTCATTCAGGATATCAGAGACAAAGGAATTTACATTTATTGGAACAACAATCATTGAATGTAAGATTGAAAGTTGTTCTCCAAGTTTCCTTTTCACTTAGGTAGCACTGATGTGCGACTAGGTACCACTCTTTGCTTGTTATTTCATAAGCTAGTCATGGACATTCACTGCATACGTGAAATGGGACCTATAGGGTCACACACAAAGGATTAACCTAAAAGAGGAGTGTATCCATGAATGATGTTTTTATTGATTACTAAAGTGTTTAGGTACTCAATTAAACATTCAATCAATATACTTGACTCAGAATCATCAAGTTCTGCACAATCTGGACCACCAATCGCCCGGTTCGTTGGGTGAACCGATCAACTCATGGTCAGTGAGATGACAGATTCACTCTGGTGAATCGATCAGTTCAACTAGACCAAATGAGCAGTGTTGGATTGTCCCAATTTGTGAGAAAAAGTTTTCTATTTCACTTGTTCAATTTCAATTAGCACAAGAATTAATCTTTGCATTAGTTGGAAATGAAACAGGAAAGTCAATTACATGCAAGTCTAGGAAGTGAAATGACCAGTTCACTGGGTGAATTGTTCGGTTCACACTCCCAACTGGTCACTGACCAAGCCTCAGGACTAGGTATAACTTGCTAAAACCATCCTTCCCATTACATAGATGTTGATGCAATCCGTTGGTTATGGGTTTATGGTCAAGTAAACATTTGTTTCCACTGCCTACTCTGACCACGTAAAAATCCAACAGTGGTATCATAGCCACATCAATACTCTTTGTTTTGGGATAATTGATATGATCGGATTTTGGTTTTACTGTCTTTTATTTATTACATAAGATGTGAATATCTAAATGACTAATGTGAATATCTGATTAATACCACATGATCCCAAAACTAATATATACATATATAATATGGTATATATGCAATTGATACGCATCGCCCTAGAATGGTTTTGATGGTGGATGTGTATCATGGTTGTGGCATGTAAACCCTATGTGCAGGTGTGTGGTTGGTTATGGTTGTTTTCATCTCGGTCTATGCACCAAGCCCTCTTCTTATATTCTGAATGTAACTCGAGATAACTCGAGATTCTCTTCTACCTTTTCTCCCCTTGAATGTAACTTGAGGTTTCCCAAAAGATTATGTAAAATAGGATTAGCTTTATTTCTTGTTATGATGAAGACTAAAGATGGTCACTTGATGGACTGAGACGACCGACTGAGGAGTAGTTGGTGGATCAACGAGAAGCCCATATGACCAGATGAGCAGACCATATGGAGAAGACCAACTGACGGGCCAAGAGGTGAGCCGACCGGTTCAAAGGTTGAATAAGTCAACCTGGACTGGCAAGCACAGATCTTCATCAATACCAGGTTGCATGTGATGTAGACCTTAGATGACCGTAGTTCCTTGTGGTTCTAAGAAACTACAATAGGATGACCATAATCATCACTTTATTGTTATTGCATGTTTTCATTTGTGGGATATAGTATGTATATGATACATACTATATATTTGGTGATAGGATACATATATGCATATATAAGCATATTAAAACCCCTCAACAAACATATTAAGTTGAAGATGCCTTTCAAAAGTAGCACACATGAAAATCTTGATCGACTAAGTGTGGGCACGCCCTAGCATGGTGCACTATCTATTTCGTGGAAGTGTTATGGTGAATATTTGGGTCTGCCATAGCAAGGTGCATATTCATTGTGTTGGCGTTTGGGTTGCACTTAACTAGGTGACCTTGATCGAATCAAGAACCTTGAGGGATGGAGATGATCATGACAAGGAGTTGTGCATGACATCTATCAAGAGTTTCATAAGATGTAATTGTCAAAAGTTGCCTGCCTAAAAGAATCTAGTTGTGGGTGACAGTCCTAGCTGGTCCATGACTTAGAGAAAATTAGGATCTTGCTCACTAAAAGGTTGTACAATACAATCTTCTGAATTGACGGTGAGGGCTATCAGTTTGATCAAAATAGTGGGACTGATAATTAATTAAAGACCTAATTAATGTCATAAATTCCCAAATCAAATCAAATCAAAAGAGTTTTGGACTAAAACTGCACATTTCCTTTTTGTAGAATAAATGAATAGCAATATCAATCACTTTTCATTGTGACCGGTCCTTGAGAAGGACAAGCTAAATGGAAACAACTTCCACAACTGGTTTAGGGCATTGAGAATTATTCTCATTCAAGAGCAAAAGCTCTATGTCCTAGATACACTAGAACCAAATGAGCCCGCTCCCACCACACCAAAGGCTGAAAGGGATGCTTACAAGAAGCATACTGAGGATGCCATTGATGTGAAGTGCTTGATGTTGTGCTCAATGAACTATGAGTTGCAGAGACAACATGAGAACATGGATGACGTCATTAAGATGGTTCAACATCTCAAGAATATGTATCAAGACCAGGCACGGAAAGAGAGATATGATGTCTCCAAAGCATTGTTCAAGTGCGTCATGACAAAAGGAGATCCAATAAGCTCTCACACTCTCAAGATGATTCGGTATGTGGAGAGCCAAACTCGACTGGGATTTCCTCTGAGCCAAGAGTTGGCTACTGATGTGATACTGCAATCGTTTCCAGAATCCTACAGTCAATTTGTGATGAACTACAACATGAACAACTTTGAAAGGCCACTGACAGAGTTGTTGGGTATGTTGAGGACAATCAAGGCACAAATGAAGAAAATCAAATCCAAGTATGTGATGGTGATCAGAAAAAAGAAAGGAAACTCTAAAGGCAAGGGCAAGGGAAAAGAAAATAAAGGTTATGATGCTAGCCAGCAGCCCAAGTCATCTTCAACTCTCAAAGTCAAGGGAGGGGTGAACAAGGGAGGCAAATGTCACCATTGTCATTAGCCAGGACATTGGAAGAGAATTTGCCCTCTCTACATAGATGAACTAAAGAATAAGGAGGGGATGGACGTCTCCACATCTTGTCACTACTACAGAAATAACATTCAATGTCACTTTTCTGGGCGTCGGTTATTAAAGAAAACCGACGCCTAACATATAAGGCGTCGGTTGTTTAAGCAAACCGACGTCTATATTCGAAGACCAGCCAGACACGGGTACCGCTTTGTATTCAGCGTCGGTTGTTTATAACAAACCGATGCTTAAAGTCGCCCACGAAATCCAAATTTTGATAAAAAAAATAGTGTCATTTTCAGCGTCGGTTATGTAGGTATAAACCGACGCCTATGTGCGATGAAAATTTGTGCGAAAAGTGTCACTTTCAGCGTCGGTTATCCTTGTATAACCGACGCTAAATGTGGTTTCCGCCAAACAATTTCATGAAAATATCGTCCAATTGGACGTCGGTTGTTGCAAACAACCGACGCTAAAGAGGCTTAGGTGTCGGTTGTTTGAAACAACCGACACTATTTGGGAACTTTATTACCCGCGATCGCCCGACTCTTCCCCTTTCTTCTGTTTCATTGCGAGCCGATTACCTTTTCTTCTCTGCTGCCGCCGATTTCTTCTCCGGCGATTTCTTCTCCGGCGCCCCCTTCTCCGGCAATTTCTTCTCCGGCGCCCCCTTCTCCGCCGCCACTCCTGCACCTTCTTCCCTTCTCCGCCGCCCCTGCTGCTCCAGCGCCAGCGCCTGAGATTAGGCACCGCCACGCCTGAGATTAGGCGCCGCCTCGCCCCTGGTGCTCCTCCACCACCGTCGCGCCGCCGCAACCATCATCTCCAGCCTCGCTGCTAGCTGCTCC
The DNA here is from genome assembly GCA_963693085.1 of Alisma plantago-aquatica. Lineage (NCBI taxonomy): Eukaryota > Viridiplantae > Streptophyta > Magnoliopsida > Alismatales > Alismataceae > Alisma > Alisma plantago-aquatica. The sequence goes on along the minus strand of OY856413.1, from coordinate 920,304,630 downwards.
TCCACCGCCGTCGCTGCTAGCTACTCCTCCAGCCAGAGCCACCGAAGCCTCTACCTTCTTCCCTCTGACAAGGTTGGTCTTCCCGCTGCTAGCTGCTCTACTTTTTTTTTGCATCGATTAAATTGTTGTGATAAAAATGCATGTAATGTATTTGATTAGAGTTAATCTAATCTGGATGCTCATAATAATGTAGTATGTTAAATATGATGATTAGGGATACATATAATGTCTAGTACACAAATATTAGATGATATTCAAGAAAACCCTAGTTTGATGAGCATGTTGTTAATCATGTTAATTATGATTCTTCTATATATTCTGATGTCATTATATAATTATGTGATCCCAACATATTAAATTGAATTAGAATGATTTCATGAATTATAGGGTTTTAAAGTTGATAAACATGTACATGCGGAAATAGGGTTATTAAACCAATGGTTATAACATAGTATGATCTTAATCTAATCTGGATGTTCATAATAATGTAGTATGTTAAATATGATGATTAGGGATACATATAATGTCTAGTAAAGATTCCTAGACCTTTTGTTTGAAACTATTGATTTCTTGATTTATTATTTAATAATGCTCTGTTGATTAGGATTAACCATTTTGCCTGTAGTTTATAGACATTCATTATATATAAGAATGACAACACATGTATTTGTTGGCCTAGAAACCCGTCCAAGATTTACTCATTGGATAGTCCCCGATTTGGGGCTGTTCTTGAACACCTAATCTCACTTAGGATGTAAGTGTATAATGTGTCTTGGGTTTTCGAGAAAATTTCAGTAGCATTTCCCCGTTTGTTCTCTAAGTACATATGTACTTAGAGAACAGCGGGGAAATGCTGCCGAAATTTTCTTGAAAACCCAATACACATTATACACTTACTAGTGAGATTAGGTGTTCAAGGATGGGATAGGTGGTACACATTTATTATATATAAGAATGACATCAAATGTGTTTGTTGGCCTAGAAACCCGTCCAAGATTGACTCATTAGGAGTAAATCTTGGATAGTCCCCGGTTTGGGACTGTTCTTGAACACCTAATCTCACTTAGGATGTAAGTGTATAATGTGTATTGGGTTTTCGAGAAAATTTCGGAAGCATTTCCCCGTTTGTTCTCTAAGTACATATGTACTTAGAGAACAGCGGGGAAATGCTGCCGAAATTTTCTCGAAAACCCAATACACATTATACACTTACTAGTGAGATTAGGTGTTTAAGGATGGGGTAGGTGGTACACATTTATTATATATAAGAATGACATCACATTATACACTTAGGATGTAAGTGTATACCCTAATCTTTTCCTAATATATACTTGTTTCCTAATATATACTTGTTTTCTCTGATCATAGAATGGATAGATCATGGATGTCCATTCATAATCATTGCACCCCAGAGTTTATATCTGGTCTTGATCAGTTTATTAGATTTTCCGAGGAACATAGGAAAAAACCTACAGATAGGTTCTACTGTCCATGTAGGCATTGCGGTAACAACTTGAAAGTCAACACTGGTGAGGAAATCAAAAGTCATGTCATGTGCAACGGGATTGTACAAGGCTATACAGAATGGCACTGGCATGGAGAGATTTCAAAATCGAAACCAGTAGATGTCGATAGCAGTGCTTGGGTGGAAGAAGAAATTGCCTCCGATGACGTAAATGTGAACGAACCAGTTCCAGCAGACATCGTTGATGTGATGCTGGATAGTTGTAGGGTAGAGCACACTGATCCACCTCCTATCTTTAGAAACATTGTGCATGATGCTGAGATACTGTTATACACAGGCTGTGCTAAGTTTACGAAGCTTAGCGTTGTGTTGAGATTGTATAAGTTGAAAGCTAACAATAGATGGAGCGACAAAAGCTTCACTTCATTGTTGACTTTGTTGAAAGAAATGTTTCCTGAAGGAAACGAGCTGCCAATCTCAACATACCAGGTAAAGAAAATGTTGTGCCCAATGGGAATGGAGGCCAAGAAGATACACGCATGCCCAAATGATTGTGTATTATTTCAAAAGGACTATGTAGATTTGAAAGATTGTCCAAAATGTGGTGCGTCACGGTATAAATTGACGACTTCGGGGGAGTCCAAAACTGGTTCTCCTGCCAAGGTATTGTGGTATCTACCTATAATATCACGGTTTCAACGCTTGTTTGCAAATCCGAAAGATGCGAAGAATTTGAGGTGGCATGCAGATGTTAAGAAAAATAATGATGGGATCCTGCGACATGCGTCTGATTCCCCACAGTGGAAGAAGATTGATCTATTGTACCCCAAATTTGGTGAAGAAGATAGGAATCTAAGACTTGGGCTTTGTACAGATGGGATGAATCCGTACGGGACATTGAGAAGCCAACATATCACTTGGCCAGTCATGCTTGTTATATACAATCTTCCTCCCTGGATGTGTATGAAAAATAAGTACGTTATGTTGTCATTGTTGATATCGGGCCCTAAACAACCCGGAAATGATATCGATGTTTATCTCGAACCTTTGATTGATGACTTAAAGAAACTTTGGGCTGAAGGTGTGATGACCTATGATGCTTCAGCAAGAGAGACATTTTGTTTGCACGCTATGTTGTTTTGCACTATTAATGACTTTCCAGCATATAGGAATTTGTCTGGATATAGTGTCAAAGGAGCTAAAGCGTGTCCTATATGTGAAGAAAACACTGATTCAATAAGACTAAAACATGGCGGCAAGACTGTATATCTTGGTCATCGAAGGTTTCTTTCAAAATTCCATCCGTATTGTAGGAAGCGCAAAGCATTCAATGGATGGAATGATGAACGGAGTGCACCTAAACCTATACCAGGGGATGTTGTTTATGAAAGAGTAAAAGACATTGTCAATGAATTTGGTAAGAAATCACAATGTAGTATGGCCACACGGAGTGACAATTCTTAATTCAAGAAGAAGTCAATATTTTGGGATCTTCCTTATTGGAGTTCTTTGACAGTCAGGCATTGTATCGATGTAATTAATGCACGTTGAGAAAAATGTCTGTGATAGCATCATTGGTACTCTGTTAAATATACCAGGTAAGACTAAAGATGGGATAAAATCCAGACTGGACCTACGTGAAATGGGAATAAGGTCAGAATTAACAGAATTACGTGAAATGGGTAGTAAAAGAACATACTTACCTCCCGCTTGTTACACGTTGTCTAGAAAGGAGAAAAAAACTTTTTGTGAATGCTTGGTAAATGTTAAGGTGCCACATGGTTACTCATCCAACATCCGTAGATTGGTATCAATGAAAGATCTGAAGTTGATAGGTCTTAAATCTCATGATTGTCACACTCTAATGCAACAAATATTACCCGTGGCAATTCGATCTATATTGCCGAAGCATGTAAGGTTTGCAATTACCAGACTTTGTTTCTTTTTCAACAGTCTATGCAGTAAAGTTATTGACCCTGATACTCTCGATAATTTGCAAAGAGAAGTGGTTGTTACCCTATGTCAGCTTGAGATGTATTTCCCTCCTTCGTTCTTTGATATCATGGTACATCTTGTTGTCCACTTGACTAGGGAAGTGAAAATGTTGGGACCAGTTTTCTTGCATTGGATGTATCCCTTTGAACGATACATGAGCATTTTTAAAGGTGATGTTCGAAACCGTTATCGGCCTGAAGGGAGTATTATTGAAGGTTGTGTGGCGAGAGAGGTTATGGATTTTTGCAATAACTTTCTCAGTGGTAATGAAACTCCTGATAATGACAAGAATTTTGAGGAGGGCAAAGGAATTTTGGGATCACGGGTGAAAGTAATCAGCCGTGAGCAGTTGGAGCAAGCTCACTTGTATATTTTACACAATATGGACGAAGTGAGTGTTTATATCGAGGAACATACCAATTTCATAAAGAGACAACATCCTCGAGCAAGTTCAATGTGGCTTGCTAGAGAGCATAATAAGACTTTTACTAAGTGGTTTGAAGATAAAGTCTTACATCAACTATCTCAAACACCAAATGATATTACAGAAACTATCAAATGCCTCGCCTTTAAACCAAAACCGAATGTTATGTCTTATGAAGGGTTTGACATTAATGGATTCACATATTACACAAAGCGCCAAGATGATAAGAGTGTCGTCCAAAATAGTGGGGTCACTCTTCAAGCGTCGACTATGTACTTTGCAAGTGCAAAGGATAAGAGTCCACGTGAAGCTAAAATGTCATATTACGGTGTCATTGAGGACATTTGGGAGTTTGACTACATAGATTTCAAAATTCCGCTCTTTAAATGTAATTGAGTTGATAACACCAAAGGAGTTATAGTGGATGAATTGTGTTTCACTTTGGTGAACTTTGAAAAGATTGGCGAGAAGGGTGAACCATTCATATTGGCATCACAGGCGAAACAAATATTCTATATCGATGATCCTGCGAATGATAAATGGTCGGTTGTTCTTCATGGTAAAAGACAATTCATTGAAGATCCTATAGATGAAGAAGAGTACTATGATAAGTATGATGACTCCAGTCCATTCTCAGTTGGGTTGCCAACTCCACAAAATTTTGAAGCTAATGATGACTTATATGTGCGCGGAGATCACAATGAAGGATTGTTAATTGACAAAAGATCACAATTTTAGAGACATGTGTGTTTATACAAATGCTAAATGTTTGCCTTTTTCTAGTTAATACAAATGCTAAATGTTTGCCTTTTTCTAGTTAATACAAATGCTAAATGTTTGCCTTTTTAATGACATTTTCAGATGGCTGACCATGATGAGCATGATGTCCATGATGAGCATGAAGTCTATGATGAGCATGCTGTCCATGACGAGCATGGCGAGGATACCAATGTAAGTTCTAAAAACATATCCTGTATTTCTATAAAATTCATTATCTTCTAGTTATGTCATATATCCTATATTTCTATATTGGGCTAATTTAGTGTGTTTATTTTTGTCAAATTTTAGGTTGATGATGTACCTGTACCCACTGAAGCACTGGAGCAACTTGATTCGTAGCACCAAACACTTAACAAGAAAAGGGGCATCACTCTGTTGAAGAAGTTATTAGCGCTAAGTGGTAGTGGATCCAAATTGGTGGTGGAGTTTGATAATGGAGGAAATGCAATTGGAGTGAACCGCAATAATTTTGTAAACTATCTTGGGTGTACCACTTGGAGCCATTGTGGTGTTAAGTATGATAATTGGCATAAAGTTCCTCAAGGGAAAAAAGACTTGATATGGAAGGATTTATGCGTGAGTTATTATTATTTGCAATTCTATTTTGTAGATTACAAATTCTATTATTTGCAATTCTATTTTGGATACTAGTTAATAACATTTCTATTTTACAGAATATGTTTGCATTGGATGAAAAGTTGCATCGTAAAAGTGTGATGCAACGCGCTGGAAAGATGCTTAGGAATTATAGGACAAATCTGAACAGAGAATACATAAAAGAGGGTGATAAGAAGAAGAAGTCAGCCCTTGAACAATGGAACTTCTTGGACAAAGAAGATTGGGACAATTTTGTTGCTTCAAGAAAATCTGAAGAATTCAAGGTATTAGGCGTCACTCCCAATTTAATTAATATACATTGTATTCACCTATTCAAGATTAACATTTAGTGCTACTAACCAAATCATTAATGTGCATACTAACTAGGCCCTCAGTGACACACAAAAAAGCAAGGCGTGCACTGAATGTGCATGACCACACTATGGGTCCAAAAGGCTATGCAAGTGTTCGCCAAAGACTACAGGCGGAGTCTGCGGCTACTCAGCAGTCTGCTGCTACTCAGGAGTCTGCTCCTACTCAGGAGTCTGCCACACCCATGCCTCGCCATGATATCTGGATAGCTGGTAGGCAAAACAAGAAGGGTGAAATAAAGAAGCCTGTAACTGTTGAGGCGGCTGCAAAAATGGTAAAATACAACTCTTAGAGAAATCATTTGAATATTGATTATTTGTGGTGTTAACTTATCAATTTCTGTTTATGGTGATTAGCGGGAGCTGCACGAGCAGAGGAAACAAGGCACGTTCATCCCTCAGGGCACAAGGGATGAATTGACAGTTGCTCTGGGTAACCCAGAGCATCCTGGACGTGTTAGAGGTGTCGGCGCTGGTGTTGGCATCAAAGCATTCTTTGGGCCATCCCAGCGCAAACCCAGAGCGGGACTTTCTCAAGAAGAGGTAACCTATTCTTTTTTTATAATGTTACTACAAAAGGAAATTCATTAATAAGAAGCTAATGTTTCTTTTATCCATGTATAGGAGAATAAGAGAGTTGAGGATTTAGTTGCTAAGAAGGTCAATGATGTAGTTGCTGAGAAGGTCAAGGAAGAATTGTTGCGGTGGCAGGCATCTCAGGCTTCCAATCAGCCTATGGCGACCCACTCTTCTCCTGATGCACAGACTGTGAGTAATCCTGGAGACCCATCGCCTAGCACGTCTGTTGAAAGTATTGTTTATGACATTGTAGCTAGTCTTTTCAAGATGATATGTTTTTAAGATTATATGTATATATGTATAACATTCTTTACGTAAATTTGTAGGCATTGAAGCCATGCCGCTTAAGAATGCAAGACTATGTTGTTGCAGAGGCGCAGGCTTACCAGTCCCTTCCTGGGGCAACGTTTCATGGGACTCCAATGCCGCAGGGCTACATTCGTGTGAGCCCGCTACATGTATTACCCGATTGGAGGGAAGTTGCGTTGCCATATGCCCACCCATATATTGATACACTTGGTGAGGCAGAAGGCGGGGTCATATTGTGGCCCAAAGCAGATGTCGTCTACACGACTGAAATTGTAAGATAAATTTACATTGATTTAGACTATTAATATGTATATATGATGTCAACTGATCTGAAATTATATATACAGGTTAAAAAGAAGACACCAGGAGCACCTAGGCCTCCACCTCCACTTCCCGCATTACCAACTTGGGTTCCAACTGACCTAACATACCCGTTAGGTCCTGCTTGTAGGGGAATGGCATGTTGGCTACGGGCACATAATATACATTGCCCTATAATAGTTTCTTTAGATGCAGATTATGCAGGTCGATCATACGATAGCTCTTTCTTTATACAAGATATTATTGAGCTGTTTATGTATGATTGGCTGAATACATCAATGATAGAGACATGGATAAGGTGAGATCTTGTTTATACATCCATATACCTTGTGTAAGATCCAGTGATCAAGTTTCTTATATATTAATGCATACGCCTATATGTTTTGCAGCTACTTAGTCGAAGATCATTGCAAACAATTTGCATTTGATCATGTGGGATTTTTGATTCCATCATTGATTAGTTTGGTAGCTAAAGACCCTGATAATGTTCAACAATACTGTATAGATGCTTTTACAATTTTTGGTCAGCAAAAGAAGATGATAATAATAGCTCCATTCAATGTCAAGTAAGTTTACTTTATTTATAATTTGGACTTAAGAAAATTCCATTTTTATTTTGCATTTTGAGTTATTAATTGTTAACTTCTTACCTCCAGCGGTAGACATTGGGAGTTACTAGTTATTGTCCCCAGGACATTCACTGTTTATTATCTAGATCCTGCGGGGAGTACATTGAACACTAAAATTGGACACGTAATGAGAATGCCATTATTCTGGTGAGAAATATTTCATTTTTATATCCGTTAACATCTTTTATTACATTACTATTTACTTATGCAATTTATTGTGTTATATTAACATGTAGGGGTTTAGATGCATTCGAAAAGGCTGGAGGAACGGTCCCAAGGAAAAAGAACCAGCCAATAAATTGGCAGAACGTACAAGTAAGTTCCCGACTCGAATATATATATTATTGATGTGAATTGTGCTTAGTTGTATTATTTTGTATGTTTCAATTTATAGTGTGCTACACAAGACAATGGTTGGGCATGCGCATACTATGTGATGTGATTTATGCAGATGATTATCAAACATGCCGCATTGGACATCGATAGCATACATGAGGTATTATATATAGTCTCATTAGTTAGTATGAAATATATCAATCTTATTTTTATATTATTACTTATATATATACATCATTCTCTTTGCAGGTGTTTAAAACTGACCACACTATAGGTAAACGCTTAAAAAATATACATGCTCCATATACGATGGAAGCATTAAATGAAGTAAGAGAAGAATGGGCAAAAGCCATACAAGTAGTGGCAACTGTAAGATATAATTGGGATGTTGATAGCGATAATGAATGATACTTTGTAAATGAATATTTCTGAATGTTAATACATGTATTTGAATGTTTTTATATGTGTGAATGTGAGAATTGAATTGATGTCTGAATGCATGTACTTGTGTGAAATTTTCCTTGTGACTTTTGCAGGTTTGCGGCCTGTTTGTAGGCTGATATCAATGGATGTCGTAAACCTGCAGTTCAAAAAACTGAACTGCAGGTTCTCATCCTGCTGACCAGCCACAGCAGGCCTGCAAACTGATATGAAAAAAAAAATAGAAATAGGCGTCGGTTATTTATAGAAAACCGTCAGCAAAGACCTACAGCGTCGGTTTTTTTCAAAAAACCGACGCCTGATGTGGCCAAAGCAGTCCTGGAAATGGCGTCGGATATTCGTATCAAACCGACGCCTATTTAATCTATAGGCGCCGGTCTTTTGGTATATAACTGACGCCAAAAGTGTTCGCGCCACAGAAAATGGCGTCATCTAGGGCACTTTATGCGTCGGTTATCTACTAAAAGACCGACGCTATATGGAATATAGGCGTTGGTTGTTTAGTAAATAACCGACACAGAAAGTGCCCTAGATGACGCCATTTTCTGTGGCGCGAACACTTTTAGCGTTGGTTATATACTAAACGACCGACGCCTATAGAATAAATGGGCGTCGGTTAAAAAACCGACGCCGAAGTGTTCGACCTTTAGCGGCGCCCACATAGGCGTCGGTTGGAAACCGACACCAAATGGGGTTAAACGACCGACGCCAAAGGCCGTTTCTGTAGTAGTGTGTATTATGAAATAAACTTAAAATGCTTCTTTATCTTAGGTATATGATACCAAGCTATAGATCTGACATAAATGTTGTGTAGGATCTGAAAAGAAGTGATGGCCTTTATGAAAGGACGAACATTAGAGCAAGTGTTGTGACCATAGATAGTAGTATCTTTTAGTTTATTTCAGCCCAAAGGGCATGTAATCGAGTTATGAACTGCTATTTCATTTTGCCAATAAATAGAAACTCATTATTTATACATCTTGTAATGATAAGGATGTCTATCAATAAAGTTCATGTTTCAATTTCAAAGATATGATCTTTTATGGCAATGCCTTATTTATCTAGCAGTACTTGATATGCATGAGATAAAATAAATAATACCTAAAAGTAATTGATGACTCAAACAATTAATTAGCATTATCATCTAAACAAATGAATGAGAAATTCATCTCTAGGTACCACGTTGATGGATAAGCTAGACTCTCTTGGTTAATGAACCATTAAGAGATATGAGTGTCTTGTTTATTGAGCATGATGATAACTGAATATTCACTAGATGTAGTGGGAGAATGACTATTCTATTAGGTATAATACATATTGATGTATACACATACCTATTGGAGAAAATGCTAGTACTTCAGATATGGTATTTAATGAAATACCAATATGAATATCTTAAAATGTTCAAGAATATCATAAATGAAAAACAAACTTAGTATAAGTATTAATTCTTTGATATGATCAATGAATGAGATACTCAAACCAAATTTTTGAGGACCTTGTGAGTAACTATGATAGTGTATCATAGAGAACTCATGATTAAGGTGTAATGATTTCTAAATCAAAGAAGGAATCATACTCTTTTTTTTAGGGTAAAAGAAGGAATTATACTCTAAATAGTAAGAGAATCATCATCAAACAAATAACTAATCTTCTCGAATTCTTCTAAAGAAAATGCTTTACACTAAATAATGTACAAAAGAAGATTAAGAATCACAAGTGTTGTGGATTCTAAAATTCCTTATGTGAAAGATACACCTCATATATCTAGTAGAAAACACCTTGAGCTTGATGGATAATGATATCATGCAAACTCAAAGGTGATTAATTGGTCATATGATGATGAGCCAATAATTTATTTAGATGATGTTGATGTCACAGAATCGGAATCCCAATCCCATGAACCAAACGTATACCAAAGGCGACATGCGGAAGCGTAAAGCTTAACACACATGAACAGATAACAAGATACAAGCACAGACATAATCTCAACAATCAACAAGATATATTAAGCAACATCATTATATTACACGATTTGAATTACATATTCAAGAGTCACTTTGTACAAGTCTTCTCATGTATACTATATCTGGATCTTACAATAAGTACACCTAGCATAGCTCACCAAGCCCATCAACCTTCTAGCCATCTCTGGACCTAAAAACAACATACGAGAAATGGGTCAACACACGAGGTGTTGAGTATGGGGCAGAAAGATACATATATGTATAAGCTTTGCATAATTTTGAAAATATTTTAAGACTAAACAAATAAGAATAAACATGTTAATTGTTTAACAAATACGAAACCATATTTTATGTCATTTCACTCCATTATACCAACAATATCAAGCATGTTTAAGGCCTTTGACCATCTTCCCGTCGGAAGGGTCTGTAAGGGTGCTCAAGCTTAGCTAACCCTTTTATATGAGAGGGACCTCAAGGACGTAACCAAGAGTTAACCCTTTATCAACAATATTATAATGGAGTTCTATATGTGTGTTCAAGTTATAAAACTGATGAGGCAATCATCGAGTAAGACATAGCAATACTACATGGCAATATTTGAGCAAATAGACAAGCAAGCATACAATATATGTCATTTCAAACAAGAAAGCTAGTCATATAACTAGATAAGGCCCATACCTGATTCAGAGATTCTTAACTTAACACGTCCATTACCATCTAGATCATAAGACAACCTGATTAACAACAAGATTACATATATGCATTAGATTCTCATCACTAACCCTAATTAGATGCATTTTAGGGTTTTGGCCAAGTTAGGTTACAAGTTGCTTATTGGTTCATTAGGTGATCTTATACTGATTTAGAGGGCATCATGATGGTGTGGTTTGAGGTTCATGCCATTGTGACGTTCCATGCACTTTCTATGATCATATCAAGGTTTGAGGCATTTACATGCATTCTAGGGTCAAAAGAATCACAATAGAGTAAACAAGGTCAAAGGTCATCAATGAATAAGATCCAAGCATAAGGGATGGGTTAGATCAGCAACATAAGGTCATAAGAAACATATTCCAAAATAGGTGTATGTCCATTAGAAGCAAGATTAGCAATTTAGGGCAAAGTTCAACATTAAAGTCCAAAGTAGGCACATATGTACAAAAAGGAGTCATTTATGAGCAATAGGGAGAGTAGGATCTTCATTTAGTTCGAGTATACATATGAGACATTGATTTAGGGATCAGGGGGTAGATTGAGCATCAAGATCCAATCATTAATCATAATCAAGTGTTAAACATATTCAAAGTAGTCAAAGGTTACATCTTTAGCAATATAAGGTAACTAGAAGAATATTCACAGTCTGGAAATATGCTCACGTTGTAGATCTTTTCGAGAGGATCAAAATGATATATTGGTTCATTAAATTTGACCAAGGGAGCAAGGAGTTATATATTTTTGAAGTTTCAATTAGAAATTATATAGAAGCATCATCCGAGATCATAGGAAAATACCCTTGATGAATGAGGGGGATCCGGCCCCTTGGTTTGTGATCAGATGATTGGGGAGGCGCACCTGCCTTGGCGCCATGCTACTGCTCCCAGCCGTGGGTCCCACATCGGCATTGACCTTGGTCAACGGGAAGGCTAGGCTGAGTGGGGGAAGCAGTGCTCGCTGCCAACGGTTGGATGCCGATCCAACGACAGTTGCGCTCATCTCCATCGCTCGACGCCCAGCGACACCTCTATTTCCCATGTGGGAACAGGGGAGGGACATGGTACGACGGCGCCCCAGCCTCCAGTGGCTATTGTGCCCCCAAAAGCACAAAAAGGAGCAGGTCGGTGGGCAGAGATCTAAAGCACACCGGCAGCCGAGTTCTTCCAGCCGTTATCGCCATTGATGGCATGTGGGCGGAGCTTGCTGCCCACCTTGGCCGCCATCAACAAACCAGCCGAGGAACCAGGGAAGGACAAGGGAGGGGAAAGAATATGAGGAGAACTAGGGTTAGATCGGAGGGGTTTATAAAGAAACAAAGAATGCTAGGGTTTTGGTTCCTTTCATTCATCACATGGTTTGATTGCTTTCCCGATCCGACTACAGAAGGGGAAGCCTCCAGTCCTTCCATTTTGGGAAGGAGGAAGACAACTATTTAAATGGGCCCCACGTCTGATATTGGGCCCAAAAAGGGTTGAAACTCAACAAGAATAATTAAAATGTGCACAATATGAGTCAAAATTCAAATACCCATATCTTGGGCTAGGATGGTCCAAAAGAGGTAATTTTGTACCGTTGGGAAGATAAAAGAACACTCTATACTTTGAAACATATTATAGAGCAAGGTGATCATACTAATCCGGTTCAAGATTATTTACCAAGTAGTGAATCATTAAATAGTGAAATTTAGATCAAGAGAGCAAATCAAAAGTGCACATTGTGAAATTGATCATTATAGTGGCCAAATTAGAAAAATCTCAACTCTCCAATTATGAAATTGACATCAAATTCAATAATGGGCCACTTTATGAGAGAGGAACATATCACTTGAAGAGAGAGAAAAGGTCAGGTTATCACATCCTTCCCTCCTTAAAAGAAATTTCATCCTCAAAATTCATCCAGATTTTAGTTAAAAGTCAAGTCAAGATCCATTGGGTCTGGCTATTCAACCATGGTTGTCAAGGCATTCCCCACAATGGGATGCAGACATCATGGTTTTAAAAATTGGTATGCGTTATGCGTTCGGAGAGGTCACCTTGTAGAGTATATGCGGTATGCGGGAGTATACGGGGAAGTATATGCATTTTTAGATTTTTATTTATTAATTAATTATTATATGTATATGTATATATATTTATCATGAATATACATATTTAATTTGAACATTTGTGTATCTAAATAGTACAATTACAAGAATAATGGATGCAATCATGCAAATATGCAATCATTACAACTTAAATAAATGCAAACATGCACTATGGTCTAAATCTAAACCAACATATATGAATGTAAATGTAAAAAAGAAGAAATGGAAATATGTATATATGAAAATCGGAGATTAAGCGGCCTTGTATGCGGCTGTGTGACCGATTATGCGGCCTGCTCCACTTTTGGGGAGGGAATTGCAGTATGCGTTCGGAAGGTGGTCCACACCTTGTATGCGACCGCACAGACCGCTTTTTAAAACACTGGCAGACATCGGCTATCATCATTCATGGTGTACCCATCTCGATAATGTACATGTTACTTAGTGTTCCCTCATAATGTGGAAACACCATGGCATTAAGGTTTACCCATCCTTTTGTATCCATATATCAGGGTTTTTGTACTAATTTTTATACACGACCAGGGTGTATTATCAAAATCTATGTTATCACTTCTCAAAACAATCATATTTATGGAAATTACTTCAAATAAGACTATCATCGAGTGTGTATCTCATCTTTACTCTAGATTTCATGCATGGTTTTATTTTCTGCAAAATTTATACCAACTCTACTCAATTATGTTCATTATTTTTCATTTCAAATCTAAAATTAAACAATTTATTCATCATGTTCATCTGAGTTATGACTCCAAGAGTATTGTCATATCAAGTTGATCGTTTGAGTATGAGATTAGGCACGTTACCCCTAATTATTCAGGCTAAGTTCTTATGACATCATCATATCAATTTCATGATTTCAAGGCTACATCTTGTATAGTATGATTTCATACCAGTTCTAGCTTATGAGAGTGGATCATCATGCATGTTCAAGTTTTTTAAATGTATGTGAGATATTTCATGTACCAAACATCATTCGAGGAACAACATTATCATCAACGTCAAGGTTTTGAAACTTTCTCACTTGTATCTAGAAAGAGCTTCAAGCCACTCAAGCTAAGACATATATGTCCAACTAGACCTGCTAACCACAACCATCTACCCATAATAATTTTTTTTACCCACCTTTCGAGAAACAAGGGTAACCACTAGATTCCTTTATATGCAACTACTAACCCGAGTATGAGGCTCATCATGGATATCACACATCATATACATCATCTTGGATCTTGGGACATCTCCCTCACCTATATATCAATCATCAAATATTCAATTGCCCCTTTCTCTAGAGTTAGATATTTTCATAGGGAATATAGGGTTCAACACTTTCAAGGAAACCACACACTAGATCACTCAACTCATATACTTAGAAGTATTCTAGCTAGGGACTCATCATCAAGTATTTCATCATTCCTATTTTTTAACATTTCAAATATTTTGGAGTTTAGGTCTCTAACCTTCTCCCAAGGTGGGTCGACTCATATCAAAAGGTCACCATATTCATATGTCCCATGCTAAAGGTCCTCCTTTGTAAAGAAATTGAGGCCCGTGTTGGTCTCAAACTGTATGTCACATATCATATCTCAGCATGTACAAAACTAGGTACAAGCAAGCATGCCAACCCACTAACTATGTTTAGCACATCAAACAAGCCATATGTATCATACAAGGTGTTAGGTTTAGCTAGGGTTGCATGGTCCAACTCATTCCATATCGTTAAACATACTCGACCTTCCTCAAACAACTTGGGTCTTATCAACATCGACATCATCATCAATATCATAATCATCATCTTAGGTTGCCTAACCTATATCATGGCTCTAGACAACTCTAGAGACTATCACTATCATCTAAACTCTCTCATCTAGACTTGATGTTACATCTCTTTCTCCTAGGTTGCATGGAAACTCACTGCCTTTCTGTGTGTGGTAACATTTTTCATATGTACATATAATAATACGTGAAATATGTTTTCTCCTACATTTAAATAGGCGATGAAAACCACCATACTCCATCCGAATAAAACCAAAACCAAAACGAGTTACCACACTCATTAGGAAGCCTAGTATCATGACACCTAGAGAACTAGTAAGAACATGGTGCACACTTGTGTAGACATCCTAAGAACATGTCGCGAATCATGTCAAGGGAGGTAATTTACACAAGTCTACACCTAGTTCTAGAACATCTAGGTTCTAACCTATGTTGGATAAATTGGATATTATGATAAATCCCTTTGTTTTGATTATGACAAACATTTCATTCCTATTTATCTGACGAGCTACTTGAGTGTGCAGGATGACAAAACTATAAGGGAAATTCAACAAGAAGTATTTATATTTTCATGCAAATGTAATCATTGTAAAAACTTGTACAGAAATATAATGTACAAGTACTTAGAATCGCATGTAAATCAAGCATTGGATTTTCCCTAGCTAAACACCTTAGTCATCCATTCAATAGGATCACCTATGCACACTCACACACATAATTAATGCCTAACTTGAAATCTTAAAACAGGATCTATCTCGGTCGACCAACTCCTCGACCGAGACACTCTCGGTCGACAAACTCCTCGACCGAGAAAGATCCAATGTAGCCGTTAGACACAACTGACAAGTTAGTTGGCAGTTGCAAATGAACGTTAATCCAGAGAGCCTGTCGGTCGACAAAACTTCGACCGAGTAGGTGTCTCGGTCGACCATTCCTCGACCGAGACGATCTCTGACAGAAACTGCAGAGTAAAGTAATTAGCCGTTGTTAAAGCAACAACTTTGTACCTAACGGCTAGTTAAGCACTTAGAAACCCCTAGAAGTTGTCTAGAACGTCCTTAAGCATACTTAGGCCATTCCTATAAATAGGATAAGCCATAGGACACTAGAATTCACTTCTTACACTTGATATACTTGAGAAAATACTTGAGCCCTCTTGTGCAATCTGTGTGAACTGAGCTTTGTGATCAATTGGCCATTTTCTCTTTAGCTCAAGCTCGTCCTGTAGGCTAGATTTTCCTAACCCTAGCAATCACAAGTCCATCATATTGGCTAGGAAAATCCAAACGCTTGATCTAGGGAAATCAAGCCTTGAGCTACAAGGATAAGTTGTATTTTCTTTTATTCCTTTCTTGTTCCTTGTATTACTTGTACTCTCCTTGCTACTCCAGGTAGGAGGCTGCGGATTGGAGAGGGTGAAGCTCTTCGTGGTGAAGAGGAAGACTTTGGACTACTTCAGAAGGCTGTCTTGACGGGAAGCTACTTCGGGAGGAAGGCTACTTCAAGGGGGAGCTTGAAGTTACTTCAAGGAAGGCTGCTTCGAGGTTGGCAAGACTACTTCAAGGTGAAGGTTGTCCAAAGGGTGTTTAGAAAGTATTGTAAATTTTATGTAACATCCTTGAGAGGTAATAAAATTTAGTACTTTCAAAATCCCGGTTGGGTAAGCAACCGGGTAGTGGACTGACTCCTTAGTATTTGCTAAGGTGGAACCACTCTAAACACCTGTGTTCCTCTTCTAAATCTTTACTTTGGTTGTTTGAGTTTAAATTACTTTAAAATCATTATAAAACTCTATTCACCCCCCCTCTAGAGGTTTTCAATTGGTATCAGAGCAGGGCTTCAAGGAACCTTAACACGGTCTTGAAGAAATGGGTGATGGAGTGCTCAACCACCTCAACATTGAAGGAATGCTTGTTGCTAGACCTCCGGCATTCGACGGGACAAACTATCAATACTGGAAGAGAAGGATGCAATTCTACTTCCAAGGAATCAACTGGGATCTTTGGAGAATGGTATCTACACCATACACACTCCCACAAGACGATTTTGCAGTATGGGATGCTAATACGGTAAAAATGGCTCAAATGAATGCAAAGGCAGTAAGCATTTTATATTGTTCCATTTCAGTAGGTGAATTTAATAGAGTATCAAACTGTGATACCGCATATGACATTTGGCATTATCTATAACATATGAAGGTACTGTTCAAGTTAAAAACTCTAAAGTTAGTTTGCTTAAAACCAAGTTTGAACATTTTCGTATGGATCCAAACGAAACTATTAGCGAAATGTATTCAAAATTTTCTACTATTGTTAATGGTTTGAGTGCTTTAGGGAAACCTGTTCTTGAGGAAGATCAGGTATCAAAAATACTTCGATCTCTTCCTCCAAAGTACAAACCAAAGGTGACAGCTATTGCAGAAGCAAACGACCTCACTCGCCTCAAAATGGAGCAGCTCATCGGAAACTTAGAAGCTCATGAGGCAGACCTAGAAGAGGAAGAGAGAAGAGAACATGAACATCAACGTGGGCCAAAGAAAGACGTGGCTCTCAAAGCATCAAAAGCTCTCTCACAAGAGAGTGAGGAATCTAGTGAAGAAGAAGGAGAAGAAGCATTGATAGTCAACGGTAAGAAATATAGAAGGTTTAAATCTAATAAAGTTTCTAGTTCTTCTTCCACTCCCAGGTGCTTCGAATGTGGAAAGAAAGGACATTTTAAAAATGAATGTCCCAAAGCTAAGAAGGGAAAGAAAAGCTCACATAAGAAGAAAGAAAAAGCTTATAAAGCGGCATGGGATGAAACGAGTGAAAGTGAAAGTGGAGAAGATAAAGTAGAATGTCTAATGGCAAGAGAAGATGAAGAATCTCAAGAGGTAAGCCTAGTTGATCTTCCTAAAGAAGAGTTAGTAGCTAGCTTACAAGAAACTCATGATAAGTATGTTGATGCCAAGAAGAAACTAAAAAGGGCTATAAAATCAAACAATGAGCTCAGTGCCAAAATAGATGAACTTTCTTCTGAAAAGAATAACATTGATCTTGAAAATGTATCTTTAAAAACATCTTTAGATGATTGCACTAGAAAGTTACTTACTTTGGAAACTAATGTTGATCTTCTATCAAAAGAAAAGACTGATTTGTTAGCTAAACTACAAGCTTTTCAAACTCAACCTATCTTGTGCAATCATTCGGACTATGACAATATTGTAAAAGAAAAGGATTCATTGCTTTCTGATTTAGACCAGGCAAGAAAAGATATACATAAGAAAATGAATGATATTGCTCAGTTGCAAAGAGAACTTTATGAGTTAAGAAGAAAAGATATTCTTGATAACATATTAAAGAGTGATACTACCTTCAATGGAAGAAAAGGTTTGGGATATGTTCCAAAGAAAAACCAAACCAAAAAGACCCAAACTATGTTTGTACCCAAAAACACAATGGCTAGAAAGAGAAATGAAGTTGATTCTATTACTTGTCATTTCTGTTTACGTCTTGGACATTACTGTTTTTCATGCCCCTACAAGACTAAGAAGTCCAACTTAGTTTGGACCCCAAGACCCCAAACTTAGAAGAATGGAATGTAGTTGAGATATGACAAAATACTTAATTTTTGCAATTTATATTGTCCTATCTCAACAAACGATGCTATGCTTATTGGTATTATTTTTTCTGCATTGCTGTACTAAAACAGAAACTTCGTCGGTCGAAGTACTGTCGACCGAGCTCTGGGTCGGTCGAAGTATTGTCGACCGACTGGATGTCTTTAACAAATCGAAAATCTTCCAGTACTCATTTCGGTCGAAAATTGGTCAACCGAAAAAAAAAATTTTGTTCTTTTTGATTGTAATACAGTAACTTGCTCGATCGACAAATTGTCGACCGAGAATTATATCGGTCGAACAATTGTCGACCGACTGGTTTTCTGTATCAGAACTTTTATACACATATGCATTTTAAAAGTTTCTAACCTTATCGGACCATCACATGGGTACCAAAATCTAAATTCTAATGCAGGAATGGGTAGTTGATAGTGGCTGCTCCAAACATATGACCGGGAACAAGGACGCCTTTCAAACCTTTGAAGAAAAGAAAAGTGGAACGGTTACCTTTGGAGACAATGGTAAGGGAAAAATCGTTGGAATAGGTAATGTTGGAACAAATCTCGAAATTAAAAATGTTCTACTTGTTGATGGATTGCATCACAATTTAATAAGTGTGAGTCAACTATGTGATAGTGGTTATGATGTGTTATTTAACAAAACCTGCTGCAAGTTATTGATAGAAAACACTACAAATGTTGTTTATGAAGGAAATAGAGTTGGAAATCTTTATATTCTCAAACCAAACTCTATGAAATCAGTAGTAGGTAAATGCTTGCTTGCAAATGAAAATACCTTACAATTATGGCATAAAAAGCTTGGTCATGCTAGTTCACATACTATTAAAAAGTTAGTGAAATATGATCTTGTTCGTGGATTACCTGCTTTGTCTTTTGATCAAGTTGCAAATTGTGAACCCTGCACAATGGGAAAGCAAACCAAAACATCCTTTAAATCAAAACATGTGCTTAGCACCAGTAGATCCTTAGAATTAATTCATATGGACTTATTTGGACCAATGATGACACAATCTATTGGTGGTAAACGATATTGTTTTGTTATTGTTGATGATTATAGTAGATTTACATGGGTACATTTTATTGCAACTAAAGATGATACTATTCATGTCTTTATGCAATTTTGTTCTAAGATTGAAAATCTTTTACAACATAAAATATGTACCATTAGAAGTGATCATGGTGGCGAATTTGAAAATCATACATTTGAGACCTTTTGTACATCTCAAGGGTACACTCATAATTTTTCTGCTCCACGTACCCCACAACAAAATTGTATAGTAGAACGGAAAAATCGATCCCTACAAGAAATGGCTAGGACCATGATGCTTGAACACAACACACCTAAAACCTTTTGGGCCGAAGCCGTAAACACTGCTTGTTATGTGCTTAATAGAGTAACTGTTCACTCTCATTTGAAGAAAACTCCATATGAAATACTACACTCTAAGAAACCTAGAGTTGACTACTTTCATACTTTTGGCTCAACATGCTACATTTTAAATACCAAAGATGATAGAGACAAGTTTGATTCTAAATCACACAAAGCATTCTTCTTGGGATATTCCACTTCTAGCAAAGCCTTTAGAATATATAACACTATATCTAGAAAAGTTGAGGAATCCATTCATATTTCTTTTCATGAAGAATCAAAATCTGAAAATCTAGATATCATTGATCTCACTAATCAATTTGAAAATACAACCATTTCTAATGATAGTGAGAAAATTCCTATATCCGAACCCCAAGTTGAAACACAACCTACACCTAGGCTTATCAAGGATCATCCCCAAGAACAAATTATTGGAGATCCAAATGATAAAGTCAAAACTCGGTCTTCCTTCAAAGATGTTGCAAACATGGCTTTTGTTTCTATCATTGAACCTAAGAAAATATCATAAGCTTAAAGGAATCTCATATCATTTCAAGGATTAACATCCTTTGCAAATGATTGAGAAACAAATTGAGGATAAATTAGATAAAAATCCATGTTTCTAATAGGATCTCTAATTAAGGGGGAGCATTATATTAAGGGGGAAAAGAAACATAAAACATTCAACTTGGATATCTTTTTGAAATGACAAAGGGGGAGAAAGAATATAAAAAATCAAAAATATAAATGAGTTTCATCACATCATGGCCAGCACTCACTTGCAAAACATAAATGGCTACAAAAGGTAAATTTTCAGGTATGAAACTCACATGCTTTATATTTCCTTATTTCATAGTTAGGAAATGTTTGTCATCTTCAAAAAGGGGGAGATTGTTGGATAAATTGGATATTATGATAAATCCCTTTGTTTTGATTATGACAAACATTTCATTCCTATTTATCTGACGAGCTACTTGAGTGTGCAGGATGACAAAACTATAAGGGAAATTCAACAAGAAGTATTTATATTTTCATGCAAATGTAATCATTGTAAAAACTTGTACAGAAATATAATGTACAAGTACTTAGAATCACATGTAAATCAAGCATTGGATTTTCCCTAGATAAACACCTTAGTCATCCATTCAATAGGATCACCTATGCACACTCACACACATAATTAATGCCTAACTTGAAATCTTAAAACAAGATCTATCTCGGTCGACCAACTCCTCAACCGAGACACTCTCGGTCGACAAACTCCTCGACCGAGAAAGATCCAATGTAGCCGTTAGACACAACTGACAAGTTAGTTGGCAGTTGCAAATGAATGTTAATCCAGAGAGCCTGTCGGTCGACAAAACTTCGACCGAGTAGGTGTCTCGGTCGACCATTCCTCGACCGAGACAATCTCTGACAGAAACTGCAGAGTAAAGTAATTAGCCGTTGTTAAAGCAACAACTTTGTACCTAACGGCTAGTTAAGCACTTAGAAACCCCTAGAAGTTGTCTAGAACGTCCTTAAGCATACTTAGGCCATTCCTATAAATAGGATAAGCCATAGGACACTAGAATTCACTTCTTACACTTGATATACTTGAGAAAATACTTGAGCCCTCTTGTGCAATCTGTGTGAACTGAGCTTTGTGATCAATTGGCCATTTTCCCTTTAGCTCAAGCTCGTCCTGTAGGCTAGATTTTCCTAACCCTAGCAATCACAAGTCCATCATATTGGCTAGGAAAATCCAAACGCTTGATCTAGGGAAATCAAGCCTTGAGCTACAAGGATAAGTTGTATTTTCTTTTATTCCTTTCTTGTTCCTTGTATTACTTGTACTCTCCTTGCTACTCCAGGTAGGAGGCTGCGGATTGGAGAGGGTGAAGCTCTTCGTGGTGAAGAGGAAGACTTTGGACTACTTCAGAAGGCTGTCTTGACGGGAAGCTACTTCGGGAGGAAGGCTACTTCAAGGGGGAGCTTGAAGTTACTTCAAGGAAGGCTGCTTCGAGGTTGGCAAGACTACTTCAAGGTGAAGGCTGTCCAAAGGGTGTTTAGAAAGTATTGTAAATTTTATGTAACATCCTTGAGAGGTAATAAAATTTAGTACTTTCAAAATCCCGGTTGGGTAAGCAACCGGGTAGTGGACTGACTCCTTAGTATTTGCTAAGGTGGAACCACTCTAAACACCTGTGTTCCTCTTCTAAATCTTTACTTTGGTTGTTTGAGTTTAAATTACTTTAAAATCATTATAAAACTCTATTCACCCCCCCTCTAGAGGTTTTCAACCTAGAGGCTAAGTCTACCTAATCCACAAAGGACATCTTATTAAGTTTCTAGGGTTGAGATGTAAAGTGAGTTTAGTTTGTGTTTCATGTGAGCAATGTTTGGTGTAGTTATCCTTCATGCTCTGATACCATCTGTCACGGAACCGGAATCCCAGTCCCATGAACCAAATGTATACCAAAGGCGACATGCGGAAGCGTAAAGCTTAGTATACATGAACATATAACAAGATACAAGCACCAACATAATCTCAACAATCAATAAGATATATTAAGCATCATCATTATATTAGACGATTTGAATTACATATTCAAGAGTCACTTTGTACAAGTCTGCTCATGTATACTATATCTGGATCTTACAATAAGTACACCTAGCATAGCTCACCAAGCCCATCAACCTTCTAGCCATCTCTGGACCTAAAAACAACATACGAGAAATGGGTCAACACACGAGGTGTTGAGTATGGGGCAGAAAGATACATATATGTATAAGCTTTGCATAATTTTGAAAATATTTTAAGACTAAACGAACAAGAATAAACATGTTAATTGTTTAACAAATACAAAACCATATTTTATGTCATTTCACTCCATTATACCAACAATATCAAGCATGTTTAAGGCCTTTGACCATCTTCCCGTCGGAAGGGTCCGTAAGGGTGCTCAAGCTTAGCTAACCCTTTTATACGAGAGGGACCTCAAGGACGTAACCAAGAGTTAACCCTTTATCAACAATATTATAATGGAGTTCTATATATATGTGTGTTCAAGTTATAAAACTGACGAGGCAATCATCGAGTAAGACATAGCAATACTACATGGCAATATTTGAGCAAATAGACAAGCAAGCATACAATATATGTCATTTCAAACAAGAAAGCTAGTCATATAACTAGATAAGGCCCATACCCGATTCAGAGATTCTTAACTTAACACGTCCATTACCATCTAGATCATAAGCCAACCTGATTAACAACAAGATTACATATATGCATTAGATTCTCATCATTAACCCTAATTAGATGCATTTTAGGGTTTTGGCCAAGTTAGGTTACAAGTTGCTTATTGGTTCATTAGGTGATCTTATACAGATTTAGAGGGCATCATGATGGTGTGGTTCGAGGTTCATGCCATTGTGACGTTCCATGCACTTTCTATGATCATATCAAGGTTTGAGGCATTTACATACTATCTAGGGTCAAAAGACTCACAATAGAGTAAACAAGGTCAAAGATCATCAATGAATAAGAGCCAAGCATAAGGGATGGGTTAGATCAGCAACATAAGGTCATAAGAAACATATTCAAAACAGGTGTATGTCCATTAGAAGCAATATTAGCAATTTAGGGCAAAGTTCAACATTAAAGTCCAAAGTAGGCACATATGTACAAAAAGGAGTCATTTATGAGCAATAGGGAGAGTAGGATCTTCATTTAGTTTGAGTATACATATGAGACATTGATTTAGGGATCAGGGGGTAGATTGAGCATCAAGATCCAATCATTAATCATAATCATGTGTTAAACATATTCAAAGTAGTCAAAGGCTACATCTTTAGCAATATAAGATAACTAGAAGAAGACTCAGGGTCTGGAAATATGCTCATGTCGTAGATCTTTTCGAGAGGATCAAAATGATATATTGGTTCGTTAAATTTGGCCAAGGGAGCAAGGAGTTATACATTTTTGAAGTTTCAATTAGAAACTATATAGAAGCATCATCCGAGATCATAGGAAAATACCGTTGATGAATGAGGGGGATCTGGCCCCTTGGTTTGCGATCGGACGATTGGGGAGGCACACCTGCCTTGGTACCACGCTACTGCTCCCAGTCGTGGGGCCCACATCGGCCTTGATCCTGGTCAACGGGAAGGCTAGGCTGAGTGGGGGAAGCAGTGCTCGCTGCCAGCGGTTGGATGCCGATCCAACGGCAGCTGCGCTCGTCTCCATCGCTGGTCGCCCAAAGACACCTCTGTTTCCCATGTGGGAATAGGGGAGGGACAGGGGATGGCGGCGCCCAGCCTCCAGTGGCTACTGTGCCCGCAAAAGCCCAAAAAGGAGCAGGTCGGTGGGCAGAGATCTAAAGCACGCTGGCAGTCGAGTTCTTCCAGCCGTGATAGCCACTGATGGCATGTGGGCGGAGCTTGCTGCCCACATTGGCCACCATCAACAAACCAGCTGAGGAACCAGGGAAGTACAAGGGAGGGGAAAGAAGATGAGGAGAACTAGGGTTAGATCGGAGGGGTTTATAAAGAAACAAAGAATGCTAGGGTTTAGGTTCCTTTCATTCATTGCATGGTTTGATTGCTTTCCCGATCTGACTACAGAAGGGGAAGCCTCCAGTCCTTCCATTTTGGGAAGGAGGAAGACAACTATTTAAATGGGCCGCACGTCTGATATTGGGCCCAAAAAGGGTTGAAACTCAACAAGAATAATTAAAATGTGTACAATATGAGTCAAAATTCAAATACCCATATCTTGGGCTAGGATGGTCCAAAAGAGGTAATTTTGTACCTTTGGGAAGATAAAAGAACACTCTATACTTTGAAACATATTATAGAGCAAGGTGATCATACTAATCCGGTTCAAGATTATTTACCAAGTAGTGAATCATTAAATAGTGAAATTTAGATCAAGAGAGCAAATCAAAAGTGCACATTGTGAAATTGATCATTATAGTGGCCAAATTAGAAAAATCTCAAATCTCCAATTATGAAATTGACATCAAATTCAATAATGGGCCACTTTATGAGAGAGGAACATATCACTTGAAGAGAGAGAAAAGGTCAGGTTATCACAGTTGAGGAACCAGATTTTGAGTTATGGCTTGAATCCATAAGATCCAAAATGACTTCCATGTGAACCAAATAAGGTATGACCTTAATGATAGCACTTATAGGGATAAAACCCATTAGTGAAATTGGGTCTTAAGAGTTAAGACCAACATGGATGACATTTGAAGAGTTGATTGGTTGAGATAAATTCAAGTGAGCTCAATCTGTTGAACCTGATGATTTTATTTAACCAACTGCATTAGCTATAGGCCATAAAGGATCATGTTTGCTATTGGAACTTAAAGACTATGAAAAATGGCATATGGATATTAAAACCACATTCCTAGTAGGAATAACATGAGGTTGTGTACGTGACACAACCTGAAGGGCTTTATAATTCTGTTAATGCAAATACAGTCCATAAGTTATAAGAGATTAATCAATATGATTGATTAAATACAAGCACCTCAGAACTGGAGTCTTTACTTTAATTATATAGTCAAAAAGGTTTGACTTATATATTGAAATAAGAATGGATCTGTGATTACAAATATTAGCGTATTCATATTCCACATGATGATGAGGAATAAAATGAAATTGGTGTGGAAATACCTTCTTAAAGGAATAAATATGTGATAGGAATATAGACCTGTAGAGATAGTTCTTGAAAACCTCTTAACTTGATAAAAGAGAACATACATTGGCAGTCTACGCTGTAGGATTCAGTATGTAAAGATTCAGTGGAAGAAAACTTGTCCATATTACATGGAGTTAGTCTCTCATATGCCTAGTATCCCAAATTCTTATGAAGAATGGGATCACATAGATAGATGGCTTATGCATTTGCAATTGGATCTATCATATATGTAATCATCCCATTATCTTGTATGTATCGAACATGATAACAAAATATATATTCATTCATCATCTTGTATGTATTGGACATGAAAATATGATATACTCATCGAGTTGTATGTATTGGACATGACGAGTGGATGTTTGTCTACTTCCAGTGAGATTCACCGGTTTAAGTACTTATGAAGTATTAAAGTATTAGTTTGATGGTAATAAAAGAAGAGTTGAGTATAAATGAGTTACACCGATGCAAGCTTCTGAAATGACAAAAAAATGATCGCAAAATGCAAATATATAAAGTTATATTCAATTGTAAAATAACAAGAGTTATTAAATGGAAATGTTCTGAGTAAAATTAAAAGGCCATTTAATTCTAAAAGGGAATGTCAAGTATCCTTGTATTATGAACCCTAGAGGATACAATATGGATTTAGAAGTTTATACGGATGAACTTATAGATATTCCAACCATTGATGACAAAGTAGAAATACTTAGTCAAACTATGGAGCTAATTGTTAGGCAAGGAATATCAGATTGCATATTACGGCAACTCCATCTCATGGGAAATGTCATACAGCGAGGAGATGTGAAACATGTAATATACTGACTAAAGCAAAATGTTGCTAACTCACTGGATTAGCACTAGTGCAAATGAAACATGAGGGACATGTTTAGAGATCACTAAGAATATGATTCAAAGGTGATTGATTCTAAGTGCAAGTGGGAGTATCTTGGTATGTATACTCAGAGAGTCAATCATATGATGATTAGATTCGCATATGTTCTAATTGATTTGATAAATATTAAAGGCAAGCTCCAATTTATTCTAGTTCAATTAATTGTGAGATAATGATGAAGCAGAATGAATGTCTAAGGAATGACAATACTCAATGACGTATGTCTTCAAGTACGTGACTTGAACAATGAGATCATATGAATGCTAAGAGTATATACATTCTTGTTATGTCCCTAGTCGGATGTCATTGTGGAAGGTTGACAGACAACAATGACACATCAAGACTAGAGTGTGTGTTGGTTGATGATAGTGTCTCATTGGTCATGATATATGATATCAAACCAAGCACATAGATGCATGTTGGAGAATAGTGTATCAGACAGACCCACCATGAGAGTGACACATGAAACCATTGCACTCGTCGAATGTGATTGGGTACACTTTGACGTCATCAAACACAGTCCTAAAACATGGGTTGGTATAAGGGTGATGATTGGGTGGCTTTGACGCATGAGATAGACTATGAGTGATAGATATGGAATTTGTCCCTCCTAAGGGAGTATGATGTGTAGGCCATTTGATAAGAGAGATTGAGAAAGGCATGTGCATGTACATGTGAATCAATATATGATATTAAAGTCACACATATCTCAGACAGGCTGCTCTAGTTCAAGAAACATGAATGAACGTTGAAAGGATGACAACTCCATGCCTTGAATTCCTTCAGGATATGAGAGACAAAGGAATTATACATTCACCGGAACACCAATCACAGACTGTAGGATCGAAAGTTGTTCTCCCACTTTCCTTTTCACTTGGGTAGCAATGATGTGCGACTAGGTACCACTCTTTGCTTGTGTTGTCATAAGTTAGTTATGGACGTTCACTCTCAATGTGAAATGGAACCTATAGGGTCACACACAAAGGATTAACCTGGAAGAGGAGTTTATCCATGAATGATGTTTGGATTGATTACTAAGTATTTAGGTACTCAATCCATCTTTGCATTAGTTGAAAACAAAATAGGAAAGTCAATTGCAAGCAAATCTGGGAAGTGAAATGACGGTTCACTGGGTGAACCAACCGGTTCACTAGTGAAATGACTGGTTCGCCTGCCGTAGTGCAAATTATTTATAAAATTTCAGACCCTTCTATTCTCGCACAGACTGGAAACCCTGACTCTGCCCTATACTATAAATAGAGGAGTACAGGGGGCTTCTCCAAAAGAGATAACTTAGAACATCAGTTACTGTATTGTTGTCATCTCTGGTTTTGGTAATCGAGAGAGCCCAAGCAAGTTCTACCCGTCCAGGGAGGAATAGCGAGGGAAAGACAACTACTACACAATAATTGATTGTGGGAGAGTGTGTTGGTGACTAGTACGCCGAAAGAATGGGGCAAATCCTTCTAGTCCATTCTTCAGGATGACTAGAGTTCCTGGTGATCCATGTGGACTATCTATAGAGGCGGGAGACTTCTTCCGCTCAGGAGGACGACAGTTAACCGTTGTCCGGGTCAAGATTAGGAGTTGCACAGATGTCGTCAAAGATAGGTGGTTGAAGACCGCACTTGTTGCGATGTATAGTCGTTGAGAACATAAGATCTCTAAACAGAAGAAAAAAACTACAACCCAGAAGAAAACGTCCCAGAAAATACATTAACCAGAGACTAACTATCCATTAGTCTCAACATCTGAGGAGCTACACTGACAATAAAGACCACCCACAAATTGTGCAGGCACAGAAGGAAGACGAAGGACATCCAGCCTCTGTCTACGCACCAAGCAAGGCCACACTTCAGAATTGGAGTTTATCTGTCTCAAACAGCTGCAAACCGCACTGTCTATCCTGTCATACCATCATCTCGTAGAGGACTCTAAATGCAGACTGATGACTGGAGCAATGGTCAATCCAACCATCATATCTCTCCTTCGCACATAGCAATATGATCATCCTCTGAAAATAGTGGTCGGAAAAGATACGGAGATTAATATAAAGCACCGAACAACACCAATTAGTGTCTCGTGGACTCAACGAATTAATAGCAGCAGAATCCCGGTCGCAGGGATAGACTGGAAGTAACTCCAATCCATCGCCTGGTCATCGCTAGCTACTGTTTACACAACAACAAACCAGCAAACACCTTGAAGGCGTTCATACACACAACAACCCATGAACATCAGGTGGTTAAAAACCAATGCCGAGGAAGACAGAGGCTTGCACACTGATTTTGGGCTACCGCCAGACTGCCAGACGCAGTCCAGGACTTAGACAAAGTCCAAATCGGCAGCAAAATGAAGCATGAAACTCAACCACCAGAGCAACAAAACTCCACACTAAAACAAAAACTGAGACTGGGGGAATTGGATGCTGGAGACCGCTGAAACCACACTTCACTAGCATTAAGAGCACCCACAATCTGTAAGAGAGGAAACAGGGATCGACCAACATCTTCATCCTTTGCTTCCTGGATCAGTTGCAACATCAAGTCCTGAGAGACTGGAATACTCCCAGCAGGAGGCACGCCACCGGCGCACAGCAGCTGCAACAGGGAGCTCTGGGCCATCTGCCGGATCGTCAGAGGGGGAAGGAGAAGCTCGAGCGCCCCTAATCTCCCTGCACCACACGAAGCTGACACAGGAAGGACATCATCCAAGACACCAGGAGCAGCAGGTAACCGCACGTCAACTGGCCAGATCCATGGACTGAATCCCGCGGGAAACAACATGACTCATCACTGTCTAAGTGTCGGCTTGGCCCCGACACTGACCCGCCCAAATCCGAAGACGAGGGCCAAACCAAATCAAAGGCAGAGGAGGGAGGCGTCGTCAACAGGAGCAGAGGTAAATCGCCCATTCAACGACAGCCGTCCAGCGCTCAGCCGTCATCATCGTCGCTAAGCATGTCGAGGTCGATGTCGATGATGCCTTCACAATGGATAAGACCAGCTATGGGCTCGGGGGAGGAGGGATCTGGAGACTGAAGAGGAGATCAAGGGATCCCTTTTTCCTTCGCCTGGATGGAGCAGCCGCATAGGGGACGGATCTAGGCCACGACTCCTCTCCACCCATCACTCATAGACGTGGTGGAGTCGAAAAAGTCAAACCGCCGAATCGCAACTGGATCTGGCTCCACAGTGGCGCATCGCATCACCTCCTCTACCCAACCAAGCATCGACCCAAAACAAGCTGTAGGGCGAGAAATCGACACAGGACTCCTGCTCCATCAGCACCTGAGATCCGCTACCACCTTCAGATCCTGACCTTCCGAGGTTGGGCCAGGGGGAGGAAGGCACCGAGGAGGCACCCCCTCCCCCCAGCGGCGGCCACCGGAGAAGAAGACTAGAGAGAAGGCGGAGCAAAAACCTAAAGAGAGAGAGAGGAGCCGGTCCCCTCTGTGCTTATGTAAGTTTAATAGTCCTTATTTTATATAAAAATATATCATGGTTTAAAAATTATAAATAAAATAATTTTCTCTCTCATTAAAATTTCTCAAAATATATATTAATATTAGTCTTATTGGAATGTATTTTTATAAGGAATCTAATAGCTTTTATTTCATAAAAATATCATCACAATTCAAAAGTTATAAGTAAACAAATTTGTTTGTTTATTACATAACCTCCACCAACCACCCAATTAGTGTCCACCACGTCATCATTTCAAATCAACATTCCCCCAGCCTTTTGTGTGGATCAGTATGTTGCTGCAGGCCGTCACATGTCAGTTGTTGATTAGAGCGGGAAGGAAAGTAGGAGAGGAGGGAACTACATGAGTCAAAAGTGATTTTGAGTTGCATGTGACCCATGCGTAAGCGAGCGTGAACTTACCCAAATTTTAGTCATATCTTATACAATTTGAATCTATAATTTAAACACATGAAAGGTTAAATTGATGCAACAGATTTTTAAGTTAGGATACATTCTTTTAAAACAATAAGTTTTCACTCATTTTTCTCATAAGTGTATATATCTAACCTAAACTAATCATTCGACAATCAATTGTCTAATAAAGTTTTTTTGATCAATTTGATCGATTGGTGGCTATTGTAAAATGGTATCATGCTTAGATTTTTCGCATAGACATCCTTGATAGGATCCTTTATAACACCACCTCCGGCGTGCAAGACATTTTCTTACTCCTTCCGTGGAATTCCAGCAGGGAATCAAACTCCAAACTGCAACTAGCAAACTAATATACTGACCAGTCGAACAAATGATAAGCACATAATTATCTAACATTATAGCCTATCAAGGGACGCGTTTACTAGTTCCAATGCAAATTAGCTGCCCTTACGACATAAAAAGTGGACGTAATACATAAAAACAGATTGAATCTCCAGCCAAAAGTAACCAAATAGCTGGCCCCAGAAAGCCTAATACCGGGTGCTCAAAGTTTAAATTCTTGCTGTGGGTTGTGTTAAAACTAGGATTGGCAAAACAAGACTTGACCCGAATAACTCTGAATTTTAAGCGGATTTAGGGTTTAAGGTTTTTTGACCCGAACCCAAAGAACCTGAAATTAATTTAAGGTCGGGTCAAGATTTGGACTTTGGACCCGAGTTGACAAATTCAGAACTATATTTTCAAATAAAATTACAAAATACTATATTATAAGACACCTAATAGCCTATTAAATTACTAGTCCATCAATCGTGAAGTTTATTTTGAAAATCCTACGTGGTTTATTGATTTGTATGATTTATTATACTAATTATATAATGAATTTGTATTTAAAACTTTCGAACAAATTACAATAAACTTTATATGTTTTTCTCAATCACAATGTAAGTTTATCAAAATGTAATTTTTAACTACATTTAAAAATTATCAATGATTAGACAAATCATAGTATTTTTATATATTGTTCACTTACTATTAGATTTACGTGTCAGACTCGATAAAGTTATTTGCGGGTCAGGTTAGCATCAACGATTTCCTTTTGTTTCTTTTTTTTTAGAAAGTGTGGGTCAGAACCCAAAATAAAACACACCCAACCCGAACCCAATTGCCACCCCTAGTTCAAACAATATAACTAAGCCATTACGACAGCAGCACACACAAAATCAGTACATTCAGGTGCATTGTAACAATCAGTGCTATCGTAATATTGAAACAAAAATCGCTATTATCCTAACATTGAAACAGATTTAAGAAACATAGTCCAGTGACATTTAGATAAGCAGCATGACAAACTTAGACGTCCGGGTACACCATCAGATTACTTATTTCCATCGAACTTGAGCGTTCCTTCTTGTACAGCATTCCATAGAGATGGCATCCTGTCAAGGTACATCATCGCCAGAGGAATTGAAGCCTTCTAGTGTAGCATTGCATAGATATGACTATCATACGAGCATGCTCAACTCCAATTATTCATCATTATCAACTCAATGTCTTGCTTCATGGAAGCCATTCGTAGAGAGCTGGACTCATCAGGGAGTCTGCATTTTATCGCTTTTCCTGGTTACAACAAGCAAAAAATTATATTAAGGAGTCTATATCAAGGCTCAGAGTTGTACGACTACAAAACCGAAACAAATTATACCGCGTAGCCACCTTTCTCGCGTTTCCTCTGCTGCTGAACTCTAGCTTGTTTACCCCACAGTCTAACCCATGTAGAAGACTTGTGGTTAGCTGATGCAGTCCAAGTTCTCCTGGCATTCATCGGCTGGAAGCTATTTTTAATGAACGTTGAGCCTTATATAAATGGGCATTGAGTAACGCATTTGATAAAAACTGAATAGCCATGCTTTTCATTCAGAGATCCAAGGAGAAAAATGAAAAATTTCAGGCCCTTGAAGTCAGAACCCCATTCCCCAGCTCATTTGCATCAGTCACGTGACTCACTGATGTCTCCCCAACACTCGTGTTACAGTTCTAGTGGACAACAGCTATATCCATATGCCTTGGTTTGATGCACAGCTCATTTGCATCAGTCACGTGACTCACTGATGTCTCCCCAACACTCGTGTTACAGTTATAGTGGACAACAGCTATATCCATATGCCTTGGTTTGATGCACAGACTGCCAGACTGGCAGCCACAAATCAAGTGCAGTACTTATAACCGTGTAAATGACCAAGACAGCATTATCATTCGTCTATACAACCATGCATCATTATCCCATCAACCATGTGAATGGGAATGGGTGACTGATGTGCCATTGTTGTAATTGTTGGCTGTTTTGGAAGGAATATTTGCACAAATTCATCTAATCTGCACAGGTAGGTATGTGCCAATGTTTATTGAGCTAAACGATGAAAGAATTCCCAACGGCAACCATTGACCATATGCTAATAGCACCAAATTAAAGTATCGTGTGGTTTAAGGATGATATGCCCGCATTGCCACAGGTGAAGAAAGCATATATCACCACGAGGCATTGAGCCACATTGGTCATATGAGAGCTACTCAGGGGCCATTTGGGTAGCTCATTTGTAACTGCCGAAGTAGTTAACGAGTGATGCGATTTTGACTATCCAATTAACAAATTGCATTCCTAATTATTGCATATGGATGACTGAAGGATTTTGAAATACAGTAAGTACGAGTGCTACATTTTTAATCAGCTCATTTGGTAAACAAGTATTTAGAATGCAGTATTTATCTTAATCCCACCATTTATATACTTAAATCACAACAAAATGTATAAACAATTCCCAGTTTAATGGACATATAACAAGTCGATCGGGTATAAAACAAGCGCATTCAAATTAAACCACAATATATAAAATGATTTCTTATTTCATAACCCATCACCTTTTACCTCATCAACATAAACCACAATTACAACTCTCAACATAAGGAGCCGTTTGGATACTGTATTCCAACGCGGCATTGTAGTTGGCTATGGTATTTTAAATACTGCAGTTTTAAATGTGTCGTCTGGATACTCACGCCGGTATTCGTCAAGTTCTGGTATTTTACTGCCCGGTATTTTCCTGTACAAGAAGTGGCCCATCTAAAGTCCGCCGAAATCGGCGGCATTCAGAATACCAGAGCCGACGACAGAGAGTCCCGCTCCCCCGTTACCTCTCTCTTCCATCCGCAACCGTCTCTCCTCCTTTTCCGTCACCTTCGGTCGCACGCGTTCCGTAGCTCCAGTCAGTTTTCCTTCCCGTATGTTTCTCTTCGGCGCCCAGGTAGGTGATCTGCTGGGCAGCACACCATACTTCACCTTCCTCCACCTTTTGTCACTCATCCTTTTCTGTGTCTCTTTGTTCCCCTTCTGTATCTCCTCCTTTCAACCAAACGATGTCGTGTGAAGTTCGGACAAT
The DNA here is from genome assembly GCA_963693085.1 of Alisma plantago-aquatica. Classification (NCBI taxonomy): domain Eukaryota; kingdom Viridiplantae; phylum Streptophyta; class Magnoliopsida; order Alismatales; family Alismataceae; genus Alisma; species Alisma plantago-aquatica. The sequence goes on along the minus strand of OY856413.1, from coordinate 920,270,918 downwards.
TGTTAATTGCTGCAGTTTAAATCCTTGAACTCGTAATCACTGCTGCATTTATAAATAGGGCACCCAAACGGCCCCTAAATCATAACCAAATGATTGAAATAATCCACATTATCTCCAGATTAACACAACAATAAAAAACACATCCATGAAAACACATTTCAAAGCCCACATAATCCACATTGTCACAACACATTGTCTCAAAAGTCAACATAAACTACAGCAACACATTGTCCATACATAACACGTTAACAATAACCACAATGGTAAAAAAAATACACAAAAAGTAGGACTAGTTGTAGCACCAAAATGGGCTGCCAAATACTGACTTGTTTGCTGGAATATGCCTCCAAATGAAGATTTTTGAATAAGGAAGAACCTACATAAATGCAAAATTTCCAGTCAGTGATTACCACAACTTGTCAACATATGACTAGAAAGAATCATGTACAACTCAATGAATTGTAGCTGTAGTTGCTCCATTTTTACCCGTCATAAAATAAAGACAAAAACAGAGGGATTGGTGATCGGGCAAAACCATATATCTGTGACAACACACCGGACGAATGCATACAGCAAAAGAGGTAATATAACATAGGGAGATAAACATAACATAACTAGAATACATATGAATATGAGGTAAACAGTAGAACAAACAACCAAAACTCCAACATAACACAAGCACCAACAGAGTCACCACAATAACAAACATAACATAACATAGGCAGCATACACATAATCTATCATAATACTGCAGGCGTTTGTTATTCCTCGTCTCAAAACTGTTGCACTATAATAACCAGTTGGCCTGATCATCTCAAACTCCACCTAATCAGCACGCCTAACAAACGCAAAAGAGGTACACCGGCAGCTCCACTGCCCCCTGCTACTACTATAGGTACACCGGCAGATTTATATATTAATACTTACGGAAGCAACCAAACAAATATGAACCAGGTAACTCCACTGCCTACTAGGCTACTACTACCAAAACATGGAACACGTACACTGTTATCTTCCCATGTCTACCTGCTTCTCTTCCCACCATCAATAACCAACAGCCGCAACAACACAATCCATAGATGCAAAAAAACTTATAAGCAAAGCATAATTATAAAAGCAATAGAAGTATAGAACTGAACACGTATCTGCAAAGTGGGACAGCAGCAACAGGTTATTTTTTATCTCAAGCAGTGACCTATACCCTGTACCCAAAGCAGTGATACATTTCACTAACACCACCGATGATGCTAACAAAAACTCATACCTACAGATTAACATCCATCTACGATTTTTCAACTACGGCGTGGACCTTCAACTTCACAAACGGCACACCATTAAGAAATTTGTGTTTTGCAATAGGTTTTTTATGTGGAGCCTAATATCAAAGCTGAAGAACAAACCCATAGACTAGACCAAACAAAAAGACAAAATAAACTCATAACAAAGGCACTTTTGTAGCAGAAAATACTAAATCTGGCATAACAAAGGCACAGATCAAGATAGCCCCTTAGCACTAAAAAACAAGAGATACTTAAAAAAGGCATGGGACAGACAGATCTCGCAACCAACTAAACTGGATACACGCACCCAAACGACATGATTGTAAATGCAGCATTTAAAATGTCTAATCAGACTACAATACCTCAGCCTAATACTCATCCAAAGGCCCCTTATAGATTATAATCAACTAGGAGAAGGCCAACACAACCTTGGTTGGAATTTCATATTGAGGATATTGAAGTTATATCAGAATGGAAATACAAGACCTTTTCAGTTGATATACCGGTGAATCCTAAAAGACATGAGATTTCAAATATTGCAACTCTTCTGGCTTACCTTCTTTTCGGACACAGGACATTTTTGGAAGGCTGCAACCGCCCGCCAGCTGGGGACTTAGACTGAATTTCATTCATTTGTACACTGCAACAAAGGAACCCTCCAGTGAGTCGAATAAGAAAGACAGTTATTTGTCAAACAGTAAAAACTAAAAAAATATAGCCCTGCAAAGGCAGGCATCTGACTTAAAACACATACATACAGTAATGTAATTCTACTGAATTAAAAAGGAATAATTCTCATTCATCAACTGTGTTTTAAATAGCCGACAACTGGGGGGAATCTCTCTCTTAATCCCAACTGTGTTTTAAACAAAGACCCAATATAGCCTCTATATAGGTATCTGAAAGAAAAACTTAATGGGCGGCAGCTAATGTGGGACTAAACCACCGCACTTTACAAAAGCCTAAAATAAAAAGAAAGATATAATAAAATAATTTAAACTAGATTTTTTTTAAAATAATGCAAATTGGAAAAAAAAATCCTTAAAATAATGTAAATTGGGAAAAAGCCTAACTAACGACACCGACGACGTCGGCGTCCGTAAGTGTGTAAAGGCGGAGCCTGTCCTACATCAACTCCCCTCGACTATAAAAAACTTGACTCCTACGAGTCAGTGTTGAGGTAGAGCTCAAGAAGATATGCATCCATGCGATGGAATTTCTCACCGGTGATCCACGTGGCGTATACTGGATAACGGCCTATCCAACGAACCAAGAAACAACGTACGGTGCCCTTGCTGGTGAGGATGGTCTGGTTATCCAAGACAGTGTCGATGGACTCAGGTGGCTGCTAAGGAAGTCGAGGTAGAGGAGGTATAGTTGTTGAAAGTGGTGAAGCACAGTGACGATCTGAAGAACCTGGCACAAGAGGTGGAGGGGCCTCAAATAGGCCACGATAAAACTTGGCGCTAGAGGCAGAAAGATCCTCCACAATGAATACTGCCCAAATGCCCCAATTTGTTGGCAAATTCAGTACATAGGCATTGGTTCCCTGTCGACTAAGTATTTGGAAAGGTCATGACGCTCTACCATGAAGTTTCTTGAAAGAATTATTGGGGTAGCGCTCAGGACGCACACGTACTAATACATAATCTCCCACATTAATTTCTTAAAACTTGTCGTGCGGATCTGCAGAAAGCTTGTAGTTTTCATAAGACAAAATAAGTTTTTGGCGAATCTCGGTGTGCAAAACATGAATGTGCTGGGAAAATGTCTCAACGGTGTGGGAAGGGTGGTCGGTAGTGGACATAGGTACAAGATTTATAGGCTGGCAGTGCTTGTAACCGTTGACAACTTCAAAAGGGCTCTTTCCTGTGGATCGATTAATAGAACTGTTGCAAACAAATTCAGCATTTGGTAGCAATAAGACCCAATTGCCTAAATGTTCACCCACAAGACATCGCAGGAGGTTACCGAGCTCTTATTAACCAGCTCAGTTTGACCATCAGTTTGAGGGTGTTTCCCATAAAGTCCTATAAAAGTAGCTAACAAACTTAACATCATGGTCAGAGACTATGGTGGTGGGAAGACCATGTAGCTTGACTACCTCATTAAAGAAAAGGCGGGCGATATAAGAGGTGTCGGTGTCTTACTACAGACAATGAAGTGGGTCATCTTAGAAAAACGATCCACAATTATAAACACAGAGTCATGGCAACGTAAAGTGCGGGAAAGACACAGAATAAAATCCATACTTAGGTCCTTCCAAGGCTCACAGGGAATAGAGAGAGGAGTGTAAAGGCATGTATTTCGTCTTATGGTTTTTGTCAATGAAGTGGGTCATCTTAGAAAAACGATCCACAATTATAAACACAGAGTCATGGCAACGTAAAGTGCGGGAAAGACACAGAATAAAATCCATACTTAGGTCCTTCCAAGGCTCACGGGGAATAGAGAGAGGAGTGTAAACGCATGTATTTCGTCTTATGGTTTTTGTCAATTGACAAGTACGACACTGATACATGATGTGAGCGACATCATGACGTAAAGAAGGCTAACAAAATCTAACACTCACCAGAGCGGTGATCTTACTCTTATCCCTACAAAAATGACTAATGAGGCCACCAACATGTAATTCCCAAATGAGAAAGTCACAAACTGAAATGGAAAGACTACATAACCACGTCGCGTAATAGAAATTCATCAATTATGATAAAATGAGAAGCTTGGTCAGGTGTGCTACCTAGGAGGTCAGAATATATAATTCCAAAGTCGGGACAAGTGGGATATTGATGTTTTAGACAGTTGAAGCCCATAACTTCCACGCTCATAAACTATAGGGTGGTCAAGCTACGACTGAGAGCATTTGCAGCCTTATTTTAAACACCAAAGCGGTGTCTGAGAACAAAAGTGTACTTTCTGAAGAAACACACACCATTTGGTGTGACGAACACTTAAATTCTTTTGGGAATTCAGGAAGCGAAGGGTCTGATGGTCAGACCAGAAGATGAACTCCACGTAAAGAAGATAGTGCCTCCAATGACGTAGAGATTGTACAACAACGTAGAATCATTTATCATAAGTGGAGTATTTACGCTTTACATCATTGAGTTTCTCACTAAAAAAGGCAATCGGGTGCCCATCTTGGCTCAGAATGCCACCAACGCCAACACTGAAAGTATCACATGATACCTCAAACGGGAGTGAGAAATCAGGAAGGCAAAGAACAAGAGCTTCAGATAGTTTTGACAGCCTCAAAAGGTCGCCTAGCGACTGGCGCCCACTCTAATTTATCACACTTCATTAAAAAGTGAGAGGAGCCATAATGGTGTTGAATCCTCGAACAAAGCAACGATAAAAAGCAACCACTATGTGAAAGGTGCGCAACTCAGAGATTGTAGTGGGTTGGAGCCAATCAATGATACCTTTGGTTTTGGCATGGTCAGCCTCAATGCCAGTAGAGAATACGGAGTACCCAAGGAAAAGAACTTTATCTTGAAGAAAAGAACACTTCTTTAGATCCAAATACAATTTCTCAGTGTGAAGTGTGTTGACAGTAAGTCGGAGATTAGACATGTGTTCGTCGTTAGTCTTACTAAAAATCAAAATATTATCAAAGCATACCACCACAAATCTACTGATGAATGGTTACAGCACATGGTTCATGACTCTCATGAAGGTGTTGGGTGATGCACAGGCCAAATGACATGTCTAGTGCTTTGAAGGTCGTCTTCCATAAATGAGACTCCTTAACACGGATCTGGTGATAACGGCTACGGAGGTCAATCTTGGAGAAATAGTGGGATCTCGTCAATAGACCAATAATGTCGTCAAAGTGTGGAATAAGGCAATGATATTTAACAATGATCTTATTGATGGGTCAATAATCTAAGCACATTCTTCAACTACCATCCTTCTTGGGGGCAAGGAGAGCAGAATGAATCCTTTGAGAAGGAGGGCATCAACATGGCATTTCAATTCAGCATGCTCAATTGGGTTCACGCGGTAATGAGGTCGATTGGGGAGCGAAGACCCTAATCAACTCAATCTCATGTTAAATATCCCACAAAGGGAGGAGCTCATCGAGAAGGTTTGTGGGTGTCATGTCTTTGAACTCGTCAAGAAGGGAGACAAGTTTCGGAGGTGGGAACTGAAAATCAGACATAGGAGTGGATTATTTGATATATAGCACATACATGCATAGCAACTGGCTTATTCTGACTCTCTTCAGGTGACAAAGTGTACAGAGTGTTGGGATTTGGAGGTCTGGGGGTCTGGCGATGGATTTTTTTTCGTAGGAGAGATGAATCAAATAGGTGCTAACTATATGTGTTTGCCTTTGTGCTTAAGGTATAAATATTAGAACGTCCCTCATTGCGGGCATCTAGTCATAAATTCAAGGACATCGAAGAATAACATGGCCAACATCCATAGGTAACACATCACACCAAATGTGGTCTCAATTAGCACCTAGAGTGATGGGCACAAGGCATTGTTGGGTGATGGGAAAGATAATTTGGTTCACCCAATGGACTTTATGTGGTTGAGGATGGGCCTCTAGGCGCAACTCTATGCACTTCAACCCATGGGGTAAAATGTTCTATGAATTGTCACCGTCAATGAGTAATTTGCAACTTTACCAACGTGTTTGAAGAAGGTTTGGAAGGGGGTGGTGTGTTTCTATTCATCCCCTTCCAAAGGGACAACTAGAATATGCATGACCCGGAGATATGACGGATCGTAATATAATTGTAATCGGTGTCGTCATCAGAAACGTTCAGAGGTAGGAAATACATCTTCATATTCAATGTCATCCTCAAGTATGGTATTAGGAGAATCGGAGGACACAAAAAGAGCATGATGAGGTAATTCGACAGCTAGATGAGTCGTGATGTGACAATGAAAGCATTCACGACCTCACGAAGGAGGTCGGATTGAAGTTGTCACTACCTCCTTACTTTTACTGGAGGAAGGGGTTGAAGAACTCTAGGGAGGTGGTTGAGGTAGAGGATAGGCAGAGCGAGATGGGGTAGCGGAAGGGTTATTGGTTGAGGGAGTACGTTGTCAAAAATGAGAAAAGGAAGGACCACAAGAAACGGGTTGTAGGTAACTCTCTACCTTTTGGGCACGAAGCGTCGTTCAAGGAGTCATATTGTTATAATTCCATTTCTCTTTAATATTAGGGTGTAAACGGTGCACAAAACGAGCAGCCAGTTGCCAATTGAAATCATTGTGAGTACAACAACCCTTAGCTTCCTCAAATCATTCCATATGCTCCTAAACTAATGATGACCATTGGCTAAGGACCATCCAATTAGAAAGTTGTCTTTGGTATTTAGAGGGTACATAGCACTCGCGTAGCTTAGTCTTATCTCATCCCAAAATAGGATAGGAGGTTGAACAGTACGCCCCATGTCGCGTTAGACATCTTGCTAATATCGCTTGGTCGACCATTCGAGTTTCATCTTAGCAAACCTAATCCTTTGGGCGTCAGTCATGTCATATCAATATAATGTTTTAAAAAGCGTGAAGCGGGAGGCGTGAGGACGAGACTTTGTAGCCGATTAAGCGGCAGGCGGGCGATTAAGCGGGCGATTTTTGGAAAAAGGAATGCTTAAAATCTTATATATTTATATACAAAATTACATGTATGTGTATATAAAATATATATATCTAAGGAAATCAGTAATACTAACCAGTAGTATCAATTAGTATTGAACAAAATCTGCAAGAAAATCAATAAAATCAGTAAAACCATTAGAAGTATAATAGAGTAATACGATATTTACTTGGATATATTAAAGCAGTACCCTATTACATACAGCTTACATACAAAGTTTGCATTCTAAAGTAGGACTAGGTATATCATAGAACATTTAATGTATACATGCTTCATATATTATACTCAATACTATTTAGATTATATATTTAATTAATATTACATGCTTACAGCAGCTTTTTTCAAAAAGCGGAAAAAAGCGGAGAAAAAAGGGCAAAAAAGTGGGAAAAAAGCAGGCGCTTTTCTTCAAACCGAGTAAGTGGGCGCTTAAGGGCAAAATTAAGCAGTTGGGGTCTTGACGATTAAGCGGCCGCTCGGGCCGTTTTTTAATACACTGTATCAATCAAATAAGCTTCTAAACTAGCAATCCAATCGAGAAAAGTTTTGCCATCAAATTTACCATCAAAAGTAGGGACATCAATTTTAATACCCACCGCAGACACCCCCCGTCCTCGTCAATTCCTTTTCTTTTCCTCTATCGATCACAATCACTTTTAAGGACACGCACCTTGCCCTTCCCTGGAAATCCCGGCCCTCCTTGCCTTTGTTTGCTTCCCTCCATTTTCTATCTAATTATGTTTTAAATTCCGCATCAAGAAGTCTTTCTGTGGAGCCTTCAATGATCTGATGTGTTAAACAGATTTTGAAAAAAAAGAAGTTGAAGAGTGAAACCAAGAGAGGCAAAATTGTAAAGCAGAAGGTGTGAATCTTGAAATCGAGAGACTGATAAAAAAATTAATTATTACTTTCGGGCTTTCAGTAAAACACCATGCAACCTTATATTCCTCCTTTTAGCACTGACATTGGCCCTCCCGAGACACGTTACTTGACATCCGTGCCTACCCGGGTACCCATTGTCAAAAATTGTTTCTCTGGTACTCTCACCCTCGAACCCCTAAGCATGGAGCCGCTACCCCTACAACCCTCAGCCAAGTCATATCGGAGTTGGATCTGTGAATCAGAGGACTGAATCATGCTTCCAAACCTCTCCAAGATACAACAAGGTGTGTGATAACTGATAAGGATTCAATCAATATTGCGAATCACGAGGACTTCGATCATTCTGCTGAGACAAATTCATCAGCAACGCTCCAACATACTATCTAGCATTTACTTCCTAAACACACATTACAACTTATCTAATTAATTATTAGTATCATACATAACAAAAGGTAGAAATAATAAAGTAACTTTATTATTAATCTAATGATTTCAACACAGACATTGGCACATGTATCTCAAACAATTCTTGAGAGCTTCCATCCTAGAAATAGTACATGGTTTAAAACTACTCACTATTTTTTGAACTAGCATACATAGAATAAATTTAATGTTACTCTAATTGTTTAAAATGTTGTACAATGCCTATCATGACAATCATTCTACACAATATCCAACTTTTTTTTCTTACTCACCAAAACAATTACATTGATTTTATATGAATATATGTGTAAACTACATTCATTCTATCAGAAAGGTCACTTTATTATCAATTACACGTGCATTACAATATATATTTTTATTTAAAGGGTATGGTATTTGCAATATTCAAAATTTCAACAAAATTGGCGACATTTCGCTAATTATTTCGATGTCGAAAGCCATCGTACATGGAAATGGCCTTGCATGTTTGTACATAGCGAATTTGGACAATTATTCAAAAAGTAAATAAATTTTGACAATTATTTCGAATTTGGACATAATTATTCAATAAAAAAATGCCCATTCTATCTAGATTTTAACGAAATTTTGAGAAACGGGGTAAGATGCCTGCAGATTTTACTATACGATTCCTTGGGCTTGTCAGGGGCAATCTAAGTTATGTTTCTTCTATTCCTAGTCTAATTCTACCTCTCTGTCCTATATCTGTCACTTCTATAAAGATCTATAAGGAAATATTTAAAAATGGGTGTAGGAGTGATATTTATGGCTATGATGTCCTGCTAACTTTCATTTTGAGGTCACATGATTAATGTTAATAGTGCACAAAATTAGCATGGCTATCGAGATATTTTGTATGTATGCCATTATCAATCACATTTCTAACTACATGGTTGCCTCCGATAGGCTCTCTCTTTAAAAGCACACGACCAAGAGCAAAGCTTGAGTTAATCCATTAGTATGCATTTTATCACTAGTAGGCATATAAAGATTAACAGTGAGACACATCTATGCTTGTATAATAAAACAAAATAAATTGGAGGCAATATGTTAATAGGTATAATCAACAAGGATGATGACAATCATCATGGTTCAACTGAATGCATAAAACGTAGGTGTCTCGTATTTCCTCAATACTCACTCACATATAGGGATGGCAATTCTCCCCATTTACCCAAACCCACCCAGCCCCAAAACCCATCAGACCCAGTAATAGTGGGTCTGACGGGTCTCAACTCTGCGAATGGGTTCGAATGGGGATGCTAATTACTGCTCCATTTAAATTACGTTGCATCATGGAGACCCATTAAGACCCACTTATCTGTTGGTCTCCGCTCCTACGCCAAACTGTGGTTTTCTGCTCAGAGTGCCGTCGTGGCAAGACTTGACCTCCACTTAGAAAACTATGGGATTCACGTCCGACATTCCCTGAAGCTCTCCATTGAAAAGAGGGTGTCGCTCTCCTGCCTTCTTGATGTTGCTCGACGGGTTGAGGATAATGATCAGAAAGATCACCATCTACTCCACGAACGCCGACGCGCCAACCCCGATCCTCATCTAGTCACGCCAGAACAAAGGATAGACCGGTGGCGGCGAGGAGGATGCAGACGAGAGTTTTCCTCGTCGAACTTCTCGAGGATGAGAAACCACAGCAAAGGATTGGCACGGCGCAGGGCGCTCCAACTCATTTGGGGCGTGCTTGGCCAAGCGGCACCATACTTCTTCTATGGAGAGCTTGGGGTGGAGTATACACCTAGCACAAACTCATCCCCTAGGTCCGTCGCCCCTGCTGGGAAGGACGGTGACCCGACAGTGTTGTCCGCGCTGAGGCATAACTTCGTTCGGGCGTCAGCAAATACCTTCGGGGATCAAATAATAGCACGAGGTTGATCGACAATAGCAACAAAGTGGCAGAATCATCTGCAAATGTGTCTCACTGCCTCGATTCTCCATTTCTTATTCTTCAGAAACTTCAACTTGTTTTGGAAAAAAATTTGCCCCTTCTACATGCTTTCCTACCTTAGACATGTTTGGTTTTATTCCCAAACCAAATTGCAAGGCAGCATAGAACATGGCTTCCAACGATGTTTAATCAGTTCAGGTTCATGTAAAGTATTAATTATATATAATAACGTCTTGACAAATTTATTTATAAACTGTTATCTTACAGCTCTCTGTACCGTTTCCGTGTCATTTTTATTTTTATATTCTTGCAAAATTCAAAAGGACATTGTAACGTGATTGTGTCATGTCTGCATTTAATATGTGATTAGGGATACAATTGTAATCATCTACTTTTTTATGTATAATATGATACTGTTAAACAATATGGGTTTCATTGGGGCCCCATGACCCATTGGGGCTGGTATGGGTATTTCCTTTTTCAAAATTATTTCTAATGGGGCAGGTATGGATTGTACCAAAACTGTAATGGGAAAGATGGGTATGGGCATGGGCTGCCCAAACCCACCCATTTGCCATCCCTACTCACATACCACTGCAACATTGTTTATGTACTATGTCCTGTCATCATACCTAGAGGTCCTACCACCCTAGATCATGCTATGTTTCCATAAATTTGTGTCTTAAGTCTATATATTGTGCTTGCAAGCTATAATGACATTCATTCATTTCACCATTTAATTGAACTCAAAATCTCCATCAAAATCCCCATCAACATTGTTCAGCTTCCTTCACTAACACACGACTACACGAGGAACCACACCCCTCACATCAAATATAAAAAATTATTGCTTATTTGAGTAGATTTACACTAGATTAATCTGATAAATTTCACTAAATAATTCAATCATTTGGTCGTCGAAAAACTAGGAATGCATTTATCAAAATTTTCGTCAAAATTTGTCAATTTCTATTTTTGTGGCTAACGAAACGAGTCAAAATCGAAATTTCTTCCTTGGGTATGTGTTTCAGTTGAGTTGTATTATAATATGATCTCCCATATTCATGACACATGTTCATCTGCTATCTTTTTGATATATATACAACACTAATATATACTACTATAAAAAATGAGTTTGTTAACTAAATATAAAACATGCCATTTTTGTTTCTTAAAATTATTCAACCAATCAGATTGTGAAGTTTTCAAAATATTGCTTCCACTTAACTCTTTCTTCTAACAATTTACAATCTACTTTTTCTTATTATGGTTGGAAACAAAATAGTGAACTCCATATCTCTCTCTCCTATTTCCGACCGCCCTCATTTTCTCAGCCATCACTCACATTTTATCACTTCTCAAAAAATAAATTCAGTCATGCATTGACCATATACGATTGCTCCTCAATGCTCACCCTCTCTCCAACCCCAACCGTCAATAATTCTATTTTACCTAGCACAATTATCTCCACATTCTCCTAGCCTAATTACTGTGACCATAACTATGTTTTATATTCGAAAAGTTGAAAAACCTCTTAAAACGGTATGGTTAGTAATCACGTTTTAGGAAAGTATTAATTCTCATTTTAATCTACTAAACCTCCCTTTCTCTCTTATCATTTCCCATCTAAACGCAGTCAATTTTCACCTCATATGTAATATCTACATCTGTAGATTATATGTCAACATTGTTTCGAATAGATTATTATCTAACATAATTTTACCTAATTTGATTGTTCATGTGCATGGCACGTGTGCGTTTACCAATACATAATATAGATAGAATATATGAAAGATAAGAATACAACTGCAAGCAATGGAAATGGAAGCATCAAGTGAGAATGATCCACAATCAATATTGATGGAACAAAATTAAACTTACATGGGAAGACATGCTATAGGATAGTATTCAAATTCATCTGGTGCATCCATGTAGTACAATGTTGAGTGGCTTGGATCACATCTCAGCCCATTCGCATCTTTCACAACATTGAGGAAATCCAAGGTGAAATAAATAGTGTTTCCTAATTCTATACTTGAACAGCCCCTACCACTTTTGATAATAAGCAGCTATTTTCCACCAGCATCTTCTACCGGCAATATTAGACCATTGCAACATATAAAACTATGCTCAAACCGATAAACCACAGTAGGTTCAGACTTTGAGATCATATCTTCCACTGATAGACCAAAAGGAGATTCCTTATAAGCAGCAACGCATTCATTTCTTTCAAGAATACCAATGATGTTGTCAGCAATACATGCACCCTGATGTATAAAGGGTGGTTCCTGATGTATAAAGGGTGGTTTCCTGGGAGAAGGATGTTGTGGACCTACTCTCTGCAGTTTGAGGTACTGAACATTGAACGAATATGTTCCTACATCAAGGACAACGATGATTTCATTACCCTTTACACAGTAGGCCAACACATCATACATTGGTGATAACCGCGGAAAGTCTTTGATGTCATTATCAGACCTAGGATTTTTAAAAAAAGAAGGATCGTGTTTGAGATATGCAAAGAGATTGATATTCTTCCATTTTTTCGAGTGCGGCTCATATGACTGTATGTTGGGAGGTCGGTGATTTGCTGCGCCAAAGTTCCTAGGCAAGACATAGAGTTTATTCCCGACTGTCAATACAATAGGCCTTGTCTTCTTAACATCCAACTTGTGGGTCTCAATTTTGTCTTCAATCTTCATTGTACTGGATGTAGATTCAATGTGAGTTGTGTCCAGTATGTATAACTTGTCCGAATACTCTCGATCGTAACGATAATAAGCATCTTCAGGGGCAACTCCTTTAGGAACCATATAACCTCCAAGGAAAAAGAACTTCGTTCCTAGGGTTCCACAACCCATACATACAGGATATTTACCAGGATCAAAGCGGAAGAGAGGCTCCCCCAGTGGAAATCCCTCACTTTCTAAAGTTTCGGGAGAAGGACGGGTTTTCCCATCGGGTTGATAATGATTCAGGCGGTACAATAATGATTCATAGACCGATTTGTGGTAATTCCTCTGATGATCAAACACGAAGTAATAGGCACCAGTGTTCTCCATTACACACGGCTGAAGAAAATTGAGGGGAGGAAAAGGCTAATCAAAATAGCAAACATGTTAAGCGATGCAAACCCGTTGGACATTTTTATAATTAATAGTACTCTTACCGAATAATTGTCCACTGACCAGATGGAGGACAAACAAGATGAACCGTCTAGATGGGGCTGCTGGAAATGCACCGGAGGATGTCGGATTGACCCTACTACCGACGTGATGATGACAACAGTCCAAGTCTAGTCGCCAGGGGACACCAAGTCCACTTGTCCTATGATCGTCCGATGTTGGGAGAGCCTACGTAGGATATGACCTCACCAGTGACTCGACTTTTCAACCCCAGGGGAGTTGATGCAGGACACATGCGACATTATTATATTTATTTTGCTTTATGTTTTGTTATTAGCCACTGAAGTGCAATTATCTAGTTACATGCACTTTTTTTAAGTTTCTAGTTACATGCACTTAGTTACTAATCTATTTGTTTTATTTTGTTAAGGAATTTATGCAATTGCCTCAAGTCTACAGTTTCATGTCTTTTAGTATAAATGCCCACCTTGAGGGCTTGTTCTAAGCAATTGAATATGAATTAAAATAATGGATTGTCATTTTCTTTTTCAGTCTCCTTCCCGATGTGTCGCATCACCCTTGTTTGTAGAGACGTAACCTTTTGTGACAAATCTCCTTCAACCATAGAGAGGTTGCTAGCGCATGCATTGTCGCCTACAGGGTAACAAAATCGAGCTTCAGCCCAAGGGTTGATTTGGATCTTGCAGAAGGCGGCGGGTCGACGACTCCTTGTGTCAATCCTTTCCTTGTGTTTTCTTTTGTTTTTGGAGTGAAGCATTCTTTTTTAATATAGTCATTGTATATCTATACATGTGTATTATTCTGACGTTGGGACTTCTCATGCTGACACGTTGGGCTTGTGACGACGAGATGAGTGCATTCCACCGGTTTTTCCAAAAAATATGTTAGTACAAGAAGGAAGTTGATGCAAAAAAGGAAGCACTTGTTTATAGTCCCCTATGTTACTCATTGTGTGGATCTCATGTTGGAAGACATAGGGAAGAAGTCTAAGTATGCCTACTTTTACCAGCACACACTGCTACATGATATCTTTGTCAAGAAGGGTGAGACACTACGTTAATGCACCATCATTTCCGGATATCTTAAACTTATAAGTTTCAACTTATTGCCTCATGGATCTAGCATCAATTTCTTCGACCTTTATTCATGCGAGCATGCACTATTGAACAGTGGTCATTATTGTTGACTCAAGGTCTAAATTGACTAAACCCTTGTTTTAATGATGACTAACCATTCCACTTATTTGTGTCCAATGCTTCTACTTGAGTGATCTCAGATTAGATAGACACACTCCAAATGCCTAAACTTGTTCATCCTAATTGGGAAAAAAAGTAAGTCAAAATCAATGCAAGTGTACTTTTCTGGAATATGATGTATATCTATTAGAATCATGTTGTAAATCACTTGGCATGATTGTATGACTTGTAATTAAGCTTTAAAAAAATTAAGAGCACTTAAAACGAATATTTAAACACTTTTATGGCACTTTCCAAAATTCATCACATGCACTTTTGTCGGCCAAGTTTCCCTAGTGTGAAACTCGACAGATGACATGTGTGAGTCTTGGTAACTGCCAGGGTCAGTCGAGTTTGTCCTAGTGACAACTCGATCGACACCCTACACAGGAAAAACAATTTTAAACCATCGGCCGAGTTTTATGTAGGATAAACTCACCGACAACTCAAAATTGTTTTGCCGCATAGTGCTATTAATCGAGTTACCTCTATTGAAACTTGACCGACTTCTTTGTATGGAATGTGCAGAAAAAACTATTTTTAACCATTGGAAAACTCAAAAATACATCCATTGCAACACCCCAAACGGCTAGAACTCTACTAGATAGTAGGCAACCTCAAATATATAGGACCCCTTGGGCTTCATCCCATGGTTAGCCAAGCACTATGAAGATCTCTATATTATAGTTGAGCGAGATTCGCCTCCTTCCACTCTCATAAGCTCAATCACTTGCTACATCTATTAGAGTGGGTAGGAGATTTGTAAGAGAGCTAGTCCTACATGTATATCTTTAAGGCTCTCACTTCCTCTACCTCCCAATCTCTCATTCAACCATGAAGATGAAGATTCCCTCTCTTTGACTAAGAGAGGTGAAGAAGGGAAGGAGTCCCTTCGTGAAAGCTTCTCCTTGGTGAAGGTGAAGCCAAAGACGGAAGATCCAAGTCAAGAGTGGGTAAGTCCTTAAAGGCAGAAGACTCGTCGCAAGAGTGGGTGAGTCCTTGGAGAAGGCCAAAGACTTATTGCAAGAGTAGGTAAGCCCTTAGTAAGGCGGAAAACTCTTGGTCATGGATAGAGGTAAGTCCTTTGGTAGGTTGTTGGCTCCCTTCTCCTTAAAGGGAATGCTAGGTACCCTTGACCTTGAACAGGGACGTCTTATGTTGTATTTCTTATAATGGAATATAATGTGTGACAAGTTGAAAAATCCTAGACATTGACCACTCTAGGGAGTGGATGTACATCTCCTAGTTTGGAGGTCAAAACCACTATAAATACATGTGTTATTTGGTGCTTGATCGGCCTCTCTCTCTCCTTTGCTATGTATCTTTAGTTGCGCTCAAAAGTTCATTTTTGCAATATTACCATAGCACAAGCCTCTCTCTCTCCTTTGCTATGTATCTTTAGTTGCGCTCAAAAGTTCATTTTTGCAATATTACCATAGCATATAATTTGAAGGTCTAATGAATTTTGTTTAAGTGGTTTTAGCTCTATTCAACCCCCCCTCTAGAGCTCATCATAGATCCAACAATTACTAAGGCACCTAAAGAAATTTCAATCAAAAAATGGTGAAACCACACATCTTTCATTTGATTGGGCCCTTTAAATCCAACCCTGGTTCACTGAAAACAAAAAAATGAATAAAACTTCTAATATTGGTAGTAATTTTTATTCTACTTATCAGCATGCATTATTATTATTGTATGTTTGTATACAGTCAACCATATCGATTTTGTGTCATGTTCTAAATCATAGCTTTATTGTATTTAGTCAATGATAGGTCAAGCATGTGAACACTGAGTTTAGTTCTCAATTTAGTATCTATAAACAAATTTAGGATTTTAATTGCATGGGCATTACACCTAGACTACAACTACCTCTTCCCTATGATCAATTATCACCTTTAACAAGAACCCAAGTTTTGGAAAGCGTAAAGCAGAACACGAGCAAATGGACCTCCTTAAGCGACAAGCGGGTTTTGAAATGGGTGCTTTGCTAACATGTTTGACTAGATAATTAGTAAGTTGCTTGGGTTTAGAACTTAGATGAAAGTTTCATGCTAACTTTGTGATTCTCACATAGGCAAAAAAACATACCTAATTATATGCATACAGTTCATAGATAAGACGTGTAGATCATCGAATAGTTTATGTTTCTTAAATAAGAAACAATAAGAAAAATATAAATATGGTTCATGTATAGAGACGTATAGAGCATTAAATAGGTTAAGTTTTATTTTCAATTAGAACTTTATTGATAAATAAGAAACAACAAGAAACTAAAATATATATATAAATGTACAAAGATAAGATAAGATAAATAAAGAAACAATATTGTCATATATACTTATGTACAGGAACAACCCACCATGTGTAGAGTAAACAGTTAACGTTATGTCCAGGTCCTAAGTGGAGATTACAAGAAATTAGGTAGCATCGAGCAGTCTAAAAGGAGCACTAAACATACACAGCATAAGATGCGTACAGCAAGAGACTTTATTGTTATATATACCAACATACAAAAAATCAACAATGTGAAGAGTAAACAAGTAGACGATAAGTCCAATATTTGCAAGTTATAGGTAAACAATACAACAAGTTTTAAAGTAGCATATAAGAGATTTTGAAGAAACAAGCAATTAGGTAGCATTAAGTAGTCTTAAAGGAGCACTAACGGTAGTTTAGTCAACAATGTGAAAATACTCTCTGTTCTTGATGTTGGCTTGCTCTGCCTCACTTTGACGTCCTCGATGGGGAGTTAACTAGTTGCTTGTTGCATAATATATGTGGCTCCTTTTAAATCCCAATGTTTCTATAGATGATGGTGGTTGCTCCTTTCCATGTCCAGTCCCTTGTATCCCCCAAGATTCACCAGAAATAGGAAGCTCTTAATGAAGAAGTGTCGATAGACGCCTCCCAAATCCGTGGTTGCTTGGAACTGTTTAAGAAGTTGTTTTCGTGCCTTTATAGATTGGATGAGGTGCCATGGCAGTTGGAACTGTTTAAGAAGTTGTTTTCGTGCCTTTATAGATTGGATGAGGTGCCATGGCAGTTGGAAGATCCCACTCCAAGACGTACCCCAGAGGCCACAAAAATCTGATCGCATGGGCATTTGCAGCGGCGGCGACTTCCGACTCGTATCAGGAACAAAATGGGTTTGTCCCCGGTTACTTATTTGCTTTTGATTAATACAGCACAGTAGTTTCTTTCCTTAAAGCGGGCCAGGTGGTCCGCTTAGGTGGACTGGAGCGAGCTTAGGAATAAGAAAGCAGTCGCTTTACGTAAAAACGCACAGACCAGCACTTCAGCTAAAATTCCAACAGAAGATCATATTGTACGCTTAATTAGGAGCTTGAGCGGCTACTCTAAGCGCTTTTTGAAACTTTAACAAGAACCATACTAGAAGCGCAAGATTCTCTAATATGTAGTAACTCATTCATAGACTGTTATATATTGTAGAATCTACAAGTGTGACACTAAATAAAAAATATTGTACCCAAATCATTAAGATTTAATATTGGGCCTTTAAACTTTTTCCGGGTTTATACAGCTAGCATGTAGGTCGTTAATCCAAATATAACTATTATAATTTATGTACTACCCAAAATCCAAACATTGGTTGAGTGTTATACTATCTAGCTTTACAGCCGCTAGTTGGCTACTTCAAAGAGCACCTAAGAGGTGTCGAGGATGTCGTGAAGCAATTTGGGGTGGAATGGGCCGTGGTAGCCAACTCATACATCACAGCAAGTATTTTTTTATCCATTGGTGCAAGTAGAAAATTTGGTGTGTGGTATATATGCATACACATGCGACAGCTATAGGTACACGTGTGTAGTACATGGAAAGGTCCATCAAATATGGAAGAAACATTGTGTTGCAAGTTGGAAAGGGAAACTCTGGAGTGGTAATGTGGAAGAGGGAGAGGGGTCACCTGATATCAAGTTAAGTTCAAACACTGACATAGGAAGGTTGCCTATACTTGTTATATAAGCATTAAATGGTGTTTAATTCAAGCAAAACATTGGGTTTGGCCAAATTATTGCAAACAAAGTCTCGACTTTTCCCAATAATACGAGATTTTTATGTTAGAATATATTATTAGCCTACTTAGTTAATAAGTCAATTAGTTGGTGTGCTAAAGTGTCCAGGCCCATATAGTCTTCCTTGAGTTCCTTTCAAGTGTTAACTCTCCACCCTTTATCCTATATATAGGACGGGTGTGCCATTTAATATAACAACACAAGTGGGTTTTCCCACACACCTTTCAACATTTTGTTTACTACATATATTAAAATACAAGTACAATTTAATGACCTTGATATATTATTTTAAGCTAAAATCTCAAGACTTGCATATACCACATACAACATACTCCATGTGGCCACATCTCCGCTTTTATGTGATACCATATCCACATCTCACAGCATACCACTTTTCGGAAGCATGGTCTGAATTTAGATTTACAAGAGTACATGTGAGATGTGACATCTTGATTAGCAAACAAAATAAGATGAGCTTTGCCAGAATTGCATTATCACGCATCAAGGAAAGTGTTTTGTTAGGTTTTGAAGAAAAAAAGGTGTTGTCCATAACATAAATTTAATTCCAGACATGTATCGTTGAATTCAAAAAGGGGGAGAAGCAGACGCTTAAGCGCCCAAACATATGTGCCACTGTAATTTCCACTGAAGCAGCCTCTAAAACGTTTTGGAGTAAAGTGGCCACTTCAGGGCGCTTCAAAGTAGGTTTTGTTGGTCTGACCCAATCACTTATTAAATATAAAGGAAAAAATGTAAATAATACTTTTCGGAGATGTGATGTTCCAGGTGTACAGCAAGTTTGGTACTTAGTATTTACTTTTATGCTTAGCTACTACTATTTGCACAGTCTCCACACATGTGCTACTACTATTGACTGTCCCCATGTAGACACCAAAAGAATGTATGTCACATTTACAACATAAAACTACCAAATTTTATTTATTACCACTAATAGTACATGGAAAGAGCTTATAAAGAGAGATTTTGAATCTCTACATCTTAACCAGAATATGACTCATGATAGAGCTGAATGGAAACGAAGGACCCCAACATAGTTGGGACTGAGGCTTAGATGATGATGATGATGATGACCATTAATAATACATTGTTCTTATATTAACTAAATAGTCTGAAATTATGTACACTTATACTAAAACTTCGTTCAACTATCTGTAAATACTAAATTGTAATAGAATAGTGTCATGTTGTAATGATATGCAATCTATTACACATTATATTGAGTGGTCCATTGAACATTAGGATTTACTAAAGAATATCTAATGTATACAATTCTACTCTACTATCATATATTGCTTTTTATTACTATTTAATTGTGTATCTATTAATATAATATTGAAACAGTATCTCCAATTATCCAAAATATTGTAGTAAGTACCATCACCTACTGCTCAGGTTTATTTATTTTTCTAAGTGCAAATATCTACACCAGCTTAAAAAAGTACTGAGTATTAATATCTAAAAACTATCTATTCTGTGTAATCATTTATCTATTATTGGTCTCCTAAGACTTACCAATAATGTGGACACTTGGTTTTTTATTATATATATATATATATATATATATATATATATATATATATATATATATATATATATTGAAATGTGTCTGCTTTTTCAAAATATGATCTTCTAATCATTGCACGCGTAAGCACTCCAGAAAGGTTGGCCACTCAGCTCCCCTCTTTGAGCTTTCCAAAACCTAGTGTAAGATAGCGCCATTGCAGGTAACAAGGGTCTAAGAGCCAGCAACCCTAGTATTTAATCACGGATTCACATACAAGGACCAGCACTGAAGACATATTAGTTCGTTCTTGCTATAGATGAGTTTCGACAAAGCATGTTCGTGATGACATCCCTTAATGTACATTATTCATTGATGATATTGTGCTTATCTATGGAAGCATAAGACTGATTAAATTACAAAGTTGCACATACAAATACTTATCGCCAACATATCAGATATAAACCAGCAGTGTATTAAAAAGTGGGAAGCGGGCTGAAAAGACCTGGTAACCACTTAAACATTGTTCCCTGTCAACGGGCGGGCTGCTTTTGGCCCGGTGGGGGGTTGGGGTCCTTTTGGACGCATATTCCCAAGCGGATGCTTTTTAGAAAAGTGATTGTTTAATTTTATGTATATCGATATATCAGCTATAAGCATAAATTTATATACTCATATATTGCCGAGCTTTGATACAATTTGTAAGCCCATGTGATATATATGTAATCATATAAATCCTACACAACAATATAAACAGTTAAAAGATAATAATAGTTATATGTGATGATTATATGAAAATTATATACTTTTCGTATAATAATTACATGTGATGGTATTATACATAATAGCAATATGATATGTTAATATTACAAAGGTATAGTAGTTGTTCAAATATATACAAAAGTTATATTTAAACTGCATACTTCGTATAATACACAATTATTTATTACCATCACAGACTTAGGAAATAGTTATAAACAATAATACTCACATATTTGGACAATATAGTAGTTACATACACTGACATTATATAACAGTAAGTATTACACACTTAGAGAATAATAAATACAACACTTATATTACATACGTAGGATACCATAGTTACATATTGTAGCATTATATAAATACTGGATACTTAGAACTCCATGTAGATATATTAGTACTATATAATTATTAAGTACAATAGTTCTACAAAAGTAAATTAAAAAATATATATACTACACAAAATTAGCATGACATTACAAAAAATACTAGTATATAGGCTTAGGACATTGGCCTCAATCATTCGACTCCATTAGGCAGCCGAATGCAGGCACCCAGATGCAAGGCTAGGATGCCAATGAAGCGAGCGGGATAAAAGTACTGCTGTTTGGAACTCCACCTGTTTGGCACATAAGTGGCCATCCCTGCCATTTTTTATATTTAAAAACACAATAAATCAGAAACATATATTTGCAACCATAAAATCAAGCTCCAAAATTATAATCCTAGTTATGTTGCCTCAACTACCATGTCAAGATAATAATAACAGAGGCAAATATATTGGAATGATCACATATAGATAATGAAGATGCAATATATGAAAGATAAGAATACAACTGAATGCAACGGAAATAGAAGCATCAAGTGAGAATAATCCACAATTAATACTGATGCAACAAAATTAAACTTACATTGGAAGGCATGCTATAGGATAGTATTCAGATTCCTTTGGTGCATCCAAGTAGTACAATGTCGAGTGGTTTGGATCACATCTCGGACCATTAGCATCTTTCACTAAAGTGAGAAAATCCAAGGTGAAATAAATAGTGTCTCCTAATTCTATCCCTGAACAGCCCCTACCATTTCTGATAATGAGCAGCTTTTTTCCACTAGCATCTTCTACAGGCAACATTAGGCCATTGCAACGTATAAAACTATGCTCAAACCGATGAACCACAGCAGGCTGTGCAGACTTTGAGATCATCTCTTTCACTGATAGACCAAAAGGAGATTCCTTATAGGCAGCAACCCATTCACTTCTTTCAAGAATACCAAAGATAATGTCATCAACACATGCACCCTGATGTATAAAGGGTGGTTCCTGATGTAGAAAGAGGTGTTTCCGGGGATAAGGATGTTGTGGACCTACTCACTGCAGTTTTAGGTACTGGACATTGAACGAATATGTTCCTACATCAAGGACAATGATAATTTCATTACCCTTTACACAGTAGGCCAACACATCATACATTGGTGATAACTGCAAGTCTTTAATGTCATTATCAGAACTGGGATTTTTAAAAAAAGAGGGATCGTGTTTGAGATATGCAAAGAGATTTGTGTTCTTCCCTTCTTTGGAGTGCGGGTTATATGACTGGATGCTGGGAGGCCCGTGATTTGCTGCGCCAAAGTTCCTAGGCAAGACAAAGAGTCTATTCCCGACTGTCAGCACGATAGGCCTTGTCTTCTTAACATCCAACATGTGGGTCTCAATTTTGTCTTCAATCTTCTTTGTACTGGATGTAGATTCAATGTGAGTTGTGTCCAGTATGTATAGCTTGTCCGAATACTTTCGACCGTGACAATAACAAGCATCTTCAGTGGCAACTCCTTTAGGAACCATATAACCTCCAAGGAAAAAGAACTTCGTTCCTAGGGTTCCACAACCCATACATACAGGATATTTACCAGGATCAAAGCGGAAGAGAGGCTCCCCCAGTGGAAATCCCTCACTTTCTAAAGTTTCGGGAGAAGGACGGGTTTTCCCATCGGGTTGATAAGGATTCAGGCGGTACAATAATGATTCATAGACCGATCTGCGGTAATTCCTCTGATGATCAAACACGAAGTAATAGGCACCGGCGTTCTCCATTACACACGGCTGAAGAAAATTGAGGGGAGGAAAAGGCTAATCAAAATAGCGAACATGTTAAGCGATGCAAACCCGTTGGACATTTTTATAATTAATAGTGCTCTTACCGAATAATTGTCCACTGACCAGATGGAGAACAAACAAGATGAACCGTCTAGATGGGGCTGCTGGAAATGCACCGGAGGATGTCGGATTGAAGACAGAAACTGCCCCCAAGCAGGTTCGCTCTATAAGGCACTCGCATAGGAGAAGATTCGCCCTTGATAAATCTAGGGAATCTTCGCGGTGAAGCCGTTGCGGGTAGCGGTTGGAATTGTGAGGACACGGTGATTTGTTTCAAGGCCTCGAGCCTCTCTCTCTGTCTGTTCCTATAGCCCTCCGGGCCTTTTATTGTCAGGACCAACTTACTCTAACAAGGAGTCCTACGCCCTCTCAATCAAAAATCTACTAGGATTAGACCCGTGCTATGCAGGGGTGCCTTATCAGACTGCAATGAGTATTTATATGCTAAACCTGTGTACTTCGGAGTTTGGGGATTTCAATTGTATCAGATATAAATCCTGTGAAGAGGCATCGTGCGAAGAAAGAGTTAGGCGGGGGAAGGAGGAGCCGGAGGGGAAGCCGGATAGGGATGGAGGAGGGAGGCTGCCGAGAAAGACGGAACGAAGGGGGATGTTCGTGCGACGGTGCGACCGTGCGAGGAGAGAGGAGGGCGGACTGGATTCGCCGTCGGGAGAGACGGACAGAACGTGGTCTTTTGAAATTACTAGCAGAATACACGTGCTAAGCACGTGATTAATAGTTGAATTAGCACAATAAGATCTTACATGTATACTACTACATAACAAAAATGATTGATGATCAATTAAAATTAAAGCTAAAATTTAATTTTTCTTTCCAGTTCATACTTAATAATAACAATAATTGTATATATACAACTTGTTAAAAGTAAATAACTCAGTTAACTGGGTTGACTCATTCTAACATCACAACAAAAATTTAAAAATGAAGTGCAAAATAAATTGTGAATCATAAAAAAGGAACCGATTAACCCATTAAGAGAGAGTGAGAGTAGCTCCTCCTAATCTATAAGCATGCATAGAGACTGGATTGGTAAACACACATGCATGTTGCTAGAGAAAATAATGAATGGACCGATAAGCACATTGGCTAAGCTACTCAAGCAGATACAAATATGTTTCGTCGGTTGATCTATTGACTCCCTCCAACTTATAGCGCGTCATTACCAAAATCCAAATTCAAAATTATTTTATATGTTGCCTGATTATGAGTATTGCATTACCATGTGCTAATATATATACACCATACTAACCCAAATCATATTGATTAAACATTAACTAACTCTCAGATAGAATGTTTGAATAAACAAACACAATAATTGGACCTTAGGGGTCCGTTCGGGTCCTGCCATTGGAAATGCACAGTTAGGTACGTCTTTCACATTAGATTTTCGGATCATCAGTCCCGGCAACCTTGAAAATCTTATTACGCAGCGAGCCACAGCATGCAAAAAGATGTGATGACCGGCTCACCAAGGCTGATGGCATGCTCGTCGTGCGGCAGTCTTCACTCCCGCTAAACACTGCGGGATTCTGAAGCTCGTCGAATAACGAAGATGAATACCGAATCGAATACAACAAATATTATTTACTGTTAAATCAAGGCTCAATTTATATATAAAAATTTGTAGTTATAAAGATGTCGGCCAAACAGGGCCTAATACTCAGATAGAATGTTTGAATACATGAACTAATTAGTACTAAGATAGGTTGGTTGAACACACAAATAAACTGAATCAATTAGCGCTAGATAATTTACTGGAACTCCTTTGAGAAAATTGATGATGTCAAATGAGCTTACAATCAAATTGCTAGAACACATATGGGTTAGACCGGTGACCGCACATATTTTATCTCGACCAAAAGAACTCAAAAAAAATGAAACAAACTAAAAAAAATCAAAACCAAAAAGCGTGTTGATTGACACTCAAGCATACACATAAATTTGTTTCGTAATAGATATATTGAAGAAAAAAATAATTGGCTGCAACATATACGTTAATATGAATACGGTAAAAAGTAATATATATAATTGGTGAACATCTGGTATGAGTGCACCATTTTGTGGTGATCTATTGACTAAATAACCTAGCATGCAAGTTGCTCAATTTAGTTGTCAAGCAGCTAAAGCGACAAACTGGAGACTCAACTTTAGACAATTACCGAGATGAGCGGTTGAAATAGCAAAATAAGATAACGATTGCCAAAGTGGGCAGTTGAAGCAGGCCAGCAAATAGCTAGACCAAGACACAGCTTTCTCGCTGACAGCTGTAGCGTGGGGACCACTTTGTGTTTATCTTCACACCCTGCAGGACTAACAACTCTGGTCGTATAACCAAGCAGCCAAGTAGCTAGCCAAGTAGCTAGACCGACAGGCAGCTGACTTCCTTTTCTTATAGGAAAGGTAGATTACTAGCAGAATACACGTGCTAAGCACGTGCACTGCATTTGAATTTATTGAGTAAATGACTAAAAACATGAAATAATATGCCCTTTCTCATTCAAAATATATTTTAAATATATACATTTGATCTTTCTCTTTATGTAGATAAATAAAAAACTCAAAGAGTTGAAAACATATTGTCTCTAATTTGCTATGTGTTATTGTTCTAATTCAGTATACCTTCCTTCTTAGACATACTTATTAAAGGTTCATCAGTACTCACAACAGTTTACATGCAAACCACATAAAACTTAACTCAACTAGTTGGCGGCTAACTCGTTTGATTTGTAGAATATGATTATCAAGATTACCCATGTTGATGAACAATATATAATTAATACGCACAATGATTTACGTACAGCCTATTAAAAAAGAATACAACTCGATTAATTACCAGTTGACTCCCTCCAGTATGTAACATATGATTATCAAAAATATCTATGCTCCCTGTAACTGACTAATAACTTATAGCATGGCACAAAGTTGACACTTGCTAAGCACATGTGATGCATTTCAATTCATCCTTGAATTCATCGAGTGAATGTCTAAGAAACATAAAATGATTTATCATACTAAAATTGCATTTACTCTTCTTCTTTGACATGTATATGTACGAATTCACAATAATATGCATACAACCTATCAAAAAAGAATGACTGGATTAGCTGTCAGTTGACTCACTTTGACTTGTAGAGTATCATTATCAAAATTACCACTTATTTGACATGTGCATGTTGATGATAAATGTATAAAACACAAAATAACTTACATACCACCTGTTATAAGTGAGCAACTCGATTAATTTCAATTTGACTTTGTATATATGACTAGTAAATTATGTTTGCTTTCTTTCTCTGACTTGTAGGATACTATCAGTTGACCCACTCTGACTTGTAGGATTCATTATCAAAACTGCCCAATCTTTGGCATGTGTTTGTTGATGATTAATATATAATTAACACTCACAATTATTTACACACTACACGTTAAAAGAGAACAACTCAATTGATTTTCAACCGATTTCTCTAACATGTAACGTATGACTACTACAATTATATCTCCTCTGTTTCTCTGATAAATAATTTGTAATGTGGCATAGAGTTGAACCTACTCTTGGAAATATAACCATCTTGATGTGCTCACAAACATACCATTAAAACATGTAGACAGGTCAAATACAAAGACAAAATTGACGGACAGACTTCTTGTGATAGATTGGATTTTCTTGGCTTAATTTTGAGGATTTTAAGGTGTGTAGGATGTGATGGAGTGGACTTTTAGAATCCTTAAATGTCCAATGACATAAGTGAAGTCATGCATGTTGAGTTGTTTGAGAGTCCTAAGTGTTTTGGAAAAGCTTGAGTGTTGATTGAGGTTGATATCACGATTAAGACCCCTATCTTTGATGTCCTTTGAGGTATTTAAGTGGATGATCGAATAGTTGAGTTTTGACACCAAATTCGTGTACAAGGTAGCTTGAGTTGTGAGGAAGTTAGGGTTAAAATTTAGTGGCAATTGGATATTCCTTGAAGAAGTTATGTAGGTTTGAATGTTGTAAAATAATGTGCATGGTTGATGGTTTATAGACCTAAGTTATGGTTGTAAATCAGTGTCACACGCCCCTTGGTTTGGGTTGGGTCTGCGTGGCCAAATCTCAGCCATCCATATATGATCTGGCTGCTGGGATCGTCAACTTGAGTAAGCCACGGATGGGCTCAAGTGAGGGATTCACTCAGGCCTTTGGATTGGAGATCAAGGGTCTTTGTGTTCTCTCTAACCTTGCAGTTACTTCCCTAATAGTAGGAAATGACCACCATGCCACGGTGCTCGTGGATCGTGGGTAAAGGGGTGTTTTTTAGCACTGAGACATGTGTGCCTTAACGAGAGAAATAGATTGACCCCTTACTTGTTCCCACTGGTGGCGGGTGAAGGAAGAACTAACCTCCTCATCATTTCCATATCTCCAGCCTCGACAACAATAAGAAATGAGAAGGAATAGATCCAAGCAGCAGGTGGGAGCATCGTGTTAGGAAGAATGAAAGGAGGGGAAAATGTTCGATATACTTAGACGAACCCAGGCAGCCACCCCTGTTTGCCTCCATCTTCGACATGTATGAGTGACAGAGTCAGTTTAATGGAGAAGGTTGTGGTGTTCGTTGTGGTAGAAGGAGATGATCTCAGGGGAAATCAAGAAGAGGAACGAGTTTGTGGAGGTTCACCAGAGCTTTCTGAAGCTTCACATCTATACGAGGTTGAGAAGAGGCAAATTACCTCATTGCATTCAAGTCCAGGCGGCGGCGACACCCTAGAGAAGGAGCTCCAGAATCGAACCTCCGGGTGCGAGTAACCGCTGAGGTCCGGAAGATGTAGCCGAACTTGATGGTAACCTTAGGAGATGAGTTGGAGCACGGAGACGCCCATGATTCATCGTCGCTGCAGGTCAGTCGCGGCGGCTGCTCTGTCCCAGTTCCACGCGGGCGTCGGGCGAAGAGTGGGCTAACGAAGAAAGAAAAGGGAGAGTCCCAAACCGGGTCTAATTTCCAAAACCGGCTGGCACAACCAGGAGTGAGCCGCGCCCATAGTGGCCACGTGGAAGCCTCCAATTCGCTAATAAAGGTAAAATCTCAAAAAACTATCAGATCTTGTAAAATTCATAGTAAATGGCTCGAGTATCATAATATTACATATAATATGCCAAAATGTTTAGAAAAATGCGAAGAACAACATGGAAGCATAACATCGGGTTTTTTATGCTTTAATATCAGTGATATCATGTAAGTTGTAAAATACTTAGTTCATGTATAATAAATTTCAAACGATGGCCTAAAATTATGAAAATATGTCAGTAAATCTGTTTCGATGCCTATAATCCTTATAAGATCAGTTATTATGATGTTGATGCACAAAATCATGTAATTTGCTTCATATGGCTATCTAGGGCTAATAACCATAAATAAAATGCAATTAATACATAGATGCTCAATAAATGATGAGATTTACAGAAAACCCTCATATCAGTAACTGGAAGATAATATGTAAATTTGAGATCAGTTTTATACATGAAATTCATGTTATATGAAGAGCACCCTTTATACATGTGATATAGCCCTAATATGGTTAATGAAAGTGACATAATGTTAAATATGTTCACATAATAATGTGATACATGAGTATACTATAATCTGGAATATGACATCAGTAATATAAATCGAAGACAAGAATGCAAGTAATCATGAGAATATCGTAATGAGATAAGGTAAACCCTAAAATGGATATAATTAGGGTTAAGATGAGATGTAAGATGATGAGAACCTTATGATGGTACATATGATCTTGTCTTAATCAGGGTTTGACCAAGAGGTTAGAGTTGACATGAGGAATATGATGATTAGGTTTGTCCTTGATCAAGGTACGCCATTACCTCTTACTTAGCTTATTATACAATATGCTTGTGTTATATGTGTAGTAAAATACTTGGCATATGGTATTGGATGAAATGATTGCTCTTATATGATATGTTGCTTGATTCTTTGTACTTATATTGCTATGAATACATGAAACATAAAATGTCTTATCCATCATATGATAGCACTAAAGTCTTTGGTAGTACAGTGCATTGAATGGATCACAAACTCCTCGGGGATAGATCACATGCATAATGATCACAAACTCCTCGGGGGTAGATCATAAGGCCTAAAAACATCAAAGCCCTTGGGGGCAGATGTACGAGATATATGATGGAAATGTGCTTAAAATATGTGTTCTCTTTTGTTAATGAACATCTTTGTGCAAGTATATGTTTTTTCTTATATTTCTTTATAACTTCCAAGTATTAGTTTTATCTTATTGCCAAGATATGATGAGAGGTATATAAAAGACACTTAGGCGTACTCAGTACAATATTCTTAGATATTGTGCAGACGTGTACCACATGTAATCTTTTGTTTCGGTTGTGGACATGTGATCTTGAAGAACCATGATAGTTGAGAGTTGTGTGGTGAGCTGATGTACAGGTGGACCTGTTGTCTTAAGATCTTGTAGTTTAGAGGTAGTACATGTATATGTATAAGTTTGATGTTTAATATGTAATATTAAATGTTGTAATAATTCAAATTGTAATTATATGTTGAATGTTGAACATGTGTTGTGGTTTTATTATTGTTCATGTGCATGTGCTAATGTTAATTTCCTCCTGACTTCCTATGATTTTCTTCTTCTTCTTAGCCTAGTGTGTGGTGTTTAAATTGGAATTCTTACTGAGGTGAGGGTTTCAATTTGGACGTCATACATCAGATTAAGTTTTAAAAAATATGGGGACGGCACTGGTGGTATCAGAGCATGAACAATAGCAAAGTCTGACATTTGCTCATTATGCAACTCAAAACCAAAGAACCTTGAACATAAACATCTTTTAGGATTAGATTAGTCATCTTTTAGAGACTAGATCTGACCTAGCCTCTAGGTTAGCACCTAGATGTCTGAGAACTAGGTCTAGATTGGTGCTTGTTCTACAATAGGTCCTTAGATGTCGTCCTTTCCTTATAGTGCAGCGGTATGGGATGTTGCATTATTTGGAAATGATGTGCATCAAGGGAAGAGAAACCCTAGACATATGGCACTCATTGTTGAGAGTAGCTACACTAGTCTACACCCTGTTATCACCATTTTCACTAGTTTTCATGGCACTGTACTCTCTACTATGTGTGGGACACTCATTTTGTGGATTTGGTTTTGGATTCCATTCGGATCGAACCTCAATAGTTTTCTCTGACGCTTGTTTTATCAAAGAAAAACTATATAATATTTTATTATATGTATGTATTACAAAAATGTGTCCCCACACATGTATGAGTAGGAGGTGGCCATGCAACCTAAGTGAAAGTGTATGACATCAGTCTAGAAGAGAGAGTAGTTCTAGATTATATGTCTAGAGCCTTGTTGGAATATATGATAGATGGAATAGATGATATAAGTTTTGATGATATGACGTAGGTCTCAAATAGATGACATAAGATGGTTATGATGATCTATGTTGTCTTTAAGGATTAAGGTTCAGTTTTGAGGTTTTGATAAAAGCTTGAGGATGCAAGTGACTAGGCTTTTATGAGATAAGTTACGATGAGCTATGTAAGACAAGATGTGAATCAATAAGAGCCTCAATCTCTTTTGTGAAGGAGGACCTCTAGTGTTAGGACCAGTTAGGGTTAACTTTAGAGAGAGTGAGATCCACAGGGAGAAGGTCAGAGAACCCAAACTCCAAGATATGAGAATTATGAGAAATATGTGATATGATATGTCCTAAACTAGAATACTCCTGAGTGAATGAGTTGAGTCACTTTATGCATGATTCCTATAGATTGGTTGAACCCTAGATGTCCTTGGGAGGACCAAACCCTAGAGTCATAGAGAGGTTGGTTATATGTGCATATGTAAATAAGAATATGAGTACCTACCATCTGAGTGAGGGAGGGAGAGAGAGTCCCAAGACCCTGGAGGAGGTAACTGTGTTGGTTTTGATGAAGCCTCATGCTCGGGTTGGAGGTTCCTTGTAGGAATCTAGTGGTTGCATATATAAGAGAGTTTTGGGTAAGCATGATTCATGGGTATAGAACCTATGAAGAGTATGTCATAGCATGTCTTTGGTTTGTGCTTATGTGGCTAGAGCTTGTAAGGCGATCACCAGTGCCAATGAGGTAATATGAGAACCCTAGATGGAGAGAGGAGAGATAAAGTATATGCATATGAGATACTCAAAGAGATGAATGAGCTCAGAGAGACTGAGCATGACACTACCCTCATGATATGGGTTAGGAGAACCTCAGTTGGACTAGATAAAGAATTGATATAGGTTTGATTAGCCACTCATATAAGTTTTTTGAGAACAACCATGATATAATATATGTAAGGACATGATCTAATCTGGAGACGTGATATATATAGACATGATACGATGGAAACCTAGAGATGGTTTAATAGACACCAATGCATAAATGGCTAACCATATATATAAATAATGATGATAATGTGATTTCGTTGATTGAGCTTGTGATGAACTCACTATTAAATGTTGCAGTTTATTATGAGTAATGAAACAAGGTCATGTGAATGAAACATGTTACATGAGATGTTAATCCTAGTACTTAATAAAGATGAAGAATATAGTTTGACAGTTATCTCAACATAACGATCATGACACCATGATATGATATGAATGGATAAAGTGGGTTAACTATAGTTAATTTCCTCCTAAAAGGCATATGTTAATGTTGAACATGTTCTAACGAGTAGCTAAATAAAATGTTGATGACCCCTTGATATAATGGACTAACCTTAGTTAACTAACTCCTTTAGAACATGGTAATATGACGTGGGAACCCAAATGCATGGGTAAAGATAAGGATGAAACCCTAACATATGAGATATGTCATGACATAACCAGAATGTCTAAGTCATTGTTTCAATCTTTAATGAAGAGGTGTTTCACCCTAGATGTTTTAAAACCTCCTAATAGTGTTTTGGATATGGTTTAGGAGCTTAGTTTTTAGATATGTTGCATATAGAGAGGTGCCCTGTATGTGGATTTGATTCCATGTTGTTCTTCGCATTTTTCTAAACATTTTAGTATATTATATGTAATTTTATGATACTGAAGCTATTTACTATGAATTTTACAAGATCTGATAGTTTTTTGAGATTTTACCTTTATTAGTGAATTGGAGGCTGCCATGTGGCCACTATGGGCACGGCTCACTCCTGGTTGTGCCAGACAGTTCTGGTGATCAGACCCAGTTTGAGACTCTCCCTTTTCTTTCTTCGCTAGCCCACTCTTCGCCTGATGCCCACGTGGAACTGGGACAGAGCAGCCGCCGCGGCTGACCTACACCAACAATGAATCATGGGAGTCACCGTGCTCCAACTCGTCTCCTAAGGTTACCATCAAGTTCGGCTATGTCTTCCAGACCTCAGCGATTACTCGCACTCAAGGTTCGGTTCTGGAGCTCCTTCTCCAGGGTGTCGCCGCCGCCTGGACTTGGCTGCAGTGAGGCAAAGAGGCAATTTGCCTCTTCTTAACCTCGTATAGATGTGAAGCTTCAGAAAGCTCTGATGAACCTCCACAAACTCATTCCTCTTATTGATTTCCCTTGAGATCATCTCCTACTCCAACGAACACCACAACCTTCTACATTAAACTGACTTCGTCGCCCATACATGTCGGAGATGGAGGCAAACTGGGGTGGCTACCTGGGTTCATCTAACTATATGGAGAATTTTCCCCTCCTTCCATTCTTCCTAACACGGTGCTCCCTTATGCTGCTTGGATCTACTCCTTCTCATTTCTTATTGTTGTCGAGACTGGAGATATGGAAATGATGAGGAGGTCAGTTCTTCCTTCACCCGCCGCTAGTGAGCACAAGTAAGGGGTCAATCTGTTTCTCTCGTCAAGGCACACATGTGTCGGTGCTCAAAACTACCCCTTTACCCACAATCCACGAGCACCGTGGCATAGTGGTCGTTGCCTCTGTCAGGGCAGTAGTTGCAAGGTTAGAGAGAACACAAAGACCCTTGATCTCCAATCCAAAGGCCTGAGTGAATCCCTCACTTGATCCCATCTATGGCTTACTCAAGTTGACGATCCCAGCAGCCAGATCATATATGGATGGCTGAGATTTGGCCATGCAGACCCAGCCCAAACCATGGGGCGTGTGACACTAATTTATAGCCATAAGTTAGGTCTATAAACCATCAACCATGCACATTATTTTACAACATTCAAACCTACATAACTTCTTCTAGGAATATCCAATCACCACCAAATTTTAACCATAGATTCCTCAAAACTCAAGCTACCTTGTACACGAATTTGGTGTCAAAACTCAATTGTTCAATCATCCACTTTAATACCTCAAAGGACATCAAAGATAGGGGTCTTAATCATGATATCAACCTCAATCAACACTCAAGCTTTTCCAAAACACTTAGGACTCTCAAACAACTCAACATGCATGACTTCACTTATGTCATTGGACATTTAAGGATACCAAAAGTCCACTCCATCACATCCTACACACCTTAAAACCCTTGAAATTAAACCAAGAAAATCCTAACATCAATTTTTATGCTTTAATATCAGTGATATCATGTAAGTTGTAAAATGGTTAGTTCATCTATAATAATTATCAAACGATGGCCTAAAATTATGAAAATATGTATGTAAATCCATTTTGATGCCTATAATCCTTATAAGATCAATTATTATGATATTGATGCATGAAATCATGAAATTTGCTTCATATGGGTATCTAGGGTTAATAACCCTAAATAAAATGCAATTAATACATAGATGCTCAATAAATGATGAGATTTACAGAAAATCCTCATATCAGTAACTAGAAGATAATATGTAAATCTCAGATCAGTTTTATACATGAAATTCATAGTATATGAAGAGCACCCATAATACATGTGATGTAACCCTAATATGGTTAATGAAAGTGACATAATGTTAAATATGTTCGCATAATAATGTGATACATGAGTATATCCAATTGATGAACTATAACTATAATATGGAATATGACATCAGTAATATAATGATATTAGTGTCACACATATCTCAAACAGTTTGCTCTAGTTCAAGAAACATGAATGAACATTGAAAGGATGACAACTCCATGCCTTGAGTTCATTCAGGATATCAGAGACAAAGGAATTTACATTTATTGGAACAACAATCATTGAATGTAAGATTGAAAGTTGTTCTCCAAGTTTCCTTTTCACTTAGGTAGCACTGATGTGCGACTAGGTACCACTCTTTGCTTGTTATTTCATAAGCTAGTCATGGACATTCACTGCATACGTGAAATGGGACCTATAGGGTCACACACAAAGGATTAACCTAAAAGAGGAGTGTATCCATGAATGATGTTTTTATTGATTACTAAAGTGTTTAGGTACTCAATTAAACATTCAATCAATATACTTGACTCAGAATCATCAAGTTCTGCACAATCTGGACCACCAATCGCCCGGTTCGTTGGGTGAACCGATCAACTCATGGTCAGTGAGATGACAGATTCACTCTGGTGAATCGATCAGTTCAACTAGACCAAATGAGCAGTGTTGGATTGTCCCAATTTGTGAGAAAAAGTTTTCTATTTCACTTGTTCAATTTCAATTAGCACAAGAATTAATCTTTGCATTAGTTGGAAATGAAACAGGAAAGTCAATTACATGCAAGTCTAGGAAGTGAAATGACCAGTTCACTGGGTGAATTGTTCGGTTCACACTCCCAACTGGTCACTGACCAAGCCTCAGGACTAGGTATAACTTGCTAAAACCATCCTTCCCATTACATAGATGTTGATGCAATCCGTTGGTTATGGGTTTATGGTCAAGTAAACATTTGTTTCCACTGCCTACTCTGACCACGTAAAAATCCAACAGTGGTATCATAGCCACATCAATACTCTTTGTTTTGGGATAATTGATATGATCGGATTTTGGTTTTACTGTCTTTTATTTATTACATAAGATGTGAATATCTAAATGACTAATGTGAATATCTGATTAATACCACATGATCCCAAAACTAATATATACATATATAATATGGTATATATGCAATTGATACGCATCGCCCTAGAATGGTTTTGATGGTGGATGTGTATCATGGTTGTGGCATGTAAACCCTATGTGCAGGTGTGTGGTTGGTTATGGTTGTTTTCATCTCGGTCTATGCACCAAGCCCTCTTCTTATATTCTGAATGTAACTCGAGATAACTCGAGATTCTCTTCTACCTTTTCTCCCCTTGAATGTAACTTGAGGTTTCCCAAAAGATTATGTAAAATAGGATTAGCTTTATTTCTTGTTATGATGAAGACTAAAGATGGTCACTTGATGGACTGAGACGACCGACTGAGGAGTAGTTGGTGGATCAACGAGAAGCCCATATGACCAGATGAGCAGACCATATGGAGAAGACCAACTGACGGGCCAAGAGGTGAGCCGACCGGTTCAAAGGTTGAATAAGTCAACCTGGACTGGCAAGCACAGATCTTCATCAATACCAGGTTGCATGTGATGTAGACCTTAGATGACCGTAGTTCCTTGTGGTTCTAAGAAACTACAATAGGATGACCATAATCATCACTTTATTGTTATTGCATGTTTTCATTTGTGGGATATAGTATGTATATGATACATACTATATATTTGGTGATAGGATACATATATGCATATATAAGCATATTAAAACCCCTCAACAAACATATTAAGTTGAAGATGCCTTTCAAAAGTAGCACACATGAAAATCTTGATCGACTAAGTGTGGGCACGCCCTAGCATGGTGCACTATCTATTTCGTGGAAGTGTTATGGTGAATATTTGGGTCTGCCATAGCAAGGTGCATATTCATTGTGTTGGCGTTTGGGTTGCACTTAACTAGGTGACCTTGATCGAATCAAGAACCTTGAGGGATGGAGATGATCATGACAAGGAGTTGTGCATGACATCTATCAAGAGTTTCATAAGATGTAATTGTCAAAAGTTGCCTGCCTAAAAGAATCTAGTTGTGGGTGACAGTCCTAGCTGGTCCATGACTTAGAGAAAATTAGGATCTTGCTCACTAAAAGGTTGTACAATACAATCTTCTGAATTGACGGTGAGGGCTATCAGTTTGATCAAAATAGTGGGACTGATAATTAATTAAAGACCTAATTAATGTCATAAATTCCCAAATCAAATCAAATCAAAAGAGTTTTGGACTAAAACTGCACATTTCCTTTTTGTAGAATAAATGAATAGCAATATCAATCACTTTTCATTGTGACCGGTCCTTGAGAAGGACAAGCTAAATGGAAACAACTTCCACAACTGGTTTAGGGCATTGAGAATTATTCTCATTCAAGAGCAAAAGCTCTATGTCCTAGATACACTAGAACCAAATGAGCCCGCTCCCACCACACCAAAGGCTGAAAGGGATGCTTACAAGAAGCATACTGAGGATGCCATTGATGTGAAGTGCTTGATGTTGTGCTCAATGAACTATGAGTTGCAGAGACAACATGAGAACATGGATGACGTCATTAAGATGGTTCAACATCTCAAGAATATGTATCAAGACCAGGCACGGAAAGAGAGATATGATGTCTCCAAAGCATTGTTCAAGTGCGTCATGACAAAAGGAGATCCAATAAGCTCTCACACTCTCAAGATGATTCGGTATGTGGAGAGCCAAACTCGACTGGGATTTCCTCTGAGCCAAGAGTTGGCTACTGATGTGATACTGCAATCGTTTCCAGAATCCTACAGTCAATTTGTGATGAACTACAACATGAACAACTTTGAAAGGCCACTGACAGAGTTGTTGGGTATGTTGAGGACAATCAAGGCACAAATGAAGAAAATCAAATCCAAGTATGTGATGGTGATCAGAAAAAAGAAAGGAAACTCTAAAGGCAAGGGCAAGGGAAAAGAAAATAAAGGTTATGATGCTAGCCAGCAGCCCAAGTCATCTTCAACTCTCAAAGTCAAGGGAGGGGTGAACAAGGGAGGCAAATGTCACCATTGTCATTAGCCAGGACATTGGAAGAGAATTTGCCCTCTCTACATAGATGAACTAAAGAATAAGGAGGGGATGGACGTCTCCACATCTTGTCACTACTACAGAAATAACATTCAATGTCACTTTTCTGGGCGTCGGTTATTAAAGAAAACCGACGCCTAACATATAAGGCGTCGGTTGTTTAAGCAAACCGACGTCTATATTCGAAGACCAGCCAGACACGGGTACCGCTTTGTATTCAGCGTCGGTTGTTTATAACAAACCGATGCTTAAAGTCGCCCACGAAATCCAAATTTTGATAAAAAAAATAGTGTCATTTTCAGCGTCGGTTATGTAGGTATAAACCGACGCCTATGTGCGATGAAAATTTGTGCGAAAAGTGTCACTTTCAGCGTCGGTTATCCTTGTATAACCGACGCTAAATGTGGTTTCCGCCAAACAATTTCATGAAAATATCGTCCAATTGGACGTCGGTTGTTGCAAACAACCGACGCTAAAGAGGCTTAGGTGTCGGTTGTTTGAAACAACCGACACTATTTGGGAACTTTATTACCCGCGATCGCCCGACTCTTCCCCTTTCTTCTGTTTCATTGCGAGCCGATTACCTTTTCTTCTCTGCTGCCGCCGATTTCTTCTCCGGCGATTTCTTCTCCGGCGCCCCCTTCTCCGGCAATTTCTTCTCCGGCGCCCCCTTCTCCGCCGCCACTCCTGCACCTTCTTCCCTTCTCCGCCGCCCCTGCTGCTCCAGCGCCAGCGCCTGAGATTAGGCACCGCCACGCCTGAGATTAGGCGCCGCCTCGCCCCTGGTGCTCCTCCACCACCGTCGCGCCGCCGCAACCATCATCTCCAGCCTCGCTGCTAGCTGCTCCTCCACCGCCGTCGCTGCTAGCTACTCCTCCAGCCAGAGCCACCGAAGCCTCTACCTTCTTCCCTCTGACAAGGTTGGTCTTCCCGCTGCTAGCTGCTCTACTTTTTTTTTGCATCGATTAAATTGTTGTGATAAAAATGCATGTAATGTATTTGATTAGAGTTAATCTAATCTGGATGCTCATAATAATGTAGTATGTTAAATATGATGATTAGGGATACATATAATGTCTAGTACACAAATATTAGATGATATTCAAGAAAACCCTAGTTTGATGAGCATGTTGTTAATCATGTTAATTATGATTCTTCTATATATTCTGATGTCATTATATAATTATGTGATCCCAACATATTAAATTGAATTAGAATGATTTCATGAATTATAGGGTTTTAAAGTTGATAAACATGTACATGCGGAAATAGGGTTATTAAACCAATGGTTATAACATAGTATGATCTTAATCTAATCTGGATGTTCATAATAATGTAGTATGTTAAATATGATGATTAGGGATACATATAATGTCTAGTAAAGATTCCTAGACCTTTTGTTTGAAACTATTGATTTCTTGATTTATTATTTAATAATGCTCTGTTGATTAGGATTAACCATTTTGCCTGTAGTTTATAGACATTCATTATATATAAGAATGACAACACATGTATTTGTTGGCCTAGAAACCCGTCCAAGATTTACTCATTGGATAGTCCCCGATTTGGGGCTGTTCTTGAACACCTAATCTCACTTAGGATGTAAGTGTATAATGTGTCTTGGGTTTTCGAGAAAATTTCAGTAGCATTTCCCCGTTTGTTCTCTAAGTACATATGTACTTAGAGAACAGCGGGGAAATGCTGCCGAAATTTTCTTGAAAACCCAATACACATTATACACTTACTAGTGAGATTAGGTGTTCAAGGATGGGATAGGTGGTACACATTTATTATATATAAGAATGACATCAAATGTGTTTGTTGGCCTAGAAACCCGTCCAAGATTGACTCATTAGGAGTAAATCTTGGATAGTCCCCGGTTTGGGACTGTTCTTGAACACCTAATCTCACTTAGGATGTAAGTGTATAATGTGTATTGGGTTTTCGAGAAAATTTCGGAAGCATTTCCCCGTTTGTTCTCTAAGTACATATGTACTTAGAGAACAGCGGGGAAATGCTGCCGAAATTTTCTCGAAAACCCAATACACATTATACACTTACTAGTGAGATTAGGTGTTTAAGGATGGGGTAGGTGGTACACATTTATTATATATAAGAATGACATCACATTATACACTTAGGATGTAAGTGTATACCCTAATCTTTTCCTAATATATACTTGTTTCCTAATATATACTTGTTTTCTCTGATCATAGAATGGATAGATCATGGATGTCCATTCATAATCATTGCACCCCAGAGTTTATATCTGGTCTTGATCAGTTTATTAGATTTTCCGAGGAACATAGGAAAAAACCTACAGATAGGTTCTACTGTCCATGTAGGCATTGCGGTAACAACTTGAAAGTCAACACTGGTGAGGAAATCAAAAGTCATGTCATGTGCAACGGGATTGTACAAGGCTATACAGAATGGCACTGGCATGGAGAGATTTCAAAATCGAAACCAGTAGATGTCGATAGCAGTGCTTGGGTGGAAGAAGAAATTGCCTCCGATGACGTAAATGTGAACGAACCAGTTCCAGCAGACATCGTTGATGTGATGCTGGATAGTTGTAGGGTAGAGCACACTGATCCACCTCCTATCTTTAGAAACATTGTGCATGATGCTGAGATACTGTTATACACAGGCTGTGCTAAGTTTACGAAGCTTAGCGTTGTGTTGAGATTGTATAAGTTGAAAGCTAACAATAGATGGAGCGACAAAAGCTTCACTTCATTGTTGACTTTGTTGAAAGAAATGTTTCCTGAAGGAAACGAGCTGCCAATCTCAACATACCAGGTAAAGAAAATGTTGTGCCCAATGGGAATGGAGGCCAAGAAGATACACGCATGCCCAAATGATTGTGTATTATTTCAAAAGGACTATGTAGATTTGAAAGATTGTCCAAAATGTGGTGCGTCACGGTATAAATTGACGACTTCGGGGGAGTCCAAAACTGGTTCTCCTGCCAAGGTATTGTGGTATCTACCTATAATATCACGGTTTCAACGCTTGTTTGCAAATCCGAAAGATGCGAAGAATTTGAGGTGGCATGCAGATGTTAAGAAAAATAATGATGGGATCCTGCGACATGCGTCTGATTCCCCACAGTGGAAGAAGATTGATCTATTGTACCCCAAATTTGGTGAAGAAGATAGGAATCTAAGACTTGGGCTTTGTACAGATGGGATGAATCCGTACGGGACATTGAGAAGCCAACATATCACTTGGCCAGTCATGCTTGTTATATACAATCTTCCTCCCTGGATGTGTATGAAAAATAAGTACGTTATGTTGTCATTGTTGATATCGGGCCCTAAACAACCCGGAAATGATATCGATGTTTATCTCGAACCTTTGATTGATGACTTAAAGAAACTTTGGGCTGAAGGTGTGATGACCTATGATGCTTCAGCAAGAGAGACATTTTGTTTGCACGCTATGTTGTTTTGCACTATTAATGACTTTCCAGCATATAGGAATTTGTCTGGATATAGTGTCAAAGGAGCTAAAGCGTGTCCTATATGTGAAGAAAACACTGATTCAATAAGACTAAAACATGGCGGCAAGACTGTATATCTTGGTCATCGAA
This sequence comes from Alisma plantago-aquatica, assembly GCA_963693085.1. Taxonomy (NCBI): domain Eukaryota; kingdom Viridiplantae; phylum Streptophyta; class Magnoliopsida; order Alismatales; family Alismataceae; genus Alisma; species Alisma plantago-aquatica. Next base: position 920,230,301 of record OY856413.1, on the reverse strand, counting down.
GGTTTCTTTCAAAATTCCATCCGTATTGTAGGAAGCGCAAAGCATTCAATGGATGGAATGATGAACGGAGTGCACCTAAACCTATACCAGGGGATGTTGTTTATGAAAGAGTAAAAGACATTGTCAATGAATTTGGTAAGAAATCACAATGTAGTATGGCCACACGGAGTGACAATTCTTAATTCAAGAAGAAGTCAATATTTTGGGATCTTCCTTATTGGAGTTCTTTGACAGTCAGGCATTGTATCGATGTAATTAATGCACGTTGAGAAAAATGTCTGTGATAGCATCATTGGTACTCTGTTAAATATACCAGGTAAGACTAAAGATGGGATAAAATCCAGACTGGACCTACGTGAAATGGGAATAAGGTCAGAATTAACAGAATTACGTGAAATGGGTAGTAAAAGAACATACTTACCTCCCGCTTGTTACACGTTGTCTAGAAAGGAGAAAAAAACTTTTTGTGAATGCTTGGTAAATGTTAAGGTGCCACATGGTTACTCATCCAACATCCGTAGATTGGTATCAATGAAAGATCTGAAGTTGATAGGTCTTAAATCTCATGATTGTCACACTCTAATGCAACAAATATTACCCGTGGCAATTCGATCTATATTGCCGAAGCATGTAAGGTTTGCAATTACCAGACTTTGTTTCTTTTTCAACAGTCTATGCAGTAAAGTTATTGACCCTGATACTCTCGATAATTTGCAAAGAGAAGTGGTTGTTACCCTATGTCAGCTTGAGATGTATTTCCCTCCTTCGTTCTTTGATATCATGGTACATCTTGTTGTCCACTTGACTAGGGAAGTGAAAATGTTGGGACCAGTTTTCTTGCATTGGATGTATCCCTTTGAACGATACATGAGCATTTTTAAAGGTGATGTTCGAAACCGTTATCGGCCTGAAGGGAGTATTATTGAAGGTTGTGTGGCGAGAGAGGTTATGGATTTTTGCAATAACTTTCTCAGTGGTAATGAAACTCCTGATAATGACAAGAATTTTGAGGAGGGCAAAGGAATTTTGGGATCACGGGTGAAAGTAATCAGCCGTGAGCAGTTGGAGCAAGCTCACTTGTATATTTTACACAATATGGACGAAGTGAGTGTTTATATCGAGGAACATACCAATTTCATAAAGAGACAACATCCTCGAGCAAGTTCAATGTGGCTTGCTAGAGAGCATAATAAGACTTTTACTAAGTGGTTTGAAGATAAAGTCTTACATCAACTATCTCAAACACCAAATGATATTACAGAAACTATCAAATGCCTCGCCTTTAAACCAAAACCGAATGTTATGTCTTATGAAGGGTTTGACATTAATGGATTCACATATTACACAAAGCGCCAAGATGATAAGAGTGTCGTCCAAAATAGTGGGGTCACTCTTCAAGCGTCGACTATGTACTTTGCAAGTGCAAAGGATAAGAGTCCACGTGAAGCTAAAATGTCATATTACGGTGTCATTGAGGACATTTGGGAGTTTGACTACATAGATTTCAAAATTCCGCTCTTTAAATGTAATTGAGTTGATAACACCAAAGGAGTTATAGTGGATGAATTGTGTTTCACTTTGGTGAACTTTGAAAAGATTGGCGAGAAGGGTGAACCATTCATATTGGCATCACAGGCGAAACAAATATTCTATATCGATGATCCTGCGAATGATAAATGGTCGGTTGTTCTTCATGGTAAAAGACAATTCATTGAAGATCCTATAGATGAAGAAGAGTACTATGATAAGTATGATGACTCCAGTCCATTCTCAGTTGGGTTGCCAACTCCACAAAATTTTGAAGCTAATGATGACTTATATGTGCGCGGAGATCACAATGAAGGATTGTTAATTGACAAAAGATCACAATTTTAGAGACATGTGTGTTTATACAAATGCTAAATGTTTGCCTTTTTCTAGTTAATACAAATGCTAAATGTTTGCCTTTTTCTAGTTAATACAAATGCTAAATGTTTGCCTTTTTAATGACATTTTCAGATGGCTGACCATGATGAGCATGATGTCCATGATGAGCATGAAGTCTATGATGAGCATGCTGTCCATGACGAGCATGGCGAGGATACCAATGTAAGTTCTAAAAACATATCCTGTATTTCTATAAAATTCATTATCTTCTAGTTATGTCATATATCCTATATTTCTATATTGGGCTAATTTAGTGTGTTTATTTTTGTCAAATTTTAGGTTGATGATGTACCTGTACCCACTGAAGCACTGGAGCAACTTGATTCGTAGCACCAAACACTTAACAAGAAAAGGGGCATCACTCTGTTGAAGAAGTTATTAGCGCTAAGTGGTAGTGGATCCAAATTGGTGGTGGAGTTTGATAATGGAGGAAATGCAATTGGAGTGAACCGCAATAATTTTGTAAACTATCTTGGGTGTACCACTTGGAGCCATTGTGGTGTTAAGTATGATAATTGGCATAAAGTTCCTCAAGGGAAAAAAGACTTGATATGGAAGGATTTATGCGTGAGTTATTATTATTTGCAATTCTATTTTGTAGATTACAAATTCTATTATTTGCAATTCTATTTTGGATACTAGTTAATAACATTTCTATTTTACAGAATATGTTTGCATTGGATGAAAAGTTGCATCGTAAAAGTGTGATGCAACGCGCTGGAAAGATGCTTAGGAATTATAGGACAAATCTGAACAGAGAATACATAAAAGAGGGTGATAAGAAGAAGAAGTCAGCCCTTGAACAATGGAACTTCTTGGACAAAGAAGATTGGGACAATTTTGTTGCTTCAAGAAAATCTGAAGAATTCAAGGTATTAGGCGTCACTCCCAATTTAATTAATATACATTGTATTCACCTATTCAAGATTAACATTTAGTGCTACTAACCAAATCATTAATGTGCATACTAACTAGGCCCTCAGTGACACACAAAAAAGCAAGGCGTGCACTGAATGTGCATGACCACACTATGGGTCCAAAAGGCTATGCAAGTGTTCGCCAAAGACTACAGGCGGAGTCTGCGGCTACTCAGCAGTCTGCTGCTACTCAGGAGTCTGCTCCTACTCAGGAGTCTGCCACACCCATGCCTCGCCATGATATCTGGATAGCTGGTAGGCAAAACAAGAAGGGTGAAATAAAGAAGCCTGTAACTGTTGAGGCGGCTGCAAAAATGGTAAAATACAACTCTTAGAGAAATCATTTGAATATTGATTATTTGTGGTGTTAACTTATCAATTTCTGTTTATGGTGATTAGCGGGAGCTGCACGAGCAGAGGAAACAAGGCACGTTCATCCCTCAGGGCACAAGGGATGAATTGACAGTTGCTCTGGGTAACCCAGAGCATCCTGGACGTGTTAGAGGTGTCGGCGCTGGTGTTGGCATCAAAGCATTCTTTGGGCCATCCCAGCGCAAACCCAGAGCGGGACTTTCTCAAGAAGAGGTAACCTATTCTTTTTTTATAATGTTACTACAAAAGGAAATTCATTAATAAGAAGCTAATGTTTCTTTTATCCATGTATAGGAGAATAAGAGAGTTGAGGATTTAGTTGCTAAGAAGGTCAATGATGTAGTTGCTGAGAAGGTCAAGGAAGAATTGTTGCGGTGGCAGGCATCTCAGGCTTCCAATCAGCCTATGGCGACCCACTCTTCTCCTGATGCACAGACTGTGAGTAATCCTGGAGACCCATCGCCTAGCACGTCTGTTGAAAGTATTGTTTATGACATTGTAGCTAGTCTTTTCAAGATGATATGTTTTTAAGATTATATGTATATATGTATAACATTCTTTACGTAAATTTGTAGGCATTGAAGCCATGCCGCTTAAGAATGCAAGACTATGTTGTTGCAGAGGCGCAGGCTTACCAGTCCCTTCCTGGGGCAACGTTTCATGGGACTCCAATGCCGCAGGGCTACATTCGTGTGAGCCCGCTACATGTATTACCCGATTGGAGGGAAGTTGCGTTGCCATATGCCCACCCATATATTGATACACTTGGTGAGGCAGAAGGCGGGGTCATATTGTGGCCCAAAGCAGATGTCGTCTACACGACTGAAATTGTAAGATAAATTTACATTGATTTAGACTATTAATATGTATATATGATGTCAACTGATCTGAAATTATATATACAGGTTAAAAAGAAGACACCAGGAGCACCTAGGCCTCCACCTCCACTTCCCGCATTACCAACTTGGGTTCCAACTGACCTAACATACCCGTTAGGTCCTGCTTGTAGGGGAATGGCATGTTGGCTACGGGCACATAATATACATTGCCCTATAATAGTTTCTTTAGATGCAGATTATGCAGGTCGATCATACGATAGCTCTTTCTTTATACAAGATATTATTGAGCTGTTTATGTATGATTGGCTGAATACATCAATGATAGAGACATGGATAAGGTGAGATCTTGTTTATACATCCATATACCTTGTGTAAGATCCAGTGATCAAGTTTCTTATATATTAATGCATACGCCTATATGTTTTGCAGCTACTTAGTCGAAGATCATTGCAAACAATTTGCATTTGATCATGTGGGATTTTTGATTCCATCATTGATTAGTTTGGTAGCTAAAGACCCTGATAATGTTCAACAATACTGTATAGATGCTTTTACAATTTTTGGTCAGCAAAAGAAGATGATAATAATAGCTCCATTCAATGTCAAGTAAGTTTACTTTATTTATAATTTGGACTTAAGAAAATTCCATTTTTATTTTGCATTTTGAGTTATTAATTGTTAACTTCTTACCTCCAGCGGTAGACATTGGGAGTTACTAGTTATTGTCCCCAGGACATTCACTGTTTATTATCTAGATCCTGCGGGGAGTACATTGAACACTAAAATTGGACACGTAATGAGAATGCCATTATTCTGGTGAGAAATATTTCATTTTTATATCCGTTAACATCTTTTATTACATTACTATTTACTTATGCAATTTATTGTGTTATATTAACATGTAGGGGTTTAGATGCATTCGAAAAGGCTGGAGGAACGGTCCCAAGGAAAAAGAACCAGCCAATAAATTGGCAGAACGTACAAGTAAGTTCCCGACTCGAATATATATATTATTGATGTGAATTGTGCTTAGTTGTATTATTTTGTATGTTTCAATTTATAGTGTGCTACACAAGACAATGGTTGGGCATGCGCATACTATGTGATGTGATTTATGCAGATGATTATCAAACATGCCGCATTGGACATCGATAGCATACATGAGGTATTATATATAGTCTCATTAGTTAGTATGAAATATATCAATCTTATTTTTATATTATTACTTATATATATACATCATTCTCTTTGCAGGTGTTTAAAACTGACCACACTATAGGTAAACGCTTAAAAAATATACATGCTCCATATACGATGGAAGCATTAAATGAAGTAAGAGAAGAATGGGCAAAAGCCATACAAGTAGTGGCAACTGTAAGATATAATTGGGATGTTGATAGCGATAATGAATGATACTTTGTAAATGAATATTTCTGAATGTTAATACATGTATTTGAATGTTTTTATATGTGTGAATGTGAGAATTGAATTGATGTCTGAATGCATGTACTTGTGTGAAATTTTCCTTGTGACTTTTGCAGGTTTGCGGCCTGTTTGTAGGCTGATATCAATGGATGTCGTAAACCTGCAGTTCAAAAAACTGAACTGCAGGTTCTCATCCTGCTGACCAGCCACAGCAGGCCTGCAAACTGATATGAAAAAAAAAATAGAAATAGGCGTCGGTTATTTATAGAAAACCGTCAGCAAAGACCTACAGCGTCGGTTTTTTTCAAAAAACCGACGCCTGATGTGGCCAAAGCAGTCCTGGAAATGGCGTCGGATATTCGTATCAAACCGACGCCTATTTAATCTATAGGCGCCGGTCTTTTGGTATATAACTGACGCCAAAAGTGTTCGCGCCACAGAAAATGGCGTCATCTAGGGCACTTTATGCGTCGGTTATCTACTAAAAGACCGACGCTATATGGAATATAGGCGTTGGTTGTTTAGTAAATAACCGACACAGAAAGTGCCCTAGATGACGCCATTTTCTGTGGCGCGAACACTTTTAGCGTTGGTTATATACTAAACGACCGACGCCTATAGAATAAATGGGCGTCGGTTAAAAAACCGACGCCGAAGTGTTCGACCTTTAGCGGCGCCCACATAGGCGTCGGTTGGAAACCGACACCAAATGGGGTTAAACGACCGACGCCAAAGGCCGTTTCTGTAGTAGTGTGTATTATGAAATAAACTTAAAATGCTTCTTTATCTTAGGTATATGATACCAAGCTATAGATCTGACATAAATGTTGTGTAGGATCTGAAAAGAAGTGATGGCCTTTATGAAAGGACGAACATTAGAGCAAGTGTTGTGACCATAGATAGTAGTATCTTTTAGTTTATTTCAGCCCAAAGGGCATGTAATCGAGTTATGAACTGCTATTTCATTTTGCCAATAAATAGAAACTCATTATTTATACATCTTGTAATGATAAGGATGTCTATCAATAAAGTTCATGTTTCAATTTCAAAGATATGATCTTTTATGGCAATGCCTTATTTATCTAGCAGTACTTGATATGCATGAGATAAAATAAATAATACCTAAAAGTAATTGATGACTCAAACAATTAATTAGCATTATCATCTAAACAAATGAATGAGAAATTCATCTCTAGGTACCACGTTGATGGATAAGCTAGACTCTCTTGGTTAATGAACCATTAAGAGATATGAGTGTCTTGTTTATTGAGCATGATGATAACTGAATATTCACTAGATGTAGTGGGAGAATGACTATTCTATTAGGTATAATACATATTGATGTATACACATACCTATTGGAGAAAATGCTAGTACTTCAGATATGGTATTTAATGAAATACCAATATGAATATCTTAAAATGTTCAAGAATATCATAAATGAAAAACAAACTTAGTATAAGTATTAATTCTTTGATATGATCAATGAATGAGATACTCAAACCAAATTTTTGAGGACCTTGTGAGTAACTATGATAGTGTATCATAGAGAACTCATGATTAAGGTGTAATGATTTCTAAATCAAAGAAGGAATCATACTCTTTTTTTTAGGGTAAAAGAAGGAATTATACTCTAAATAGTAAGAGAATCATCATCAAACAAATAACTAATCTTCTCGAATTCTTCTAAAGAAAATGCTTTACACTAAATAATGTACAAAAGAAGATTAAGAATCACAAGTGTTGTGGATTCTAAAATTCCTTATGTGAAAGATACACCTCATATATCTAGTAGAAAACACCTTGAGCTTGATGGATAATGATATCATGCAAACTCAAAGGTGATTAATTGGTCATATGATGATGAGCCAATAATTTATTTAGATGATGTTGATGTCACAGAATCGGAATCCCAATCCCATGAACCAAACGTATACCAAAGGCGACATGCGGAAGCGTAAAGCTTAACACACATGAACAGATAACAAGATACAAGCACAGACATAATCTCAACAATCAACAAGATATATTAAGCAACATCATTATATTACACGATTTGAATTACATATTCAAGAGTCACTTTGTACAAGTCTTCTCATGTATACTATATCTGGATCTTACAATAAGTACACCTAGCATAGCTCACCAAGCCCATCAACCTTCTAGCCATCTCTGGACCTAAAAACAACATACGAGAAATGGGTCAACACACGAGGTGTTGAGTATGGGGCAGAAAGATACATATATGTATAAGCTTTGCATAATTTTGAAAATATTTTAAGACTAAACAAATAAGAATAAACATGTTAATTGTTTAACAAATACGAAACCATATTTTATGTCATTTCACTCCATTATACCAACAATATCAAGCATGTTTAAGGCCTTTGACCATCTTCCCGTCGGAAGGGTCTGTAAGGGTGCTCAAGCTTAGCTAACCCTTTTATATGAGAGGGACCTCAAGGACGTAACCAAGAGTTAACCCTTTATCAACAATATTATAATGGAGTTCTATATGTGTGTTCAAGTTATAAAACTGATGAGGCAATCATCGAGTAAGACATAGCAATACTACATGGCAATATTTGAGCAAATAGACAAGCAAGCATACAATATATGTCATTTCAAACAAGAAAGCTAGTCATATAACTAGATAAGGCCCATACCTGATTCAGAGATTCTTAACTTAACACGTCCATTACCATCTAGATCATAAGACAACCTGATTAACAACAAGATTACATATATGCATTAGATTCTCATCACTAACCCTAATTAGATGCATTTTAGGGTTTTGGCCAAGTTAGGTTACAAGTTGCTTATTGGTTCATTAGGTGATCTTATACTGATTTAGAGGGCATCATGATGGTGTGGTTTGAGGTTCATGCCATTGTGACGTTCCATGCACTTTCTATGATCATATCAAGGTTTGAGGCATTTACATGCATTCTAGGGTCAAAAGAATCACAATAGAGTAAACAAGGTCAAAGGTCATCAATGAATAAGATCCAAGCATAAGGGATGGGTTAGATCAGCAACATAAGGTCATAAGAAACATATTCCAAAATAGGTGTATGTCCATTAGAAGCAAGATTAGCAATTTAGGGCAAAGTTCAACATTAAAGTCCAAAGTAGGCACATATGTACAAAAAGGAGTCATTTATGAGCAATAGGGAGAGTAGGATCTTCATTTAGTTCGAGTATACATATGAGACATTGATTTAGGGATCAGGGGGTAGATTGAGCATCAAGATCCAATCATTAATCATAATCAAGTGTTAAACATATTCAAAGTAGTCAAAGGTTACATCTTTAGCAATATAAGGTAACTAGAAGAATATTCACAGTCTGGAAATATGCTCACGTTGTAGATCTTTTCGAGAGGATCAAAATGATATATTGGTTCATTAAATTTGACCAAGGGAGCAAGGAGTTATATATTTTTGAAGTTTCAATTAGAAATTATATAGAAGCATCATCCGAGATCATAGGAAAATACCCTTGATGAATGAGGGGGATCCGGCCCCTTGGTTTGTGATCAGATGATTGGGGAGGCGCACCTGCCTTGGCGCCATGCTACTGCTCCCAGCCGTGGGTCCCACATCGGCATTGACCTTGGTCAACGGGAAGGCTAGGCTGAGTGGGGGAAGCAGTGCTCGCTGCCAACGGTTGGATGCCGATCCAACGACAGTTGCGCTCATCTCCATCGCTCGACGCCCAGCGACACCTCTATTTCCCATGTGGGAACAGGGGAGGGACATGGTACGACGGCGCCCCAGCCTCCAGTGGCTATTGTGCCCCCAAAAGCACAAAAAGGAGCAGGTCGGTGGGCAGAGATCTAAAGCACACCGGCAGCCGAGTTCTTCCAGCCGTTATCGCCATTGATGGCATGTGGGCGGAGCTTGCTGCCCACCTTGGCCGCCATCAACAAACCAGCCGAGGAACCAGGGAAGGACAAGGGAGGGGAAAGAATATGAGGAGAACTAGGGTTAGATCGGAGGGGTTTATAAAGAAACAAAGAATGCTAGGGTTTTGGTTCCTTTCATTCATCACATGGTTTGATTGCTTTCCCGATCCGACTACAGAAGGGGAAGCCTCCAGTCCTTCCATTTTGGGAAGGAGGAAGACAACTATTTAAATGGGCCCCACGTCTGATATTGGGCCCAAAAAGGGTTGAAACTCAACAAGAATAATTAAAATGTGCACAATATGAGTCAAAATTCAAATACCCATATCTTGGGCTAGGATGGTCCAAAAGAGGTAATTTTGTACCGTTGGGAAGATAAAAGAACACTCTATACTTTGAAACATATTATAGAGCAAGGTGATCATACTAATCCGGTTCAAGATTATTTACCAAGTAGTGAATCATTAAATAGTGAAATTTAGATCAAGAGAGCAAATCAAAAGTGCACATTGTGAAATTGATCATTATAGTGGCCAAATTAGAAAAATCTCAACTCTCCAATTATGAAATTGACATCAAATTCAATAATGGGCCACTTTATGAGAGAGGAACATATCACTTGAAGAGAGAGAAAAGGTCAGGTTATCACATCCTTCCCTCCTTAAAAGAAATTTCATCCTCAAAATTCATCCAGATTTTAGTTAAAAGTCAAGTCAAGATCCATTGGGTCTGGCTATTCAACCATGGTTGTCAAGGCATTCCCCACAATGGGATGCAGACATCATGGTTTTAAAAATTGGTATGCGTTATGCGTTCGGAGAGGTCACCTTGTAGAGTATATGCGGTATGCGGGAGTATACGGGGAAGTATATGCATTTTTAGATTTTTATTTATTAATTAATTATTATATGTATATGTATATATATTTATCATGAATATACATATTTAATTTGAACATTTGTGTATCTAAATAGTACAATTACAAGAATAATGGATGCAATCATGCAAATATGCAATCATTACAACTTAAATAAATGCAAACATGCACTATGGTCTAAATCTAAACCAACATATATGAATGTAAATGTAAAAAAGAAGAAATGGAAATATGTATATATGAAAATCGGAGATTAAGCGGCCTTGTATGCGGCTGTGTGACCGATTATGCGGCCTGCTCCACTTTTGGGGAGGGAATTGCAGTATGCGTTCGGAAGGTGGTCCACACCTTGTATGCGACCGCACAGACCGCTTTTTAAAACACTGGCAGACATCGGCTATCATCATTCATGGTGTACCCATCTCGATAATGTACATGTTACTTAGTGTTCCCTCATAATGTGGAAACACCATGGCATTAAGGTTTACCCATCCTTTTGTATCCATATATCAGGGTTTTTGTACTAATTTTTATACACGACCAGGGTGTATTATCAAAATCTATGTTATCACTTCTCAAAACAATCATATTTATGGAAATTACTTCAAATAAGACTATCATCGAGTGTGTATCTCATCTTTACTCTAGATTTCATGCATGGTTTTATTTTCTGCAAAATTTATACCAACTCTACTCAATTATGTTCATTATTTTTCATTTCAAATCTAAAATTAAACAATTTATTCATCATGTTCATCTGAGTTATGACTCCAAGAGTATTGTCATATCAAGTTGATCGTTTGAGTATGAGATTAGGCACGTTACCCCTAATTATTCAGGCTAAGTTCTTATGACATCATCATATCAATTTCATGATTTCAAGGCTACATCTTGTATAGTATGATTTCATACCAGTTCTAGCTTATGAGAGTGGATCATCATGCATGTTCAAGTTTTTTAAATGTATGTGAGATATTTCATGTACCAAACATCATTCGAGGAACAACATTATCATCAACGTCAAGGTTTTGAAACTTTCTCACTTGTATCTAGAAAGAGCTTCAAGCCACTCAAGCTAAGACATATATGTCCAACTAGACCTGCTAACCACAACCATCTACCCATAATAATTTTTTTTACCCACCTTTCGAGAAACAAGGGTAACCACTAGATTCCTTTATATGCAACTACTAACCCGAGTATGAGGCTCATCATGGATATCACACATCATATACATCATCTTGGATCTTGGGACATCTCCCTCACCTATATATCAATCATCAAATATTCAATTGCCCCTTTCTCTAGAGTTAGATATTTTCATAGGGAATATAGGGTTCAACACTTTCAAGGAAACCACACACTAGATCACTCAACTCATATACTTAGAAGTATTCTAGCTAGGGACTCATCATCAAGTATTTCATCATTCCTATTTTTTAACATTTCAAATATTTTGGAGTTTAGGTCTCTAACCTTCTCCCAAGGTGGGTCGACTCATATCAAAAGGTCACCATATTCATATGTCCCATGCTAAAGGTCCTCCTTTGTAAAGAAATTGAGGCCCGTGTTGGTCTCAAACTGTATGTCACATATCATATCTCAGCATGTACAAAACTAGGTACAAGCAAGCATGCCAACCCACTAACTATGTTTAGCACATCAAACAAGCCATATGTATCATACAAGGTGTTAGGTTTAGCTAGGGTTGCATGGTCCAACTCATTCCATATCGTTAAACATACTCGACCTTCCTCAAACAACTTGGGTCTTATCAACATCGACATCATCATCAATATCATAATCATCATCTTAGGTTGCCTAACCTATATCATGGCTCTAGACAACTCTAGAGACTATCACTATCATCTAAACTCTCTCATCTAGACTTGATGTTACATCTCTTTCTCCTAGGTTGCATGGAAACTCACTGCCTTTCTGTGTGTGGTAACATTTTTCATATGTACATATAATAATACGTGAAATATGTTTTCTCCTACATTTAAATAGGCGATGAAAACCACCATACTCCATCCGAATAAAACCAAAACCAAAACGAGTTACCACACTCATTAGGAAGCCTAGTATCATGACACCTAGAGAACTAGTAAGAACATGGTGCACACTTGTGTAGACATCCTAAGAACATGTCGCGAATCATGTCAAGGGAGGTAATTTACACAAGTCTACACCTAGTTCTAGAACATCTAGGTTCTAACCTATGTTGGATAAATTGGATATTATGATAAATCCCTTTGTTTTGATTATGACAAACATTTCATTCCTATTTATCTGACGAGCTACTTGAGTGTGCAGGATGACAAAACTATAAGGGAAATTCAACAAGAAGTATTTATATTTTCATGCAAATGTAATCATTGTAAAAACTTGTACAGAAATATAATGTACAAGTACTTAGAATCGCATGTAAATCAAGCATTGGATTTTCCCTAGCTAAACACCTTAGTCATCCATTCAATAGGATCACCTATGCACACTCACACACATAATTAATGCCTAACTTGAAATCTTAAAACAGGATCTATCTCGGTCGACCAACTCCTCGACCGAGACACTCTCGGTCGACAAACTCCTCGACCGAGAAAGATCCAATGTAGCCGTTAGACACAACTGACAAGTTAGTTGGCAGTTGCAAATGAACGTTAATCCAGAGAGCCTGTCGGTCGACAAAACTTCGACCGAGTAGGTGTCTCGGTCGACCATTCCTCGACCGAGACGATCTCTGACAGAAACTGCAGAGTAAAGTAATTAGCCGTTGTTAAAGCAACAACTTTGTACCTAACGGCTAGTTAAGCACTTAGAAACCCCTAGAAGTTGTCTAGAACGTCCTTAAGCATACTTAGGCCATTCCTATAAATAGGATAAGCCATAGGACACTAGAATTCACTTCTTACACTTGATATACTTGAGAAAATACTTGAGCCCTCTTGTGCAATCTGTGTGAACTGAGCTTTGTGATCAATTGGCCATTTTCTCTTTAGCTCAAGCTCGTCCTGTAGGCTAGATTTTCCTAACCCTAGCAATCACAAGTCCATCATATTGGCTAGGAAAATCCAAACGCTTGATCTAGGGAAATCAAGCCTTGAGCTACAAGGATAAGTTGTATTTTCTTTTATTCCTTTCTTGTTCCTTGTATTACTTGTACTCTCCTTGCTACTCCAGGTAGGAGGCTGCGGATTGGAGAGGGTGAAGCTCTTCGTGGTGAAGAGGAAGACTTTGGACTACTTCAGAAGGCTGTCTTGACGGGAAGCTACTTCGGGAGGAAGGCTACTTCAAGGGGGAGCTTGAAGTTACTTCAAGGAAGGCTGCTTCGAGGTTGGCAAGACTACTTCAAGGTGAAGGTTGTCCAAAGGGTGTTTAGAAAGTATTGTAAATTTTATGTAACATCCTTGAGAGGTAATAAAATTTAGTACTTTCAAAATCCCGGTTGGGTAAGCAACCGGGTAGTGGACTGACTCCTTAGTATTTGCTAAGGTGGAACCACTCTAAACACCTGTGTTCCTCTTCTAAATCTTTACTTTGGTTGTTTGAGTTTAAATTACTTTAAAATCATTATAAAACTCTATTCACCCCCCCTCTAGAGGTTTTCAATTGGTATCAGAGCAGGGCTTCAAGGAACCTTAACACGGTCTTGAAGAAATGGGTGATGGAGTGCTCAACCACCTCAACATTGAAGGAATGCTTGTTGCTAGACCTCCGGCATTCGACGGGACAAACTATCAATACTGGAAGAGAAGGATGCAATTCTACTTCCAAGGAATCAACTGGGATCTTTGGAGAATGGTATCTACACCATACACACTCCCACAAGACGATTTTGCAGTATGGGATGCTAATACGGTAAAAATGGCTCAAATGAATGCAAAGGCAGTAAGCATTTTATATTGTTCCATTTCAGTAGGTGAATTTAATAGAGTATCAAACTGTGATACCGCATATGACATTTGGCATTATCTATAACATATGAAGGTACTGTTCAAGTTAAAAACTCTAAAGTTAGTTTGCTTAAAACCAAGTTTGAACATTTTCGTATGGATCCAAACGAAACTATTAGCGAAATGTATTCAAAATTTTCTACTATTGTTAATGGTTTGAGTGCTTTAGGGAAACCTGTTCTTGAGGAAGATCAGGTATCAAAAATACTTCGATCTCTTCCTCCAAAGTACAAACCAAAGGTGACAGCTATTGCAGAAGCAAACGACCTCACTCGCCTCAAAATGGAGCAGCTCATCGGAAACTTAGAAGCTCATGAGGCAGACCTAGAAGAGGAAGAGAGAAGAGAACATGAACATCAACGTGGGCCAAAGAAAGACGTGGCTCTCAAAGCATCAAAAGCTCTCTCACAAGAGAGTGAGGAATCTAGTGAAGAAGAAGGAGAAGAAGCATTGATAGTCAACGGTAAGAAATATAGAAGGTTTAAATCTAATAAAGTTTCTAGTTCTTCTTCCACTCCCAGGTGCTTCGAATGTGGAAAGAAAGGACATTTTAAAAATGAATGTCCCAAAGCTAAGAAGGGAAAGAAAAGCTCACATAAGAAGAAAGAAAAAGCTTATAAAGCGGCATGGGATGAAACGAGTGAAAGTGAAAGTGGAGAAGATAAAGTAGAATGTCTAATGGCAAGAGAAGATGAAGAATCTCAAGAGGTAAGCCTAGTTGATCTTCCTAAAGAAGAGTTAGTAGCTAGCTTACAAGAAACTCATGATAAGTATGTTGATGCCAAGAAGAAACTAAAAAGGGCTATAAAATCAAACAATGAGCTCAGTGCCAAAATAGATGAACTTTCTTCTGAAAAGAATAACATTGATCTTGAAAATGTATCTTTAAAAACATCTTTAGATGATTGCACTAGAAAGTTACTTACTTTGGAAACTAATGTTGATCTTCTATCAAAAGAAAAGACTGATTTGTTAGCTAAACTACAAGCTTTTCAAACTCAACCTATCTTGTGCAATCATTCGGACTATGACAATATTGTAAAAGAAAAGGATTCATTGCTTTCTGATTTAGACCAGGCAAGAAAAGATATACATAAGAAAATGAATGATATTGCTCAGTTGCAAAGAGAACTTTATGAGTTAAGAAGAAAAGATATTCTTGATAACATATTAAAGAGTGATACTACCTTCAATGGAAGAAAAGGTTTGGGATATGTTCCAAAGAAAAACCAAACCAAAAAGACCCAAACTATGTTTGTACCCAAAAACACAATGGCTAGAAAGAGAAATGAAGTTGATTCTATTACTTGTCATTTCTGTTTACGTCTTGGACATTACTGTTTTTCATGCCCCTACAAGACTAAGAAGTCCAACTTAGTTTGGACCCCAAGACCCCAAACTTAGAAGAATGGAATGTAGTTGAGATATGACAAAATACTTAATTTTTGCAATTTATATTGTCCTATCTCAACAAACGATGCTATGCTTATTGGTATTATTTTTTCTGCATTGCTGTACTAAAACAGAAACTTCGTCGGTCGAAGTACTGTCGACCGAGCTCTGGGTCGGTCGAAGTATTGTCGACCGACTGGATGTCTTTAACAAATCGAAAATCTTCCAGTACTCATTTCGGTCGAAAATTGGTCAACCGAAAAAAAAAATTTTGTTCTTTTTGATTGTAATACAGTAACTTGCTCGATCGACAAATTGTCGACCGAGAATTATATCGGTCGAACAATTGTCGACCGACTGGTTTTCTGTATCAGAACTTTTATACACATATGCATTTTAAAAGTTTCTAACCTTATCGGACCATCACATGGGTACCAAAATCTAAATTCTAATGCAGGAATGGGTAGTTGATAGTGGCTGCTCCAAACATATGACCGGGAACAAGGACGCCTTTCAAACCTTTGAAGAAAAGAAAAGTGGAACGGTTACCTTTGGAGACAATGGTAAGGGAAAAATCGTTGGAATAGGTAATGTTGGAACAAATCTCGAAATTAAAAATGTTCTACTTGTTGATGGATTGCATCACAATTTAATAAGTGTGAGTCAACTATGTGATAGTGGTTATGATGTGTTATTTAACAAAACCTGCTGCAAGTTATTGATAGAAAACACTACAAATGTTGTTTATGAAGGAAATAGAGTTGGAAATCTTTATATTCTCAAACCAAACTCTATGAAATCAGTAGTAGGTAAATGCTTGCTTGCAAATGAAAATACCTTACAATTATGGCATAAAAAGCTTGGTCATGCTAGTTCACATACTATTAAAAAGTTAGTGAAATATGATCTTGTTCGTGGATTACCTGCTTTGTCTTTTGATCAAGTTGCAAATTGTGAACCCTGCACAATGGGAAAGCAAACCAAAACATCCTTTAAATCAAAACATGTGCTTAGCACCAGTAGATCCTTAGAATTAATTCATATGGACTTATTTGGACCAATGATGACACAATCTATTGGTGGTAAACGATATTGTTTTGTTATTGTTGATGATTATAGTAGATTTACATGGGTACATTTTATTGCAACTAAAGATGATACTATTCATGTCTTTATGCAATTTTGTTCTAAGATTGAAAATCTTTTACAACATAAAATATGTACCATTAGAAGTGATCATGGTGGCGAATTTGAAAATCATACATTTGAGACCTTTTGTACATCTCAAGGGTACACTCATAATTTTTCTGCTCCACGTACCCCACAACAAAATTGTATAGTAGAACGGAAAAATCGATCCCTACAAGAAATGGCTAGGACCATGATGCTTGAACACAACACACCTAAAACCTTTTGGGCCGAAGCCGTAAACACTGCTTGTTATGTGCTTAATAGAGTAACTGTTCACTCTCATTTGAAGAAAACTCCATATGAAATACTACACTCTAAGAAACCTAGAGTTGACTACTTTCATACTTTTGGCTCAACATGCTACATTTTAAATACCAAAGATGATAGAGACAAGTTTGATTCTAAATCACACAAAGCATTCTTCTTGGGATATTCCACTTCTAGCAAAGCCTTTAGAATATATAACACTATATCTAGAAAAGTTGAGGAATCCATTCATATTTCTTTTCATGAAGAATCAAAATCTGAAAATCTAGATATCATTGATCTCACTAATCAATTTGAAAATACAACCATTTCTAATGATAGTGAGAAAATTCCTATATCCGAACCCCAAGTTGAAACACAACCTACACCTAGGCTTATCAAGGATCATCCCCAAGAACAAATTATTGGAGATCCAAATGATAAAGTCAAAACTCGGTCTTCCTTCAAAGATGTTGCAAACATGGCTTTTGTTTCTATCATTGAACCTAAGAAAATATCATAAGCTTAAAGGAATCTCATATCATTTCAAGGATTAACATCCTTTGCAAATGATTGAGAAACAAATTGAGGATAAATTAGATAAAAATCCATGTTTCTAATAGGATCTCTAATTAAGGGGGAGCATTATATTAAGGGGGAAAAGAAACATAAAACATTCAACTTGGATATCTTTTTGAAATGACAAAGGGGGAGAAAGAATATAAAAAATCAAAAATATAAATGAGTTTCATCACATCATGGCCAGCACTCACTTGCAAAACATAAATGGCTACAAAAGGTAAATTTTCAGGTATGAAACTCACATGCTTTATATTTCCTTATTTCATAGTTAGGAAATGTTTGTCATCTTCAAAAAGGGGGAGATTGTTGGATAAATTGGATATTATGATAAATCCCTTTGTTTTGATTATGACAAACATTTCATTCCTATTTATCTGACGAGCTACTTGAGTGTGCAGGATGACAAAACTATAAGGGAAATTCAACAAGAAGTATTTATATTTTCATGCAAATGTAATCATTGTAAAAACTTGTACAGAAATATAATGTACAAGTACTTAGAATCACATGTAAATCAAGCATTGGATTTTCCCTAGATAAACACCTTAGTCATCCATTCAATAGGATCACCTATGCACACTCACACACATAATTAATGCCTAACTTGAAATCTTAAAACAAGATCTATCTCGGTCGACCAACTCCTCAACCGAGACACTCTCGGTCGACAAACTCCTCGACCGAGAAAGATCCAATGTAGCCGTTAGACACAACTGACAAGTTAGTTGGCAGTTGCAAATGAATGTTAATCCAGAGAGCCTGTCGGTCGACAAAACTTCGACCGAGTAGGTGTCTCGGTCGACCATTCCTCGACCGAGACAATCTCTGACAGAAACTGCAGAGTAAAGTAATTAGCCGTTGTTAAAGCAACAACTTTGTACCTAACGGCTAGTTAAGCACTTAGAAACCCCTAGAAGTTGTCTAGAACGTCCTTAAGCATACTTAGGCCATTCCTATAAATAGGATAAGCCATAGGACACTAGAATTCACTTCTTACACTTGATATACTTGAGAAAATACTTGAGCCCTCTTGTGCAATCTGTGTGAACTGAGCTTTGTGATCAATTGGCCATTTTCCCTTTAGCTCAAGCTCGTCCTGTAGGCTAGATTTTCCTAACCCTAGCAATCACAAGTCCATCATATTGGCTAGGAAAATCCAAACGCTTGATCTAGGGAAATCAAGCCTTGAGCTACAAGGATAAGTTGTATTTTCTTTTATTCCTTTCTTGTTCCTTGTATTACTTGTACTCTCCTTGCTACTCCAGGTAGGAGGCTGCGGATTGGAGAGGGTGAAGCTCTTCGTGGTGAAGAGGAAGACTTTGGACTACTTCAGAAGGCTGTCTTGACGGGAAGCTACTTCGGGAGGAAGGCTACTTCAAGGGGGAGCTTGAAGTTACTTCAAGGAAGGCTGCTTCGAGGTTGGCAAGACTACTTCAAGGTGAAGGCTGTCCAAAGGGTGTTTAGAAAGTATTGTAAATTTTATGTAACATCCTTGAGAGGTAATAAAATTTAGTACTTTCAAAATCCCGGTTGGGTAAGCAACCGGGTAGTGGACTGACTCCTTAGTATTTGCTAAGGTGGAACCACTCTAAACACCTGTGTTCCTCTTCTAAATCTTTACTTTGGTTGTTTGAGTTTAAATTACTTTAAAATCATTATAAAACTCTATTCACCCCCCCTCTAGAGGTTTTCAACCTAGAGGCTAAGTCTACCTAATCCACAAAGGACATCTTATTAAGTTTCTAGGGTTGAGATGTAAAGTGAGTTTAGTTTGTGTTTCATGTGAGCAATGTTTGGTGTAGTTATCCTTCATGCTCTGATACCATCTGTCACGGAACCGGAATCCCAGTCCCATGAACCAAATGTATACCAAAGGCGACATGCGGAAGCGTAAAGCTTAGTATACATGAACATATAACAAGATACAAGCACCAACATAATCTCAACAATCAATAAGATATATTAAGCATCATCATTATATTAGACGATTTGAATTACATATTCAAGAGTCACTTTGTACAAGTCTGCTCATGTATACTATATCTGGATCTTACAATAAGTACACCTAGCATAGCTCACCAAGCCCATCAACCTTCTAGCCATCTCTGGACCTAAAAACAACATACGAGAAATGGGTCAACACACGAGGTGTTGAGTATGGGGCAGAAAGATACATATATGTATAAGCTTTGCATAATTTTGAAAATATTTTAAGACTAAACGAACAAGAATAAACATGTTAATTGTTTAACAAATACAAAACCATATTTTATGTCATTTCACTCCATTATACCAACAATATCAAGCATGTTTAAGGCCTTTGACCATCTTCCCGTCGGAAGGGTCCGTAAGGGTGCTCAAGCTTAGCTAACCCTTTTATACGAGAGGGACCTCAAGGACGTAACCAAGAGTTAACCCTTTATCAACAATATTATAATGGAGTTCTATATATATGTGTGTTCAAGTTATAAAACTGACGAGGCAATCATCGAGTAAGACATAGCAATACTACATGGCAATATTTGAGCAAATAGACAAGCAAGCATACAATATATGTCATTTCAAACAAGAAAGCTAGTCATATAACTAGATAAGGCCCATACCCGATTCAGAGATTCTTAACTTAACACGTCCATTACCATCTAGATCATAAGCCAACCTGATTAACAACAAGATTACATATATGCATTAGATTCTCATCATTAACCCTAATTAGATGCATTTTAGGGTTTTGGCCAAGTTAGGTTACAAGTTGCTTATTGGTTCATTAGGTGATCTTATACAGATTTAGAGGGCATCATGATGGTGTGGTTCGAGGTTCATGCCATTGTGACGTTCCATGCACTTTCTATGATCATATCAAGGTTTGAGGCATTTACATACTATCTAGGGTCAAAAGACTCACAATAGAGTAAACAAGGTCAAAGATCATCAATGAATAAGAGCCAAGCATAAGGGATGGGTTAGATCAGCAACATAAGGTCATAAGAAACATATTCAAAACAGGTGTATGTCCATTAGAAGCAATATTAGCAATTTAGGGCAAAGTTCAACATTAAAGTCCAAAGTAGGCACATATGTACAAAAAGGAGTCATTTATGAGCAATAGGGAGAGTAGGATCTTCATTTAGTTTGAGTATACATATGAGACATTGATTTAGGGATCAGGGGGTAGATTGAGCATCAAGATCCAATCATTAATCATAATCATGTGTTAAACATATTCAAAGTAGTCAAAGGCTACATCTTTAGCAATATAAGATAACTAGAAGAAGACTCAGGGTCTGGAAATATGCTCATGTCGTAGATCTTTTCGAGAGGATCAAAATGATATATTGGTTCGTTAAATTTGGCCAAGGGAGCAAGGAGTTATACATTTTTGAAGTTTCAATTAGAAACTATATAGAAGCATCATCCGAGATCATAGGAAAATACCGTTGATGAATGAGGGGGATCTGGCCCCTTGGTTTGCGATCGGACGATTGGGGAGGCACACCTGCCTTGGTACCACGCTACTGCTCCCAGTCGTGGGGCCCACATCGGCCTTGATCCTGGTCAACGGGAAGGCTAGGCTGAGTGGGGGAAGCAGTGCTCGCTGCCAGCGGTTGGATGCCGATCCAACGGCAGCTGCGCTCGTCTCCATCGCTGGTCGCCCAAAGACACCTCTGTTTCCCATGTGGGAATAGGGGAGGGACAGGGGATGGCGGCGCCCAGCCTCCAGTGGCTACTGTGCCCGCAAAAGCCCAAAAAGGAGCAGGTCGGTGGGCAGAGATCTAAAGCACGCTGGCAGTCGAGTTCTTCCAGCCGTGATAGCCACTGATGGCATGTGGGCGGAGCTTGCTGCCCACATTGGCCACCATCAACAAACCAGCTGAGGAACCAGGGAAGTACAAGGGAGGGGAAAGAAGATGAGGAGAACTAGGGTTAGATCGGAGGGGTTTATAAAGAAACAAAGAATGCTAGGGTTTAGGTTCCTTTCATTCATTGCATGGTTTGATTGCTTTCCCGATCTGACTACAGAAGGGGAAGCCTCCAGTCCTTCCATTTTGGGAAGGAGGAAGACAACTATTTAAATGGGCCGCACGTCTGATATTGGGCCCAAAAAGGGTTGAAACTCAACAAGAATAATTAAAATGTGTACAATATGAGTCAAAATTCAAATACCCATATCTTGGGCTAGGATGGTCCAAAAGAGGTAATTTTGTACCTTTGGGAAGATAAAAGAACACTCTATACTTTGAAACATATTATAGAGCAAGGTGATCATACTAATCCGGTTCAAGATTATTTACCAAGTAGTGAATCATTAAATAGTGAAATTTAGATCAAGAGAGCAAATCAAAAGTGCACATTGTGAAATTGATCATTATAGTGGCCAAATTAGAAAAATCTCAAATCTCCAATTATGAAATTGACATCAAATTCAATAATGGGCCACTTTATGAGAGAGGAACATATCACTTGAAGAGAGAGAAAAGGTCAGGTTATCACAGTTGAGGAACCAGATTTTGAGTTATGGCTTGAATCCATAAGATCCAAAATGACTTCCATGTGAACCAAATAAGGTATGACCTTAATGATAGCACTTATAGGGATAAAACCCATTAGTGAAATTGGGTCTTAAGAGTTAAGACCAACATGGATGACATTTGAAGAGTTGATTGGTTGAGATAAATTCAAGTGAGCTCAATCTGTTGAACCTGATGATTTTATTTAACCAACTGCATTAGCTATAGGCCATAAAGGATCATGTTTGCTATTGGAACTTAAAGACTATGAAAAATGGCATATGGATATTAAAACCACATTCCTAGTAGGAATAACATGAGGTTGTGTACGTGACACAACCTGAAGGGCTTTATAATTCTGTTAATGCAAATACAGTCCATAAGTTATAAGAGATTAATCAATATGATTGATTAAATACAAGCACCTCAGAACTGGAGTCTTTACTTTAATTATATAGTCAAAAAGGTTTGACTTATATATTGAAATAAGAATGGATCTGTGATTACAAATATTAGCGTATTCATATTCCACATGATGATGAGGAATAAAATGAAATTGGTGTGGAAATACCTTCTTAAAGGAATAAATATGTGATAGGAATATAGACCTGTAGAGATAGTTCTTGAAAACCTCTTAACTTGATAAAAGAGAACATACATTGGCAGTCTACGCTGTAGGATTCAGTATGTAAAGATTCAGTGGAAGAAAACTTGTCCATATTACATGGAGTTAGTCTCTCATATGCCTAGTATCCCAAATTCTTATGAAGAATGGGATCACATAGATAGATGGCTTATGCATTTGCAATTGGATCTATCATATATGTAATCATCCCATTATCTTGTATGTATCGAACATGATAACAAAATATATATTCATTCATCATCTTGTATGTATTGGACATGAAAATATGATATACTCATCGAGTTGTATGTATTGGACATGACGAGTGGATGTTTGTCTACTTCCAGTGAGATTCACCGGTTTAAGTACTTATGAAGTATTAAAGTATTAGTTTGATGGTAATAAAAGAAGAGTTGAGTATAAATGAGTTACACCGATGCAAGCTTCTGAAATGACAAAAAAATGATCGCAAAATGCAAATATATAAAGTTATATTCAATTGTAAAATAACAAGAGTTATTAAATGGAAATGTTCTGAGTAAAATTAAAAGGCCATTTAATTCTAAAAGGGAATGTCAAGTATCCTTGTATTATGAACCCTAGAGGATACAATATGGATTTAGAAGTTTATACGGATGAACTTATAGATATTCCAACCATTGATGACAAAGTAGAAATACTTAGTCAAACTATGGAGCTAATTGTTAGGCAAGGAATATCAGATTGCATATTACGGCAACTCCATCTCATGGGAAATGTCATACAGCGAGGAGATGTGAAACATGTAATATACTGACTAAAGCAAAATGTTGCTAACTCACTGGATTAGCACTAGTGCAAATGAAACATGAGGGACATGTTTAGAGATCACTAAGAATATGATTCAAAGGTGATTGATTCTAAGTGCAAGTGGGAGTATCTTGGTATGTATACTCAGAGAGTCAATCATATGATGATTAGATTCGCATATGTTCTAATTGATTTGATAAATATTAAAGGCAAGCTCCAATTTATTCTAGTTCAATTAATTGTGAGATAATGATGAAGCAGAATGAATGTCTAAGGAATGACAATACTCAATGACGTATGTCTTCAAGTACGTGACTTGAACAATGAGATCATATGAATGCTAAGAGTATATACATTCTTGTTATGTCCCTAGTCGGATGTCATTGTGGAAGGTTGACAGACAACAATGACACATCAAGACTAGAGTGTGTGTTGGTTGATGATAGTGTCTCATTGGTCATGATATATGATATCAAACCAAGCACATAGATGCATGTTGGAGAATAGTGTATCAGACAGACCCACCATGAGAGTGACACATGAAACCATTGCACTCGTCGAATGTGATTGGGTACACTTTGACGTCATCAAACACAGTCCTAAAACATGGGTTGGTATAAGGGTGATGATTGGGTGGCTTTGACGCATGAGATAGACTATGAGTGATAGATATGGAATTTGTCCCTCCTAAGGGAGTATGATGTGTAGGCCATTTGATAAGAGAGATTGAGAAAGGCATGTGCATGTACATGTGAATCAATATATGATATTAAAGTCACACATATCTCAGACAGGCTGCTCTAGTTCAAGAAACATGAATGAACGTTGAAAGGATGACAACTCCATGCCTTGAATTCCTTCAGGATATGAGAGACAAAGGAATTATACATTCACCGGAACACCAATCACAGACTGTAGGATCGAAAGTTGTTCTCCCACTTTCCTTTTCACTTGGGTAGCAATGATGTGCGACTAGGTACCACTCTTTGCTTGTGTTGTCATAAGTTAGTTATGGACGTTCACTCTCAATGTGAAATGGAACCTATAGGGTCACACACAAAGGATTAACCTGGAAGAGGAGTTTATCCATGAATGATGTTTGGATTGATTACTAAGTATTTAGGTACTCAATCCATCTTTGCATTAGTTGAAAACAAAATAGGAAAGTCAATTGCAAGCAAATCTGGGAAGTGAAATGACGGTTCACTGGGTGAACCAACCGGTTCACTAGTGAAATGACTGGTTCGCCTGCCGTAGTGCAAATTATTTATAAAATTTCAGACCCTTCTATTCTCGCACAGACTGGAAACCCTGACTCTGCCCTATACTATAAATAGAGGAGTACAGGGGGCTTCTCCAAAAGAGATAACTTAGAACATCAGTTACTGTATTGTTGTCATCTCTGGTTTTGGTAATCGAGAGAGCCCAAGCAAGTTCTACCCGTCCAGGGAGGAATAGCGAGGGAAAGACAACTACTACACAATAATTGATTGTGGGAGAGTGTGTTGGTGACTAGTACGCCGAAAGAATGGGGCAAATCCTTCTAGTCCATTCTTCAGGATGACTAGAGTTCCTGGTGATCCATGTGGACTATCTATAGAGGCGGGAGACTTCTTCCGCTCAGGAGGACGACAGTTAACCGTTGTCCGGGTCAAGATTAGGAGTTGCACAGATGTCGTCAAAGATAGGTGGTTGAAGACCGCACTTGTTGCGATGTATAGTCGTTGAGAACATAAGATCTCTAAACAGAAGAAAAAAACTACAACCCAGAAGAAAACGTCCCAGAAAATACATTAACCAGAGACTAACTATCCATTAGTCTCAACATCTGAGGAGCTACACTGACAATAAAGACCACCCACAAATTGTGCAGGCACAGAAGGAAGACGAAGGACATCCAGCCTCTGTCTACGCACCAAGCAAGGCCACACTTCAGAATTGGAGTTTATCTGTCTCAAACAGCTGCAAACCGCACTGTCTATCCTGTCATACCATCATCTCGTAGAGGACTCTAAATGCAGACTGATGACTGGAGCAATGGTCAATCCAACCATCATATCTCTCCTTCGCACATAGCAATATGATCATCCTCTGAAAATAGTGGTCGGAAAAGATACGGAGATTAATATAAAGCACCGAACAACACCAATTAGTGTCTCGTGGACTCAACGAATTAATAGCAGCAGAATCCCGGTCGCAGGGATAGACTGGAAGTAACTCCAATCCATCGCCTGGTCATCGCTAGCTACTGTTTACACAACAACAAACCAGCAAACACCTTGAAGGCGTTCATACACACAACAACCCATGAACATCAGGTGGTTAAAAACCAATGCCGAGGAAGACAGAGGCTTGCACACTGATTTTGGGCTACCGCCAGACTGCCAGACGCAGTCCAGGACTTAGACAAAGTCCAAATCGGCAGCAAAATGAAGCATGAAACTCAACCACCAGAGCAACAAAACTCCACACTAAAACAAAAACTGAGACTGGGGGAATTGGATGCTGGAGACCGCTGAAACCACACTTCACTAGCATTAAGAGCACCCACAATCTGTAAGAGAGGAAACAGGGATCGACCAACATCTTCATCCTTTGCTTCCTGGATCAGTTGCAACATCAAGTCCTGAGAGACTGGAATACTCCCAGCAGGAGGCACGCCACCGGCGCACAGCAGCTGCAACAGGGAGCTCTGGGCCATCTGCCGGATCGTCAGAGGGGGAAGGAGAAGCTCGAGCGCCCCTAATCTCCCTGCACCACACGAAGCTGACACAGGAAGGACATCATCCAAGACACCAGGAGCAGCAGGTAACCGCACGTCAACTGGCCAGATCCATGGACTGAATCCCGCGGGAAACAACATGACTCATCACTGTCTAAGTGTCGGCTTGGCCCCGACACTGACCCGCCCAAATCCGAAGACGAGGGCCAAACCAAATCAAAGGCAGAGGAGGGAGGCGTCGTCAACAGGAGCAGAGGTAAATCGCCCATTCAACGACAGCCGTCCAGCGCTCAGCCGTCATCATCGTCGCTAAGCATGTCGAGGTCGATGTCGATGATGCCTTCACAATGGATAAGACCAGCTATGGGCTCGGGGGAGGAGGGATCTGGAGACTGAAGAGGAGATCAAGGGATCCCTTTTTCCTTCGCCTGGATGGAGCAGCCGCATAGGGGACGGATCTAGGCCACGACTCCTCTCCACCCATCACTCATAGACGTGGTGGAGTCGAAAAAGTCAAACCGCCGAATCGCAACTGGATCTGGCTCCACAGTGGCGCATCGCATCACCTCCTCTACCCAACCAAGCATCGACCCAAAACAAGCTGTAGGGCGAGAAATCGACACAGGACTCCTGCTCCATCAGCACCTGAGATCCGCTACCACCTTCAGATCCTGACCTTCCGAGGTTGGGCCAGGGGGAGGAAGGCACCGAGGAGGCACCCCCTCCCCCCAGCGGCGGCCACCGGAGAAGAAGACTAGAGAGAAGGCGGAGCAAAAACCTAAAGAGAGAGAGAGGAGCCGGTCCCCTCTGTGCTTATGTAAGTTTAATAGTCCTTATTTTATATAAAAATATATCATGGTTTAAAAATTATAAATAAAATAATTTTCTCTCTCATTAAAATTTCTCAAAATATATATTAATATTAGTCTTATTGGAATGTATTTTTATAAGGAATCTAATAGCTTTTATTTCATAAAAATATCATCACAATTCAAAAGTTATAAGTAAACAAATTTGTTTGTTTATTACATAACCTCCACCAACCACCCAATTAGTGTCCACCACGTCATCATTTCAAATCAACATTCCCCCAGCCTTTTGTGTGGATCAGTATGTTGCTGCAGGCCGTCACATGTCAGTTGTTGATTAGAGCGGGAAGGAAAGTAGGAGAGGAGGGAACTACATGAGTCAAAAGTGATTTTGAGTTGCATGTGACCCATGCGTAAGCGAGCGTGAACTTACCCAAATTTTAGTCATATCTTATACAATTTGAATCTATAATTTAAACACATGAAAGGTTAAATTGATGCAACAGATTTTTAAGTTAGGATACATTCTTTTAAAACAATAAGTTTTCACTCATTTTTCTCATAAGTGTATATATCTAACCTAAACTAATCATTCGACAATCAATTGTCTAATAAAGTTTTTTTGATCAATTTGATCGATTGGTGGCTATTGTAAAATGGTATCATGCTTAGATTTTTCGCATAGACATCCTTGATAGGATCCTTTATAACACCACCTCCGGCGTGCAAGACATTTTCTTACTCCTTCCGTGGAATTCCAGCAGGGAATCAAACTCCAAACTGCAACTAGCAAACTAATATACTGACCAGTCGAACAAATGATAAGCACATAATTATCTAACATTATAGCCTATCAAGGGACGCGTTTACTAGTTCCAATGCAAATTAGCTGCCCTTACGACATAAAAAGTGGACGTAATACATAAAAACAGATTGAATCTCCAGCCAAAAGTAACCAAATAGCTGGCCCCAGAAAGCCTAATACCGGGTGCTCAAAGTTTAAATTCTTGCTGTGGGTTGTGTTAAAACTAGGATTGGCAAAACAAGACTTGACCCGAATAACTCTGAATTTTAAGCGGATTTAGGGTTTAAGGTTTTTTGACCCGAACCCAAAGAACCTGAAATTAATTTAAGGTCGGGTCAAGATTTGGACTTTGGACCCGAGTTGACAAATTCAGAACTATATTTTCAAATAAAATTACAAAATACTATATTATAAGACACCTAATAGCCTATTAAATTACTAGTCCATCAATCGTGAAGTTTATTTTGAAAATCCTACGTGGTTTATTGATTTGTATGATTTATTATACTAATTATATAATGAATTTGTATTTAAAACTTTCGAACAAATTACAATAAACTTTATATGTTTTTCTCAATCACAATGTAAGTTTATCAAAATGTAATTTTTAACTACATTTAAAAATTATCAATGATTAGACAAATCATAGTATTTTTATATATTGTTCACTTACTATTAGATTTACGTGTCAGACTCGATAAAGTTATTTGCGGGTCAGGTTAGCATCAACGATTTCCTTTTGTTTCTTTTTTTTTAGAAAGTGTGGGTCAGAACCCAAAATAAAACACACCCAACCCGAACCCAATTGCCACCCCTAGTTCAAACAATATAACTAAGCCATTACGACAGCAGCACACACAAAATCAGTACATTCAGGTGCATTGTAACAATCAGTGCTATCGTAATATTGAAACAAAAATCGCTATTATCCTAACATTGAAACAGATTTAAGAAACATAGTCCAGTGACATTTAGATAAGCAGCATGACAAACTTAGACGTCCGGGTACACCATCAGATTACTTATTTCCATCGAACTTGAGCGTTCCTTCTTGTACAGCATTCCATAGAGATGGCATCCTGTCAAGGTACATCATCGCCAGAGGAATTGAAGCCTTCTAGTGTAGCATTGCATAGATATGACTATCATACGAGCATGCTCAACTCCAATTATTCATCATTATCAACTCAATGTCTTGCTTCATGGAAGCCATTCGTAGAGAGCTGGACTCATCAGGGAGTCTGCATTTTATCGCTTTTCCTGGTTACAACAAGCAAAAAATTATATTAAGGAGTCTATATCAAGGCTCAGAGTTGTACGACTACAAAACCGAAACAAATTATACCGCGTAGCCACCTTTCTCGCGTTTCCTCTGCTGCTGAACTCTAGCTTGTTTACCCCACAGTCTAACCCATGTAGAAGACTTGTGGTTAGCTGATGCAGTCCAAGTTCTCCTGGCATTCATCGGCTGGAAGCTATTTTTAATGAACGTTGAGCCTTATATAAATGGGCATTGAGTAACGCATTTGATAAAAACTGAATAGCCATGCTTTTCATTCAGAGATCCAAGGAGAAAAATGAAAAATTTCAGGCCCTTGAAGTCAGAACCCCATTCCCCAGCTCATTTGCATCAGTCACGTGACTCACTGATGTCTCCCCAACACTCGTGTTACAGTTCTAGTGGACAACAGCTATATCCATATGCCTTGGTTTGATGCACAGCTCATTTGCATCAGTCACGTGACTCACTGATGTCTCCCCAACACTCGTGTTACAGTTATAGTGGACAACAGCTATATCCATATGCCTTGGTTTGATGCACAGACTGCCAGACTGGCAGCCACAAATCAAGTGCAGTACTTATAACCGTGTAAATGACCAAGACAGCATTATCATTCGTCTATACAACCATGCATCATTATCCCATCAACCATGTGAATGGGAATGGGTGACTGATGTGCCATTGTTGTAATTGTTGGCTGTTTTGGAAGGAATATTTGCACAAATTCATCTAATCTGCACAGGTAGGTATGTGCCAATGTTTATTGAGCTAAACGATGAAAGAATTCCCAACGGCAACCATTGACCATATGCTAATAGCACCAAATTAAAGTATCGTGTGGTTTAAGGATGATATGCCCGCATTGCCACAGGTGAAGAAAGCATATATCACCACGAGGCATTGAGCCACATTGGTCATATGAGAGCTACTCAGGGGCCATTTGGGTAGCTCATTTGTAACTGCCGAAGTAGTTAACGAGTGATGCGATTTTGACTATCCAATTAACAAATTGCATTCCTAATTATTGCATATGGATGACTGAAGGATTTTGAAATACAGTAAGTACGAGTGCTACATTTTTAATCAGCTCATTTGGTAAACAAGTATTTAGAATGCAGTATTTATCTTAATCCCACCATTTATATACTTAAATCACAACAAAATGTATAAACAATTCCCAGTTTAATGGACATATAACAAGTCGATCGGGTATAAAACAAGCGCATTCAAATTAAACCACAATATATAAAATGATTTCTTATTTCATAACCCATCACCTTTTACCTCATCAACATAAACCACAATTACAACTCTCAACATAAGGAGCCGTTTGGATACTGTATTCCAACGCGGCATTGTAGTTGGCTATGGTATTTTAAATACTGCAGTTTTAAATGTGTCGTCTGGATACTCACGCCGGTATTCGTCAAGTTCTGGTATTTTACTGCCCGGTATTTTCCTGTACAAGAAGTGGCCCATCTAAAGTCCGCCGAAATCGGCGGCATTCAGAATACCAGAGCCGACGACAGAGAGTCCCGCTCCCCCGTTACCTCTCTCTTCCATCCGCAACCGTCTCTCCTCCTTTTCCGTCACCTTCGGTCGCACGCGTTCCGTAGCTCCAGTCAGTTTTCCTTCCCGTATGTTTCTCTTCGGCGCCCAGGTAGGTGATCTGCTGGGCAGCACACCATACTTCACCTTCCTCCACCTTTTGTCACTCATCCTTTTCTGTGTCTCTTTGTTCCCCTTCTGTATCTCCTCCTTTCAACCAAACGATGTCGTGTGAAGTTCGGACAATTGTTAATTGCTGCAGTTTAAATCCTTGAACTCGTAATCACTGCTGCATTTATAAATAGGGCACCCAAACGGCCCCTAAATCATAACCAAATGATTGAAATAATCCACATTATCTCCAGATTAACACAACAATAAAAAACACATCCATGAAAACACATTTCAAAGCCCACATAATCCACATTGTCACAACACATTGTCTCAAAAGTCAACATAAACTACAGCAACACATTGTCCATACATAACACGTTAACAATAACCACAATGGTAAAAAAAATACACAAAAAGTAGGACTAGTTGTAGCACCAAAATGGGCTGCCAAATACTGACTTGTTTGCTGGAATATGCCTCCAAATGAAGATTTTTGAATAAGGAAGAACCTACATAAATGCAAAATTTCCAGTCAGTGATTACCACAACTTGTCAACATATGACTAGAAAGAATCATGTACAACTCAATGAATTGTAGCTGTAGTTGCTCCATTTTTACCCGTCATAAAATAAAGACAAAAACAGAGGGATTGGTGATCGGGCAAAACCATATATCTGTGACAACACACCGGACGAATGCATACAGCAAAAGAGGTAATATAACATAGGGAGATAAACATAACATAACTAGAATACATATGAATATGAGGTAAACAGTAGAACAAACAACCAAAACTCCAACATAACACAAGCACCAACAGAGTCACCACAATAACAAACATAACATAACATAGGCAGCATACACATAATCTATCATAATACTGCAGGCGTTTGTTATTCCTCGTCTCAAAACTGTTGCACTATAATAACCAGTTGGCCTGATCATCTCAAACTCCACCTAATCAGCACGCCTAACAAACGCAAAAGAGGTACACCGGCAGCTCCACTGCCCCCTGCTACTACTATAGGTACACCGGCAGATTTATATATTAATACTTACGGAAGCAACCAAACAAATATGAACCAGGTAACTCCACTGCCTACTAGGCTACTACTACCAAAACATGGAACACGTACACTGTTATCTTCCCATGTCTACCTGCTTCTCTTCCCACCATCAATAACCAACAGCCGCAACAACACAATCCATAGATGCAAAAAAACTTATAAGCAAAGCATAATTATAAAAGCAATAGAAGTATAGAACTGAACACGTATCTGCAAAGTGGGACAGCAGCAACAGGTTATTTTTTATCTCAAGCAGTGACCTATACCCTGTACCCAAAGCAGTGATACATTTCACTAACACCACCGATGATGCTAACAAAAACTCATACCTACAGATTAACATCCATCTACGATTTTTCAACTACGGCGTGGACCTTCAACTTCACAAACGGCACACCATTAAGAAATTTGTGTTTTGCAATAGGTTTTTTATGTGGAGCCTAATATCAAAGCTGAAGAACAAACCCATAGACTAGACCAAACAAAAAGACAAAATAAACTCATAACAAAGGCACTTTTGTAGCAGAAAATACTAAATCTGGCATAACAAAGGCACAGATCAAGATAGCCCCTTAGCACTAAAAAACAAGAGATACTTAAAAAAGGCATGGGACAGACAGATCTCGCAACCAACTAAACTGGATACACGCACCCAAACGACATGATTGTAAATGCAGCATTTAAAATGTCTAATCAGACTACAATACCTCAGCCTAATACTCATCCAAAGGCCCCTTATAGATTATAATCAACTAGGAGAAGGCCAACACAACCTTGGTTGGAATTTCATATTGAGGATATTGAAGTTATATCAGAATGGAAATACAAGACCTTTTCAGTTGATATACCGGTGAATCCTAAAAGACATGAGATTTCAAATATTGCAACTCTTCTGGCTTACCTTCTTTTCGGACACAGGACATTTTTGGAAGGCTGCAACCGCCCGCCAGCTGGGGACTTAGACTGAATTTCATTCATTTGTACACTGCAACAAAGGAACCCTCCAGTGAGTCGAATAAGAAAGACAGTTATTTGTCAAACAGTAAAAACTAAAAAAATATAGCCCTGCAAAGGCAGGCATCTGACTTAAAATACATACATACAGTAATGTAATTCTACTGAATTAAAAAGGAATAATTCTCATTCATCAACTGTGTTTTAAATAGCCGACAACTGGGGGGAATCTCTCTCTTAATCCCAACTGTGTTTTAAACAAAGACCCAATATAGCCTCTATATAGGTATCTGAAAGAAAAACTTAATGGGCGGCAGCTAATGTGGGACTAAACCACCGCACTTTACAAAAGCCTAAAATAAAAAGAAAGATATAATAAAATAATTTAAACTAGATTTTTTTTAAAATAATGCAAATTGGAAAAAAAAATCCTTAAAATAATGTAAATTGGGAAAAAGCCTAACTAACGACACCGACGACGTCGGCGTCCGTAAGTGTGTAAAGGCGGAGCCTGTCCTACATCAACTCCCCTCGACTATAAAAAACTTGACTCCTACGAGTCAGTGTTGAGGTAGAGCTCAAGAAGATATGCATCCATGCGATGGAATTTCTCACCGGTGATCCACGTGGCGTATACTGGATAACGGCCTATCCAACGAACCAAGAAACAACGTACGGTGCCCTTGCTGGTGAGGATGGTCTGGTTATCCAAGACAGTGTCGATGGACTCAGGTGGCTGCTAAGGAAGTCGAGGTAGAGGAGGTATAGTTGTTGAAAGTGGTGAAGCACAGTGACGATCTGAAGAACCTGGCACAAGAGGTGGAGGGGCCTCAAATAGGCCACGATAAAACTTGGCGCTAGAGGCAGAAAGATCCTCCACAATGAATACTGCCCAAATGCCCCAATTTGTTGGCAAATTCAGTACATAGGCATTGGTTCCCTGTCGACTAAGTATTTGGAAAGGTCATGACGCTCTACCATGAAGTTTCTTGAAAGAATTATTGGGGTAGCGCTCAGGACGCACACGTACTAATACATAATCTCCCACATTAATTTCTTAAAACTTGTCGTGCGGATCTGCAGAAAGCTTGTAGTTTTCATAAGACAAAATAAGTTTTTGGCGAATCTCGGTGTGCAAAACATGAATGTGCTGGGAAAATGTCTCAACGGTGTGGGAAGGGTGGTCGGTAGTGGACATAGGTACAAGATTTATAGGCTGGCAGTGCTTGTAACCGTTGACAACTTCAAAAGGGCTCTTTCCTGTGGATCGATTAATAGAACTGTTGCAAACAAATTCAGCATTTGGTAGCAATAAGACCCAATTGCCTAAATGTTCACCCACAAGACATCGCAGGAGGTTACCGAGCTCTTATTAACCAGCTCAGTTTGACCATCAGTTTGAGGGTGTTTCCCATAAAGTCCTATAAAAGTAGCTAACAAACTTAACATCATGGTCAGAGACTATGGTGGTGGGAAGACCATGTAGCTTGACTACCTCATTAAAGAAAAGGCGGGCGATATAAGAGGTGTCGGTGTCTTACTACAGACAATGAAGTGGGTCATCTTAGAAAAACGATCCACAATTATAAACACAGAGTCATGGCAACGTAAAGTGCGGGAAAGACACAGAATAAAATCCATACTTAGGTCCTTCCAAGGCTCACAGGGAATAGAGAGAGGAGTGTAAAGGCATGTATTTCGTCTTATGGTTTTTGTCAATGAAGTGGGTCATCTTAGAAAAACGATCCACAATTATAAACACAGAGTCATGGCAACGTAAAGTGCGGGAAAGACACAGAATAAAATCCATACTTAGGTCCTTCCAAGGCTCACGGGGAATAGAGAGAGGAGTGTAAAGGCATGTATTTCGTCTTATGGTTTTTGTCAATTGACAAGTACGACACTGATACATGATGTGAGCGACATCATGACGTAAAGAAGGCTAACAAAATCTAACACTCACCAGAGCGGTGATCTTACTCTTATCCCTACAAAAATGACTAATGAGGCCACCAACATGTAATTCCCAAATGAGAAAGTCACAAACTGAAATGGAAAGACTACATAACCACGTCGCGTAATAGAAATTCATCAATTATGATAAAATGAGAAGCTTGGTCAGGTGTGCTACCTAGGAGGTCAGAATATATAATTCCAAAGTCGGGACAAGTGGGATATTGATGTTTTAGACAGTTGAAGCCCATAACTTCAACGCTCATAAACTATAGGGTGGTCAAGCTACGACTGAGAGCATTTGCAGCCTTATTTTAAACACCAAAGCGGTGTCTGAGAACAAAAGTGTACTTTCTGAAGAAACACACACCATTTGGTGTGACGAACACTTAAATTCTTTTGGGAATTCAGGAAGCGAAGGGTCTGATGGTCAGACCAGAAGATGAACTCCACGTAAAGAAGATAGTGCCTCCAATGACGTAGAGATTGTACAACAACGTAGAATCATTTATCATAAGTGGAGTATTTACGCTTTACATCATTGAGTTTCTCACTAAAAAAGGCAATCGGGTGCCCATCTTGGCTCAGAATGCCACCAACGCCAACACTGAAAGTATCACATGATACCTCAAACGGGAGTGAGAAATCAGGAAGGCAAAGAACAAGAGCTTCAGATAGTTTTGACAGCCTCAAAAGGTCGCCTAGCGACTGGCGCCCACTCTAATTTATCACACTTCATTAAAAAGTGAGAGGAGCCATAATGGTGTTGAATCCTCGAACAAAGCAACGATAAAAAGCAACCACTATGTGAAAGGTGCGCAACTCAGAGATTGTAGTGGGTTGGAGCCAATCAATGATACCTTTGGTTTTGGCATGGTCAGCCTCAATGCCAGTAGAGAATACGGAGTACCCAAGGAAAAGAACTTTATCTTGAAGAAAAGAACACTTCTTTAGATCGAAATACAATTTCTCAGTGTGAAGTGTGTTGACAGTAAGTCGGAGATTAGACATGTGTTCGTCGTTAGTCTTACTAAAAATCAAAATATTATCAAAGCATACCACCACAAATCTACTGATGAATGGTTACAGCACATGGTTCATGACTCTCATGAAGGTGTTGGGTGTTGCACAGGCCAAATGACATGTCTAGTGCTTTGAAGGTCGTCTTCCATAAATGAGACTCCTTAACACGGATCTGGTGATAACGGCTACGGAGGTCAATCTTGGAGAAATAGTGGGATCTCGTCAATAGACCAATAATGTCGTCAAAGTGTGGAATAAGGCAATGATATTTAACAATGATCTTATTGATGGGTCAATAATCTAAGCACATTCTTCAACTACCATCCTTCTTGGGGGCAAGGAGAGCAGAATGAATCCTTTGAGAAGGAGGGCATCAACATAGCATTTCAATTCAGCATGCTCAATTGGGTTCACGCGGTAATGAGGTCGAACACGTATCTGCAAAGTGGGACAGCAGCAACATGTTATTTTTTATCTCAAGCAGTGACCTATACCCTGTACCCAGTGGCGGATCCAGAGATCCGATGTGGGTGAGGCCAAAATGTAGTAACTAAAAAAGAGCTTTGTCCCTTATATTTGTCATTAACAAAAACATAAAAACAAACGACATAACCACTATCCTAATTCAAACTAAGAAAATTGTATTTTCTATTACATAATATTAAGTGTAGAAAAGAGTCAAATAAATATCATCGTCTTAGGTATGAAAATATTTTATAATGTAATGCACATATTTTCATTTAAAAGGATATTTATATACATGCAACAAAACAAAATCAAGTTTGCTTAACTTTATAATGTGATTCAGTTGTTGAAAAAATGATCATTCATATTTTTTGTAATGTGTAATACATGGATGAAGGTTAATCCAATGCAATGAGACTAGATTTACTTAGTTTCATGATGTGTTAATTTTATAAAATTACATATGTTAGAAAAGTATGACATGAGAGAACTTGTGCATATAGAGATACAAAACCAATCTTAACTCTACATTATAGAACTTGGTTGGGATTAGAAACACTAATTTATTGACTAGCATTGGATGTAAAATTAAATTGGACCATTGAATCTAACATAATCAGATATACTAACCACACTTTAATTTTATTTTGGGAGACACTTTTTAATTAGACTTAAAAAATCTTTTCATACGGGGGGTTCTAAGGTTATTGGAATAATTGCAAAATAAATATGTAAAATTTGATATTGCAATTTGACTAAACCAATGTAAATATTTAGATGGCTTGAGTTATGTAAGTATGTTATCTCACCATAATAATGTAGTATTCATGTCTAAAGTGGTTATACTAATGTTTAATAATTAAAACTACTTCTTTAAAATTAACAAATAAGTCTGTTATATTTTTGTTTAATTTTAGTAGAATTACCTTTATGTGTTGTCTAGATATTTTTAATATTCTCTGATGTGAAATGATATTAAGTTACGGTTAATAATATGTTTGATGTCTTGATAGATATAATGAGAAGGGATTGGATTGTGCAAGAATTTTTTATTGTGGAAGAAAGTTCACAATATTAAGTTATGATAATGTTTGTCATGGTTAACTAAACTTGATCCTAGATGAACCCACAACAAATCAATAAAAGGTGGTAGACGAGGACATGATAAATTGTGAAAGATGAACTGAATTATAGTGAGAAAAAACTTGGTTCCCTTTCTACACAATATTTTATAAGCAGATACTATTATCGGAAAGGCGACAAATATAAATTAAAAAAATAGAGTACGATCAAAATAATTGGTATATGTTGTTTTACATCTAGCCTTTCAACAAGATATACAAGTATTTATTTATTTAAGTAGACTATTAAAAGTAGACAAGAAAATGAAAACATCAATTATTATTATTATGAGATGATGATTATATGAAATGGTCAAAGTTTTTTAAACATCAAGGATATGTTTCTAGAAAAGAACGTCAATTGACTTAATATAATAAACATTCAGTTGCTATTCAATTAACTGAAAAAGCGTGGCATGTTCTTTTCCACACAACACTTCAACTCCTCTCTCCCTTCCCCTCTCTCTCCCTCTTCCACTATCTCTCCTTCTCATACGCACACGTCATGATTTCTTTTTCATTTGTTTAACTAAATAACTATTGATACTTCATATGTAAAAATCAGATACGAGGTGTTGTTCAGCCATTTAACTTCGCGTTCAAACGGCATCATGCCTTCCTATTCAACCGTTATCGTGGGGCAACGTGTGTGGCCGTTGGGAAGAAGAAAGGGTCAATCATTAAATCGAAATTAAATTCATGATGACAGGGTGAGGCCAAAGTGTGTGCCATTGAGTAGTGGAATGGACGAATCATTAAATTAAAGTTAATTTTGTAATGGCAGGGTGAGGCCAAGACCTCAGGTGGCCGCTATGTAGGTCCGCCACTGCCTGTACCCAAGCAGTGATACATTTCACTAACACCACCGATGATGCTAACAAAAACTCATACCTACAGATTAACATCCATCTACGATTTTTCAACTACGGCGTGGACCTTCAACTTCACAACGGCACACCATTAAGAAATTTGTGTTTTGCAATAGGTTTTTTATGTGGAGGCTAATATCAAAGCTGAAGAACAAACCTATAGACTAGACCAAACAAAAAGACAAAATAAACTCATAACAAAGGCACTTTTGTAGCAGAAAATACTAAATCTGGCATAACAAAGGCACAAATCAAGATAGCCCCTTAGCACTAAAAAACAAGAGATACTTAAAAAGGCATGGGACAGATCTCGCAACCAATCTAAACTGGATACACGCACCCAAACGACATGATTGTAAATGCAGCATTTAAAATGTCTAATCAGACTATAATACCTCCGTCAAATACTCATCCAAAGGCCCCTTATAGATTATAATCAACTAGGAGAAGGCCAATACAACCTTTTTTTTTAAAAAAAAAATTGGCCATTCTATTCATCCCGTGGCCTGGGCTTGATCCTGAGACCTCTCGCTAACAAACCGAGTGTCTAACCATCTTGGTGTCTTCTGTTAGACAAGGCCAACACAACCTTGGTTGGAATTTCATATTGAGGATATTGAAATTATCATAATGGAAATACAAGACATTTTGAGTTGATATACCGGTGAATCCTAAAAGACATGAGATTTCAAATATTGCAACTCTTCTGGCTTACCTTCTTTTCGGACACAGGACATTTTTAGAAGGCTGCAACCAACCGCCAGCTGGGGACTTAGACTGAATTTCATTCATTTGTACACTGCAACAAAGGAACCCTCCAGTGAGTCAAATAAGAAAGACAGTTATTTGTCAAACAGTAAAAACTAAAAAATATAGCCCTGCAAAGGTAGGCATCTGACTTAAAACACATGCATATAGTAATGTAATTCTACTGAATTAAAAAGGAATAATTCTCATTCATCAACTATGTTTTAAATAGCCGACAAGGAGTGACTCAAGTGGTCAAGCACGGTGTCCCCTAAAAAAGGGACCCGGGTTTGAATCCCAGTTGCCGTCTTGATTTACCACCCTCCCAGACGTTCAGCCTCTACCACGGGCATGGTAGGGGGGATCTCTCTCTTAATCTCAACTGTGTTTTAAACAAAGACCCAATATAGCCCTCTATATAGGTATCTGAAAGAAAAACTTAATGGGCGACAGCTAATGTGGGACTAAACCACCGCACTTTACAAAAGCCTAAAATAAAAAGAAAGATATAATAAAATAATTTAAACTAGTTTTTTTTTAAAATAATGCAAATTGGAAAAAAAAGCCTTAAAATAATGTAAATTGGGAAAAAACCTAACTAACGACACCGACGACGTCGGCGTCCGTAAGTGTGTAAAGACGGAGCCTGTCCTACATCAACTCCCCTCGACTATAAAAAACTTGACTCCGACGAGTCAGTGTTGAGGTAGAGCTCAAGAACATATGCATCCATGCGATGGAATTTCTCATCGGTGATCCACGTGGCGTATACTGGATAACGGCCTATCCAACGAACCAAGAAACAACGTACGGTGCCCTTGCTGGTGAGGATGGTCTGGTCATCCAAGACAGTGTCGATGGACTCAGGTGGCTGCTAAGGAAGTCGAGGTAGAGGAGGTATAGTTGTTGAAAGTGGTGAAGCACAATGACGATCTGAAGAACCTGGCGCTAGAGGTGGAGGGGCCTCAAATATGCCACGATAAAACCTGGCGCTGGAGGCAGAAAGATCCTCCACAATGAATACTGCCCAAATGCCCCAATTTGTTGGCAAATTCAGTACATAGGCATTGGTTCCCTGTCGACTAAGTATTTGGAAAGGTCATGGCGCTCTACCATGAAGTTTCTTGAAAGAATTATTGGGGTAGCGCTCAGGACGCACACGTACTAATACATAATCTCCCACATTAATTTCTTAAAACTTGTCGTGTGCATCTGCAGAAAGCTTGTAGTTTTCATAAGACAAAATAAGTTTTTGGCGAATCTCGGT
Organism: Alisma plantago-aquatica; assembly: GCA_963693085.1. Classification (NCBI taxonomy): domain Eukaryota; kingdom Viridiplantae; phylum Streptophyta; class Magnoliopsida; order Alismatales; family Alismataceae; genus Alisma; species Alisma plantago-aquatica. The sequence continues at coordinate 920,190,002 of OY856413.1, read as the reverse complement.
GTGCAAAACATGAATGTGCTAGGAAAATGTCTCAACGGTGTGGGAAGGGTGGTCAGTAGTGGACATAGGTACAAGATTTATAGGCTGGCAGGGCTTGTAACCATTGACAACTTCAAAAGGGATCTTTCCTTTGGATCGATTGATAGAATTGTTGCAAACAAATTCAGCATTTGGTAGCAATAAGACCCAATTGCCTAAACGTTCACCCACAAGACATCGCAGGAGGTTACCGAGCTCTTATTAACCAGCTCAATTTGACCATCAGTTAGAGGGTGTTTCCCATAAAGTCCTATAAAAGTAGCTAACAAACTTCACATCATGGTCAGAGACTATGGTGGTGGGAAGACCATGTAGCTTGACTACCTCATTAAAGATAAGGCGGGCGATATAAGAGGCGTCAGTGTCTTACTACAGACAATGAAGTGGGTCATCTTAGAAAAACGATCCACAACTACAAACACAGAGTCATGGCAACGTAAAGTGCAGGGAAGACACAGAATAAAATCCATACTTAGGTCCTTCCAAGGCTCATGGTGAATAGAGAGAGGAGTGTAAAGGCATGTATTTCGTCTTATGGTTTTTGTAAATTGACAAGTACGACACTGATACATGATGCGAGCGACATCATGATGTAAAGAAGGCTAACAAAATCTAACACTCACCAGAGCGGTGATCTTACTCTTATCCCTACAAAAATGACTAATGAGGCCACCAACATGTAATTCCCAAATGAGAAAGTCGCAAACTGAAATGGAAAGAATAGATAACCACGTCGCGTAATAGAAATTCATCAGTTATGATAAAATGAGAAGCTTGGTCGGGTGTGCTACCTAGGAGGTCAGAATATATAATTCCAAAGTCGGGACAAGTGGGATATTGATGTTTTAGACAGTTGAAGACCATAACTTCAACGCTCATAAACTATAGGGTGGTCAAGCTACGACTGAGAGCATTTGCAGCCTTATTTTAAACACCAAAGCGATGTCTGAGAACAAAAGTGTACTTTCTAAAGAAACACACACCATTTGGTGTGACGAACACTTAATTCTTTTGGGAATTCAGGAAGCGAAGGGTCTGATGGTCAGACCAGAAGATGAACTCCAGGTAAAGAAGATAGTGCCTCCAATGACGTAGAGATTGTACAACAACGTAGAATCATTTATCATAAGTGGAGCATTTACGCTTTACATCATTGAGTTTCTCACTAAAAAAGGCAATTGGGTGCCCATCTTGGCTCAGAATGCCACCAACGCCAACACTGAAAGTATCACATGATACCTCAAACGGGAGTGAGAAATCAGGAAGGCAAAGAACTAGAGCTTCAGATAGTTTTGACAGCCTCAAAAGGTCGCCTAGCGACTGGCGCCCACTCTAATTTATCACACTTCATTAAAAAGTGAGAGGAGCCATAATGGTGTTGAATCCTCGAACAAAGCAACGATAAAAAGCAACCACTCTGTGAAAGGTGCGCAGCTCAGAGATTGTAGTGGGTTGGAGCCAATCAATGATACCTTTGGCTTTGGCATGGTCAGTCTCAATGCCAGTAGAGAATACAGAGTAGCCAAGGAAAAGAACTTTATCTTGAAGAAAAGAACACTTCTTTAGATCGAAATACAATTTCTCAGTGTGAAGTGTGTTGAAAGTAAGTCGGATATTAGACATGTGTTCGTCGTTAGTCTTACGAAAAATCAAAATATCATCAAAGCATACCACCACAAATCTACTGATGAATGGTTACAGCACATAGTTCATGACTCCCATGAAGGTGTTGGGTGTTGCACATGCCAAATGACATGTCTAGTGCTTTGAAGGTCGTCTTCCATTCATGAGACTCCTTAACACGGATATGGTGATAACGGCTATGGAGGTCAATCTTGGAGAAATAGTGGGATCCCGTCAATAGACCAATAATGTCGTCAAAGTGTGGAATAAGGCAATGATATCTAACAGTGATCTTATTGATGGGTCAATAATCTAAGCACATTCTTCAACTACCATCCTTCTTGGGGGCAAGGAGAGCAGAATGAATCCTTTGAGAAGGAGGGCATCAACATGGCATTTCAATTCAGCATGCTCAATTGGGTTCACACGGTAATGAGGTCGATTGGGGAGCGAAGACCCTAATCAACTCAATCTCATGTTGAATATCCCACAAAGGGAGGAGCTCATCGAGAAGGTTTGTGGGTGTCATGTATTTGAACTCGTCGAGAAGGGAGACAAGTTTCGGAGGTGGGAACTGAAAATCAGACATAGGAGTGGATTATTTGATATATATAGCGCATACATGCATCGCAACTGGCTTATTCTGACTATCTTCAGGTGACAAAGTGTACAGAGTGTTGGGATTTGGAGGTCTGGGGGTCTGGCGATGGATTTGTTTCGTAGGAGAGATGAATCAAATAGGTGCTAACTATATGTGTTTGCCTTTGTGCTTAAGGTATAAATATTGGAACGTCCCTCATTGCGGGCATCTAGTCATATATTCAAGGACATCGAAGAATAACATGGCCAACATCCATAGGTAACACATCACACCAAATGTGGTCTCAATTAGCACCTAGAGTGATGGGCACAAGGCATTGTTGGGTGATGGGAAAGATAATTTGGTTCACCCAATGGACTTTATGTGGTTGAGGATGGGCCTTTAGGCGCAACTCTATGCACTTCAACCCATGGGGTAAAATGTTCTATGAATTGTCACCGTCAATGAGTAATTTGCAACTTTACCAATGTGTTTGAAGAAGGTTTGGAAAGGGGTGGTGTGTTTCCATTCATCCCCTTCCAAAGGGACAACTAGAATATGCATGACCCAAAGATATGACGGATCGTAATATAATTGTAATCGGTGTCATCATCAGAAACGTTCAGTGGTAGGAAATACATCTTTATATTCAATGTCATCCTCAAGTGTTGTATTAGGAGAATCGGAGGACACAAAAAGAGCACGATGAGGTAATTGGACAGCTAGATGAGTCGTGATGTGACAATGAAAGTATTTGATGTGACAATGAAAGCATTCACGACCTCACGAAGGAGGCCGGATTGAAGTTGTCACTACCTCCTTGCTTTTACTGGAGGAAGGGGTTGAAGAACTCTAGGGAGGTGGTTGAGGTAGAGGATAGGCAGAGCGAGATGGGGTAGCGGAAGGGGGTGGTGTGTTTCCATTCATCCCCTTCCAAAGGGACAACTAGAATATGCATGACCCGGAGATGTGACAGATCGTAATATAATTGTAATCGGTGTCGTCATCAGAAACGTTCATAGGTAGGAAATACATCTTCATATTCAATGTCATCCTCAAGTGTGGTATTAGGAGAATCAGAGGACACAAAAAGAGCACGATGAGGTAATTGGACAGCTAGATGAGTCGTGATGTGACAATGAAAGCATTCACGACCTCACGAAGGAGGCCGGATTGAAGTTGTCACTACCTCCTTGCTTTTACTGGAGGAAGGGGTTGAAGAACTCTAGGGAGGTGGTTGAGGTAGAGGATAGGCAGAGCGAGATGGGGTAGCGGAAGGGTTATTGGTTGAGCGAGTACGTTGTCAAAAATGAGAAAAGGAAGGACCACAAGAAATGGGTTGTAGGTAACTCTCTACCTTTTGGGCACGAAGCGTCGTTCAAGGAGTCATATTGTTATAATTCCATTTCTCTTTAATATAAGGGTGTAAACGGTGCACAAAACGAGCGGCCAGTTGCCAATTGAAATCATTGTGAGTACAACAACCCTTAGCTTCCTCAAATCGTTCCATATACTCCTGAACTAATGATGACCCTTGGCTAAGGACCATCCTATTAGAAAGTTGTCTTTGGTATTGAGAGGGTACATAGCGCTCGCATAGCTTAGTCTTATCTCATCCCAAAATAGGATAGGAGGTTGAACAGTACGCCCCATGTCGTGTTAGACATCTTGCCAATATCGCTTGGTCGACCATTCGAGTTTCATCTTAGCAAACCTAATCCTTTGGGCGTCAGTCATGTCATATCAATATAATGTTTTAAAAAGCGTGAAGCGGGAGGCGTGAGGACGAGACTTTGCAGCCGATTAAGCGGCAGGCGGGCGATTAAGCGGGCGATTTTTGGAAAAGGGAATGCTTAAAATCTTATATATTTATATACAAAATTACATGTATGTGTATATAAAATATATACATCTAAGGAAATCAGTAATACTAACCAGTAGTATCAATTAGTATTGAACGAAATCTGTAAGAAAATCAGTAAAATCAGTAAAACCATTAGAAGTATAATAGAGTAATACGATATTTACTTGGATATATTACAGCAATACCCTATTACATACAGCTTACATACAAAGTTTGCATTCTAAAGTAGGACTAGGTATATCATAGAACATTTAATGTATACATGCTTCATATATTATACTCAATACTTATTAGATTATATATTTAATTAACATTACATGCTTACAACAGTTTTTTTCAAAAAGCGAAAAAAGCGGGGAAAAAAGGGCAAAAAAGTGGGAAAAAAGCGGGAAAAAGCGGGTGAAGCGGGAAAAAAGCAGGCGCTTTTCTTCAAACCGAGTAAGTGGGCGCTTAAGGGCAAAATTAAGCATTTGGGGGTCTTGGCCGATTAAGCGGCTGCCCGGGCCATTTTTTAATACACTGTATCAATCAAATAAGCTTCTAAACTAGCAATCCAAACGAGAAAAGTTTTGCCATCAAATTTACCATCAAAAGTAGGGGCATAAATTTTAATACCCACCGCAGACACCCCCCGTCCTCGTCAATTCCTTTTCTTTTCCTCTATCGATCACAATCACTTTTAAGGACACGCACCTTGCCCTTCCCTGGAAATCTCGACCCTCCTTGCCTTTGTTTGCTTCCCTCCATTTTCTATCTAATTATGTTTTAAATTCCGCATCAAGGAGTCTTTGTGTGGAGCCTTCAATAATCTGATGTGTTAAACAGATTTTGAAAAAAAAAGTTGAAGAGTGAAACCAAGAGAGGCAAAATTGTAAAGCAGAAGGTGTGAATCTTGAAATCGAGAGACTAATAAAAAAATTAATTATTACTTTCGGGCTTTCAGTAAAACACCATGCAACCTTATATTCCTCCTTTTAGCACTGACATTGGCCCTCCCGAGACACGTTACTTGACATTCGTGCCTACCCGGGTACCCATTGTCAGAAATTGTTTCTCTGGTACTCTCACCCTCGAACCCCTAAGCATGGAGTCGCTACCCCTACAACCCTCAGCCAACTCATCTCGGAGTTGGATTTGTGAATCAGAGGATTGAATCATGCTTCCAAACCTCTCCAAGATACAACAAGGTGTGTGACAACTGATAAGGATTCAATTAATATTGCGAATCACGAGGACTTCGATCATTCTGCTGAGACAAATTCTCCAGCAACGCTCCAACATACTATCTAGCATTTACTTCCTAGACACACATTACAACTTATCTAATTAATTATTAGTATCATACATAACAAAAGGTAGAAATAATAAAGTAACTTTATTATTAATCTAATGATTTCAACACAGACATTGGCACATGTATCTCAAACAATTCTTGAGAGCTTCCATCCTAGAGATAGTACATGGTTTAAAACTACTCACTATTTTTTGAACTAGCATACATAGAATAAATTTAATGTTACTCTAATTGTTTAAAATGTTGTACAATGCCTATCATGACAATCATTCTACACAATATCCAACTTTTTTTTCTTACTCACCAAAACAATTACATTGATTTTATATGAATATATGTGTAAACTACATTCATTCTATCAGAAAGGTCACTTTATTATCAATTACACGTGCATTACAATATATATTTTTATTTAAAGGGTATGGTATTTGCAATATTCAAAATTTCAACAAAATTGGTGACATTTCACTAATTATTTCGATGTCGACAACCATCAGACATGGAGATGGCCTTGCATGTTTGTACGTAGAGAATTTGGACAATTATCAAAAAGTAAATAAATTTTGACAATTATTTCGAATTTGGACAAAATTATTCAATAAAAAAAATGCCCATTCTATCTAGATTTTAACAAAATTTTGAGAAACGGGGTAGGATGCCTGTAGATTTTACTATACGATTCCTTGGAATTGTCAGGGGCAATCTAAGTTATGTTTCTTCTATTCCTAGTCTAATTCTACCTCTCTGTCCTATATCTCTCACTTCTATAAAGATCTATAAGGAAATATTTAAAAATGAGTGTAGGAGTGATATCTATGGCTATGATGTCCCGCTAACTTTCATTTTGAGGTCACATGATTTATGTTAATAGTGCACAAAATTAGCATGGCTATCGAGATATTTTGTATGTATGCCATTATCAATCACATTTCTAACTACATGGTTGCCTCCGATAGGCTCTCTCTTTAAAAGCACACGACCAAGAGCAAAGCTTGAGTTAATCCATTAGTATGCATTTTATCACTAGTAGGCATATAAAGATTAACAGTGAGACGCATCTATGCTTGTATAATAAAACAAAATAAATTGGAGGCAATATGTTAATGGGTATAATCAACAAGGATGATGACAATCATCAAGGTTCAACTGAATGCATAAAACGTAGTTGTCTCGTATTTCCTCAATACTCACTCACATATAGGGATGACAATTCTCCCCATTTACCCAAACCCAGCCAGCCCCAAAACCCATCAGACCCAGTAATAGTGGGTCTGATGGGTCTTAACTCTGTGAATGGGTTCGAATGGGGATGCTAATTACTGCTCCATTTAAATTATGCTGTCCCACGCAGACCCATTAAGACCCACTTATCTGTTGGTCTCCGCTCCTACGCCAAACTGTGGTTTTCTGCTCAGAGTGCCGTCGTGGCAAGACTTGACCTCCACTTAGAAAACTATGGAATTCACGTCCGACATTCCCTGAAGTTCTCCATTGAGAAGAGGGCGTCGCTCTCCTGCCTTCTTGATGTTGCTCGACGGGTTGAGGATAATGATAAAAAAGATCACCGTCTACTCCATGAATGCCGCCGCGCCAACCCCGATCCTCGTCTAGTCACGCCAGAACAAAGGATAGACCGGTGGCGGCGAGGAGGATGCAGACGAGCGTTTTCCTCATCGAACTTCTCGAGGATGAGAAACCACAGCAAAGGATTGGCACGGCGCAGGGCGCTCCAACTCATTTGGGGCGTGCTTGGCCAGGCGGCACCATACTTCTTCTATGGAGAGCTCGGGGTGGAGTATACACCTAGCACATACTCACCCCCTGGGTCCGTCGCCCCTGCCGGGAAGGACGGTGACCCAACAGTGTTGTCCGCGCTGAGGCAGAACTTCGTTCTGGTGTCGGCAAATACCTTCGGGGATCAAATAATAGCACGAGGTTGATCGGCAATAGCAACAAAGTGGCAGAACCATCTACAAATGTTTCTCACTGCCTCGATTCTTCATTTCTTATTCTTCAGAAACTTCAACTTGTTTTGGAAAAATTTTTGCCCCTTCTACATGCTTTCCTACCTTAGACATGTTTGGTTTTATTCCCAAACCAAATTGCAAGGCAGCATAGAACATGGCTTCCAACGATGTTTAATCAGTTCAGGTTCATGTAAAGTATTAATTTTATATAATAACGTCTTGACAAATTTATTTATAAATTGTTATCTTGCAGCTCTCTGTACCGTTTCCGTGTCATTTTTATTTTAATATTCTTGAAAAATTCAAAAGGACATTGTAACGTGATTGTGTCATGTCTGCATTTAATACGTGATTAGGGATACAATTGTAATCATCTACTTTTTTTATGTATAATATGACAACAATATGGGTTTCATTGGGGCCCCATGACCCATTGGGGCTGGTATGGGTATTTCCTTTTTCGAAATTATTTCTAATGGGGCGGGTATGGATTGTACCAAAACTGTAATGGGAAAGATGGGTATGGGCATGGGCTACCCAAACCCACCCATTTGCCATCCCTACTCACATACCATTGCAACATTGTTTATGTACTATGTCATGTCATCATACCTAGAGGTCCTACCACCCTAGATCATGCTATGTTTCCATAAATTTGTGTCTTAAGTCTATATATTGTGCTTGCAAGCTATAATGACATTCATTCATTCAACCATTTAATTGACCTCAAAATCTCCATCAAAATCCCCATCAACATTGTTCAGCTTCCTTCACTAACACACGACTACACGAGGAACCACATCCCTCACATCAAATATAAAATATCATTGCATATTTGAGTATATTTACACTAGTAGATTAATCTGATAAATTTCACTAAATAATTCGACCATTTGGTCGTCGAAAGACTAGGAATGCATTTATCAAAAAAATTGTCAAAATTTGTCAATTTCTATTTCTGTGGCTAACGAAACGAGTCAAAATCAAAATTTCTTCCTTGGGTATGTGTTTCAGTTGAGCTGTACTATAATATGATCTCCCATATTCATGACACATGTCCATCTGCTATCTTTTTGATATATATACAACAATAATATATACTACTATAAAAAATGAGTTTGTTGACTAAATATAAAACATGCCATTTTTGTTTCTTAAAATTATTCAACCAATCAGATTGTGAAGTTTTCAAAATATTGCTTCCACTTAACTCTTTCTTCTAACAATTTACAATCTATTTTTCTTATTATTGTTGGAAACAAAATAGTGAACTCCATATCTCTCTCTCCTATTTCCAACCGCCCTCATTTTCTCTGCCATCACTCACATTTTATCACTTCTCAAAAAATAAATTCAGTCGTGCATTGACCATATACGATTGCTCCTCAATGCTCACCCTCTCTCCAACCCCAACCGTCATTAATTCTATTTTAACTAGCACAATTATCTCCACATTCTCCTAGCCTAATTACTGTGACCATAACTATGTTTTATATTCGAAAAGTTGAAAAATCTCTTGAAACGGTGTGGTTAGTAATCACGTTTTAGGAAGGTATTAATTCTCATTTTAATCTACTAAACCTTCCTTTCTCTCTTATCATTTCCCATCTAAACCCAGTCAATTTTCACCTCATATGTAGTATCTACATCTGTAGATTATATGCCAACATTGTTTCGAATAGATTATTATCTAACATAATTTTACCTAATTTGATTGTTCATGTGCATGGCACGTGTGCGTTTACCAATACATAATATAGATAGAATATATGAAAGATAAGAATACAACTGCAAGCAATGGAAATGAAAGCATCAAGTGAGAATGATCCACAATCAATATTGATGGAACAAAATTAAACTTACATGTGAATACATGCTATAGGATAGTATTCAAATTCCTCTGGTGCATCCATGTAGTACAATGCTGAGTGGCTTGGATCACATCTCAGACCATTAGTATCTTTCACAACATTGAGGAAATCCAAGGTGAAATAAATAGTGTTTCCTAATTCTATACTTGAACAGCCCCTACCACTTCTGATAATAAGCAGCTTTTTTCCACCAGCATCTTCTACCGGCAATATTAGACCATTGCAACATATAAAACTATGGTCAAACCGATAAACCACAGCAGGTTCAGACTTTGAGATCATATCTTCCACTGATAGACCAAAAGGAGATTCCTTATAAGCAGCAACACATTCATTTCTTTCAAGAATACCAAATATGTTGTCAGCAATACATGCACCCTGATGTATAAAGGGTGGTTCCTGATGTATAAAGGGTGGTTTCCTGGGAGAAGGATGTTGTGGACCTACTCTCTGTAGTTTGAGGTACTGAACATTGAACGAATATATTCCTACATCAAGGAAAACGATGATTTCATTACCCTTTACACAGTAGGCCAACACATCATACATTGGTGATAACCGCTGAAAGTCTTTAATGTCATTATCAGACCTAGGATTTTAAAAAAAAAGAAGGATCGTGTTTGAGATATGCAAAGAGATTGATATTCTTCCATTTTTTCGAGTGTGGCTCATATGACTGTATGCTGGGTGGTCGGTGATTTGCTGCGCCAAAGTTCCTAGGCAAGACATAGAGTTTATTCCCGACTATCAATACGATAGGACTTGTCTTCTTAACATCCAACTTGTGGGTCTCAATTTTGTCTTCAATCTTCATTGTACTGGATGTAGATTCAATGTGAGTTGTGTCCAGTATGTATAGCTTGTTCGAATACTCTCGATCGTAACGATAACAAGCATCTTCAGGGGCAACTCCTTTAGGAACCATATAACCTCCAAGGAAAAAGAACTTCGTTCCTAGGGTTCCACAACCCATACATACATGATATTTACCAAGATCAAAGCGGAAGAAAGGCTCCCCCCAGTGGAAATCCCTCACTTTCTAAAGTTTCGGGAGAAGGACGGGTTTTCCCATCGGGTTGATAAGGATTCAGGCGGTACAATAATGATTCATAGACCGATATGTGGTAATTCCTATGATGATCAAACACGAAGTAATAGGCACCGGCGTTCTCCATTACTAACAAGATGAACCGTCTAGATGGGGCTGCTGGAATTGCACCGGAAGATGTTGGATTGAAGACAGAAACTGCCCCCAAGCAGGTTCGCTCTATAAGGCACTCGCATAGGAGAAGATTCACCCTTGATAAATCTAGGGATTCTTCACGGTGAAGCAGTTGCGGGTAGCGGTTGGAATTGTGAGGATACAGTGATTTGTTTCAAGGCCTCGAGCCTCTCTCTCTGTCTATTCTTATAGCCCTCCGGGCCTTTACTTGTCAGGACCAACTTACTGTAACAAGGACTCCTAAGCCCTCTCAATCAAAAATATACTAGGATTAGACCCGTGCTATGCAGGGGTGTGTTATTGAGCTCAATCAAAAATCTACTAGGATTAGACTTGTGCTATGCAGGGGTGCCTTATCAGACTGCAATGAGGATTTATATGTTAAACCTTAGGTCCCGTTTGGGTTCCACCTTTAACAATACATGGAGGCAGGAAAGGAGGTGGCTGGGAAAAAGGAAGAAGAGGCATCGTGCGAGGAAAGAGTTAGGCGGGGGAAGGAGGAGCGGTGGAGGAAGGGAGAGGAGTGCCACTGTGGTGGGGCTGTAAGGTGGGAGAGGAGGCGGAGGAGAAGCCGGATAGGGATGGAGGAGGGAGGCTGCCGAGAAAGACAGAACGAAGGGGGATGTTCATGCGACGGTGCGACCGTGCGAGGAGAGAGGAGGGCGGACTGGATTCGCCGTCGGGAGAGACAGACAGAACGTGGTCTTTTGAAATTACTAGCAGAATACACGTGCTAAGCACGTGCGCTACATTTGAATTTATTGAGTAAATGACTAAAAACATGAAATAATATGCCCTTTCTCATTCAAAATATATTTTATATATGTACATTTGATCTTTCTCTTTATGTTGATAAACAAAAAACTCAAATAGTTGAAAACATATTGTCTCTAATTTGCAATGTGTTATTGTTCTAATTCAGTATACCTTCCTTCTTAGACATACTTATTAAAGGTTCATCAGTACTCACCACAGTTTACATGTAAACCACATAAAACTTAACTCAACTAGTTGGCGGCTAACTCGTTTGATTTGTAGAATATGATTATCAAGATTACCCATGTTGATGAACAATATATAATTAATATGCACAATGATTTACAAATAACCTATTAAAAAAGAATACAACTCGATTAATTACCAGTTTACTCCCTCTAGTATGTAACATATGATTATCAAAATTATCTCTGCTCCCTGTAACTGACTAATAACTTATAACATGACACAAAGTTGACACTTGCTAAGCACATGTGATGCATTTCAATTCATCCTTGAATTCATCGAGTGAATGTCTAAGAAACATAAAATGATTATCGTACTAAAATTGCATTTACTCTTCTTCTTTGACATGTATATGTACGAATTCACAATAATTTGCATACAACCTATCAAAAAAGAATGACTGGATTAGTTGTCAGTTGACTCACTTTGACTTGTAGAGTATCATTATCAAAATTACCACTTATTTGACATGTGCATGTTGATGATAAATGCATAAAACACAAAATAACTTACATACCACATGTTATAAATGAACAACTCGATTAATTTCAATTTGACTTTGTATATATGATTAATAAATTGTGTTTGCTTTCTTTCTCTCACTTGTAGGATACTATCAGTTGACCCACTCTGACTTGTAGGATTCATTATCAAAATTGCCCAATCTTTAGCATGTGTTTGTTGATGATTAATATATAATTAACACTCACAATTATTTACACACTACACGTTAAAAGAGAACAACTCAATTGATTTCCAACCGATTTCTCTAACATGTAGCGTATGACTACTACAATTATATCTCCTTTGTTTATCTGATAAATAATTTGTAACGTGGCATAGAGTTGAACCTACTCTTGGAAATATAACCATCTTGATGTGCTCACAAACATACCATTGAAACATGTAGACAGGTCAAATACATAGACAAAATTGACGGACAGACTTCTTGTGATAGATTGGATTTTCTTGGCTTAATTTCGAGGATTTTAAGGTGTGTAGGATGTGATGGAGTGGACTTTTGGAATTCTTAAATGTCCAATTACATAAGTGAAGTCATGCATGTTGAGTTGTTTGAGAGTCCTAAGTGTTTTGGAAAAGCTTGAGTGTTGATTGAGGTTGATATCATGATTAAGACCCCTATCTTTGATGTCCTTTGAGGTATTTAAGTGGATGATCGAATAGTTGAGTTTTGACACCAAATTCGTGTACAAGGTAGCTTGAGTTGTGAGGAAGCTATGGTTAAAATTTAGTGGCAATTGGATTTTCCTAGAAGAAGTTATGTAGGTTTGAATGTTGTAAAATAATGTGCATGGTTGATGGTTTATAAACCTAAGTTATGGTTGTAAATCAGTGTCAGACGCCCCTTGGTTTGGGTTGGGTCTGTGTGGCCAAATCTCAGCCATTCATATATGATATGGCTGCTGGGATCGTCAACTTGAGTAAGCCGCGGATGGGCTGAAGTGAGGGATTCACTCAGGCCTTTGGATTGGAGATCAAAGGTCTTCGTGTTCTCTCTAACCTTGCAGTTACTTCCCTAACAGTAGGCAATGACCACTATGCCACGGTGCTCGTGGATCGTGGGTAAAGGGGTAGTTTTGAGCACTGAGACATGTGTGCCTTAACGAGAGAAACAGATTGACCCCTTACTTGTGCCCACTGGTGGTGGGTGAAGGAAGAACTAACCTCCTCATCATTTCCATATCTCCAGCCTCGACAGCAATAAGAAATGAGAAGGAATAGATCCAAGCAGCAGGTGGGAGCATCGTGTTAGGAAGAATGAAAGGAGGGGAAAATGCTCCATATACTTAGACGAACCCAGGCAGCCACCCCTGTTTGCCTCCATCTTCGACATGTATGGGTGACAGAGTCAGTTTAATGGAGAAGGTTGTGGTGTTCATTGGGGTAGAAGGAGATGATCTCAGGGGAAATCAAGAAGAGGAACGAGTTTGTGGAGGTTCACCAGAGCTTTCTGAAGCTTCACATCTATATGAGGTTGAGAAGAGGCAAATTGCCTCTTTGCCTCACTGCATCCAAGTCCAGGCGGCGGCGACACCCTAGAGAAGGAGCTCCAGAACCGAACCTCTGGGTGTGAGTAACCGCTGAGGTCCGGAAGATGTAGCCGAACTTGATGCTAACCTTAGGAGATGAGTTGGAGCACGGTGACACCCATGATTCATCGTCGGTGCAGGTCAGTCGCGGTGATTGCTCTATCCCAGTTCCACGCGGGCGTCGGGCGAAGAGTGGGCTAACGAAGAAAGAAAAGGGAGAGTCCCAAACCGGGTCTAATTTCTAGAATCGACCGGCATAACCAGGAGTGAGTCGCACCCATAGTGGCCACGTGGAAGCCTCCAATTTGCTAATAAATATAAAATCTTAAAAAACTATCAGATCTTGTAAAATTCATAGTAAATAGCTCGAGTATCATAATATTACATATAATATACCAAAATGTTTAGAAAAATGCGAAGAACAACATGGAAGCATAACATGGAAGCATAATATTACATATAATATACCAAAAGTTAGGGGCTTGCTCCGCCCTCTCTCTAGAAATCTCCCTGGCGGCCGTCGCTGGGGGGGAGGGAGCACTGCTTCGACGCTTTCCTCCCCCTAGCGCTCATCGACTCCCGTTCGATTTCTTGTAGGCTGACAATTCCTGGAAGCGACGTCCTTGGCGTTTCGTAGCGGATCGCTGGTGGCTGGAGCCGGTGTCGTATGGTGCTGTCTTGGTGATTCAGGGTGAGAGGGCGAGGTGTGTCCGCGAGCGACAATCAGATCGGGGTTGGGTTCGACTACCTCGACCTTCTCGACACTATCCCGCTCAAGAGTGGCGGATGGTGAGACGCTATCCTCTTTGGATCCCAAGATTGCTGCTACTCACTTCACTGCTTCTCTCCCCCAATCTGAGCGCTGTTGTGTCGGCGGCATGCGGCTCCAAAGCATCGACGTTTCCTGCTCCCTGGCGACGACGGTCTGATGTTGCGACCCCGTCAGCGGTCGGACGACGCCAAGGCACTCCGGTGGAGGTTCCTCGTTGGATGGCTGGGTGAGTGCTCGGGCCAACCTTGAGAAGGCGTGACGGGCCTATCTGTTGGGAGGCTCGAGTTTGCGTCCTCGGCTTGTGCTGCTTCACCGTCTTCCTGCTCCGTCATGGCGCCCTCTGGCTGGGTCTCTCGTAGTCTAAGCTTGAGAGAGCCCCTGTCCAAGTTGCTGATGCTGGTCTTCTCCTACCGTTTGGACCCCAGAATCTTTGCACATCAGGTGAGGCTGGCCCTCTGTTGCTGCAAGGTTCCGCTGAGGCGCTCCTGGCGTCTGCTGGCCTGCTGGCTATAGGTTCTGCTGAGGCACATCTGGCGTTTGATGGCTACCCCCTGTTGTTGTGAAGATGTGAAGATAGAACACCTTCGAGGTGTTCGTTGGATTGCCTCTGTGTTACAGGGCCACATGGTCCTGGTCGGGATCCCCGTCCTATGTTTTGGCCTCGGGCCTTTTGATGACAGGAAATACCCTTGGGTGTTGTGGTTGCCGCTGTGTTCCAGCGCTTACTGATAGATCAAGGTCCAGTGTTGATGAGCAACTATGGTGTTTGGGGGATGTCAGCTCGAAGGATCTCCCTCTTTCTGGCTTAGTACCACAATTTGTGGGTATCCTTATTAGATAGCTGGTGATGTGCTACGTATGAAGGAGTGATTTGGAGCTAACTTGTTCGTTCAAATCTATGTTGTTTATCCGCGTTGGCTCTTGTCTCTTTTGTGATTTGTTTCAGCTTCATGCTGACCTGCTACAAGATTTTCCTTTTTGGGTTTTGCCCGTTGTGATCCTGGAGTTGGGATGCTGAGAAGGCCAGAATCTTCATGTCTAGCTACAGGCTGTTTTTCTTGAGGTTGGTCTATGTCAAGTTGCTATTACTCTTTGTGAGTGTGATGACTGTATGTAATTGTGGCTTGTTGTAGCCTTCTTCTCGTTGGTCTGCCTGGACCTTGCTAGATGTCTAGGTTGTTTGGTTTTCTTAGTGTTTCTTCACCTAGATAGTGTGTTTGTCCCCCTGCGTGGGGACTTTGAAACTTATCGAGCTTTCCGGCTCTTGGTTGATGTAATGGGGTACTTAGTGTCCAAAGTTTTTTGGTATTAATAGTAACACGCTTTTTGACCGACCAAAGAAAAAATATCATGTAAGTTGTAAAATACTTAGTTCATGTATAATAAATATCAAATGATGGCCTAAAATTATGAAAATATGTCAGTATATCTATTTTGTTGCCTATAATCCTTATAAGATTAGTTATTATGATGTTGATGCATGAAATCATGTAATTTGCTTCATATGGCTATCTAGGGCTAATAACCCTAAATAAAATGCAATTAATACATAGATGCTCAATAAATGATGAGATTTATAGAAAACCCTAATATTAGTAACTGGAAGATAATATGTAAATCTGAGATCAGTTTTATACATGAAATTCATGTTATATGAAGAGCACCCTTAATACATGTGATGTATCCCTAATATGGTTAATGAAAGTGACATAATGTTAAATATGTTCACATAATAATGTGATACATGACTATACTATAATCCGGAACATGGCATCAGTAATATAAATCTAAGACAAGAATGCAAGTAATCATGAGAATATCATAATGAGATAAGGTAAACCCTAAAATGGATATAATTAGGGTTAAGATGAGATGTAAGATGATGAGAACTTGATGATAGTACATATGATCTTGTCTTAATCAGGGTTTGACTAAGAGGTTAGAGTTGACATGGGGAATATGATGATTGGGTTTGTCCTTGATCAAGGTACGCCATTACCTCTTACTTAGTTTATTATACAATATGTTTGTGTTATATGTGTAGTAAAATACTTGACATATGGTATTGGATGAAATGATTGCTCTTGAATGATATGTTGCTTGATTCTCCATACATATATGGATATGAACACATGAAACATAAAATATCTTATCCATCATGTGATAGCACTAAAGTCTTTGGTAGTACAGTGCATTGAAGTGATCACAAACTCCTCGGGGGTAGATCCCATGCATAATGATCACAAACTCATCGGGGGTAGATCATAAGGCCTAAAAATATCAAAGCCCTTGGGGGTAGATGTATGAGACATATGATGGAAATGTGCTTAAAATATGTGTTCTCTTTTGTTAATGAACATCTTTGTGCAAATATATGCTTTTTCTTATATTTCTTTATAACTGCCAAGTATTAGTTTTATCTTATTGCCAAGATATGATGAGAGGTATATAAAAGACACGTAGGCGTGCTCAGTACAATATTCTTAGATATTGTGCTGAAGTGTACCACATGTAATCTTTTGTTTAGGTTGTGGACATGTGATCTTGAAGAGCCAGGATAGTTGAGAGTTGTGTGGTGAGCTGATGTACAGGTGGACATGTTGTCTTAAGATCTTGTAGTTTAGAGGTAGTACATGTATATGTATAAGTTTGATGTTAAAAATGCAATATCAAATGTTGTAATAATTCAAGTTGTAATTATATGTTGAATGGTGAACATGTATTGTGGTTTTATTATTGTTCATGTGCATGTGCTACTGTTTATTTCCTTCTGACTTCCTATGATTTTCTTCTTCTTAGCCTAGTGTGTGGTGTTTAAATTGGGATTCTCACTGAGGTGAGGGTTTCAATTTGGACATCATACATCAGATTAAGTTTTAAAAAATATGAGGACGTCACAGGTGGTATCAGAGCATGAATAATAGCAAAGTCTGACATTTGCTCATTATGCAACTCAAAACCAAAGAACCTTGAACATAAACATTTTTTAGGGTTAGATTAATTGTCTTTTAGAGACTAGATCTGACCTAGCCTCTAGGATAGCACCTAGATGTTTGAGAACTAGGTCTAGATTGGTGCTTGTTCTACAATAGGTCCTTAGATGTCGTCCTTTCCTTATAGTGCAACGGTATGGGATGTTGCATTATTTGGAAATGATGTGCATCAAAGGAAGAGAAACCCTGGACATATGGCACTCGTTGTCTAGAGTATCTACACTAGTCTACACCCTGTTATCACCGTTTTCACTAGTTTTCATGGCATTATACTCTCTACTATGTGTGGGACACTCATTTTGTGGATTTGGTTTTGGATTCCAATAGTTTTCTCTGACGCTTGTTTTATCAAAGAAAAACTATATAATATTTTATTATATATATGTATTACAAAAATGTGTCCTCACACATGTACGAGTAGGAGGTGGCCATGCAACCTAAGTGAAAGTATATGACATCAGTCTAGAAGAGAGAGTAGTTCTAGATTATATGTCTAGAGCCTTGTTGGAATATATGATAGATGGAATAAATGATATAAGTTTTGATGATATGACGTAGGTCTCAAATAGATGACATAAGATGGTTATGATGATCTATGTTGTCTTTAAGGATTAAGGTTCAGTTTTGAGGTTTTGATATAAGCTTGAGGATGCAAGTGACTAGGCTTTTATGAGATAAGTTACGATGAGCTATGTAAGTCAAAATGTGAATCGGCAAGAGCCTCAATCTCTTTTGTGAAGGAGGACCTCTAGTGTTAGGACCAATTAGGGTTAACTCCATAGAGAGTGAGACCCACAGGGAGAAGGTCAGAGAACCCAAACTCCAAGATATGAGAATTATGAGAAATATGTGATATGATATGTCCTAAACTAGAATACTCCTGAGTGAATAGTTGAGTCGCTTTATGCATGATTCCTATAAGTTGAACCCTAGATGTCCTTGGGAGGACCAAATCCTAGAGTCATGGAGAGGCTGGTTATATGTGCATATGTAAATAAGAATATGAGTACCTACCATCTGGGTGAGGGAGGGAGAGAGAGTCCTCATGCTCGGGGTTGGAGGTTCCTTGTAGGAATCTAGTGGTTGTATATATAAGAGAGTTTTGGGTAAGCACGATTCATGGGTATAGAACCTATGAAGAGTATGTCATAGCATGTATTTGGTTTGTGCTTATGTGGCTAGAGCTTGTAAGGCGATCACCAGTGCCAATGAGGTAATCTGAGAACCCTAGACTGAGAGAGGAAAGATAAAGTATATGCATATGAGATACTCAAAGAGATGAATGAGCTCATAGAGACTGAGCATGACACTACCCTCATAATATGGGTTAGGAGAACCTCAGTTGGACTAGATAAAGAATTGATATAGGTTTGATTAGCCACTCATATAAGTTTGTTGAGAACAACCATGATATAATATATGTAAGGATATGATCTAATCTCAAGACGTGATATATATAGACATGATACGATGGAAACCTAGAGATGGTTTAATAGACACCAATGCATAAATGGCTAACCATATATATAAGTAATGATGATAATGTGATATCATTGGTTGAGCTTGTGATGAAGTCACTATTAAATGTTGTAGTTTATTATGAGTAATGAAATAAGGTCATGTGAATGAAACATGTTACACGAGGTGTTAATCCTAGTACTTAATAAAGATGAAGAATATAGTTTGACAGTTATCTCAACATAACGATCATGACACCATGATATGATCTGAATGGATAAAGTGGGTTAACTATAGTTAATTTCCTCCTAAAAGGCATATGTTAATGTTGAACATGTTCTAACGAGTAGCACAATAAAATGTTGATGACCCCTTGATATAATGGGCTAACCGTAGTTAATTAACTCCTTTAGAACATGGTAATATGACGTGGTAACCTGAATGCATGGGTAAAGATAAGGATGAAACCCTAACATATGAGATATGTTATGACATAACCAGAATGTCTAAGTCATTGTTTCAATCTTTAATGAAGAGGTGTTTCACCCTAGATGTTTCAAAACCTCCTAATAGTGGTTTGGATATGGTTTAGGAGCTTAGTTTTTGTATATGTTGCATATAGAGAGGTGCCCTGTATGTGGATTTGAGATCTTTAGTTTTCCTATGAGTAGGAGGATGGCTTAATTTCGAGGACAAAATTTCTTTTAAGATGTATATGATGTGATAGACTGGATTTTCTTGGTTTAATTTCAAGGGTTTTAAGGTGTGTAGGATGTGATGGAGTGGACTTTTGGAATTATTAAATGTCCAATGACATAAGTAAAGTCATGCATGTTGAGTTGTTTGAGAGTCCTAAGTGTTTTGGAAAAGCTTGAGTGTTGATTGAGGTTGATATCATGATTAAGACCCCTATCTTTGATGTCCTTTGAGGTATTAAAGTGGATGATTAAACAATTGAGTTTTGACACCAAATTCTTTTATAAGATAGCTTGAGTTGTGAGGAAGCTATGGTTAAAATTTGGTAGCGATTGGATATTCCTAGAAGAAGTTATGTAGGTTTGAATGTTGTAAAATAATGTGCATGGTTGATGGTTTATAGACCTAAGTTATGGCTATAAATTAGTGTCAGACGCCCCTTGGTTTGGGCTGGGTCTGCGTGGCCAAATCTCAGCCATCCATATATGATCTTGCTGTTGGGATCGTCAACTTGAGTAAGCCGCGGATGGGCTCAAGTGAGGGATTCACTCAGGCCTTTGGATTGGAGATCAAGGGTCTTTGTGTTCTCTCTCTCTAACCTTGTAGCTACTTCCATGACAGAGGCAACGACCACTATGCCACGGTGCTCTTGGATCGTGGGTAAAGGGATAGTTTTGAGCACTGAGACATGTGTGCCTTGACGAGAGAAACAAATTGACCCCTTACTTGTGCCCACTGGTGACGGGTGAAGGAAGAACTGACCTCCTCATCATTTCCATATCTCCAGTATCAACAGCAATAAGAAATGAGAAGGAATATATCCAAGCAGCAGGTGGGAGCACCGTGTTAGGAAGAATGGAAGGAGGGGAAAATGCTCCATATACTTAGACGAACCCAGGCAGCCACCCCTGTTTGCCTCCATCTTCGACATATATGGGCGACGGAGTCAGTTTAATGCAGAAGGTTGTGGTGTTTGTTGGGGTAGAAGGAGATGATCTCAAGGGAAATCAAGAAGAGGAACAAGTTTGTGGAGGTTCGTCAGAGCTTTCTAAAGCTTCACATCTATACGAGGTTAAGAAGAGGCAAATTGCCTCTTTGCCTCACCGCAGCCAAATCCAGGCGGCGGCGACACCCTGGAGAAGGAGCTCCGGAACCGAACCTTGGGTGCGAGTAACCGCTGAGGTCCGAAAGACATAGTCAAACTTGATGGTAACCTTAGGAGACGAGTTGGAGCACGGTGACTCCCATGATTCATAGTCGGTGTAGGTCAGTCGCGGCGACTGCTCTATCCCAGTTTCACGCAGGCATCAGGCGAAGAGTGGGCTAGTGAAGAAAGAAAAGGGAGAGTCCCAAATTGGGTCTGATCACCAGAACCGTCCGACACAACAACGAGTGAGTCGTGCCCATAGTGGCCACGTGGCAGCATCCAATTCACTAATAAAGGTAAAATTGCTAAAATCTATCATATCTTGTAAAATTCATACTAAATAGCTTGGGTATCATAAAATTACATATAATATACCAAAATGTTCAGAAAAATGTGAAGAACAACATGGAAGCATAACATCAATTTTTATGCTTTAATACCAGTGATATCATGTAAGTTGTAAAATGCTTAGTTCATCTATAATAATTATCAAACGATGGCCTAAAATTATGAAAATATGTTAGTAAATCCATTTTGATGCCTATAATCCTTATAAGATCAGTTATTATGATGTTGATGCACGGAATCATGTAATTTGCTTCATATGGCTATCTAGGTCTAATAACCCTAAATAAAATGCAATTAATACATAGATGCTCAATAAATGATGAGATTTACAAAAAACCCTCATATCAGTAACTGGAAGATAATATGTAAATCTCAGATCAGTTTTATACATGAAATTCATGTTATATGAAGAGCACCCATAATACATGTGATGTAACCCTAATATGGTTAATGAAAGTGACATAATGTTAAATATGTTTACATAATAATGTGATACATGAGTATATCCAATTGATGAACTATAATATGGAATATGACATCAGTAATATAAATCTAAGACAAGAATACAAGTAATCATGAGAATATCATAATGAGATATGGTAAACCCTAAAATGGATATAATTAGGGTTAAGATGATGAGAACCTAATGATGGTACATGTGATCTTATCTTAATCAGGGTTTGACCAAGATGTTAGAGTTGACATGAGGAATATGATGATTAGGTTTGTCCTTGATCAAGGTACGCCATTACCTCTTACTTGCCTTATTATACAATATGCTTGTGTTATATGTGTAGTAAAATACTTGGCATATGGTATTGGATGAAATGATTGCTCTTTTATAATGTGTTACTTGATTCTCTGTACTTATATGGATTTGAACACATGAAACATAAAATATCTTATCCATCATGTGATAACACTAAAGTCTTTGGTAGTACAGTGCATTGAAGTGATCACAAACTCCTTGGGGGTAGATCACATGTATAATGATCACAAACTCCTCGGGGGTAGATCATAAGGCCTAAAAGCATCAAAGCCCTTGGGGGCAGATGTATGAGATATATGATGGAAATGTGCTTAAAATATGTGTTCTCTTTTGTTAATGAACATCTTTGTACAAGTATATGCTTTTTCTTATATTTCTTTATAACTGCCAAGTTTTAGTTTTATCTTATTGCCAAGGTATGATGAGAGGTATATAAAAGACATGTAGGCGTACTCAGTACAATATTCTTGGATATTGTGCTGACGTGTACCACATGTAATCTTTTATTTAGGTTGTGGACATGTGATCTTGAAGAACCAGGATAGTTGAGAGTTGTGTGGCGAGTTGATGTACAAGTGGACATGTTGTCTTAAGATCTTATAGTTTAGAGGTAGTACATGTATATGTATAATTTTGTTGTTCAATACGTAATATCAAATGTTGTAATAATTCAAGTTGTAATTATATGTTGAATGGTGAACATGTGTTGTGGTTTTATTATTGTTCATGTGCATGTGCTACTATTTGTTTCCTTCTGACTTCCTATGATTTTCTTCTTCTTAGCCTAGTGTGTGGTGTTTAAATTGGGGTTCTCACCGAGGTGAGGGTTTCAATTTGGATGTCACACATCAAATTAAGTTTTAGAAAATTCGGGGACGTCACACTTCTTAAGCAAGTAGGTTGTACCATGAACAGACATAGACCAGTTAACTCTGCTTAGAATATTGTATATATCTTTAGATAAAGATAAAGGTGGAAATTGAAAAATTGAAAAATTGAAAAAATGATAGTGTTAGATAAGGATCGAAGACTTTCAGCATATAAAACAACCTGTCTGTTTGTGAATGGGAGGCGGATGATGAAAGCTGTAGGGAAAAACAGCTATTAAACAACCGATTTACATGTGAATGGGAAGCGACTGATGAAAAATGTAGGCAAGTGCAGAATAAATTAATCGAAAGAAGCAGACAACCTAACTGGAGGGATGAGCACACATGACACATGTGTTTAATTATAGGGTAGTAGATAAGATAAGGATCGAAGACTTTCAGCATATATAAAACAACCTATCTATATGTGAATGGGAGGCGGCTGATGAAAATTGTAGAGAAAAAGCATCTATTAAACAACCTATTTACATGTGAATGGGAAGCGGCTGATGAAAAACGTAGGCAAGTGCAGAATAAATTAATCAAAAGAAGCAGGCAGCCTAACTGGAGGGATGAACACATAGGACACCTGTGTTTAGTTATAGGGTAGTAGACTAGCAAGAAACACGTGTTAAGTACGTGACTTTCATTGATTGAGTTGAAATTAGTCTTAATGATTGAACTAAAGTAGAATCTAGTTAAGTACTAACTAAATAAAACTAATGTCGAACACCAACTTTATCAAATGCTTTTATAGAAAAAAAAATAGAAGAAAAAAAAGTTGTCTGAATAGTGATTGGGCTCTTTAACACATGATGATTTAACATCGGTCTCTGAATTACTCTGATTGGACTTATTTAAATTATCATGTATTGTAGAACTAATAAATGGCATAGCATGTCAACAATTCACTAATTGAAATCACATAAATAATAAAGCAAGATATTAAATAGTACCTCTGCTAGTCTCTGCCATCTTTTTAGGGAAAAATATAAAATAAATTGAGCTACACATAAAACAACTATCACTTTTTTGTAAAATTAATCTGCTTACTGAAACTCTTCAAATTGTCGCTAAGGATTCACATAGCGTTAAGGATAATAAATAGATTAACATAAACAAAATACTTGAGTGATTGTAGTCCACTTTTGTAGAAAATATAAGCAGACTGATATTAGCACCACATTGTCGTACATAAGGATTTACATAGAACCCACCAAGAGAGTGACTCGATTAATAGCTACTCCGTCCAACTTGCAAGCACCCAGAAGCATTAGACTAATTAGCACATAGACAACTTGCTGGTACACAATTTATTGGACCAATAAACACAAATTAAACATGATCGCACAAGCTCACATGTGTTTGACTAAGTACCAACTGACTCCCTCTAACATGTACCACATCATTATCAAAAATACTAAAATTTAAACTCAAATATATTTTGGTTTTGTTGCACTCATGATTAGTGGTGCATTGGCATATAATAACTTATATAAAATCCAATAAGGGAGAGAAATAAAACTAATAGACAACTTACTCCCTCCAACTCGTAGGTACACATAAAGATTGGACCAATTGACCCACACACAAACTTTTAGAAAGCACGGACAACCTAGACCAATTAGCACGCAATCATTCCTTGCATCAGACTACCCTAGTTGGAGTAGAGCTGAGGCCCTAAACCAACATGTTGTTGGAAACCCTCTGAACCCAAATCTGACCTTTTCATCAAACTCATGATTAATCTAGTGTCATAATCAATAATTTATATACACTTCACTAACAAAGAGATCTCAATTAACATTGACATGACTCTCTCAAACACAAAAAGACATAGACAAAATAAGATTGTTAACACACAGACAGACTTTTGGAGCATACATACTAACAGGACCAATCAAAGAAACCTAAAACGTGAATGTTCAATAACACCACTAACCTCCTTTGACTTTATTAAAAAAATTTAACAAAATAAAGCAAGTAGATGGACCAAGATGAAATGAAACAAAAAATGAATTGCAAGTAGTCAAAAGGAAAAAAGTACCCGAGCAAAAGTTTTTTGTGGTGTGAATTGCAAAGTCGTACCCCTTAAATTATATCTCATAGTTAATGACATGAAACTTTTTTGAAAACATGAGCATGATGTACATCAGTAGATCAGCTCACAGTCTCACCTGGGATGATTGATAATGTAATCAGCCTGTAGCGTATTTGCTTAAGGATCGAATACGGAAAACATTGGTTGATGTACACTTCAGTTATACATTTTAGTTGAATAGATGTCATTTATGTTTCTTTGCATTCCTTGTAAAGTGGATAGATGGTTTATTTCTTTACTATGGATAAATGCATCATTCTTCTTAAGTAAAGAGATTACTTTGTCCTGTTTATACAGTGATTAATCCTGCATGTTAATATAAAAGAACATCTACTCAGTTTTATAATGTTATCTGTGATAATAATATGGTCGACAGAGAGTTATATCTCTCTCTGGGACAATTGTCTCACCCTGTGGGATCAAAAAAAATTTAGGTGGATGTACACGAGGCGATTGAGACCTTTCTGTAGAAGAGAATCAATAGCTTGGGTTGTAGTATTAGCTCAGGTTGAGTGTACTGTCTGTCATGTCTTGTAGAAAGAAGTCCTATGTGTCGTCTCAATACTCTCAGGTCCTTGGAGTCAGTTTGTAATGGTTTCATGAACGATCTAAGAATATGGCTTGTATGCCTCAAGGTTTTATGTTGCTCCAGTATGTGTTCTGATATAGCAACTGTTATATGTTGTCCTCAAGATGAGATGAAACAATGTAAATCATGATATGTATAAGTTTTGGATCTTTCAGTAAGAGTTTCATGGAAGAGGATCTCCTTGCAAAAATGGTTTTAAATTTAAATGAATTTTGTTATTCCGTTGTTTATGGTAATTCTGCAATTATTACTGGTGATGATTTGATTTGTTTTTGGTCATCACAAAGTTTGGTATCAGATCTTAAGGTTCACTGAGTCTACAAAGACATAGGACTAAGGTTTTGAGTCTGTTGTAGTATCTTCCAATATATCTTATAGTGACTTTCGCTTATGCAGAAGATAAAGTAAAGCTAAAAGATGTTTGGAGAACACAAGGAATACATTGTTGAATGCAATGTTGCTGCACCAAGAGAAGGTGCAAGGGATCAGGCAAGAGGAGAACGACTGCCTGAGAATCCCCAAGTTAATCCAGCTATGATAGAGAATCCCTCTTTTTATGCTCTTGCTGGGCAGGTTAGGACAACAATGATGCATATACTGGACCAAATATTAGTAACACAACCTAGATTACCAGTCACTAATGATGAATTTTTGGGCTCTAACATGATTTCAGATCAACATAGTTATGTTGGAGAAGTTGAAAATGTCGAAAGAACTAAGACACAATAAGAAAACAGAATGTGACACCAGTGTGGGAAAGTAGGACATTTGATGAGGGACTGTCCAGAAAAGGATAATAAGGTAGGAAGTAAGAAAATATATGTTCAAACATGGGAACAAATGCCTAGTAGTTTTAAAAAGGGGAAGTTTTTGGTACCACCAATGCAACCAATGTCTCATGCACCAGGGCAATGGCTACCAAAGAAGAGTAAAGGACCTGGTGTTCCACCAATTAGGACTCTTGATTTAGCCTCTACATCGATTATAAGGCCAACAAGACCAGCAAATGCATATAAGATGTGTCATAAGTGTAGACAAGTTTGGCATATTAGATCCATTTGTCCAAAAAGGAAGGAGGGAATGACCCAACCACTGAGGCAGAGTCAACAAGACTCTCAAAGGCAATGGTTTAGTAGTAGCACACAAGGACGTGAACAGACATCCCGAGAAGGTCCATCTACACTGAACAATAGAGCACGATGTTGGAAACAGGCAATGACAAGATTCTATGAAAAAGAATCAGCCTGAGGCAGTAACCAATCCACGAGTTAAGATAGGTCAGATGAAATATTATCATTTTGATATATCATTTCATGATTTTATCTGTTAAGTATAAGAAAAGTAGTTGTCGTTGAGCTTCCTTGACTAGTCCTATGAGGACATAAGGAAGGTGAGAACTTACATTCTGTTCAGTAATCTTTAAAATGCTTTACAATTTCTTTTATCTGTGTGAAAGAGGATGAGGTATAGAAGTGATGCCTAGAGAAAATCCAGGGATGCTAAGTCCTATATTTTTTATGATAGGAAAAGTAAGGAATATGATAGTTAACAAAGTGCATACTACCTAATTTCAGTACTTGTATACCCTGGCCAGGTATTCAACTATTGAAGATAAGGTAAGTATGGAACTCTTAGATTGTTATCTTTCTGATTACTCTGATCACGTAATCATTTTGAGACAATCTAGTGAGCATAACGAAACTGGAAATATGGCATGTATATTTTTATCACATCCTAAGAGCAACAAAATGGAGTCTGAGATGATCTCAGATCAATCTGTGTGTATGAGGAAGTAAAAAGTATAATCCTCATGATAAGAGAAAGAGAACAAGGAAGATGATCCTCGTTTAATAAAGTCGGTGTGAATAGTAAAGATCTTTTCTATAATATGGAAATGAGAAATGTGATAAAATCATAAAATAATTCATGTGCAAATGGCAAGGAACCTAGAATGAAACAAAAGTAAATGACTCATGAACAGTTGAAAGTTCATGCAATAATCTTAGGAGATGATAATGTCTCCTCTTTGATGAACAACCCTGGGTAATGATGGGGTGATAAAAGGAATATGTTTCTTTGTGTTCTTTCCTTTCAGGGACATGGCAATCAAGTGAGTCTTATGACACCTGATGTGCATAAGATAGAAGTGTTCTATTGATGGATACCTGGAAAAGTATCAGTTCATCTTGAACTTTGGTTCCAAGACAAAGATATGTGTAATTGGTAATGTCCCAAGATAAAAGAAAGATCATTTTGTGTGTTTGGCTTTAGTATTAACAATGGAGAGATGGAAATGATGAGGATGTGATGTGTTTTTGACACATATGACAGATACCAAGGTAAGGAATTCTGGTATCCAAAGAAGTGCTAGGTGGTATGGGAAAGTGAGAATATGACTTCTGATAAGATAAATAATGTTTAGTTACCTAGAAGGGCCAACCTTAAGATAACTATAGTATGGAGATCATATGCTAGGGGTTTATGCTCTGCATAAAAATAACATTGATAATGTATTAATTGAAGGAACAATGGTAGAATCATTTTGAGAAAAAGCTTATCAAGCTAAAAATAAATCCTTAGCTTATACATAACATCTAGAGATACCTCTGAGATGAGTTCTTCTTTAATAAGTGGCCTTTCATTATGACAAGAGAATGTACAACTAGGAAGATAGTTGGTACAATTCATAAGAAAGTTTTGTGTTGTGTCAATATAATAGAGTGACACTAAAGATGGATGATAAGACTTGTAGTCCCAAGTGGGTGACAAAACGTAACTCTGGTCTTTCCTTGGAAGTGAAATGCTAAAATGAGTGAGGAGTATGGAAGATTCCCTAGAATTAAGAATCTTATCACATAAAAGATGTAATTCAATAAGGTTTGACACGTGAATTATTCGAAGTATGAATAGTACTTCTCTGACTTAGAAAGTGTTACCTGACACATAGTTGATTCCACATTCAGTTTTTGAAAGGACAGCTGAGTATGCGACATGTGTGACAGATCTTATGATGATATTTAATGGAAGGAATTTGTGCTGGTCAAAGTCCTATGCCATCTCCATGACATCAAGATGTTATAAGAACATGTGATGATATTATACATGTACAACAATTGTCTTTCTTCATCCGGGATTTCGGGGATGAAATTCTTGTTAGGGGTTTATAATTGTAACACTCCTGACCTGGGTTATGGCTTAACCCTAGAAGTTTTGCTAAAGTAAGCTACTTAAAAACTTGTTCTAATCTTTTGGAAAGTAATTAAGGCTTCTTGTGAAGTTTATTTTCAAGTTTGAGCCTAATTGCAAACTATTTGTGCATTATATAATAGTCTGAGTGAAAAGTGCAATTTGCCCAAGATGAGGGGTTACATTGCAAATATGTCACATGTTGAATGTGTTCTAAGTGTTTTAGTATCATAAGAGAGAAAATTATGCTAAGTGGTGGCTTGTAGAAAGCCTAAATCCCAAGTTATAACTTGTTTGAACAATGCGAGCACTATTGGGCACCAATATTGGTACAATTTGTAATTTACCTAAAATATAGGGTAGAAATGCAAATTACCACCTCTAGAGTGTCCCTACTCCCTCTATGTATCTTTTAGAGGAAATATAAAGAAGGATACAATATGTTTGAATCATATTTGAATGATGATACTCTTGGTGATGAAAAGACCTAGAAAGAATTGAAGGTGAAGCCTTATATGTGTTGTATCGAGTTGTAGACTTGATATAGGAGCCCTATCGACTAAGGAGCCATAGTAGAAGTCTCCTATAGGTTTGTTGAGCCTTGTAAAATGCCATGTCGGGAAAAGCACCTCAAAAGGATGGTCCATGATGAGTTGCAAACTCCTTACAAAAAGTATATCGATTTGCTTTATTGATAAGATAAACATGAGATAATTTATCCAATAAGATAAGGAATGGCCGAGATATTATCTCTAGATTATCCTCAAGACTCTTGCATGGAAAGATATATATGTGTGCATGCATGGACACGTGTCAACCATGCATGGCCATGTGTCATCTAGTAGCATGAGGTGAAGACACTTCTTATACACTTTATCTCATGAGCCCAAGTATATATACTTCACCTTCCACCTACTTATGGAAGTTTATGAACCCCACAACCCTCTTCCTTGGAGATATCATGCATAGACTCTTAGATATCGTGCAAAGTAGCTCAATGAGCAAGGGGAGCTCGAGCACCAAGCTTAAGGTAAGGCTTTGGTCATCTTCAACCCTTGGTTAAGGTGGGATTTGGGGTTATGGATATTCCTCTCTTTCCTTCTTCACCAAGTTCTTAACTATGGTGATTTCTTGTCTATGGAAGAGTTGTGAATGAGCCTTGGACCTTGGATAAGTTCATCTTCAACCTAAGGAACGTGAAGCTTTGGATCTTGGAGCTTTGAAGTTGTTCATAAGGCGGGTTATATAACATGAACCCAATCATGTTATTATTCACCACCTACACTACTACAGAAATGGCTTATAACGTCACTTTTAAAGGCGTCGGTTGCATAAATACACCGATACCTAAACAATAAAGCGTCGGTTTATGAAATAAACTGACATCAATCTGTGAAGGGTGACTAGACACGAGTATCACTTTTATTCTGTGTCGGTTCCGTAATAACAAATCGACGCCGAAAATTAACCGCCAAATCCAAAATTTCCAATGAAAAAAATTACCTCCAAAAATTTAACATATGGCGTCGGTCGTTAACTAATAAACCGACGACTAAAGGTTATTCGCGAAACAGAAATTGGGCACATTTTGGTCGTCGGTTTTACAACAATGACCGACAATTATGGGTTTTCCCGCGCTGTTCGGGGGAAATGTTTTACACCCTTTGAGCGTCTGATTTTAAAAAAATCGACGACTATGATCATTAATCGAGAACCAATTTTTTAATCGGCATATATAGATAGACGTCAATTTTTTTCTAGTTAAAACTGACGATTATTATTGAGAATAGGTGTCGGTTTTTGTTGGTAACCGACACCTTTAGTTTTATGTGTCGGTTTTGTTGAATAACCGACACCGAATGTTAACTTAACAGCGCACGAGCGAGCCCGATTCTTCCCCATTCTCTCTGTATTGCAATTGGCTTAGGGTCTAAAGATTCCGACCGGTGAGCAAGTAGACTCCCTCCACGCTGCCGCCCACCACCACCGTTCTCCTTGCTCGCCGCCACCATTCTCCTTGCTCGCCACCGACCACCTGCTGCTCGCCGCTTACTGGGCCGATCTCTGCTCCTCTGCCACGCTGCTTGTTGCTCCAACGGCCGACCTGGTCTCCTGCTCTCCGGCGGCCTGCTCTCCTGCTGCTCTGGCGCCTCCGACGCCTGCTCTCTTACTACTCCGGCCAACTCTGGCGGCCTGCTCTCTAACTGCTCTCTTGCCAACTCCGGTGGCCTGCTCTCTTGCTGCTCCGGCACCTCCGACGACCTGCTCTCTTACTGCTCCGGCCAACTCTGGCGGCCTGCTCTCTAACTGCTCCAACTCCGGCGCCGCCTTCCTGCTGCCTTCCGCCGCCGCCACTGCTTCTGTCGCTGCTCTGGCAAATCAAAGGTAATGGAACCATCTCTGTTTCTACGTGTGTGCTATGTGTGTGACCTGTAGGAGTACCTTATAGTCTGGTCTCCATCTCTGTTTCTAGTGTGGTTGATCCACTGGTTTCTATGTGTGTGCTATTGCAACTAGGAGTACCGTACAGTCTAGTCTCCATCTTCATTTATTGTATCCAATGTTGATTTCTGTAGGGTTCTTGTCTGACCCGACTCTAGTATTGGTGTCATTTTTACTTGATTAGTCCTTTAATACATTGTTAAGAGTGGATTTGATGTCTACCTGCATGGGAGTTGTGATCTTGAATCAATATATATTTTTTCAGAGTATTTAAGACTTGACTTTGTGCCTAATATTAGATCCTCTAAGGGAGTGTTTATTTAAATTGAACATTGTATATGAAACAAAATATGATTGTCTAGTATTTTTTCAATGATCACTTCCATTACAGTTCAGGAGCTCGTCGGCCTTCTGCCTAGTCCAGAGCTCACCGCCTGCTCCAGAGCTCACTGGAATTCTACCTGCTCCAGAGATCGCCACTCATTGGATTCCTACTCCAGAGCTCACCGCCTACTGCCTGCTCACTGCCGCCCTTCTCCCTCCTCCTTGCTCGCTCGCTGGCTGCCTGCTCACCGCTCAAACAGAGGTAAACATCCCCAAAAATCCTCTGTCTCGCCCTCTCTCCCAGCTCCAGAGCAAGATGCTCTGATTTGTATTTACTTAAATACTGATTTGTATTTACTTATTTACTCATTCGTTCATCTAATAATTTTTTATTCATCACATTATTTAAATTTAGGGCTTTGTATTTATTCATCTACTTTTTAAAATTATTTAATCATCTCTTGATTTATATTTGTTTATCAACTGAGATGTACTTTTTTATCTATTGCTTTGTATTTGTTTATCTACTTATTATATTTATTTATCTAATGTTTTGAGTTTACTTATTTAGATGTTGCTATTGTAAATCAACCTAGGATATGAATAAATCTTGTGCTTGCATATATTTGTGCTTCTAATCCTCATGCTTGACCTAATTCAGTAAACCCTAGGAATTGATAGTATAAATGCATCTAAACATTCATATGCAATTAATGTTGATTAATTTAGGAAGCATTGATATGTTGTTATGGCTGTCCACAAATGTTTTTATAAGAAATTGTGTGTTGAATGGGATTGTGAACAAGGAACTGGTGTTGTATTTGTTTGCCTAGAAACCCGTCCAAGATTTACTCGTAAATCTTGGATAGTCCCCGGTTTGGGACAGTTCTTGAAAACCTAATCTCACTTAGGATGTAAGTGTATAATGTGTATTGGGTTTTCAAGAAAATTTCGGTAGCATTTCCCCGTTTGTTCTCTAAGTACATATGTACTTGGAGAACAACGGGGAAATGCTGCTGAAATTTTCTTGAAAAACCAATACACATTATACACTTACTAGTGAGATTAGGTGTTCAAGAATGAGATAGGTGGTATACATTTATTATGTATAAGAATGACATCAAATGTATAAACCCTAAAGTTTTAACCATAAACTCTAATCTGTTTACCCTAGACTCTAATCTTGTTGTAATATATATTTATTTTCTCTTTGATCATAGAATGGATAGATCATGGATGTCCATTCGCAATCGCTGCACCCCAGAATTTATTTCTGGTCTTAATCAGTTTATTAGATTTGCCGAGGAACATAGGAAACAACCTGGAGATAGGTTCTACTGTCCATGTAGGCATTGCGGTAACAACTTGAAAGTCAGTACTGGTGACGAAATCAGAAGTTATGTCATGTGCAACGGGATTGTACAAGGCTATACAGAATGGCACTGGCATGGAGAGATTTCAAACCTGAAACCAATGGATGTCGATAAAAGTGCTTGTGTGGAAGAAGAAATTGCCTCCGATGACGTAGATGTGAATGAACCAGTTCCAGTAGACATCGTTGATGCAATGCTGGATAGTTGTGGGGTAGAGCACACCAATCCACCTCCCATGTTTAGAAACATTGTGCATGATGGTGAGATACCATTATACATGGGCTGTAAGTTTACGAAGCCTAGCGCCGTGTTGAGATTGTATAAACTAAAAGCTAACAATTGATGGAGCGACAAAAGCTTCACGTCATTGTTGTCTTTGTTGAAAGAAATTCTTCCTGAAGGAAACGAGCTGCTGATCTCAACATACCGGTTAAGGAAATTGTTGTGCCCAATGGGAATGGAGGCCAAGAAGATACACACATGCAAGAATGATTGTGTATTATTTCAAAAGGACTATGTGGATTTGAAAGATTGTCTGAAATGTGGTGTGTCAAGGTATAAATTGACGACTTTGGGGAGTCCAAAACTGGTTCTCCCGCCAAGGTGATGTGGTATCTACCTATAATACCAAAGTTTCAATGCTTGTTTGCCAATCCTATAGATGCGAAGAATTTGAGGTGGCATGCAAATGTTAAGAAAAATAATGATGGGATCCTACGACATGCGTCTGATTCCCCACAATGGAAGAAGATTGATTTATTGTACCCTGAATTCGGTGAAGAGGATAGGAATCTAAGACTTGGGCTTTGTACAGATGGGATGAATCCGTACGGGACATTGAGCAGCCAACATAGCACTTTTTTTTTAATTAAAGCCAGGGGGTTCTCTTATTCATCCCACCCCCCTCGTGTGGGCTAAACTCAAAAAGAAATCAGGCATACATCTCCTGCTTATATCATGCAGGTATGACCCCACATCCTACACAAACCACAAAGGACATCAAGCACATGGAGAACAGAGAAAAGAAGATGTTAAACTACACGGAGACCGGTCGCAATATATGGGATGCCTCTTCTCTCCATATTAATACAACCTCAGATTCTCATCGGTAGCGAGGCCTGTTCAACACATATATATGTGTTGGTCATCACCGATCCCCATATGACAAGTTCTTTGGAGGCGGAATTAACCAATTTATGCACACAGTGCCCGATGATACCTTGCTCACGTAGAACGTCACGTAGCTCTGTGATGAAGCGAGAAGCTTTCCAGGGTTCCTTCTTATTCATCCAAAGGATGCCATGTATACGAGGATCATCAACCTCCATGACAACGACGTTAAGGTTATTCATGTCCGCGATTTTGAGCGCCACAGTGCATGCGGCCAAATAAGCAACAACATGATCCTCATCTTTCAGCCAAACTCGAAAAGCAAGGCGCACCCGACCTCTAGAATCACGGATAAAGCCTGCTTCCCACCTTCTCATATGATCAGTGGGGTATTTACACCGGATAATAGTCACATTTAGCTTAAGATTAGCAAAGTCAGGCGGCTCCCATTTCACAAGGGAAACAAGCTTGATCATCGATGTCAGTTCAGCAATGCCTTGCTCTGTAATGTTCCTGTAGAAATCAACTGATTCAAGCTTGACGAAGGCAGCGTTCTTCAGAAAGTGGTTCATAATGTGTATCATGTTGCGCCACTTGGATTGGAGATTGATAATATCGTTATCAAACCTGCGGGCGCATCTGGAACCCCAAATAGACCAAACTGAAAGAGCAGTAAGAAAGGTATGCATCCAAGTCTTAGCGGATGTGTGATTGAGCGCTCTTCCACATATCCTAATGATCTCTGGGATGTCAGCTGGGGGAGGATGATCCGAAATGAGAGCAAGCTTATGCCAAAAGAATGCAGCAGTTTCACTTTGAATGAACAAGTGATGTAGAGTCTCAACGTCAGAATCTGCACAACACGAACACATAGATGGCAGCATAATGCGACATCTAGAAATAGCATCATCAGTAGGCAAAGCTCTTCGGGCAATCTTCCAGAGAATAGCACTGGCCTTGGGGAAAGGAATGCGCCAAATACCATTGAGACTATGAGATATAAGGGGCATATCCGCGTAAATGATGTGCTGCTTTACAGATCGAAAGGAAAACTCCCCAAAAGGTTCAAGCATCCAAATTAACCTATCTTCATGCTGAGTTATAGAGGCTCCATTATCTTTGAAGATCTGTAGTCCAGCATCGTTCAATATCTGGCTAAGCATATTCCAGTCCCAACCATCATTGTTCCAGAAATCTATGATTTTAAAATCGTGTCTTCTGTCATCAGCATTGAGGGTGAACTCCGCAAGTGAAGTGCCACACCATCTGGGATCCCAAAGGGATATATCACCTTTTCCCGTGATCCATCTACAATGTGTGCTGAAAACAGGAAAAGTGCGCCAAATCTGCTTCCACACCGGTGAGGCGTTTGCACCCATCTTAAGGTATGGGGGATGTGAAGATGTTCTATGAAGAGAATCAGATCAATACTTGCTTCGGCAGAAGACTGCCTAAAGCGAAGATCCAGTGGAGATTTCCCAACAAGCTTTGTAATCAAAAGCTCTAGTGATAGTACGAATCGAATCAATACCCACTCCGCCGCAAATAGTGGGCATCGCAATCTTCTTCCATGCTACCCAGCATTTCCGCAAATCGCCACTTCGACTTGTCCACAAGAACTTGGACATGATAGAGTCAAGCCTGTCGCAGATGCCGGCAGGGATGCCGATGGCTGCCGCAACATAAATGGTGGAGGAGGCCAATGCATGTTTGATGAGAAGGCGTCTGCCGGCGAAAGAAAGAAGATGGGCCTTCCACATAGCAATCTTGGAGGCCATCTTATCGAGAAGAAACTCAAAGTGTTGTAATTTAGCTCTGCCATAGACGATCGGGACACCCAGATATAGAAGAGGTCCCTCTGCCAACTGGACTTCGAGGGAAGCGGCGATATCAGCAGCTCTACTGTCATCTCCTATAACACAACAAGATTTGGCTTTGTTTACTTTCTGTCCAGTAGCTCGCTCATAGTTCCACAGAACATTGTTAATGTGTGTAACGGAACCGGGAGACGCATTGCAGAAGACGATGACATCGTCAGCATAGAGGAGAACGGGAGGGGCGATTGCTCCTCTGCGAGAGTGAAAGCGGGCGATATCAGCTCTGTTAACCGCAACTTCCATAGCACGAGCAAGGATGTCTTCAAAAATAACGAAGAGGTACGGGGAAACAGGGTTGCCTTGCTTAAGACCCAACAGGAAAGGAAAGAAACCAGCAGTATGTTCGCCCAAGGAGATAGAAGCCCATGATCCATGGAAGAAACTGAGACAAAGCTGCGCCGTTTCAGGGAAAAAACCCAACCTTTCCATAATATTGGTGAGAACCATCCAGTCAACACGATCATAGGCCTTACACATGTCATATTTAATCATGGCATTAGGATGAACTCCGCCTTGCTTCAAGTCGTGGCATATCTCTTTAGTCAATCTGATGTGATTGACGATATCACGGCCCAGCACATATGCTCCTTGGGTGGGAGAGATGACCTTGTGCATAACCAGCTTGAGGCGAGCACTGAGGACTGAGGCAAAGATCCTGAGGAGCACATTTTCAATCGCAATAGGCCGGAAATGCGAGATGAGTTGGGTCGGCTGGGAGACCTTAGGGATAAGAGAAATGCGACAGACTTTCAAGCTTCTATGACACATCTGTTGGCTGAAGAAACTGTTAGCGAGGTTGAGAACATCGACACTGATGATATCCCAAGCAGCAATGAAGAAACTGAGAGTAAAGCCATCAGGTCCATGAGCAGCGTGCCTACTCATATTGTTCATGGTGTGGAGAAGCTCCTCCTCCATAGCACTTGGCCAGTCATGCTTGTTATATACAATCTTCCTCCCTGGTTGTGTATGAAAAATAGGTACGTTATGTTGTCGTTGTTGATATCGGGCCCTAAACAACCGGAAATGATATCGATGTTTATCTTGAACCTCTGATTGATGACTTAAAGAAACTCTGGGGTGAAGGTGTGATGACCTATGATGCTTCACGAAGAGAGACATTTTGTTTGCACGCTATGTTGTTTTGCACTGTGAATGACTTTCCAACATATGGGAATTTGTCTGGATATAGTGTCAAAGGATCTAAAGCGTGTCCTATATGTGAAGAGAACACTGATTCAATATGACTAAAACATGGAGGAAAGACTTTATATCTTGCTCATCGAAGGTTTCTTCCAAAATTTCATCCGTATCGTAGGTTGCGTAAAGCATTCAATGGACGGAATGAGGAACGTAGTGCACCTAAACCTATATCAGGGGAGGATGTTTGTGAAAGAGTGAAAGACATCGCCAATGAATTTGGTAAGAGATCACAATGTACGATGGCCACAAGGAGTGACAAGTCTTTATTCAAGAAGAGGTCGATATTTTCATAGTGTCTTTTCATAGTGTCTTTTCCATATCAAGCATATGTATCATCATCAAGTCTTACTAACACATCATTAATTTTCCCCTGAGGTATCTTACAGAAGGTCGGCCAATTGCAAGGTGTAGTTTGTCATCTCCAAGTGTTTCAAATTCAGCCCAACAGACACTTTCAGAGCATTGGAAGTTGTATGTTGAGCTGAATTTGGTTGTAGTGGTGGTGGATATTGGGGCAGTGGTTGTAGAGAGTATTGAAATTTGTATGGAGGTTGTAGTGGAAGAGGAGAATAGGGATTAGGAGGACCCTCATTATGTTTCAAAGTTGGCACTTGCCCTTATGGTGGGATGTGGGTGGCTTGAAGAGCACTTGTTGGTCCACTAGCATTGTTTTGGTTGACCATGGTTTGGGAAGGAAGTATCCCCTCTTCATGGCATGCAAGTGATACAGAAAATCTAGTCCAATCTTTACTCGAGCTGACTAATGTTTTGTCTATGGGAGGACACATCTTTCTTGACTTCACTAGGCTTCTCAATCTTCCAAGAACTTCTTCTTCAAATTTAGAGTTTTATCATTGTCTTTGGTGTTGCCTTAGCTATCCTTGTCCTTCGTCTCCTTGCTTTCAAGAGAAGTTGGGATGATTTATTTATTTTGGAGTGTATTCATCAATTGAGTGTTGGTATCATACTTGGCGTGAGAAGGTTCAACTCCCATGTTTCTATCACAAAGGTTTTCTACATTAGAGGCATAATGCCTTGAGTTTACAACCAAGAGTTCTAATAGTGGCCATGATTATTTTGGTGGATTGGCTATGAAAGAACCTCTACACGATGAGTCCACAATTGTTTGACCCATCTCAGACAACCCAGTGCTAAAGGATTGAAATGATTTCCATATAGGCACCTCATGATTGGGATAGTCTCTCCATAACTTATGAAACCTCTCCCATGTCTCATGGAACTGCTAATTCTCCTTCAAATTGAAGGAAGTGATGTGCCAGCTCATATGTGTAAGCTATCAATAGGGAAGTATGTTTTTAGAAATTCATTCTTCATTGCTTCCCAAGTGACAATCTTGATCTTTGATGAATACCACTCCTTTGTCACATCCTTAAGAGAGAATGGGAACAAGGTCAGTAAAATGGAGTCATCAGTGGTTGTAGGAGTCCTAAAGGTAGAGCATGTCTCCAAAATGGCATCTATATGCTTATATGGATTTACATTTTAACCCCATAGAATATAGGGGGAAGCCCAAGAAGAGAAGGTGGAATTGAGAAATGTTGCCCTGGCATTTGATAAACTCTAGTATCTATATGTGAATTATAATTTCTTGGCATGAAGTAGTCATGAAGCGGCTTGTGGATTGGTGTTGGGGTAGTGGCTAAGGTCCATATTAATGGTATATGTCTCTATTTGCCATTTTAGCCTACAAGTGTTGGTTGTTCTTGTTCCTTCACACTTGCCTCCCTATCTCTAGATCCTCAGAGAATGAGTCAATAGAGAGACAACAACGTCCAAACATGCACTGAGTGCCAACTGTGCAAGGCACAACCAAACTATAGGAAACCAATTAGCAAACCAATATGTAAAAAGTAACTCAAAGAATAATGAATTGAAATGGTGAGGGCGATAGGAAAAGTCAAAGCTAAACAAACCAGCTTAGGTCGAATGCCACTCTTCCTAGCAACGACGCCAGAAATCTTGATGCATCCACATGTACCCCTAGCCAATTGAAGTGTCTCGATGTGCCTTGGGCGCACACTAGGGTCTTTCCATGTTTATAAAATCT
Organism: Alisma plantago-aquatica; assembly: GCA_963693085.1. NCBI lineage: Eukaryota > Viridiplantae > Streptophyta > Magnoliopsida > Alismatales > Alismataceae > Alisma > Alisma plantago-aquatica. Next base: position 920,151,164 of record OY856413.1, on the reverse strand, counting down.
AGTTTTGACACATTCCTAAACAAATCTGCAAGAGCACATGCTTGTGAGTAGTATAGAGGATGGAAAGTTAGGGTAGTACCCAAGGGAGAGTCAAGGCATTAGAGATACTTCTTCATTGGATTTCACTGTGACTTTGGCATTTGTGGCATAGTCGAGCTGAGGCCATTTCCTTGTATTTTGATCTTTGTTTCGAAAAAACATGTAGTTTTTTTTCTTTAGCTCGACCCTTGGCCACTAGGGGTAGGTTGGGACAGTTCTTGGGCTCTCCTTAGGCTCCTCTAAGGGTGGAAAACCCCTTATATCTTCCTCCTTCTATCACTTCAATCCAAAGTGTGGTCAAGCTACCTAAAAAACAAGCAAAGAACCTCCATAAGTGCATTTGATAATAAACATTTATTGGGATAAGTGATATGCATTCTAACATGTTTATATATGACCACAAGGCAAAATGGTACAAGATGAAGCCCTAAGACTACATCAACCCATTATCCACCAGCACGACCTTCATAGCAACAAATATAGGCACAAAGAAGGAGTTTGACGACTTCTAGTTCACCTCCAATGAACTTCAAAGGGTGTTCTCGTTGCTTGTTTGACACCCTTGTCTCCAAGTTGAAGAGGCATCTCTACACACCACAGTTGCATCTCTATCATCTATTGTGACAATGGTTGTCTCCCTATTTTTCATTATTAAACTTGTCATCACTACTATGAGTGAATAGTCCTCTTTCCAGGTCCACGAAGTAGCCCCTACTTTTGTTCTCTTTATTGAATCTACTCTTATCTGAACCATGCTATGTTAAGGAAAAAAAATTTATGCTTGTAAATCTTGTTTGGAAACAATTTTGCATGTTTATTTGACCTTGGTTGTCGATAACTTCAAACCTAATACCTAGAATATTGTTTGTTCCATGTTAAACCCTTAATGAGAACTTAAAATAGGCGTTTTCTGAGGTGGTAGGTACATGATCTTTAGGTAATGCAACAACATGTTTAGAGTAATATCTGATGGGTTTTAAACCTAAGAGATGGAGATCTACTCTACCTTAACATATGTTCTTTCATTCTTATCATGTATGTAGTGAGAGAGTTAAAAATAGGTAGTGGTGGTGAAACCCATCCTCACGATTCCAACATGTGATAAATACAACTTTAATTGAGCCCTTTCATTATTGCGATCATAGCGTAATCAAACATCAACCAACTTTTGTGATAAGTTCTAGCTATTCTGGGGTACCTCGATCAGATAACTTCTTAAAAGCATTGTCCTTTAGGTTCAATCCTAAACTATACTATGGTAAAAATTGTCCACTTATAGGTTGGATTGTTGTAAGTTAGTTAGGGTCAAATATAGGGATTTCATCCCTATAGACTTTTTTGTAAAATTAAATTTTGCATCAATATCCCTATATGATTCAACATCAAATTTATTGAAAGAATCTTTAGCACAAAATAAGGATATACAAATATATGGCAAAAGTCAACAAAAGGAGTTGTATCCATGACATAAAACATATGGGATTTTCTATAAAAGTGGATGTATGAAACCTGGTTTTGCATATAACAGTCCATGATAATGGCTTCAACCCATAATATATTTGGGATATCATACTTCAAAAGCATGGTCCTAGCCAACTACTACAAACTCTTATTCTTCCTCTCTACAACCCCACTTTTTTTATATGTGTATATATCCAGTTTCATCAAAAAAAGCAAAAGAGTCTTTTTTAAATTATCCCCAATGGTCACTACATATGAAGAGGGTATGGGGAGACACTTTTAGCACTTACACATAAGGATATTAAGTTTTCAAAGTATTACTCTTTGCAATAAAAAAAATGTTCATGTAAAATGTGAGAAATCATTGACATATACTAAATAGTAAGTACTACCTCGAGATGATTGCGCGTGAATTGGTCCAAAAAGATCCATATGAAGAAGCTCAATAACTCTCTTAGTTATAAGACTCCTTTAGACTTGAAGAAGACTTAGTTTGCTTCCTTCATGTAAGGTTGTCATTCCTCATTTAAAAAAAAAATCAATTTTAGAACTCCCTTGACTAAGTTCATTAACCTCTTTACATGATCAACTATATAGTGCCAAAGAGATACACCCATTTTATCAACTACCAAGCACACCAAGAATGGGCTTTAAATACTTGAGCACAATAATATAAAGTTTGACATTTTCTAGTTCACTTACAGATAGCATTGTATGAGAGAAAATTTAAAAATAAGCATTCTATGGAGTATATAAGATAAGATGCACATTATCACATAATTGTCTTACACATATTAAATTGTGATGTAGGACATCCATGAGAAGAACGTTATTGATATGTAATGAATAACCTACATCACCCTCACCCATCACCATGACCTTCTTGTTGTCCCCATACGTCACCAACCCAACTTTCTTCTTATTAAGTGAGTTGATGTGTCTTGTGTCTTCAGTCACATCTTTGGAGAAATCATTACAACACAACCAATTTATCATGTACTTACAAGATAAAAAAAGGTTGGTGCCAATTTGAACCTTTGGGTTAGGGTTAGCTTGGGAACCCAAACCATGTTTTTCTTGGTTCCCTTCTTTTTAGAAGGACAACAAGAAGTATAGTCACCAATTTTCTTATAAAAAGTGCAAACCATTTTAGTATTTGAACTAGTGCATTCTCCATGAAATGTAGGAGGTCCATTCACATTCTTATTCTTTGGTCCATCCTCATATCCAATGCCATTTCAACCAGTTTGTTGGGTATAATGGTCATGTATTTCATTCAGGGTCCTCTTACCCTTACGAAACGTTTGCAAAAACGTTCTTATAAAATGGTTATCTTGAGTAAGAGTGATGATGGTTATAGATAAATAGTTAATATAAGCTCAGACATGCAGCAAGCCATCCTCTAAATAGAGGGATTTAGTCAACTAAGAGCCTTTTTCAAGAGTAAGAGTAGCAAGTTCATTACTAGGGAAAACATGTCTAGATTTAATATCATTAAGCTTAGCAAGAATTCAAAAGAATCTTAGTTTCAAGGGTTATAATCTCATCAAGATAAAGTCTATCTTCATCCCTAATATCATTTTCTTGCCTAAGATAGACATTGTTTTCGGTCTTAATGCTATTGTATCAATTTTAAGTCTTGAATGAGTCCTCTAATCTCTTTAATAGTTCCATGAAAGATAAGCTCATCAATATAAAACCACTATATTTATCATACTAAATCAAAAATTCTAGCAAGTTTCTTTTACGTAGTTTTTATATATCATACAAGGAATGAGTTGTATGAATTCAAATGAATCATAGTTAGCCAGATATTTAAGGTGTACCTCACTACTAGAACTACCTCATCCTTTGTGTTTCATCACTACAACTCGATGCACTAGAAAAGTCAAAGGAGATCCAAACAACATGTCGGGATGGTCCTTTGCTCTTTCTCTCCTTCTTGTCCTCCTTGTGCTCTGCCTCTTTGTGTGTGTTATACCTCTTCTTGTGTCTACTCTTGTGCCATTTTGCACTCATATTTTGAAATGGACCTTTTGACCACATTTATGTCACCTAGAAGAGGATGAGGTCTTTCTTTTGTCTTTGATGTACAAGGCTTCATCCTCACTTATAAAGCCTTCACTTGTTGAAGATTAGTGAGCTTGAGTTTAAGCTTCCATTTAGAATTTGGAGGTTGCTTGCTTGCTTCTCTTGGAAAACTCTTATTTGTTTTCTTCATCCCTAGAATTCAATCACACTTCATAGGCATGCAGATTGCATATGAAGTCTTCATCTTGGAGCTTAGAGGGTTTGTGGATAACTCTATGGAAATTACCTTCTTATCAAAATGATGAGGAAAAGAATGAAGGGTCTTGGAATATAAATCTTTGGATTCCACAATTCTTCCAAGAGACACAAAGCAATTGATGATGAAATTGAGCCTTAAATACACCTTGATAATGGTCTCCATCCTGGCCATTTAGAAGAACACAAGATTTTAAGTGAACATGATGATCTTGGACTTGTTAAATTGCTTTTTTCCTACACAGGTGATGGAGAGCTTCTTCCAAATCTCTTCCTCCATGTCACATTAAGAGAATTGATTGAACTCGATGGGGGAGAAGGAGAAGTAGAGGATGCTAATAGCTTTAGCCTTGAGTTGAGCATACTTTAAAGCTTCTTCATTCCAAGTAGCAATCTCTATGGTTGGGGGAGTGTAGGGAGGATCAACAATCTTCTATATGTCAAATCTAATCCCTTGGATATAAATTGCATCATTCTATTCCAATATTTGAAGTTGGTGTCGTCAAAAAGTGGAGGTCATGTTGAGAAGCCTCCCTCAAGGTTGAGCATGTTGTCACATGTAAGGAGTGGGACCCCAAAGGGGATATGCTCCCTACTTAATTTGAGGAATGGATCCATTTCTTTCAAACACACGAAAAGGGTATGCTGGAATATTCTCCCAGTTGGGGTTTACATGAGAGAAACAATATCAAGATCTAAGTAGAGAGATATCCAACTATCTCAAGTCAATCTCTCTGAGAGCTCCACCGAGCCAGTTCCATGTCTACATGTCATGTCCTCCCATGTCCTACACCTGGGGTTGGAAGCATATCGCACAAGAGAAGACAAAACAAAAGTTGTCAGCATAAATGTCAGTATGTGTGTATTAGTTGGAATTGAGAGACATTAGGAAAAATAACATCAAACATAAAAAGGCTTCCCATAGAATAGGAAAATTACTATCCAAGTGGATATCAAAATAATAACAACTACAAAATGATGATAAAAAAGTCAACATATGAGGCATTTACTAAAAGGATATGATCAATAGAAAGAATTCTTGTCATATAACAACATTAACAAATCATAATCAGTGTAAGTAAAACAAATAGACTACTTTTATTTATGTAGGGTCGAGACCCATCAAATGTCAAGCCTAAGTCAGATGGAAAGGCACATCCTAGCGAGCTCACATGTGACACATCAGACTATGTGATAGGGACGGTGCTAGGACAACACAAAGATAAAACCCATGTTGTTATTTATTATGCATTGAAAACCCTTAATGATATACAACTTAATTACACTACAACTGAAAAAGAGCTCTTGGTTGTAGTGTTTTCTTTTAATTTTTTTTGATAATATTTGATTGGGTTGAGGGCTATAGTTTGGACCGACCATGCGATGATAAAATATTTTTTACAAAAGAAAGATGATAAATCTAGATTGATAAGATGGATTTTGCTACTGCAAGAATTTGATATAGAAACCAAGGATAAGGCAGGGATAGAAAATGTGGTATCCGATCATTTGTCTAGGTTGGAGAGAGTGGATGAGAAGGACTTAGTAATACCCATTGTCAAAGAGTTTCCTGATGAATAGTTGTTCGCCATGAAAAACAAAGACCCATGGTTTACAAATATTTTGAACTACTTGGCATGTGGCAAGCTGCCAGAAGATTGGGGGGTATCAAGATAAGAAGAAAATTTTCTATTCACTGAGGTTTTATGTGTGGGGTGACCCTATCTTACTCAAACAATGTATGGATGGGATTTGGAGGAAGTGTGTGCTGGAGCATGAGATTGAGAGTATCCTGGCACATTGTCACTCCCTACCTACTGGGGGACACCATGCTAGCTCAAGGAAAGTGGCCAAGGGTTAGAAAGTGGTTTTTATTAGCCTTCCTTATTTAAAGATGCTTATAATTTCGTGTGAAAATTGTGATGCATGTCAATGATCAGGGAATATATCTAGAAAACATGAACCCCCCTAACCATTTTTCAAGGAGATTAAGTTTTTGATTTATGGGGAATTGATTTTATGGGACCCTTTATGTCTTCCAATTCTAATTTGTATATTTTGCTTACAATTGACTATGTGTATAAGTGGTTGGTAGCAATCCCAACCCACACCAATGATGCACATGTTTTTTGCAAAATTGTAAAGGACCATATTTTCTATAGGTTTGGGGTGTCGAGAGTGATGATAAGTGATGGGGGATCTCACTTCACTAATAAGAAGTTTGGAGATTTATTGAGTAAGTATGGAGTGAGGCATATAGTAGGAACCATGTACCACCCGCAAACCCAAGGTCAGGTTGAGGTATCTAATAGAGAGATTGAAAAGATCTTAGGGAAAACTGTCTCAAACAATATAACCAGTTGGAGCATGAAACTAAATGACGCTCTTTGGGCATACATCAGAACCTATAAAACACCTACAGGAACAACTCCATTTAGGTTGGTCTATGGGATAGCTTGTCATTTACCTATAGAGTTGGTTCACAAAGCCTTAATCTTGATGTTGCAGGAAAGAAACACATGTTGGAGATAAATGAATTGGATGAGCTCATGATATATGCATATGAAAGCTCGAGGATATGTAAGGAAAGAACCAAGAAGGCCCATGATCGCCCATATAATGCATAGAGTGTTTACTCTAGGATAAAAGGTGCTTCTATTCAATTCCAAGATGAAGCTGCATCTGGGAAAATTAAGATCTAGATGGAGTGGCCCATATGTGGTGGTTAAGGCATTCCCTCATGGGGTAGTGGAGATTAGTAATGGAGCTGATCCATTTCTTGCAAATGGACAATGTTTGAAGCAATACTATGGGGGAGAGTTGATACATGAGGGAGAGTAGTTGAAGCTCTTTGAGCTTCAATGATGTCTTGCATGATCTGATCATCGAGCCTAGGACATAAATCAAGGGCATTTATTAGGAGGAAACCCAATTTTATTTTATCTCATCTTATTTTTGTCTTTTACAGTACTTTTAGGAGTTTTCATTGTTCTAGTTGGCATTCTAATTACTAGACATTTTTTAGATGTAAAAAAGGTACCTTGATCCTTTGTATTTGGTGCGTAGTTTGTAGAAAAGTCGGTACCACTGACACCCAGTCGGTGGCACTGAGATTACACAATAAAGAAATAGTAGAACTTGAAGTGCCAATCGGTACCATTGACAAGCCAGACGGTGCCACCGACAAAAACCAATAGTAAAAGTCGAAGAGCCACTCAGTATCATTGATGCGCCAATCAATGGCATTGATTCCTTGTAGTTCCAGAGCTAGATTTCCTATGAAGGCTCAATACTATCGACATCCGAAGACGCTCTAGATTTGAGATATTAAGGAACCATTCGAGAGTACCAAGAAAATTAATGCCCTAGTAAAACTGACAAATAAAGTCGGTGGAACTGACATTTTTAATAGTGGCAGCTAAAATGCATCTCAATACCACCTACATGACATTTCATGATACCGACACATGAAAACACAAAATCCATAGATTTTTAATTTGACAGACAAGATCTTATCCATCCAATAGTCGGTGGTACCAATATGAGAATGCATTTCAGAAGTCGATACTGACACATAGCAATCTGTGTGTCGCTACATCAATAAACACCAACCGTCAATATCAACGATGGATATTGATTTCAGAGATATCAGGGGGAATGAGTCAGTGCCACTGACACACCTATCGGTGATACCAACACACCATGTTAGGGCAGTTCATGGGCTATAAAAGGAGAGGTGTGGGTTGTGATTCAAACACACCCACACCATCTCCCTTGCAATCAGAGAAACACCAGAACTCCAAGCTGACTAGAGTCTTCCCCGCGCTCTCTTCTTAGTCTCTTTTCTCTTTCTAGACCTATGGTAACAAGGAGGTCATCTTCATCGGCGACATGAGTCAACATGATGGTGCCCAAGTTGACACACATGGCTCATGCAACGATGACCAAAGGAAGATTTACACCAGCTTGATGAAGAGGGAGCTCATACCCACATGGCATGATGATCTTGCTTTCCTCAATGATGTGGGCTTCACTAAGAGTCTCTAGCAAGTCTGTGATGGCCAGGGCATGGTGGGCGATCACCCCTTCTTTGGCGATTGGCCCACCTACTAGGAGATCATTTGCAAGTTCCTAGCATCCTTGGAGGCTTGCTATATTCTCAAACATAGGGAAGGCAAGGAGGAAGGTTGGGTGTGCTTCCGCCTCTTCAACGCCACTCACCACTTCACATTGGCAGAGTTTAATCCCATCTATGGGTGGCCAGTAGGGAATGTGCACTACAAGCCTGACAACTTCGAATACACACGGGCATGGTAGCTCATGAAGGAATTGCTGGAAGGATTCACCATCAACTGGCACCAATCTTCTGTCATGGATATCCAATATCCATTTGCTCAGATTCTGCACCAACATCTCACCAACACCATCTTTTCCAAGTCTACACAAGGGAAAGAGAAGGTGTAGCAAGCTGATCTTTATGTCCTCTGGGCATTTTGTCTAAAGGAGAAGAGAAGGTCGACATTGGCTCCTTCTTTCTACAACACATGCTGACAGTCAAGCGTCGGGTGCAGAGGAAGCCCCCAATCCACTTTGGAGTGCACCATAACATTGACCTCTCCAAGTTCAACCCTTTGAGGACCTCCTCCGGTATGGATTTAAACCACTTCAAGAGGGCTCATCTTGTCAGCAAGCACGAGAGCAAGGTGTTTGCTTGTTGCACAGTAGATGACCATCTGCTGGAAATGACTCTTCCTGACACCATCTTCAGTCTATGAGGGGTGCACTTCTAAAGGTGGCCAACAGAGGATGCAGAATAGGTAGAGGAGGAGCAATATAGCCCCGAGCCATAGAAGGGTGGAGAGACCGAAGAGGAGGAGGCAACCATGCCATTCACACAACATAGGGTCATCTATCAGTCTTCACAGAGACATGGTTCATCAAGCTTAGCTGCTCCACCACTTGCTTAGCAAGATGACCCTTATTCTATGGCAGGTATGTATGGGATGCTACAATCAATTCAATAGCGGTGGTAACAACAATCAACAACATTGGCAGAAATCAAAGACGTTTAAGGGCGGCTTCTACAACAACAAGAAGCTAATGAGAATGAGCACCTTCTCCTGGCCAACTAGGAGAATATGCACACTCGCCCACAGTAGATTGAGCATTACCAACAACCACTCCATGATCATTACTAGAGCCAGGGGCAATTTGCCAACTATCCACAACCTCCAGAGATGCCAACTCAACAGCCCAGCTTCACTGGCACTTTCTACCCACCGGTTCCAAACATGCCACCACTGCCATTCTGATTTGGTACCACTATTCGATTCAACCCTATTTTAGGGCTTCATCTTGTGTCATTTTGCATTTCAATCACATCTATAATTATTAGATTATATATTATTTCCCTCGATATGTGTTTTATTGTCAAATGCACTTATGGATGGTTTTTGCATGTTTTATAGGTACTTTGGCCACTACTTGATGGATTGGAAAGAAGATGGTTGAATCTAGGGTTTCCCTAGGCTTGGAGGAGCACAAAATGAGGCCAAAACCACTCCAAACCTACCCCAAGTGGTCAAAGGATGTATTGAAGCAATAACCTTCATGGATGGCTAAGTTCAACACTCAAATGTAGGGGAATGACCCCGGAACAGACGTGCTACCATGGAATGGTAGTTCTGGGACATGCCCCAATCAGCAGAATCTTCAAAAATTGACCCAGTTGGCCAGAACAGCCATGCTATCAAGAATGGCCATTTTGGGAGTTCCCAGCACGACCGTGCTACCAGTCCCAGAAACCCAAAATTCCCCTGTTCATTCCATTTTTTCACCACGGATGTTCCCATACACCACGGCCATTCCCATCCACCACGATCATGCTACCCATTGCCCACCACGGCCGTGCAGCCCAACACAACCGTGCTACACACAATTTTACCTGATTTTCTGCACTGTTCTACCCACTTTGCCCGTACTTAACCTAGTGATCCCCCCACACCTATATATACCTAGGTGGAAACTGAGTCACGAGGTTAGCTACCTACAGCCACTCTAGCCTCCCCATCTTCATCCTCCATCCATTCCCACCTCATTCCACCTCCATTTCACCATTTCTACCACCAAAACCCTAGTTTTCAATTGTTTTCACCCATTTCCACCATACATCCATGCCATTCACCTACCTTGGAGGAGGGAGCTCGAGCTATAATTGCTAGGAGGTGGAGAAGGAGGAGTCTTCATCGAGCTCATCATGGCTTTTCACTCCTCTACTCATTCTTCTTCCTTTCTTTTTGTATTTTCCATGTCTATGAGTAGCTAGGCCCCTTGTGTGGGTTGTTTGTGGGAAATTATGTTACTTTGATACCATGTTGGGGGAAATTGACATGTAAACTTTGTAATTCCATTTGTTAATGATTATATTCTGTTTGCATCTCATTCTCCATGAATTTCTTGTTGGTTTGTGTGTGAAATCACCTAGGAATTTAGTCAAATTGCTTATATGTGTGAATTTTGAGATTTGCCCCTAGGTCCAATTCTTGGATCCCTAGGTTGCCTCCCATATTCCTACATCCTAATAAATCTCCCTAAACCTAAGTGAGAGATCTAAGTATCTAGATTAGATAATCCTAGTACAATTAGCATGGAGCCTTCTCAAGGCTAGAATGTGGGGGAATTGGGGTCCAAAACCCTAATTTCACCTCCCCATTACTACCCTCAGCCCCTAATTGCCCCAGGAATGTCTAATCTAAAAACCTAGACTTGATTAGACTCTATTTGAATTGAACCTAATCCCTAACCCAATTGAGCCTCGTAAGGGTAGTAGGGGGTGTTGGGGACTAGTTCCCCTATGCACAACCTAGCATATCCATGGCCAGTTAGTAGCTTAGGTTAATTCATTAGACTCTAATTTGTTGTTTGGTTTGGATAATCTAAATGGAGTCATAATGTTCAGATGTCACCCCCAACTAAAGTGATAAGTTCATACCCCTAAACAACCCATACCTCTCTTTATTGCTTAAAACCCTAGTTGTGTGCTTGCTTAGCTTAGTTAGCTTCTTGCTTTGTTCTTGCCTTGCTCAAGATAGTTTAGCTCTTTAATAGCTCTTCTGCTTCTCTCTTGCTTGCCTTAGTGTAATTTGCCTTTTCATACCTAGCTTAATCCTTTCTTTCCTGTTTAGCCTTACTCTAGCCTAGGGTTAACTTAGATTTCACTGTCACCTTTAATTGCTTTCTTGCTCACCTAGTTTAACAATCAAATCACCTTTAAACCCTTAACCCTAGTCTCCGCAGTAGGAACATAGCCAAACTAACCTAGCTCTAGTGCCCCCTCTTCTCCCTGTGGATCAACCTTATACTTGCCACCTTCCTATACTATGACATGACCCTGTGCGCTTGTGGGTGTAGTTGTCATAGTGTGAGTATGTGTTAAGTTAGGTTTTATAAATATCGAAAGTGAATCCAACCATGTGCTTCCGTCTGCGGGGTTGCATCTATTCAAAACTGCAATTGAGTAGTGTGTAACACCATTGGCGGGAGTGTACTAAGCTTTCTGGCGCCATTGCTGGGGATTAGAGGCGCTCAGCCTAGCTAGTTAGTTTTGCTTTGACTTTTCCTACTGCCCTCATCATTGCTATTCTTTATTCATTATTCTTTGCATTCTTTGTGTATATTGGTTTACTAACTTGCTTTCTTTTGTTTGGTTGTGCTTTGTGCATGTGACAAGCCATTCAGGAGGAAACAAGATGGAAGGCCAAAATGCACTTCACAAGCTACTTCATGCCTAGCAACTACAAATCGCCAATTGCTAGCTAGGTTGATCAGATGCCAGGGGAGCAATTCTCCATTCCTCCACGTCTTCTTGGGCTCCTGCCCATCTTCTACGGCTCAGAGAGTGAGAACCCTACAAGCACCTGGACTCCTTTCTTGAAGTATGCTCCACCTTCAGGACGCCGACAACAAGTGATGATACAATCAGGTTGACTTTGTTTTCCTTCTCCCTCAAAGACAAAGCCAAAGAGTGGTATGATTCAAGAAGAGACATCATGAATTGGGGAGAGATGAAAAATGCCTTCTTAAGGAAATTCTAATCTATAGCAAAGTTGACACAGATGCGGCGTACCATAGCAATTTTCAGCCAACTAGATAATGAGTGATTTCACGAGGTTTGGGAGAGATTTCAAAAGATGTTGAGAGAATGTCCACATCATGAGATCCCTTTGTGGAAAGCTAGTTCAGTCCTTCTACTCCGGTCTATCTCATGCAAGTCAAGCTATAGTGGATTCTTGTTGTATGGGAGTTTTTATGGTTAAACCACCTGAGGAGACATGGTCATTATTTGAGAGTTTGGCAGAAAGTTCAAGGATAAAAGCTTCTAGTATGGTTAGTGGCAGTGACCTATCTTTTGGTGTGACATCTCCAACTCACGATGATTCAAGCCCACAATTGATGAAAATGTTTGGTGAAATGGTGAGCTTCATGAGAAACTAAGTTGCCAAACCTCCCTGTCATTCAGTCAATGCTATTGAGTTCTATGGGGAAGAAAAGAAGACACCTCACTCCTATAGCTACCAGGAACCACAAAGTCCCACATATAGCTCAAGGTTTGAGGAAGAGGTTCTCTCTAGATTGAAAGTTTTTGATGATATTCAAAGAGATGTTGCAAGGTTAGAAGAGAGAATAGAGCATATATCTTCCATAATCGCTCTCCAATAAGAAAATTTGTCTTCAAAACCCATCATGAGCCACCATGAAGCAAGTGGACCTATGCCTTCTTCCCACATTTTCTATAGTCCACCCCCCCATGCAAGTACATCCAATTCACACCTTCCAAGGCTATTCCAAGCCTTACACTCCTCCACCACCTCCCTCACCTCAAATTTCCCAAAACTGCACTTTCCAACCCCAATTTTCTCCTCCCCCTCAATTCTCTTCTCCACCTCAATTTCAAACCCAAGTGTCACTTCCACCTCCTCCACAACCACAACATGATCCCCCTCTCCACCACGAGCAAGGTAGTGTTGTGACAGTTCTAAGGAGTGGGAAAACTCTTGAGCAGCCTGCAAGTCAAAGAAAGGTTGATAAAGCAAAGCAAAGGCAGCCAAGTGGTGATACTGTGATTGATATTGCTGAAGATGATGTTGTGATACCGCATGTTGAGTTTGGGATTCCATGTGATCCACCACATATCCCTTTTGTAGGTCCTACCATCCCTAGTGTTCCGCCTCATGTTCATGCAAGTGCGGCAAAAACTAGTGATCATCCATTCGTAGAAGTACTAGATGAGCCACCAGAATTGAAAAGGAGGCAAAAGCACAATGTTAATATTCTTGAGGTGTTTCGCCAAGTGAAGGTGAACATTCCACTTTTTGAGGATATCAAGAAAATCCCATCATATGCCAAGTTCCTCAAGAACCTATGCACTGTGAAAAGAAGGTCAACGGGGAGGATTCCAAAGAAGGTGAGATTAACTGAACAAGTGAGCTCCATCATACAACACTCACTTCCCGTGAAGAGAAAGGACCAATGAGCCCCACTCATACCTAGTTACATAGGGGGACATCGCATAGACAGATCCTTACTTGATTTGGGATCTAGTGTGAATTTGATGCCATACAATGTCTATGTTGAGCTGGGCATAAGCAAGTTGAAGCTGGCACATTGCACTCTCCATTTGGTGGATAGATCCATAAAAGTGCCTAGGGGTAGAGTGGATGATGTCTTGGTGATGATAGATAAAGAAAAAGGTGCGGTGTTCCTGGCATATTTCATTGTACTTGATATGGAGCCGGAGGATAGGAAGATTCCCATCATCTTGGGAAGGCCATTCTTATCTACAGTTGATGCCGACATTCATGTGCGCAGTGACACTATGACAGTCTAATTCATGGACATGAAGATCAACATCAACATGTACAAGACCCCAACCCGGCGAGTCCGAGATAGGGACATTGGATATGATCACTTCACAAGTCCAAATGGGCATTCGAGAGGACACCGAGGTGAATAAATTGGTGATGATTATTGTGATGAAAGGGATGAGGAACCTAGATTGAGTGCAAATGAGGGATGCATGTTTTGAAAGAATGGACACATGAGAATTCCAAACGGATGAATGAATGAAGAATCACCAAGAAGCCTAGTTGAAGGCAAGAAACTCAACGCATGTGGGAGGCAACCCACCAAGGTTTGGGGAATTTTTCACCCAACCTCTCATTTTTTATACTTTTGCTTTTTGTTTTACACAAACCTAAAAATACACACACACACACTTGTGCTTGATAGTTTTTGTTTTAGTTTTGATGAAATGCAGATGAGATAGGTTGAAGAGAGAGAGAAGGAAAGATCAAGGCTTGGTTGCGAAATAAAATGTGGCAATAAATCAAAGTTCTTGTAAAAATTTTAAAAGTTTGAGTTGGAGTTGACAAAGTACATAAAGAAGGTTCACCACGGTCGTGGTGCATGCCACATGGCCGTGGTGATTTAATTGCAAATGTTGAGGAAAGTTACAGAGATCGAGGAGTTTTTAAACATGAACAGCCATGGCCATGGTGACACGCCATGACCGAGGCAAGAGGAGGACACCACGACCATGGCGAGGGTCAACCACCAACCACAATAGGGTGACCTACATTCTGACGCTCCGCACCAGCCATGTTATTCACCCTACTATCCCTAAGCTCTAGTTTCATGTTGAGGACAACATGGTTCAAAAGTTTGGTGTGGTAGGGCAGTATGCACCACCTATCTCATTCTCTCATTTTGATTACCTGTCTGACATGATCTCTATTTGCTTTTGATCTATCTAGTGTGGATTTTCCTTACTGATTTGTATCCTTGCATATCATGTAGTTTGTTTTCTTGTCATTTTTGCATAATTTTAAAAAATATTGATCTTTTTGCCATGCATTGCATATCATGTAGATTTTTGGTAATTTTTGCATGTTTTAGCTATAATTTGCTTGTTTACTGCTTTAAGTTCAATAGTATGGGCTTAGATGTGATCGAAGGCAACTTGACACCGTTTTGGCCAATTTTGCCCAAATTTGAGATTTCTTGTCGAAAAGTGTGTTTCAACCCAATCTCTACTTTTTGGATTAAAAATGATGACCTTTGACAAATGCTAGTGAATTATCATTGTTTATTTCTAAATGGTATCAATTCTTGACTTTTTACATGTGCATTACCTCTCTTGTATTTGTGAATGATTTGGTTGAATTGTGGCTTGAGCAAGCTATGAGCGCTTAGTGTCTATGAAATCACTTGATTAAAGTATCAATTTCAGGTTGTTCATTCACGTGGTGTGACATTGTTGGATGAAGTTTTGGATTAATTTTCATGCAGGACACCTTATGTTGAGAATCACGCTAGTGACCTCTCTTTGACCCGACTATTCACTCACCATCTTCTTACCCCTCTGCCTCGTGAAAGGATGTCAAAGTGCACATATCAGCCGTGGCCACCTCCAAAAGTTTGGGGTGGCCACATCTACATCTCACTGCTTCACTCTCATCACCATAGGCCCTATCTACTCCAAGGGCAAAGAAAAAGGGAAAAAATGCAAAAAGAAAATAAAAGGATGCTCCTGTTTAAGAGCATTCAAATAAAGAAAAGATGAGTGCTCTATGTAATAGCACTCTAAAATCTTACCTCAACCCTTTCTTCCATCTTTATACCCATTGAGCTAGGAAACATCAAACCTAGCTCATTTTCCCCTTTTCTGTAACCACCTGGGTCATTTGGTGTGATTTGAAACATAAGGTTGAAAGAATGAAGGTGAAACAGCACTCCTGGTAATCCTTGATTAACACCATCATGAAACGGTTTACCTGGAACTACATGAAAGAAATATGGATATATTGCGTGTTTTTTGCACTATATTTGAAGTTCATATGTTTTGTGCTCTTTTCATGATTGGTTTGTGAAAGCATGAGAGGAGAGAGGTGGAATGCATGTACTTAGTCATTGTTGATCTTATTCAGCAATAATCATTCTTTGCATTGCATTTTTCATTTCTAGCTTGTGAAAATTTTGCAGAGAGATTGAGTTGGAGCATACTTGAGCACAAGTATGTTTCAAGTTTGGGGTGGTGATGCATCCCTATTTTAGGGCTTCATCTTGTGTCATTTTGCATTTCAATCACATCTACAACTGTTAGATTACATGTTATTTCCCTCAATATGTGTTTTATTGTCAAATGCACTTATGGATGGTTTTTGCATGTTTTATAGGTACTTTGGCTACTACTTGATGGATTAGAAAGAAGATGGTTGAATCTAGGGTTTCCCTAGGCTTGGAGGATCCCAAAATGAGGCCAAACCACTCGAAACCTACCCGGAGTGGTCAAAGGATGTATTGAAGCAATAACCTTCATGGATGGCCAAGTTCAACACTCAAATGCAAGGGAATGACCCTAGAACAGCCGTGCTACCATGGAATGGCCATTCTGGGACATGCCCCAATGAGTAGAATCTTCAAAAATTGACCCAGTTGGCCAGAACGGCCGTGCTATCAAGAATGGTCATTTGGGGAGTTCCCAGCACGGTTGTGCTACTAGTCCCAGAAACCCAAAATTCCCCTATTCATTCCATTTTTTCACCACGATCGTTCCCATCCACCACGACCGTGTAGCCCAGCACGGCCGTGCTACACACAATTTTACCCGATTTTCTGCACTGTCCTACCCACTTTGCCCTAACCTAGTGCTTCCCCCCACACCTATATATACCTAGGTGGCGGCTGAGGCACGAGGTTAGCTACCCTACAACCACTATAACCTCCCCATTTTCGTCTTTCATCCATTCCCACCTCATTCCACCTCCATTTCACCATTTCTACCACCAAAACCCTAGTTTTTCATTATTTTCACCCATTTCCACCATACATCCATGCCATTCACCTACCTTGGAGGAGGGAGATAGAGCTACAACTTCTAGGAGGTGGAGAATGAGGAGTCTTCATCAAGCTCATCATGGATTTTCACTCCTCTACCCATTATTCTTCCTTTCTTTTTGTATTTTCCATGTCTATGAGTAGCTAGGCCCCTTGGGTGGGCTGTTTGTGGGAAATTATGTTACTTTGATACCATGTTGGGGGAAATTGACATGTAAACTTTGTAATTCCATTTGTTAATGATTATATTCTATTTGCATCTCATTCTCCATGAATTGCTTGTTGGTTTGTGTGTGAAATCGCCTAGGAATTTAGGCAAATTGCTTATATGTGTGAATTTTGGGATTTGCCCCTAGGTCCAATTCTTGGATCCCTAGGTTGCCTCTCATCTTCCTACATCCTAATCAATCTCCCTAAACCTAAGTGAGATATCTAAGTAGCTAGATTAGATAATCCTAGTGCAATTAGCATGGAGCCTTCTCAAGGCTAGAATGTGGGGGAATTGGGTCCAAAACCCTAATTTCACCTCTCCCCATTACTATCCTCAGCCCCTAATTGCCCCAGGAATGTCTAATCTAGAAACCTAGACTTGATTAGACTCTACTTGAATTGAACCTAATCCCTAACCCAATTGAGCCTCGTAAGGGTAGTAGAGGGTGTTAGGGACTAGTTCCCCTATGCACAACCTAGCATATCCATGGCCAGTTAGTAGCTTAGGTTAATTCATTAGACTCTAACTTGTTGTTTGGTTTAGATAATCTAAATGGAATCATAATGTTCATATGTCACCCCCAACTCAAGTGATAAGTTCATACCCCTAAACAACCCATACCTCTCTTTATTGCTTAAAACCCTAGTTTTGTGCTTGTTTAGCTTAGTTAGCTTCTTACTTTGTTCTTGCCTTGTTCAAGTTAGTTTAGCTCTTTAATAGCTCTTCTGCTTCTCTCTTGCTTGCCTTAGTGTAATTTTTCTTTTCATACCTAGCTTAATCCTTTCTTTCCTGTTTAGTCTTACTCTAGCCTAGGGTTAACTTAGATTTCATTGTCGCCTTTAATTGCTTTTTTGCTCACCTAGTTTAACAATCAAATCACCTTTAAACCCTTAACCCTAGTCTCCGCAGTAGGAACCTAGCCAAACTAACCTAGCTCTGGTGTCCCCTCTTCTCCATGTGGATCGACCCTATACTTGCCATCTTCCTATACTACGACACGACCCTGTACGCTTGCGGGTGTAGTTGTCCTAGTGTGAGTAGGTGTTAAGTTAGGTTTTATAAATATCGAAAGTGAATCCAACTGTGTACTTTCGTCTGTGGGTTTGCATCTATTCAAACCTGTAATTGAGTAGTGTGTAACACCATTGGCGGGAGCGCACCACTGTTTCACCTCTTTGATTGGAGTTTAACTATGAGAACATAGTCAAGTTCAAGCTCAGGGGGTGCTGGAACATCTCTAACTTCATTTGCTATTTCTATCTTCGTTTGCTTTTAGTTTTATCATTCTAATTTTGTAGGATCCACAACTATCTAGTGTGATTGTAGAGCATTATCATGATTTCTGCCTTCATCATAGAGTGTGTTCTTTTATGCTTTTGCAATGAAATTTGAAAATTAAGTAAAAATCTAAAAATTGTCATATCTTTCAAAAGCTTAGTAGCAAATTCTAAAGGCAACATCACCTAGAGGAAGTGTATGAGTTAGTCAGCTTGAGGATATTTAATATGAATGAAAAATCTTAATTATCCATGAATTGAGGATGATGATGGGGTTTGAGCCCGAACCAATCAAATAATAATTAGACATTAAATGAGATTTTTTAGAGAGAAATCCTAAGGTTACCATGTACACATGTTAATAGGGAAAAGACATATCATAGTTTATGAAAGGCATTATCTCTTAGTCTTGTGATTCATCTGCTTTTCATACATTTGACCGACCACCTGAAGATGATCAATTGACCCAAATTGTTTCCTCTTAATTTCATTGTATAGCATAATAAGTGACATGATAGCTAGTTTTTTATTGCAATAGGTATACAATTAAAAAAAATGCTTTTTGGGCATATCAATTAGTTGCATAACAAAATTCATGTAGATTGCATATCATATGCATCATTCATTCTTTCATCATGTACCCATGTTGTTTTTCTCTACAAATAAAGTGCAAGGATACACATCCAGTACACCTCAAAATGAAAAAAATGAGTTGTTATAGGGAAGCCCAAGCATACTCTTCAACCATGATAAAATAGTGGGCCAATGAAAAAAAACAAAAAATATATATTAGGAAATAAAGAGGGAGAAAAGGATGCCCTGAGCTCAATTTTGATTTTTTTCTTCAAGAAGAGATGAAAATAGCTACATGATGCATTCTTTTATTTCACTTTCATCAATCAGATGAGACTTTTAGTGCATGCATTGCTCCACCCTAAATAGTAGGCATTATGATTCATCCATTTTTTACTTATTTCATTCTATAGGTTCATCATGTTTTTTTTGCATAAATGATTCAAAAGTTACTTGTTATTCTTCATAAGCCACCTACTTCATTTCATCCATTTCACTTTATGGTAGGCCACAAATATGATAGATCTCCTCATGCATGCTTATAAGGAGAAATGCTTCCAATTAGTTTGGTAGGTAGGAAAAGAGCAATCTAGATAGAGAATCACATAATGCACCAAGAGAATGCCCTATTGGCTATGATGTTGATTGCTCTATTGATAGTGTTTCACCGATGTAGGGGTGGACATCTTTAATGAACATTTCTGGTCACTTGAGATAGTTATTTGTTCAGTGGTCGGTAAGGGTCGGTTTGGGACTGCCAGGTGGGGGTAGTTGAGAAATGAAATTCATATTATTTGTCCTTTCACTGACTTGTCTCAAACATATTTGAGGGTAGTGTCGCTCGAGGGAGAGAAACATTTAAGCTTAGAGGAGTTTGATGCTCTGAATATTATTTGCTTTTCACATGCTATTCTATTATAATGTATATTTACTCATTTTGACATTATTTGTGCATGGTTTAGCATTATTAGCTTGTGACATACATTTGCATCAATTATTAGCTATTTTTACTATTTCATATTGATTTATCATAATTTATGGTACGCATGTTCTTTATCTTGAATTTCAAGTGAATTGACAAGTCTTGGATCAACTTGGTGCTACTGATGGTATTGTCTGTGGCAACGACAATGGAAGGAAAGGACAAATAAGAGTGGGAAATGCTCAATGCTACCGAATTGATCAACTATAACACAACCAGAGTGTTTGGTGCCACTGACCTCAAGTCGGTGATACTGACTTATACATGGAAAGATTGTTAGGAGATGTTAGGGAGCAAATCACTGTTATCGACGCTTCAGTCAGTAGTACTGACACTCATAGGGAGTCCCGGCCCAGAAGAGGACTTGGTGCCACTGACATCATGTTGGTGGTATCGACTTGTCATGATCATAACTGATTAAAGACCACGATTGATCCAACAAACACAACTTAATGACACCCCAAGTCAATCTTATGATCAAGGAGGATTTCAACTAGATCTAAGAATCATGTTGGAGTTTGTTGCACGATAGAGGAGATTCATGAGAAGAGAAAGAAGAGGAGAAAGTGACATTCTGGATGATTTGAGCACCTCTGGTGGACGGATTTTCAACCAAAGGATAACAAATCACCACGTTCGTCAGAGGGAGTCATCCAAATAATCTTCTCCAGGGGTTTCCATTAATTCTTTAATATTTTTCTCACCTTCATCTTCTCTGTCAATGTCTATGGAAACTGAAATAATGTGGGGCTAATCCCCTAATTCCTTAGGACCCGTTGAGTAGCCCAATTACATGTTGTATTTGACATTATGAGTATATATACATACATACATACATACATATATATATATATATATATATGTGTGTGTGTGTGTGTGTGTGTGTGTATGTACACATATACATATATATATATATATATATGTGGAAAAAGATTAAACTAATTACTTTTCAATAACACTCTCCCGCTAGGGTTACGCTCGCTTCTCTCTAGAACCCTCCGGCGGCCAGCGCTGGGGGGAGGGAGCGGCGTTTCATTGCTTCCTCCCCCTGGCTTCATTGGTTGGCTCTAGTAAGATCAGCAGGTTCCTGGAGTGAGTGAACGAGGTGTTCGAGAACGAGCGATGCTCCTGGTCGGAGTCTATGGGTCACCTTACACTCGGGTTATGGAGGCAATGGATTGTGTCACACCGGAGATCGATCAAGGGCTGCTGTGGTGAGTTTGACCTGGTCGACTCCACCCTGTTCAAGAGAGATGGGTGGAGAGGAGCCACGCCCCATGTCTGATTCTCTACGGTGCCAATCCGTCCGGGCAAAGACGAGGGGTTCTCGACTTCCTCAGTACCTGCGACCCTCCTTCCCCTGGCTGTCTCCTGGAGCTGTTCCAGTTATGGTGTACTCCGACTTCGACCTTGATGCGCTCGGCGGCGGCGGTGAAGGCAGAGCCCGGTTTGTCCCGACGGCGCGTCCTCCAGCGGTCCGTGGTTGCCAGGCATGTAGCTTTGGCGATGGTGTTGGGCGGCTATGGTTCAAGCGCCTCAAGGTCGGTTGCTTGAAGGGCGACCTAGAATGCCTATCTGCTCGGTCGACGACCCCATGATGCTCGACGAACGGACCTGTTCCGAGCGCCCCCTAGGTTTCGATGGCCAGGCGTCGTTCAATATAGAGCTGGCGTGTGGTGTCTCCCTGACGACTGGAGTTTCTCTCGTGGTTTCTCTGCAGGCATGGGTGGGTCACCCTCAAGCTGCTCGACATTGTGTCTTAAGCTTCTGGCGCTTCTTGTGGGTGTGGGATCAAGGGGGGCAGATCCTAGTCTCCTTCTCTTTGGTCCCTTCTGCTGCTGCGTTTTGGAACACCTTTAAGGTGTTTGAAGAAATGTTGTATAGAGAACTGTAGGTGCTGGATGAGGGGCTTCTGTGGTCTATAGGAGTCCCGTGTGGTGTTGGTCTCCGGGGGGGGTTGATCGTCTCCCTCTCCTTTTCGAGCTTCTGCTGCTGTGCGATGAAACACCTTCACGGTGTCTTTGTTCTACAGTTGTCCTTGATGTAGCTGAGAGGCGCAGGGTCTTGATATCTGGTGGTTGTCAATTGATGAAGAGGAGTTGGTCTTCTACCTGGAATTCACATCTTCAGGGAATGATTCAAATGCCAGTGGATGATGGGTAGTGCTCAGTTCAAGGACACTAATTGACGACCTGCTCATAGAAGGTTTTTGCTGCTTCTCCTTTGCACCTCGGTTGTTTCTTTCTACGGTTTGATGGATCTGTTTTGAGGTGTATGATCTTTCCAGATCCTTGTGATAGATGGCTATGAAAGTAGATTCACTCTTTCTAGATCCTAGTAGGGTGGCTAGAGATAGTCGTTGATGAGCTGTGTTTTTTTGTGGGTACGCTGAATGTATGTAATCAGGGCTTGTTACATTTTGCTTCTGGCAGGAGTATTAGGATCTAGTCGGTAGTTTGTTTGCTCTTTTAGCTTTTTTGTTGCTTTTGGGTTCTCTGGGCCCCCTGTGTGGGGTTAAGATCTTTAGTTTTTCTGGTTATTTCTGCCTGATGTAATGGGGTACTTAGTGCCCAAAGTTTTGGTAATACAAGCAACACGCATTTTAGACCGACAAAAAAAAGTATATATATATATGTGTGTGTGTATATGTATATGTATATATATATATATATACACACACACACACACACATATATATACATATATATACATACATATATATACATATATATACATATATATATATATATATATATATATATATATATATAGTCAGGCTAGGATACACTCGAGTGTACCGATCATGTCGTACACCCCAATGGTGTTTGCCTATCTAGATCATTTTTTTTCAAAATCTAATCCATTGATCTTCATGGTTACAATAATAATAGGTCACATGCAAAATTTGAACTCATTTGGATGAGTGTAAGTCAGTCATCCAAGACAACAAAATCGACGCACAAAACTAATTTGAAATACATGATTTTTGCCTCCTTTAGATGCACGACCTATAAGTGTCCAAATGAGCTAAAATTTATTATCTAGTATGTTCTTATGATAATTAAGAAGATCAATGATTTAGATTTTTCAAAAATTTATTGCATCTTCAAAAATGACTGAGGTGTACGGTGCCTCCGGTACACT
Organism: Alisma plantago-aquatica; assembly: GCA_963693085.1. Lineage (NCBI taxonomy): Eukaryota > Viridiplantae > Streptophyta > Magnoliopsida > Alismatales > Alismataceae > Alisma > Alisma plantago-aquatica. Next base: position 920,128,297 of record OY856413.1, on the reverse strand, counting down.
CGAGTGTACACTAGCCTGACTCTCTCTCTCTCTCTCTCTCTCTCTATATATATATATATTCCTAATTTCTAGACATAACTCTATGATTGCTTCATGAATTATCTATGCTTGATCACCACTGTTGATTTCTTAGACCATTAATTGCTTCAAGAGAGGGATTAAGGGTTGGATAAGTCGTATATTTACATAGCCTAGACCGCGCCTCGAGTGAGGGCTTATGTCTATGAAGGGTATGGCTGAGAGGATTCTTTAAATCATCTAACTAATAATTAAATATCTATGTGAGTGGGATTTGTATTAGATTGAGTAGCAAATTAAGTTGTGAAAGCTGATAATTCTTGCTACAAGTTCCTTGGTCCAGGGTTAGGAGGAATCAATGTTAATAAATAGTGTTAATTACAGTATAAACCGTGGTGAAACTGTATTCTCGGGGAATCCATTCCATTTGTTATCATAACTCAATAATTTAGTTTTAATTCTTGTAATTAGTCAGTTAATCACTCAATCAAATTTTCCATAGGTCTATCTGATCGAGTCATAGTTAGTAGTGGCCTTTCGATTCACGTTTCCCCGAGTTTGACATCTAGACATCTTTTATCTTATATTGCTTCGGTAACTGCACTTGCGTTTAATACGTGTAATAAACACGCATCACACCCCCCTAGATGAAGAGTTATTCTATTCATCACATCTCCGAGGATGAGTTATTTGTTCCAATAGAGTATGAAAAGGCGATTACAATTAGTTTTAAACCCAATTCTAAAGTTATACCATGTAAGAAAGTTTGTTGAAATCATTATTTGATTTTTTTCCCCTATATCTAGATTACAAAGCAATCCTTATATTCATACTTCGATACATGATTCTTTGTCCACGTACATAGATAAAACCCACACCAAAACCATTTAAACCATCCAAATCACACTACATTGGATGATCCCCTCCCCCCACCCCAGTTGAGGAGTCATTCTATTCATCACTTCTCATAGAACGAGTTATTTGCTCCAAGATATTTTGCAAAGGTGATTAAAATTAGTTTTAAACCCAATGCTAGTTCTATACTATATAAGAAACTCCGTCGAAAGCATTCTCTACAACCTTTTCCTCTATCTAGATTGCAAAGTAGTCTTTATATTCTAATATATAATGTTTGATGATACGAAGTATTGAGTTTTATGATAGTCTAATATATAACGTTAAAAATGAGCGTGCAAAGTATTTTGTACATTTTTTATATATTTTAGCTATAAATTAATCTTTTATTTTTATAAAACAATACATGATGCATAAAAGGGTTTCGATGCATGTTTTGTTTATTTTCATTAAAATTATAATTGATCCTTACATGCTATAGGCCGTGAAAGAGTGTAACTTTTATCTTTATTTCTCCAGTGTATACGAAGGTTCATGTCTTATTATATAAGAAAGATTAAGGAAAAGCTTGTATGAAATTTTTACCTTTAAACTTATAATTACTAATTGATTCGTGTATAATAATCAATAGTGGACTTGACTCATACATATCACTCACTCACACCTCCTTTTACGGTTATTATGTTAAAAGGCGGCACCACAAAGATCGAAGAATGTGGAGCATGTAGTTACGCGAACATGATACCAAAAAATCACGGTGATATGTGCAACACTGAGAAGTGGTTATTATTACTTCTACTAGTGAACGCACACGTGCACATGCACGTGACATATAAAAGTTGTTGGAATTTCAATAGAAAAATACCATAATGTTAATATTGTTAAATAAGAAAAATTGAACTATTGCTTTCATAAATAATACAAATACATATTCATTTTGTAACTGAAAGTTCATTATGTGACAAAATTCTGCAGGTGACGTGACACGTCTATTTTCCCATCCAAAATTGAAGTTTAATGAGCTCATCCTCATACGAACAATCAAAGATATGTGGACACCTGATTGGAGAAGAAAATATGAGTTTAATTATTTAATAAGAAACATGAAATAAATAAATAATAAATTTATAGTATAATATCTCACTTATTATCAATGCATGTAATCACTTTCTGGTGATTTAATCCTAAATATTTTATAATTTTATTTAGAACCTTTGACATATGAAAAAATGATTAGTGTAAATATTCAGACAATTTAATAATATAATCGTATATGTAGTCAAAATACCTACAATTCTAGTGATTATTTTGGCAAAATGTTGTGTTTCAGCTGTAATTATTGATGATTTTGTATTTGTTGTCACACAAAGCTTTGGAATAACTTTTGCTGCAAGTATATAAAAATAACAATCATAAAAAGATTGTATCGTAAAACACAACTGGGAATATAAATTATATGGAAAATAAAAGTACCAATTCAAATTTTAAGATAGATACAAAAAAAAATCAAAAAGTAATGTTGTGTTCGATGTCAAATAAAAGACTCACACATTCTTGCTTAATATCTAAGGGAACTACATCTAAGACTTTAGTCGTTTGCTTCATTGTTGTTAGCGTTCCTTGTGATTCTTGAAAAAATAGTTGGACATCTTGTGCTTTGACATGAAAAAACAATTGATTCCATTTTGCCTTTGATAATATGTTATCCACCATATCTTCACCATTTTCCTATATTATTAGACCAATTTAATATTAATACAGATGTAAAGTTCATCAATATTATATGTATAAAAATATGGAGTACATGAGAGTGGATATTATTTAGCTCTACAATGGTATAACCAAGGAGATGATGTGCATCTGTGTCAAATAATGTTAATTTAATAGAATCAAAAGCGTCCATGACTTCAACTTTCATAATGTACCTATAATCAACAAAACGAAATATTAATTTACAAGCTAATTATAATATATAGATGTATTACATGATAAAAGAAGGTAAATTGCCTGAGGACACTATCTTTTGCTCCACATTTGGGGCAGACCTTGCCTTGACCATTTTCATCATATACTTTCTTGCTACACCTCACACATGCGTTGTACCAAAGGATTCGATCATGGTAAATCTGTACAACTGCAGCCTTAATTTCATAAATGTGATCCTAAAAATATTCAACATGTTATTTTCATATTATATACATTTAAGTATTTGTATAAGTTACAAACATTGAGGTATCTTACTTTGCGTAGTGTCCCACTCTGTAGGGATTCATGCAAGATGGAAAGATTAATCCTTATTGCCTCTATATTCTCTTTTTGCATGGACACATTCACAAGTGATGAAGAACCAACACCGCTTTCAGACAATCTATTGAATTTATAGAATTCAATTTAGAAAGAAATATATATGAACTATCGTTTGAATGTGTAATATGAAAACAACTACCTTGACTTCATTTCGTCAACTCGTGGCAATGGGGGGTTAAAGAGAAGTCTTGTTGTGCAAGTACTTGACAGGTATAAACCTATAATTATTACTCACAAATAGAATTAAATTTATTGATTGTGTCTTACCTTGGAAGCATCGAACTTGCAATCCAGTAATAACAACTATACTTCTCATTTCATACTGTGTTTTCAAGTTGTCATGTGACATCACAGCTATTTTGCCTCACAATGAGCACCTAGCCATAGTGTGCCTAGATACCATAAATATACATATAAGTGTTAGTAAATGAATACTTTGTTTTAGTGATTGATTAATTTAAATAATTTGTATTTATTACATTTCATTTTGTAATATGATGTCACACTTGGCAACCTGTTCACTAGATCTCTTCGTAATGCTTTGAATATCATTAACATTGGTAATCATTCCAATGACATCTGTAATTGACATAGAAGACTTTACGGATATTATAAATGATATTATAAATGAAATTAAAGTAAAATACCTATAAGAAATGTCTTTTTATCTTAAAGACCCTGAAAGTCATCAAACTCAGTAAATTGAAATGAGTAAAGATGTATTTTTTTGCAATCTTCAGATGCTTCAGCAACCACACAATTTTTGTTAATTATGCACTCTTCATTCCACTTTGCATTTCTATAGTCATTGAGAATGTCTTCGACACGGACAAAATTTAATACATAACACTTTCCTTCATTAAAAGTGTTACTGAATTTGTTAACTACATCACCAATTAAACTGGCTTCCATCCTCTCTCCCTAAGAAACAAAAGATACATTGAGGCATTACATAAACACATGAATATATTTTAAATAAGAACAAATTCAAAACTTTGTAATCTAGTATACCTCTTCATCGATAAACAACAATTTCTGCTTCATTCTTCCCCTTGATATTTCATGTGCTTTCCATTTGAAGGCCACACGAACCTTTAAATTCTAGTTTAGGTATCGATGTACACGTCGAAAGTGGGTATAGTTATCTTTCGTCATCCTATTTATAACATGTAAAGATGTTAGCTTAGAAAAGTTGTAAATACAAACAATCAACATGAAATACTAAGATAAAAGCATACCATCAATAAAGGATAATACTTCTTTGTATACTATATTTTTTGTAAATGTTCCACCATTGAAATTCTTATCTCCTGGTTTAACCAAGACCTTCGTTGTATTTTGGGATGTCCCTCTTGACAATGCTACATTCAACTGTCCATGAGAGAATACAGGATGGGGCAAATAAATTCCGACATAAGGGATAGTTTGACCCTGTGACTTATTTATTGTCATTGCAAAACTCAAACGCACAGGAAATTGTTTCCGTTCAAAAGCAAATGGAAGACCATCATTGTCAGGCGTTATAAGAGGTATTGTAGGTATGAAAACTCTTTTTCCCCGTGCTTGACCAACTGTAACCTCTGCGTCAATTACATTTTTCTGAAACCCTTTACAAACTAGTCATGTACCATTGCATAACCCATTTGTCAGATCAATATTTTGTAACAACATTATAGGACAATTTTTCTTTAGCCGCAATACATGAGGGGGCAAACCGTTTGGAACCAGTGAATTGAGGAATTCTCCAGGGTAGTTATGATTTTCATCATCAACGGCACTTCCAAAACTATAATATGTGATCTCCTCCCCAGGAAATTGTTGTATGAGATCATTATTTATTTCGTCAACATACTCATTCTTTGTGCATAATATTGCACGATTCATCATGTAGTCAGTCGACGTTGCATTATCACTGAGAGCTGGAAAGACATGTTGTATGAGTCGTTTCTTAGAGGTTGCATCATCTATGTACTCAAGAACCATTTCATATGGGAGGCGAACGTAATCGTCATCGAATTCTGGTTCTGTTTCTTATCCTATACGTAGTAGAAAGTTTGAGAAGGTGGAATCTGATAAAGCTCTCATATTTTTCTTTAGTTTCAGTTTGTGCATTTTCTCCCAAAGAAATGACTTTGTAAGACTCAAATCAATCGTCTCACCTCTAGTTGCACGTCGAACAACAGACAAAACTTATCTGAAATCACCACCAAAAATTACCACTTTCCCCCAAATGGTAGGCTCGATCCCGTGATATCTTGCAATGTGCGATCTAAGGCTTCAAAGGCTTGTCTCCTTGTCATGGATGCCTTGTCCCATATAATTAATTTTGCCGATCTAAGAAGTTCTGCTAGACTACTTTGTTTGCTTACATTACAAGTTGAATTGCTTTCAACTTTAATTGGAATTTTAAATCTACTATGAGCAGTTCTCCCCCGGGTAAGATCAATGCTGCAACCCCAGATGTCGTTGTTGCGATTGCTATGAAACCCATGGACCTTACTTTTTCTAACAATGCCTTGTATAGAAATATCTTTCCAGTTCGACCAGGACCATCGACAAAGAATACACCAGGCTGGTTTCCCACTATGTAGTTGAATATCTCATTGAATGCATGTTGTTGGTCATTGTTTAGTGATGAAATGAATGATAGATCCTCTTCACTTACTTGTATATTCATCTCTTCAACAATTTCATGTGACATGTTTTGTCCAGTATTTATTGAAAAATCATCATCAACAATTGGCAAGTCATAATCCTCTATAACATTCCCCATGCTCTCAAGAATAGATTTAATATTTTGTAGCATTGTCTGCTCCAACTAATGCTCATCGGGGATTCCGGTCCTACGAAAATCTTTCGACATATCATTGAGGCTTGCATCCCACAAAGCTCTTACATGTGTTGGTTCACAATAAACTAATATTGTAGCAAATAATCTCTGTAGTGAAACTGGGAATTCAAAATGTGTTGCCTTAATTAAACATTCTGAAATTGTATCATCACTCTCAATAAGACCCCGATGTTCAGCTGAAAGTTTGAATGTTGGTTGGATAACACCATTGACGGTCCTCAAACTCTCAAATGAAGTTGAACCCTTTCATGATTTAGTAATATCCTCAAATAATACCTCTCACCTTCAACGAGATTTACAGTAATGATACGACCAATAACCTCTCTTTGCTTTCTTTTCTTCCAATATTTTCCAGAGCTATTCCACACATAATGCTCAGGGAATTGTTTATAAAGATATTGATGAGATTCTTCATCGTGCGATTTTGCCACAAAATACTCAGTGAGCATTGTCCTACAAGCACCATCTCGTTCCATAACATTCTGCAAGTTATCATCTTCTAAGAATGTGATACTATGCATGTTAGGTAGATGCAATTGCAAGGAAACTACGGATGGTTGTATTTCACTAAGTTTGAACTCAAATATCCTCCACATTGCCTCCGGTGGAGATATCCATCGAGCATCTCTAAATTGATTCACCTCATTGACGGTCTGGTCTGCAACACCAGGTGCTATGTTGACTGAAGCCTTATCATGCCCCTTATATATATACTTGAAGAGGTATTTGACTGCTTTGATGCTCGAACATACCTCCACGTTAATATGACACCTATATCTCTGTAACAAATACAGATTATAGGGCGCCACCCATCTATTATCTAGTGTGGATCCTCTTACATCAACAGTGACTCCATTGTCTCTTCTCCTATAAATTGGATATGAATCTCTGCCTTGCATGGTATTGGAACAAAAATTCCTTAGATATCGGAAGCGACACTCATTGTTTACCATGCAAGCATTTTTAGGGTTTAGGACACCACACGGTCCATGCAACATGTGTTTGACAACCAATGCGTGTAATAAAGGATATCGTTCAAGATCTGGAATTTCAGCACAAACTATGTTATCATACTGATCTGGATTGACGATCTTATAGTCACATTTCATGATGATAAGAATGTGTGCATGCGGAAGTCCTCTTTTCTGAAATTCAATAACATGAACACGTGCTGCTACGATGCCAAATATATTTTTCTTAAATAGCTGGTCCTTTAGATCCTCCAATTTTGCTCTAAAAACCCTAGCTATTAAATCGGGTCTGTTTTGAGCTAGTTGTCTAGGGAATAACTATGTTTTTATCTCATCCCAGTCTGGATTACATGTCATTGTTAAAAAGATATCGGGTTTTCCATATCTTTGTACCAATGCCATGGCATCCATGTATCTACGACACATATCACGTGGTCATCCAATAAAGGACGAAGGTAATACAATTCTTTTACCTACCATGCTGCTATGGACTTCTCCAGATCTAATGCTATCAGTGATTCCTTGATACAAATCAGCACATATTCGCTTTTGCTCCTTTGTGATATAGTTTAACCGTTTTGATTCTATCTTGATGTACATGTCCACAACATACAGTTGAAGGAGACGACCCGCATACAATAAGATTGATTTGTCAAGCACACAGATTTGTAGTTTGTAATAATAGTATTCTCTCGCAGATATCTTGTTTCGACCACCACCATCTAAAAAACATATGAGAATGATGTGAAATACAATTTTTTAATATTGGTACATAATTTGTTAATCTATGAATATATATATTCTACTAACCTGCTATGTTTGAGCCCATCACATCTTCATCAGAATGTGATGAGTTATATAGCATGGAATCCCATGGCACACCAACGTTGGGGAGGTGTGGATGCCAACCAAATTCACCATTAGGAAACAACAAGGGATATGATACAGGATCATAACATCCTAAATATGATTGCACTATACGTGGTTCACCTGAATTGGCATAAACAACTATACTTCATTGTTGTGCACCACTGACATCATTACCCTCAATCCAGATACCCGCAACTTGTGAAGCAGTTGGAGAATTATATGTCCTCTGATCTAGATGTGCATCTTTATTGATGACAATACTAAAATTATCTGACATCGGAATATCCTTGAGGCTCTGAAAAAACGGGGCATATGGATTTGCAGACAATACGTGCATCAATTTAGTAACTAATTCCATATTTAGTGAAGGAGTTGCCTTCATTCTATTATGTACCTCAAACTCAGTGTCATAGAAATAGAGTGGTATTTCGGTCCATCACTCCCAGGTAGTAATCTATTTATAAAATGATACATTTGACCCTGTACTCGAAAAGTATATATGCCATTCCACATACTACGCAAATTTTCATCTAGATGGATATCGTGTGATGTGAATGCAAAGTGACTATTGTAACTTCGAATGGACCTCAGAAACTCCATAGAATCTGGTGTTTGCAATGTGTACAAATTGTATAGTTCTGTTAGAACAAGATTGGTAACTAAATGTACCTTTCCCTTCATACAACAAAAAGATGGTGGTTCAAATTGGAAACATTTGGCACCACAAAATTTGCACAAACTACATGTGGATAACTTATGTGGTTCATTGAGAAGATTGTCAAAATTTGGATTGAAAATATCAACACCAGAAGAATCTTCAACATTTTGATCCATGCTTGAAATATAGAAATCCTTCGTCTCTTCCACAATACCTACATCTAGTTTGTTATAACACAAGATGAGTACAAATGTTAACTCATAGAATAATTCATGAGGATTTGTAACTATTACCTTCACTACATGGGACTGCCAAATCAGCAACCTCATGCGGATTGTTACACTCCTCAAAGGCACTATCGTTAATTGTAGGGTCGGAGCAAACATGCATATAAACATGATCTCCATTGGGAACAATGTCAGTCCGAGGAAGATAGGAAGTGCTCAGTTGTTCCAATGAATTTGTTGCAACATCGTTCAACTGTGCTTGACATCATTTCAAGAATTGAATCAAGAATCTCCTTTGCCTTGCTCGCCTATGAATTTCGCTGACAACATTATCCACATGATGTTGGATGTTGTTATTATTCGAGATAACAGACTGAAATAATGCTCTTTGACCAAGTGTGGAGTCCACATCTTCATTGAGAACTTGAATAACTTCACTGACTTCGTCAAAATATGGGTGCATATCAATCCTTAACTTCATATAGGGTGGCAAACTATTGTAAATTGTAGCATATCTTGCAATAAGTTCTCCACCACCTTCACATCTGGCACGCCTATGCATCTGTCTACTTCTAATAACCATTCGACGATGGTATCTACACATCCATTGTAAGGACCTCAAATCATAACTGTAAATATATCTTTCAAGTTGTTGAGATCTACATGACTGTATTGAAGTAAGACATGACGCAAGTGTGTCACAACTTTGAGATGTAGTGCCAGAAGATAGGCACGGTTCCACCATAGTTTGCATGAATCCTTCATTTTGGAAAGTGCAAACAATGAGACGGATTCTATATGCAGTGATATGACTCATTAATTTATTAGCTAAAATTCTCGTACGACAAATAAAAATAAAAACCCAAATGTGTTCGATTCAAACAGTTTGCAAATTTTGTCAATATTTGGTGACCAAGAATTCATATCAACTAAAATTTTGACAACTCTAGTTAAAATTACCACAAGGAATACACTTAGATTTAGGGCTAGTTTGGTTGAGTTAATGGGGTGTAGTTTTGAATTGGCAATGTAAAAATATACATCAAACACCCACTTTGTCATTCGATTATAGCATACAAAACATGCCCTGAATATTGGAATATTATGCAGGTTTATTTTCATCAAACAGATGCATTATTGTTAGAGCTAGCTCATCTGGTTAAGCCTGCTGGTTGAGAAGCGTAGGTTGAGCCTTTGCCCAATACCAATATCAATTGGGGAGCATGCCATCCGTTTCTTATGGTAAAAGTATATATGAACACATTAACTTTTGAATTCAGCTAGGTAGACCCCATTTTCAAACCCAAAACAAACACGGAGCATTCTCCACCACAACGCATATAACAAATAAAATATGTATTTTATATGTTATATGTCATGTAATATGTGGTGGAGATTGCTTTGTGTTTGTTTTGGATTTGAAAATAGGGCTGCACCCCTAAATTTCATTCGGTCCCTCACTCCCCGACCCCCTCTCTGTCAGGGAAAGACATATGTCAAGATCCACCACCAACGTGTTGGGGATCCTGACATGTGTCCATTTGATCCCTACAGAAACTCCTCGGCTAATCCGTCCACCGACCCCGAGACCCCAGACCACCCCCCTACATTCCTCACTCACACCGCCCAGACCCCTCGCTCCCCGACCCCCTCTCTACTTCCTGCCCTAATCGTAGTGGCGATTCTTCTGCTCCCTTCTGACAACGCTTCATCCTGGCAGCGTAGCGCTGCCCGACCCCCTCTCTGCTTACTGCCCTAATCGCAGCAGCGATTCTTCTACTCGGATCGCCTCACTCCCCGACCCCCTCTCTGCTTCCTGCCCTAATCGCAGCAGTGATTCTTCTGCTCCCTTCCGATAGTGCTTCATCCCGGTAGTGTAGCACTGCCCGACCCCCTCTCTTCTTCGTGCCCTAATGGTTGTGAACTCATTCATCCGGTCGGATCTCCTCATTGTGTTCTCATCCAACCGGTCAGATTTCATCACTATGTTCTCGTCTTCCTTTCTTGAATATCTTCTTCAGGACAAAACCATAGCTACTGGAGAAGGAGGAGCTCGGGCTTGTCAGCATCACTCTCGCGTAGCTGTAAGACTGGAGTCTAGGGTCTCGCTCTGGCGATCTAGGGTTTCCATGGTCACCGTCTCACTCTCCGATCTCCACCAGATTTAGGGTTCTCACAAATCTCAGTTCTCATGTGGGTTTTCTCTTTCATCGGCTGAAGGAGATCTGCTATGTTTAGGTAGGAGGTAAGCCATGCATGTTTACAGGTAGGACCTCAGATTTCCTCGCTGTGAACTTATCTCTTTCTCTCTCTCTCTTTATCGTTCTCTTTTTCCTCGTTGTGAACTCATCCATCTGGTCAGATTTCTTCGCTGTGAACTCATCCATCCAGTCGAATTTCCTCGTTGTCTTCTCGTCTTCCTTCCTTGAATATCTTCTTCAAGACAACACCACAGGTACTGGAGAAGGAGAAGCTTGGGCTTGTCGGCATCACTCTCAGGTAGGTTTTCTCCTTCATCAGCTGAAGGAGATCTACTATGTTTAGGTAGGAGGTAAGCCATGCATGTTTACATGTAGGACCTCATTTGCTTATTCATTATAAACTTGTTTTTTTCTTCTTCTGCCTCATGCAATCGTCCCCTCCCTTTAAAATTTCCATGTGACAGATCTATCATCCATAGTCTGATCTCTGTATCACGTTTGTTGTTCATGTTTTATCACTAACCCTAATGGTGTAGATTGTTTGCAACATCAATGCAATTAGTTTAAGTATAGATTATTTCAGATATTTTTTTAGAACAGAACAAAAGTAGAATTGTTTATGTTGTAGAAATATAACAATTATCCTGACTTGAACTACACCTGATAAAAAATAAGTTAGCCTAACTTGGTCTAACTTGGTCACAATTTTCCTTGGATTTCCCACATGTAGCTTATGTTGGACGTAATTGTCACACTTGCTAATAACAATTATCTTGACTTGAACTACACATGATCAACCCTATGTTAGCCTAACTTGGTCTAACTTGGACACAATTTTGCTTGGATTTCCCTAATGTAGCTTATGTTGGACGTAATTGAAGAGTCGTATGTTTATTAAGTTGTTTGAACGACTCATGTTGATGTTGCTTATGGACAAAGAAAGCAATTCGATCTGAACTTGGTTATATTTTGACCCGATGCTTGATTTGCTAATGTATAGGTCCTATATATATTTGTATGCAGAGGCATCATGCTACCTGACATTTGGTACTCTAGCAACCACTTATATAAACTCGCCCAAAGGTTTGATGAGAAATGGCTAATCCTCATGCAGGTGGAGGTGAAAGCTAGTGGAAGCAAGAGGAAGTACAGAAAGTTGTATTTTTCTTGACTGTTACTATGATCATATTTTATATCCTTGTACTCTGAATATCAGTCGAGTTTGGTTATTCTAAATATTCTATATGTTTTTTTGTGCATGAAACTTTGATTGACTGAAGCAGGTAGCTATATTTTTTTTAATGAGAAATCCTATATTGACATCATACTACTTCTATCCAAGACCACCATCTAAATTAAAGTTGGATGCCTTAATTTGGTATGGATCTGGCTGTGTGTGATCAATGTCATAATCTTCTAGACTTTCATTCAAGTCTGCACTTAATATGGTGTATATCACTATGTCTTGTAATGATTGTTTTTTTAAATCTCAGCAGTAGCCTATAACATGGATCTCAGTAGTAGCCAATTTTTTCAAGTAGTAGCAATACTATATTGTGAAATCAATCAAGTTATTGCTTCCCCTACCTGATCTACTGTGGATTTTTTTTACTCTTGTTCTATGCATCTATATGCTTATTGTTGTAGTTTATAACACTCTTGAGATACCGATGCGAGTATGGGTCCCTTCATCTATTACCACATGCATCTAAGACAACTCTTGTACAACATTCAGTGTATGACATTTTGATTGACTGAAGAAGGTATTTCTTCCTTCATTTAAGATACCTACCATGTGACCCACTTCACCACACCCTCTCAGTATATTTATATGCCAAAACTTTCTACTTAAGATGTGATTCACTTGACCATCATAGTTAATATAATAAGGCGTGTGATCTCTGGTTGGGGAAAACATGTCTGATTTTGGATATCCATGTCTAATTTTGACAAATTAAAGTGTTGTTATAACAACCTTGTGCAAATTATTTGAAGTTGTTTATACCCTTGTTCTAAACATCCATATGTTGTCCATGTATGGTTGATCGCATAGCTTTTGTCATATATGTCTAGTGTGAACTACTATCTTTAAGGATCTATAGCTACTTAATGATGAGTGTATTTTTCATTGACTGAATACATGCTTATTGATCTACTGTGGATTTTTTTAACTTACTACATGGATACTAATCACAGTTGCTACTTGTGGATTATTGTGTATGCAAGTTGAGAGATTAAGGCAGGTAGGATCCATATGTTGTCCGTGTATGGTTGATCGCATATCTTTTGTCACATATGTCCAGTGTGAACTACTATCTTTAAGGATCTATAGCTACTTAATGATGAGTGTATTTTTCATTGACTGAATACATGCTTATTGATCTGATACCTTCACTATTTTGTCAAGTAGTAGTACTAATCACATCTGCCACATGTGGATTACTGTGTATGAAAGTGGAGAGATTAAGAAAGGTAGGGGTTCTAATGTGGTAGCTTCGTTGAGGTTCTGTTGCTATTTTTCACTATTATGTTCATTTATCAATAGGAATTTTGTGTTACTTGTAATGTTTTCTAGAAACAGTGGTGTTGATTACATGTGATACTTGTGGTTTTAGTTTATTACACTCTTGAGACAGTGAGGTGGGTATGGGTCCCTTCATCTATTACCACATGCATCTAAGACAATTTTTGTACAATATTTTAGTTTATAAACTCTTGTTATATACATCCATATGTTGTACGTGTATGGTTGATCACATATCTTTTGTCACATATGTCCAGTGTGAACTACTATCTTAAAGGATCTATAGTAGTTACTTAATGACGAGTGTATTTTTCATTGACTGAATACATGCTTATTGATCTGATACCTTCACTATTTTGTCAAGTAGTAGTACTAATCACATTTGCTACATGTGGATTACTGTGTATGCAAATGGAGAGATTAAGACATGTAGGGGTTCTAATGTGGTAGCTTTGTTGAGGTTCTGTTGCTATTTTTCACTATTATGTTCATTTAACAATAGGAATTTTGTGTTACTTGTAATGTTTTCTAGAAACAGTGGTGTTGATTACATGTGATACTTGTGGTTTTAGTTTATAACACTCTTGAGACACTGAGGTGGGTATGGGTCCCTTCATCTATTACCACATGCATCTAAGACAACTTATGTACAATATTTTAGTTTATAAACTCTTGTTATATACATCCATATGTTGTTCGTGTTTGGTTGATTGCATATCTTTTGTCACATATGTACAGTGTGAACTACTATCTTAAAGGATCTATAGTAGTTACTTAATGATGACTGTATTTTTCATTGACTGAATACATGCTTATTGATCAGACACGTTCACTATTTTGTCAAGTAGTAGTACTAATCACATTTTCTACTTGTGGATTACTGTGTATGGAAGTCTAGATATTAATGAAGGTAGGGGTCCTAATGTGGTAGCTTCATCGAGGTTTTGTTGCTATTATTCACTTTTATGTTCATTTAACAATAGGAATTTTATGTTACTTGTAATGTTTTCTAGAAACAGTGGTGCTGATTACATTTGATACTTGTTGTTGTAGTTTATAACACTCTTGAGATACTGAGGCATGTATGGGTCCCTTCATATATTACCACATGCATCTAAGACAACTCATGTACAACATTCAGTGTATGACACTTTGATTGACTGAATTAGGTATTTCTTCCTTCATCTAAGATACCTACCATGTGACCCACTTCACCACACCCTCTCAGTATATTTTTATGCCTTCATGTAAGATACCTACCGTGTGATCAATCAAGTTATTGCTCCCCCAACCTGATCTACTGTGGATTTTTTAAACTTACTACAAGATACTAATCACAGTTGCTACTTGTGGATTACTGTGTATGCAAGTCGAGAGATTAAGGCAGGTAGGATCCATATGTTGTCCGTGTATGGTTGATCGCATATCTTTTGTCACATATGTCCAGTGTGAACTACTATCTTAAAGGATGTATAGTAGTTACTTAATGATGAGTGTATTTTTCATTGACTAAATACAGGCTTATTGATCAGACACATTCACTATTTTGTCAAGCAATAGTACTAATCACATTTTTTACTTGTGGATTATTGTGTATGGAAGTCCAGATATTAATGAAGGTAGGGGTCCTAATGTGGTAGCTTCGTTGAGGTTCTGTTGCTATTATTCACTTTTATGTTCATTTAACAATAGGAATTTTATGTTACTTGTAATGTTTTCTAGAAACAGTGGTGTTGGTTACATTTGATACTTGTTGCTGCAGTTTATAACACTCTTGACATACTGAGGCGGGTATGGGTCCCTTCATCTATTACCACATGCATCTAAGACAACTCATGTATAACATTCAGTGTATGACACTTTGATTGACTGAATTAGGTATTTCTTCCTTCATCTAAGATACCGACCATGTAACCCACTTCACCACACCCTCTCGGTATATTTTTATGCCTTCATCTAAGATACCTACTGTGTGATCAATCAAGTCATTGCTCCCCCAACCTGATCTACTATGGATTTTTTTAACTTACTACAGGGATACTAATCACAGTTGCTACTTGTGGATTACTTTATATGCAAGTCGAGAGATTAAGGAAGGTAGGATCCATATGTTTTCCATGTATGGTTGATCACATATCTTTTTTCATATATGTCCAGTGTGAACTACTATCTTAAAGGATCTATAGTAGTTACTTAATGATGAGTGTATTTTACATTGACTGAATACATGCTTATTGACCAGACACATTCACTATTTTGTCAAGCAGTAGTACTAATCACATTTTCTACTTGTGGATTACTGTGTATGCAAGTCCAGAGATTAATGAAGGTAGGGGTCCTAATGTGGTAGCTTGTTGAGGTTTTTTTGCTATTTTTCACTTTTGTGTTCATTTAACAATAGGAATTTTATGTTACATGTAATGTTTTCTAGAAACTGTGGTGCTGATTACAAGTGATACTTGTTGTTGCAGTTTATAACACTCTTGAGATACTGAGGCAGGTATGAGTCCCTTCATCTATTACCACTATAACATCCCAAGATTTGAGGCGAGGCCTCGGATAAAACACTCTTAAAAGGAATGATTGGACTACCCATATCACCAAGGTGCACCTCCTTTTCAGGGAGCCCATAACTAAAGAACTCCATAGTTAAGCATGCTCGGCTTGGAGTAGTACTAGGATGGGTGACCAGTCGGGAAGTTGATCATGGCGTGCACGTCAGTGTGGACAAAGTGCGCAATTAAGGCTAGTGGTGGTTTGTGGGGCCAATCGTCATTCCTAAAACTCTACTAGAGCCTTGGGCAGTGGGCTCGGGTGTTACAAATGGTATCAGAGTCATAACCCCTCCAGTAGGTGGGGCCCGCATGGGCATGTGGCATGCCCGTCTTGAGCCGTGCGGTCCAGGCATGTAGGAAAAGGTTGTCCATGGTTGACGTAGCCACCCTTACGTTGGTATTCCGTGATCGGGAACTGGGTGTCCATGGGCCATTGTGGGTCTGCACTGAAATGGGGAAGATATTATGAGGCCTTATAGTTGAGCCTTGACGAGGACGTCGAGAGTCTAAGTGGGGGAGATTGTAACATCTCAAGATTTGAGGCCTCGGATAAAACACTCTTAAAAGGAATGATTGGACTACCCTTATCACCAAGGTGCATCTCCTTTTTAGGGAGCCCATCACTAAGGAACTCCATAGTTAAGCGTGCTCGGCTTGGAGTAGTACTAGGATGGATGAGCAGTCGGGAAGTTGATCCTGGCGTGCACGTCAGTGTGGACAAAGTGCGCAGTTAAGGCTAGTGGTGGTTTGTGGGGCCAGTCGTCATTCCTAAAACTCTACTAGAGCCTTGGGTAGTGGGCTCGGGTGTTACAAATGGTATCAGAGCCATAACCCCTCCAGTAGGTGGGGCCCGCATGGGCATGTGGCATGCCAGTCTTGAGCCGTGTGGTCCAGGCATGTAGGAAAGGGTTGTTCATGGTTGATGTAGCCACCCTTGCGCTGGTATTCCGTGATCGGGAACTGGGTGTCCATGGGCCATTGTGGGTCTGCACTGAAATGGGGAAGAGATTATGAGGCCTTATAGTTGAGCCTTGACGAGGACGCCAAGAGTCTAAGTGGGGGAGATTGTAACATCTCAGGATTTGAGGCCTCGGATAAAACACTCTTAAAAGGAATGATTGGACTACCCTTATCACCAAGGTGCACCTCCTTTTTAGGGAGCCCATCACTAAAGAACTCCATAGTTAAGCGTGCTCGGCTTGGAGTAGTACTAGGATGGGTGACCAGTTGAGAAGTTGATCCTGGCGTGCGCGTTAGTGTGGACAAAGTGCGCAGTTAAGGCTAGTGATGGTTTGTGGGGCCAGTCGTCATTCCTGAAACTCTACTAGAGCCTTGGGCAGTGGGCTCGGGTGTTACAACCACATTAATCTAAGACAACTCATGTACAACATTCAATGTATGACACTTTGATTGACTGAATCAAGTATTTCTTCCTTCATCTAAGATATCTACCATGTGACCCACTTCACCACACCCTCTCAGTATGTTTTTATGCCTTCATCTAAGATACCTACCGTGTGATCAATCAAGTTATTGCTCTCCCAACCTGATCTACTGTGGATTTTTTTAACGTACTACAGGGATACTAATCACAGTTGCTACTTGTGGATTACTGTGTATGCAAGTCGAGAGATTAAGGCAGGTAGGATCCATATGTTGTCCGTGTATGGTTGATCGCATATCTTTTGCCACATATGTCTAGTATGAACTACTATCTTAAAGGATCTATAGTAGTTACTTAATGATGAGTGTATTTTTCATTGACTGAAAACAGGCTTATTGATCAGACACATTCACTATTATGTCAAGCAGTAGTACTAATCACATTTTCTACTTGTGGATTACTGTGTATGCAAGTCCAGAGATTATTGATGGTAGGGGTCCTAATTTGGTAGTTTCGTTGAGCATCAGTTGCTATTTTTCACTTTTATGTTCATTTAACAATAGGAATTTTATGTTACTTGTAATGTTTTCTAGAAACTGTGGTGCTGATTTCATGTGATACTTGTTGTTGCAGTTTATAACACTCTTGACATTATTGATCATACACGTTCACTATTATGTAAAGCAGTAGTACTAATCACATTTTCTACTTGTGGATTACTGTGTATGCAAGTCCAGAGATTAATGAAGGTAGGGGTCTAATGTGGTAGCTTCGTTGAGGTTCTGTTGCTATTTTTCACTTTTGCGTTCATTTAACAATAGGAATTTTATGTTACTTGTAATGTTTTCTAGAAACTGTGGTGTTGATTACATGTGATACTTATTGTTGCAGTTTATAACACTCTTGAGATACTGAGGCGGGTATGAGTCCCTTCATCTATTACCACATGCATCTAAAACAACTCATGTACAACATTCAGTGTATGACACTTTGATTGACAGAATCCGATATTTCTCCCTTCATCTAAGATACCTACCATGTGGCCCACTTCACCACACCCTCTTAGTATATTTTTATGCCTTCATCTAAGATACCTACCGTGTGATCAATCAAGTTATTGCTCCCCCAACCTGATCTACTGTGAATTTTTTTTTTAACTTACTACAGGGATACTAATCACAGTTGCTACTTGTGGATTACTGTGTATGCAAGTCGAGAGATTAAGGCAGGTAGGATCCATATGTTGTTCGTGTGTGGTTGATCGTATATCTTTTGTCACATATGTCCAATGTGAACTACTATCTTAAAGGATCTATAGTAGTTACGTAATGATGAGTGTATTTTTCATTGACTGAATACATGCTTATTGATCAGACACGTTCACTATTATGTCAAGCAGTAGTACTAATCACAGTTTCTACTTGTGGATTACTGTGTATGCAAGTCCAAAGATTAATGATGGTAGGGGTCCTAATGTGGTAGCTTCGTTGAGCATCTGTTGCTATTTTTCACTTTTTTGTTCATTTAATAATATGAATTTTATGTTACTTGTAATGTTTTCTAGAAATTGTGGTGTTGATTACATGTGATACTTGTTGTTGCAGTTTATAACACTCTTGACATACTGAGGCGGGTATGAGTCCCTTCATCTATTACCGCATGCATCTTAGACAACTCCCGTACAACATTTAGTGTATGACACTTTGATTGATTGAATCATGTATTTATTCCTTCATCTAAGATAGCTACGATGTGACCCACTTCACCACACCCTCTTAGTATATTTTTATGCCTTCATCTAAGATACCTAACGTGTGATCAATCAAGTTATTGCTCCCCCAACCTAATCTACTGTGGATTTTTTAACTTACTACATGGATACTAATCACAGTTGCTACTTGTGGATTACTGTGTATGAAAGTCGAGAGAGTAAGGCAGGTAGGAGTCCTAATGTGGTAGCTCCGTTGAAGTTCTGTTGCTATTTTTCACTATTATGTTCATTTAACAATAGGAATTTTGTTACTTGTAATGTTTTCTAGAAACAGTGAAGCACGTCGCAAAGAATAAACGTCCTTGATAGCAACAATAGAAAATAGATGTTTACTTGTGTTTTCAACAAGGTAAGAAAATTGTCTTTCAGAATTTTTAAATGAATGAAACATGATAACTTATCAGAAAAATTTGTCTTCCACCAAATTGAAGCAGATAACAACGAATATGCCTCCTTGATAGTAGTAAGCTTCCTAGATGGCGAATAGGGGTGTAAACGGTGTGAGTACGGTGCGGGTCTGGCCATACCCATACCCATACCCATCTAATTTAGCAGGTCCGGTTCCGGCTAGACCCGCATAATACAAAACATGGACCCGCACCATACCTGTACCCACAATAATAGCGGGTATGCGGTGTGGGTATGCGGGTAAGCGGTTCTATAAAACATCATATTGTTTATATAAGAGAAATGACTATGTTATATATATTTAATACAACAAGATATTGTTATCATATAGTACATCAACATGTAATAGTTATATTAGACAATGTTACATTCTATACAATAACATTAATTGAGTAATTATTTACCTATTCGCAGTCATGATCATAATGTTTAATTTATGTAGAACGTAATGTAAATTATTATACATTTTGATTTTAAGTTTACATATGATGTTCATTATTGAAACTAGAATAGTTAATTCTTAATTACATGACTAGTATCAACCTTATTGTGGTTAGAGTAGGATAGAATATCAAGAATTATATTAGTTAGACTAGTAAAGTATGGTATATATAACATATTATTTTAGTAGTTACTTATGTATAGCGGGTACACGGGTCTAGCGAGTCTGGGTCCAAGCATACCCATTATTGGACCCGCTTATAAGCGGGTCCAAGGGTATACGGGTCCAAGGGTATGCGGGTATAAAAATTAGACCCATGACAGGTTTCTTAAAGGTTCGAATTTGCGGGTCCGCGGGTCTACCCGTACCCATTTACAGCCCTAACGGCGAATCTGGAGAAAGATGAACGGATTGGCAGCTTCGTTGGTCAGTTAGTGAATCAGGCAGCTAGAGAGGTGAACACATTGAGAAAGAAAGTAGGAGGAAAAAACCCTATCAGATAAGTATTAAATGCAAAATAAACGAGTTTACAATGATATATCTTACCTATATGTATTGAATGTGCGGCTGACTTTAGATGTTGGCATTTTCAGAGACTGAGGAGAATGATGAATGGATTGGTGGCTGGCGGATTCAGCAGGAGGAAGAACCTATCAGATAAGTATTAAATACAAAATATATGAATTTATATTGATATATCTTACCTTAAGATGTATTGAATGTGCAGTTGGCGCTTTCACAGACTCAGGAGAATGAAAGGATTGACGGCTTCTTGATCAGTTTACTGCAAAGTGCAGTTAGAGAGGTGAACACAATGACATGAAATCAATTAATTATGAGTTTAAAATGAACTATTATTGTCTTACGTGATATCTCCTTTTCCATGTGTAGCGAAGGAAAGCAGGAGGAAGAACCCTCTCAAATATCCACAACAACGACAATTGGTTTTTGCAAGCAGTGTTGGGTGGGGAAGGGGTTGGATAGGCCAATTCCAATTTTCTAGGTGGTCCACAGTCGTGGCTATCAGAACTCCCTTTAGTAACTAAATTTTGCTTGGAACGCAGTGATTTTATTTTTGAATTATCAGAACTCCCTTCCACGATTGCAGCGATTACTGTTGGGTAAGGGAGTCGATCAACTTGACCACAGGGATGTGTGGAGAGAGTTACTGTTGTATTTATTTGTTGAAATAATGTATACGATAATGGTGATGTAATTATTTGATAATAATGGAATGTGACGATAATGTTGTAACATATTCCTAACTAAATAAAATTTATTTATTTACGATAAATACCATGGTATTTAATTGTTGTTGCGAACGTAGTTAGTGGCTATAAACATGGTTAGTGGGGACCAAGGGTGGCCACGTTTATGTTTGTTGGGCCAGGCACGTTCAGTTTAAAAAAAAGCGGAAGTTAAATTTTGAATTTTGTTTTGAATGCGGTTGTGGTCAATTTTAGTGATAATATTGAGGGTTTAAAAAAATGAAAAAAACAGTAAAAAAACGTGAGAAGAGAGAGGATCAAGGAGAACACATCATTTCAAATCGCTGTGTTCCGTAAAGCTTAAAATGGCAGGATTGTAATTTTTTTGAAAAACTCCCTCTTTTTATAGTAGTATACATATGTAGTTTTTATTTTTAGTGACACTCTTCTTCCTTAACACTATCTCTAACATGATATACATAATTTCACCATGTCTTTTTCTTTTAATTTATCCAACTCACACATAGTTGTCTAAGAATTCTAATTGTATCTTTTTTTATACCTTAACTAATAAGGTAATAAAACAACACCTTTACGTCTTAAAAGTAAGCTGATATTTTCAAACTCATATAATGCATGGAACATAGGGAAACCGAAGCGCCGTTCCAACCATCTTACCATAACTATCACAATCTGAAAATCCACCTGCAGGTCACGTGCTTCAGGCGGAGTTATATTTGGCGCCCTGCTAGGGTTTGGTGTTCCTTCGACCCCTACCGCAGCGCCGCCTTCTCCGAAGTACCCCTCTCTTGCAGCGAAAATGGTGAAGGGTCGACAGGGCGAGCGCGTTCGACTCTACGTCCGGGCTACAATCCTCGGATACAAGAGGCAAGGATTGCACTTTATATCCTAGTATTGCTCCTTGTGTTCGTCGTGTGTTTCTAATTACCTCTTCTGCAAGCTAGATCAAAGTCGAACCAGTATGAGCAGACATCGCTGCTACAGATTGAGGGCGTGAACACAAGGGAGGAGGTTGACTGGTACCGTGGTAAGAGGCTGGCTTACGTCTACAAGGCTAAAACGAAGAAGGACGGGTCGCAGTACAGGTGCATCTGGGGCAAGGTGTGCCGGCCGCACGGCAACAGTGGCGTTGTTCGGGCCAAGTTTAGGTCCAACTTGCCGCCGAAATCTATGGTGCGTGAATTTGCACTCTCTGTGCGATTGTAAATATTGCCTATATGTCTTTTCTGCACTGGCACATCCAATATGTAATCCTCTTTTTGACAATGCAGGGTGACAAAGTCAGGGTCTTCATGTATCCCAGTAATATCTAAAGTAAGCTTCTTTTCGGCATGATTTGCAAACGTTTTTTTTCTTTTTCTTATAAAGCATTTTTTTGAAGCTTCTTATAAAGTAATTAGGTTAACGATGTCTCAGTTATTTTTTTGCGATGAATATTTGCCTGTCCATTTTGGAGAAACGTATAGTTTATATGTAGAATGCTTTTTCCACATAAGAACCTTATCTAATGCCGTGTCTACTCCTCTCCATTCTCTCTGATTACTTGTATCATCCTGACAGAAATGCCAAATTTCAGAGTTTTGTTGCACTTCCTTACAAATTTTATTTAGGTATTATCTTTATGGATTATCATTTAGATATTTATGAGAATCTTGAATCATTTAATGGTGAACGTGAATGATCTTAAGATGCCTTCCTCGTATATGGAATACAGATGCCCAGTGACGCGTGTTATACCATTTATTCAGGGGCTAATGTCACAACCTACCAAAATTTCATTCTAAATATGCTAAATACGAAAATGCTAAGCGAATGCACTTACTTTTCTTAAAGGCCTATTGACCTCAAGTGTTGATTCAGTAGAAACTAGAATCTTTCTTTGTATTTTATGTGTCCAAACACCAGATCCAAGTCTCTTCAGATACAAATGAAACTCAGCATTTGCATATTGATGTGTGATATTTCAAACTTCAGACTAGGTTGCATCCAAGTAAAAACTTAATCACATTGATTTTTGCTAAAGACAACAGAATGAAATGCTGCATATTGTTGAAAATTCCATCACCTGGTTTATTTTCAAAATGGTAGTTCATCCCATCAATCTAATCTCTGTTCCAACTGAACGACCCTGGATGTTGTACATCTAATCTTCAATGACCATCTGGTTGGTGATGCCCTTTCTAACTGTCTCTGGTCCAGTTGCAACACTGCTTTGGCTTTATCTGACGGTAGTACGCAGTATTTTTATAATTCTTTCTATTATCTGGCTTTCAGAAAGCCATTGCTTTGTTCGAAAGCCATTGCTTTGTTCTGTAGAGTAGTCTTGGAATTTTTGATCTAGTCTTAGGTTCATGCACAAAGCTAAAGATTAATGTCTCCGCAGTTACAAAACTGGTATATGATAGTGTACTGTAATCAATCTTGTCTAGGTGGCTAGGTGTTCCCCAGGGACCCTAACGTTTTTGTACAGAATTCAAATATAGGTATGAGTCATCCTTGTTGGACTAAAATTATAATTATTCATGGCCGCAGTGCACAACTATGTAAGTTTTAGTATACTTTTCCTTGTTTTTCTAACCGAGAAAAAAATCTTGTTACTCCATGGTTTCTATAGTTATTGATTGGTCCGTAGAACTATTGATAAGAAAAAGGAACCTTCCTATTTATCTCCAAATGATGTCATCATCATCATCATCGTCATCATCAACTAAGCCTCAATCCCGACTATGTTGGGGTCGGCTACATGGATCTTTTTCCATTCAGCTCTATCATGGGTAATGTTCTGGTTGAGATGTAGAGATTCAAAATCTCTCTTTATAAACTCTTCCCATGCTAATTTAGGCCTTCCTCTTCTTCTATCAATTGTGCTTGCCTCAATGGTATTGCTTCGTATAGGCACATTAGTCGGTTTGCGTTGCACATGTCCATACCATCTGAGTCGGCCCTCAAGCAACTTGTCCCCAATGCTCGCCACCCCCACTTTATTTCTGATATTATCATTTCTCAACCGATCTTTTCTTGTCTTCCCACACATCCATCTCAACATACACATTTCAGCCATGTTCATCTCATTGAGTCCTTGTTTCTTCACCGCCCAACATTCACTCTCATAGAGCATGGCTGGCCGTGTAGCAACTTTATAAAACTTACTTTTTAGTCTGAGAGGGATTTTCCGATCACATAATACTCC
This sequence comes from Alisma plantago-aquatica, assembly GCA_963693085.1. NCBI lineage: Eukaryota > Viridiplantae > Streptophyta > Magnoliopsida > Alismatales > Alismataceae > Alisma > Alisma plantago-aquatica. The sequence continues at coordinate 920,103,836 of OY856413.1, read as the reverse complement.
AGTTGCACTCGATTTCAACCGTCCTGCAGTGATCCTATGACAATCGTCATTTTGGACATCGCTATTTGTTTGAATGATAGAGCCCAAGTAACGAATTCTATCACAATTTGGTATATCTATTCCGTCCAACTTGGCTCCACCATTCACACTGCGAGATTGGCTGAAATTGCAATGCATATACTCAATTTTGCTCCTACTAATCATCAATTCATTTGATTCCACTGCCTTTCTCCAAAGTTCAACTTTATAATTCAAACCATCTTTAGTTTCGTTAATCAAAACAATATCATTAGCAAATAACATACGCCAAGGAACATCATCCTGAACATTCTTTGTCAACTCATCCATAACATGAACAAACAAATATGGGCTGAGTGTGGATCCTTGGTGTACCCCAACTGTAATGGGAAATGTTGGTGTCTCACCTCCAGGAGTCTTCACACTTGTAGTAGAGCTACCATACATGTCTTTAATCAAGTCAATGTATTGGATTGACACACCCCTTTTCCTCAAAACCATCCACAACACTTCTCTAGGTACTCGATCATAAGCCTTTTTCAAATCGATAAAAACCATGTGAAGATCTCTTTTTCTTTCCCTATACTTCTCCATAAGCCTCCTTATCAGAAAAATAACATATGTTGATCTACCAGACATGAAACCAAATTGGTTGTTTGATATCTGTGTTATAGATCTTAGCCTCTGCTCAATAATCCTCTCCCAAAGCTTCATTGTGTGACTCATCGACTTGATACCTCTGTAGTTTGTGCAGCTCTAAACATCACCTTTGTTCTTGTAAATGGGGACTATAGTACTATTTCTCCATTCATCCGACATCTTTGTCTTGTTAAATAAATTTGTTAACCACATAACTCCTTCATCCCCATACTCTTCCATACATCAATGAGAATACCATTTGGTCTGCATGCCTTTCTCATTTTCATCTTTTTCAAGGCATTCTTGACCTCAAAATGTGCAACTCGTCGCGTGTAAATGATATCTCTTGTATCCTTGTCACACAAGTCTCTAACATTATTTACAGTATCTCCATTGAAAAGCTTATGGAAGTAATTTCTCCATTGGTTCTTGATATCATTGTCCTTTACCAACACTCTACCATCTTCATTCTTGATGCATTTTACTTGAAATAAGTCTCCTCCTTTCCTTTCTCTTATACGAGCTATTTTATATATATCTTTTTCCCCTTCTCTAGTGTCTAGCTTCTTATAAATATCATCAAAGTATCTAGACCTAGCCTCCTGAACAATCTTTTTCGCTTCTTTCTTTGCTTGCTTGTATCTCTGGAACGTTGCATCATCTTGAAATTTGGGCAAGCTCCTATAGATCTCCCTTTTCAGTTTAATAACCTTCTGTACTTCATCATTCCACCACCAAGTCTCTTTTTATGGATGCCCACAACAGTTGGACTCCCCCAAAACCTCTCCGGCAATTTTTGTTATGCAGGAGCTCATGTTATGCCACATAGTGTTGACATCATACTCTAAGTTCCAAGTTCCTTCCTTGATGAGTTTATCATGAAAGGTCAATTTCTTTTCTCCTTTAAGAAATCCACCACTTAATCCTACTATCTTGATTTTTGTTATGCTTGCCTTTATTGATCTTCTTGTTAATATCCCAAACCACCAACTTATGTTGGGTCGTGAGTTCTTTGTCAGAAATCACTTTACAGTCTTTGCATACTTTACAATCCTCCCGTCTTGTAAGGAGGTAATCAATTTGGCTACAAGTGTGCCCACTCTTGAAAGTAATCCTATGATATTCTCTTTTCTTGAAATGCGTGTTTGTCAAAATCATATCACAAACAACTGCAAAATCTAATATCCTCTCTCCTCTGTTTCTGCTGCCATATCGAAAACCACCATGAACTCTCTCATATTCATTATTGCTACTCCCCACATGGTCATTTAAATCACTCCCAATAATGATCTTCTCCTTCGTCTGTATTCCTTGCATCAATTCATCAATGTTATCCTAAAAATCCTTCTTAGCTTCCTCGCTAAGGCCAACTTGGGGGGCATAAACACTAATAATGTTAAAATCTTCCCCCAAGAATGACCTTGATAGCTATGATTCTATCACCCATCCTAGTGATCTTGACAACACCATCCTTCAACATCTTATCAACAATAATACCTACGCCATTTCTATGTTTATCAATGCCTGTATACTGGATTTTGTATCCTGTGTCTCTAATCTCTCTACAACTAGGAAGCATAGACACTTCTTGGAGGCTGCCGTGTCTGTGTCCATCACGTGTCCAACATGGACACACTTTGGACACGCCTCCGGCATGTCCACTTTGAATTTTTTTTATTGAAGTGTTGGACACGGCTTGGACACTCCATGGACACCTCCAGGATACACCACTCTGACCCACTTAAGCCTAGGCGTATGAAAAAACCCAAGCCTTCTCTAAATCTTTGCCTCCTGTCCTCCACTACTCGCCCTACTACCATTAGTTAATTAAGCTTCAGGTGCTACATGTAAGTCGTTGACACCCTTCTTATCATCTCCACCAGCTGTTGCAACATTCGGGGACTGCCACATCAACCATGAGGAGGTATAGTACATGTTAATCATTACTTCCGTTGGAACTATTGTCCCCAAAATTCTACTGTTCTTAATTTTTACAATTCATTTTACAACAATATCATATAATCAAGCATCGTAATGTTTGTTGTGAACTAATCCATATTGTGACTTGTAAGTATAATGTTATATGTTGATTGCTTGTTTGATTTCATGGTGATTGCCCATGCTAATAATCTATGTAGATCATTTTGTGTCAATACACATAGCATATTACACATTATATGTCATAATATGTTATACAAATATCTTTATATACATATACTTGCCATGTCCAGTGCCGTGTTCGTCTCCTATATTTTTGGAAATTGACGTGTCCTGTGTCCGTGTCTAAATCCGTGCCCGTGTCTGTGTCCGTGTCTAAATCCGTGTCCGTGTTTGTGTTCATGCTTCCTAGCTCTACAATGTTCTCCTGTCCACTTAGTTTCCTGTAAGCAAGCTATATTAACTTTTCTTCTCACCATTGTTTCTACTATCTCTAAAGATTTTCCTGTCAAAGAGTCAATAATTCAAGATCCAACTCTAAACCTTTTTTCTTGGACTTGCTTCTTTACCTGCCTTTGTCAAAAATGTTGCCCTTGTACATTTTTCACTACATTCGGGCAACGATGCGGCGGGACTAGCTTCTTTACCCACACTCGTCTAAGATGTGGAAACCCTTGCACATTCAGTGGGACTAGCTTCTTTACCCACACTCGTTCAAGATGTGGAAACCCTTGCTTGTCCTTCAACACAATCGGGCGTCGCTGCGTGAAAACCCCTTGCATATTTATCACTGCATCCGGGTGCCGATGTAGCACGTCGCTAGGTAGTGACGCTCCAACGAAATTTTTATAAGGATCCATGTCATATGAAAGAGTGATAGTTTTTATGGCTGGCTGTCAACCTACCACCAACCCTCTTTTTCCCGGGCTTGGGACCAGCTACTTTTGCACAAAATATGAAAACATAGGCGGAGTTTTCCAAATGCTGTCAGTTAAAATAAAATGAAATTGGATCCCCTTTGATGCCTTTAAATGGTACTGGGCTTGATCACCTCGAATCTGCATGACACATGAAAGTTTCTCTCTTTAGTGAACTGAGGATTGTCCATGCAAAGTCCAAATATACAGAATTACCACATTGACAATAAGCCTTCCCTGTCAGATCCTTTGTCCTTTAGATTATTGAAATACTCCAAAAACAGTTTCCAGCGACAGAGGCCTCCCTTATTGTCTTCCAGAGTAATGGATCCTTTACTTATTGGTCCTTGAGAATTTATGGTAATATGAAGTGCTTACATAGATACAAGTGCATGATGAAATCACCAAAATTCGTTGAGAAATCTCTCAGTTTTACTGGTATCTCAAAGTAGCCCAAAATTTGACACGTTTGTAAAAACAAAGAGAGAACTGAAGAATTAGAAACCAAAAAGCCATATAAGCACAGAAAGTATTTGCATAATTCTCTACTTTTAACACTCTTTTATGAACTAAAGATGTTTGGTGGATTGGATTAGTCGTTATACTTAAAGACCTATTTTGTATGGCCTTTGAAATATGATTTATATATACCATTTTCTAATAAATGTATATATACACATAAAAATATTCAAACAATATGTGTTGAATTCATCTTTTTGTCTTGGTGTTAGAACAACCAGGTAGCAATATGTCTGAATTTTCATTGGAATTTTCCCAACTTTAATTTTCTAGCCATCTAAGAAGTAAGAACTTCAAGAAGTGAAATTTCATTCCTTCAAGAAAAAATCACGAAGCACCAAAAAAATCCCAATGTATACCTCATTGCTACGTTCTTCTTTTACTTCTTACCTTGTGAATGTTTTAAAAGAAAATTATAAATCGTGATTTAGTATACTAATAGATCATAATGGTACATTAGTTACCGTGATTATCTTTTAAAAAGTAATCAGTGGTCTGCCATGAACCTTTTTTTAGAATTTTGCTGTAAGTTCACATACAGTATGTTCAGTTACCAAGGTCCAGTTTGAACGGAAGTAAAACAAAGTCACCGGTAATTTCTAACATGATGTCAGAACGGAGAAAAGAAAAAACTCATTATCTTCGTTGGGGTTAATGTAGTACAATAGATTTTCAGAATGCAGTTCACATTGGCCCTGTAAGTTTTACATTCTCCCGTCTCCACATCATGACTCCTTATGCATTCTTCTGGCAGCTGTCTTTTACTATTTACTAACTGATCTCATCATTTGATAGATGGGAACTGGTCTGGCCCAGCTGATAAGTCAAGGACATGAACTTTGCCCTTGTGGAGTGCAGTTTGGTTTCAGCGGATTTCTGCATAATTGGACCAGGGAATGCAGTAGTTTGCATTGTTCAGAAAAGCAGTATGTTGTATACGGACAGAGAGGGTACTACATAGAGTATATATTCATGTACTGGCATAAGTAGTGGGCTTTTAGAAAACTGGATTTTAATGGGACCCTTAATTGGCCAAATGGCTACATATGCGGCCTAGGACCACTTGTTGGGCTGATTAGCAATATGCGGTATGTCACAGTGACCGCTTAGGCATATCTAGTAGTATATGTGGCTGTTCGAACTGCTTTGTGAAACACTGGTAGTTTGTTTTCTTAGAAAGAGTGCGAACTACTAAAAATCAAGTAGAGAAGATATGAAAATTCCTGCAGTTGAAGGTACACATATTCTTCAGCTCTACCAAAAAATTGATCCTTAATTATAAAATTTATTGGCTTGAGGTTATATAAAGATATTTAAATTGTTATCAATATAAAAATAAATTCCGATGTTGGAAACCAATGAAGAAAATGTCTGATTTCAACTCCGTATAGTGGCCACAAACAGATACACATTTTGACTAATGCCTTCTCAGCGTTTCAGATGGTTAAATGAATGAATTCATTAATGGAGTTGTACTAGAACGATCTACTAATGTAGATCTACTCAAATATACAATGATGTTTCATATTCAATATTGGGAGTTCTCCTCATGTTTCAGTGAAGGAAGGTGAATCATTTTGGTGGGAACTTGTCAAATTTGAATGATAAAATCAACGAATGAAGTTTTTTTAGTTTGCGAGCACAATATATACACTTGAAGACACAAAACCGTCCAAAGAAATTATGCTCTAGGTGGTACATGGCATAGTCACAATATACTCTGACTTTTTCAAAAAGTTGCGTTCAAAACGCAAATTTTTCCCTAGATGTATGAAACTCCCGTATAAATCCTAATTCCCACATATTACGTATTATTCCTGTATTTTATGCGAATTAATCACGTTTAATGTTTTTTCCTGTTTTATACGTTCTTTTCTTGTATTATACTGATTAAAACTCTTAGTTTGAGTGAATATATGTGTATGTGTATGTACATGTATATATGTGTGTATGCGTGTAATATATGTATATGTATATGCAAGGTATAAGAAAGCGGGAAGTGGGAGGCGTGTGGACAACACCCTAACCGATTAAGTGGTAGGCCGGCGATTAAGTGGGCGATTTTTGAAAAAGGGGGTGTTTAAATTTATATATTTTTATACAAAATTACATGTACGTGTATATAAATAATATATTTCTAAGGAACTTCTATACATATCTAATCAGCAAATCAGTAATTAACTAAGTATATATCAATACTTTACTATTAATCAATATCTCTAATCACTAAAATCAGCAAGCAGATCAGTAATTGTAAATAATAAACTATGAATTATTGATTTAAAGTAATTGCTAAAGTAATACTAACCAGTAGTACCAATCATTAATCACTGAAAGCAGCAAGGAAATCAGTAAAACTAATCATGCATTAGAAGTATAATAGAGCAATATGACATTTACTTAGATGCATTACAGCAATACCCAATTATTACAGCTTACACACAAAGTATGCATTCTAAATTATGACTAGCTATATCATAGAAGTAGAACATTTAATGTATACAAGTTTCATATATTATAGTCGACACTACTTGGACTATGTAATTAATTAATGCTAGATGCTTACGTTAGTATTTTTAAACAAAGCGGGAAAAAAGCGGGTGTGGCGGGCAAAGCGAATGTTCAAAACGCTTAATCGGGTGCTTAGGGCCGATTAAGAGGATGAGGGTCTTGGTCGATTAAGCGGCCGCCCGCCCGCCCGCCTGGACTGTTTTTAAATTCATTGTGTATATGTATATGTAAGTAATAGTTAATAGATATATTTATACAATATATATGTACATATGTATGTGCAAAACATATATATATATATATATATATATATATATATAGTGAGAAACATTCTACGGTGAGAGCAGGAGAGGCATTTGAATAACTATAAAATCATAGCTTGTTTCTAATATCCAACCGTATGGATGGGAAGAGAATCACTTTATTTGCCTTCACACAAAAAATCATTGCAATCCGATATTTTTTACATGTCCATATATACAATATACATGCTTTACATCTAACGGTCAACCTAAAACTCAATATTGAGTGTTGAAAAGTATTCACTTGTTGTGGATGCAATACACGTCCTATGATGATGAAATCTTATGGGAAGGTAACTCATAAGTTGTATTTTCAATACATATGGTTGGATTATGAAAATTTGATTATTGTGCAAAGTTATTGAAATGCCTCTCATGCTCTCATCAAGATATGTTTCTCGCTGGATCGTTGTCCTATATATATATATCAATCCGATATTTTTTACATGTCCATATATACAATATACATGTTTTACATCCAACGGTCAACCTAAAACTCAATATTGAGTGTTGAAAAATATTCGCTTGTTGTGGATGCAATACATGTCCTATGATGATGAAATCTTATGGGAAGGTAACTAATAAGGTGTATTTTCAGTCCATATGGTTGGATTATGAAAATTTGATTATTGTGCAAAGTTATTGAAATGCCTCTCATGCTCTCATCAAGATATGTTTCTCACTGGATCGTTGTCATATATATATATATATATACACATCCGTATGCATTATATGTATATATCCTTCAATTTTTTCTGACTTTTCCCCGAATAGTTGACTGTGCTTTTATTGTACGTTGACCGCTTTTTACCCGATTTTCCAGCATAATTGCGAATTCATAACTTTTCAACCCAACCGAACGTATCCCGAATGTCGAATTAGTGACTATGGTACATGGTACATTATATAGTAATTTTTTTGATGGTCAATGCGTTTCAACATTGCATTGCCGTATCCAATTGCCATTGGTACCAAAATGTTTGGCAAAATTTTCCCTGTTTTGATTAAATTATAAAAACTACTTGGAATTTTGTTGCAATAATTTCACCCCTTCTACTTATGAGAAAATCAATGTAATGACTCCTAGAAACCATTAACCTATCTGTAGCTAGCCATTAATATTTAATGCATTTAGTGATATGGTTGTCATTAGTTTTGTTTTTCTAGACTGGTCATATGAGTATTTACCGTGGTAGAAATTCAGAATTTAATTTTAAAGTGCAATTGGTCATGGAATTTTGTTTAGGTGTTTTGTATATATTGGCTTGAGAATTCTGTATGACGTTGTGATATACATTCTCTACCTGATAGCTTTGAGACTGTTGCTGTGCATCAAATGCGTTAACTTAAATTAAATAAACAAACACAAACTTATGGTATGTATGTACGGATAACATAATTCAATCTGCATTGTACAAAATGGATTGCAAAACCCCTATTGAGGTTGATAGCTAAGAACTTAGCCAATTGAGCCATTCCTTTACTATCACTGCACTATAAATACAATGTCTTCTTGATATAGGGAATAAATATATATTCTGAGAAGTAACCAGATCTCTTGTTGTATATCCCAGAGTCTGATGAGACACAATATTTTAAACCCACGTCTCTGAATAGGTGGAAATGTTGTAGCCAACCTTAATAACACCTAATATGATGTGACAGGTTTAGTTTTGTACAAAATGGATTTTGAAACTCCTATGGGGGTTGATAGTTAAGAACCTAGCCAATTGAGCCATTCCTATACTATTGCTGCATAATGTCTTCTTGTTATAGGGAATAAATATATATTCTTAGAAGTTACCAGATCTCTTGTTGCCTATCCCAGAGTATGATGAGACACAATTCTCTTAAACCCACATCTTTGAATAGGTGTGTTGTAGCCAATCTAATGTTGTATAAAAGACTGTTAATCTATCCCCTTCCTTTCTCTATCCCATCGATGCCTTGTTGTTTTTGCCCACTTTTATTTTCATGCCTGCTCACCCTCTGTGACCAGCTTTTCTTTCTTGTTTCTAGGCTACCCAATATATCTCTCAAAATACAGGAAACCCTTTCTTGTGAAGATAGATAGGGCAAGTTGTTTGGATTATGATGAAAAATGCAGATAGAAATAGGGGAAGAGTTTCATGAGAGGCTGAACTAGCACCCCGGCTCGCTAGCCTACGAATGGTGGATGAGGTAGACCGCAGAGTGCAGAGTAGTATAGTGAATTGACAATTCTATTAGCCGTGTAACATTTTATTAGAACAGGTAAGAACATTATATACTGGAAACCTCAGTTGGGGGGAGGGTACGTTGAACATATTTCTGCAAAAAACAACAGAAATGTAGTCTAGTGACAGTGATTGTGCTCATAAAAATTGTTCTTTGTCGCTGACCACACCATTTCACCATCTATCTACCGCCTGTGATATCACATTTATGATTTTAGTAGTTTAGAATGATGTATCTGCAAAAAAAAAAAACAGAAATGTATTCTAGTGACATTGACCGTGCTCATAAAAATTGTTCTTTGTCGCTGACCACACCATTTCACCATCTAGCACCATCTATCTACCGCCTGTGATATCTCATTTATGATTTTAGTAGTTTAGAATAATGTATCTGTAAAACAAAACAACAGAAATGTAGTCTAGTGACAGTGGCCGTGCTCATAAAAATTGTTCTTTGTCGCTGACCACTCCATTTCACCATCACCATCTACCGCCTGTGTTATCACATTTATGATTTTAGTAGTTTAGAATGATGCATATGATATCCACTGTGACTTAGAAAATGCGTTTGATCTTTTGTCCCAAATTCAGCTGTTATTGCTCAAATGTAAATTTCTGGTCGCACTAATTGTTTTTTTGACAATTGTTTTATACCATCTCTTGGTACCAATGAAAAAATCGCATCAAAATGCTTAAACCTATGTATAGCATCTAACCTGACCATGCTCAGAAACCATGTGTATAGTGTTCTAGTAACCTTCCATTATCTTTTTGCATGTACTTGCTCCCATATTATTTTTAGTCTAAAATTATCAATAATCATCCTCTAACATCTTTTTTCTCTATTATTTTGTGCAGTTGCTCCGATGATCTGAAGGTTCTACATTAAGTGCATGTGTATTTTATTTAGAAGATCTTTATGGGAGAGTAGAACATAGACTGTAATTCCAAGTCTCTTATGTTTGTTAAACCATTTTTTCTTTGTTCTCGTACTATCTTTTGATGTTATTGCCAGTCAGTATCTAATGTCAAGAATCATGCCTTGCTTGGTTTTCCAATGTATTCTGTTTGGATTTCCAACCATATTTTTGTATTAGCTATGACTGGAAATATTTTATAATAGGGCCACCAGCTTCATCAATTGCGTTTAAATGTGCTGCATCCATTTGTTTCCGATCCAGTACTATGGTTGATAGTGGATATGTTTTGTTCCACCTGCTTGGGCATTCCTGCTGTGTTTAGTTTAGTAATTTTAATTATGTGATGGGGTACTCTCGCACCCTTTAGCTTTGATTTTCCTTTTTGAAAAGATCTCCTGAGATTTGGTTGAATGAAGGCTTGCGGAGGGTTTATATCGGTTTATTCCGAATGTTGACAACAGACGAAAGTTGAACTTTCTGAGACCTTTATTGCAGTACTATGGTTGATAGTGTATATGTTTTGTTCCACCTGCTTGGGCATTACTGCTGTGTTTAGTTTAGTAATTTTAGTTATGTGATGGGGTACTCTCGCACCCTTTAGCCTTGATTTTCCTTTTTGAAAAGATCTGAGATTTGGTTGAATGAAGGCTTGCGGAGGGTTTATATCTGTTTATTCCGAATGTTGACGACAGACGAAAGTTGACCTTTCTGAGACCTTTATTGCAGTAGTTGGGATTTGGGAAGCTTGAACAATGGATTACCAGCACATAACCTTATTTTTAGGGTCTGCATTTAGCTTTTTCAGTAACGAATCCCCGGGTTTCTTATTATCGTCAGGTGTTAACTATGCCAGACATCAAAATTGTTGCTCACATAATGCTAGGCTTTAAATTGCTAGGAATTTCAGTTATTTATTTTCTACTTGCACAATGTCTCCTGAAATTTGGCTGAATGAAGGCTTGCGGAGGGTTTATATCGCTTTATTCCGAATGTATTGACAACAGACGAAAGTTGACCTTTCTGAGACCTTTATTGCAGTAGTTGTTTTTGGGAAGCTTGAACAATGGATTACCAGCACACAACCCTTATTTTTAGGGTCTGCATTTAGCTTTTTCAGTAACGAACCCCCGGGTTTCTTACTATCGTCAGGTGTTAACTGTGCTTTAAGACATGCAAATTGATGCTCACATAATGCTAGGTTTTATAATGCTAGGAATTTCAGTTATTTATTTTCTGCTTCCGCAATTATTAGATGTGACTGCGGAGTGTGCGCCATTGGCATCACACTATTGGTATTAGACGGCAGTCTTGTGACGGTATCGACGTATAAAAAAGTAGGTGGTAGAATCAACGTTAACTATCAGGGGGCACTCTTAGCAGAACTCCATCCTCGTCCAATGTGCTTCACACTGACATAGAATGTCAGGCTCCCTCTTGCGGCTTTATTAAGTGGAAGCATTGTTCAGTCCTTTTCCTGTAAGAGCTTTACCTAGCCTTTGGTTTACGGTGGCACAAATATTTGAATTTCATTGACCGCGGTAGGTATTTGTTCTGGTATCTGTTTCGTGGGAGAACCACTTAAGATTTGAGTGGATGTTAGTGTAACAATTAGACTGGTAGTAGAGAGTGATTGATTCACCTCCATCTTTTACTTGATCGCTTCACCAAACATAGCCCAAAATTGACAACCTCTTAAGAGCACGCATGGATTGAGTCAACACAGTATTGAATCGTCTTGTTGAACAGATCATAGGTATTTGAAAATTTCTGAATAACACAGTAGACATAGTTGCAGTAGCAAATGTTGATCAGATTCTGCCATATTTGAGTCAATGTGACAAAGATACGCAGGCTTAGCTAAAATACTCAATTATAATCAGATGTTTCAATGTGCGGCTCTTAAAATATTCTTTCTAAAGAAAACTATATATTTGCTTTAACTTGGAATGATGTTTTGTCTCAGTCCCAGGACGCGTTAGTAGCAGTGGCGGAACCAGAAAATTACACAAGGGGGGCTGAAATCATATATGTGTACATTTTAGCACAGAGGGGGGGCTGAGCTAAAAATGTTGTCCCCATTGAGAATGGAACTTGCATCATTTGCTTTAAAAACCAAGCTATATACCACTCCAGCTAATCCCATTCTTTAAAATTTATACGTAGTTAATGTATTTATTTATACTTTAAGCTATACTTAATACTAAAAAGATAACTATTTGTATTAGTTTTTTTTGGGGAGGGGGGGCTAAAGCCCCGGCAGCCTCCCCCTAGTTCCGCCCCTGGTTAGTAGACACATGATGTGCAATAGATGGACATATAGTGAGCCAGTTTTAATGGTCTAGAACAATCATATCGTGAAATAACTGCACAGGAATAGATACTGAATGCCTACGAGCTATTTAATCCACTTTTTGATTGACAAAGAACGAGTCCCCGACCGTTGTTGGCCCGATACACGCAAGCTCCGAAGAGATAGCCACTTTTTGGGTTATGTTTGGTGGAGCGATATTGCAAACTGCAAAAGGAAGGTGAGTCACCACTCTCTACTGCTCTCCCTATTGCTCTACAAACATTCGCTCAGATCTAAGTTAGTGGCGGAGCTACCAATGGGCTGGACAAGGTATGTGTCTCACACAACTTGCACAAAAATCTTGGTGAAGACTGCAATCTAATGATACAAATAATAAAATGTGTGTTTTGAAAAAGGAATTTTATGAATTTTAGTTAATATATTAAAATCATTGAAGTGTTTATGAGCTTTAACCGTTTAGAGTATAAGGATGGCAATGATATACAGAATAAAATATATCTGTGAATTACCACACTACTAAACCGCACAATCGTACTAATTGGTAGCTCTGTTTTTTAAAATGGTTATTATATATATGCAGTAATGGCTTAAATATTAAACGCATAGTTAAAAACAATAATAATAATTATTAATTCAGTTAACTATGCATTGATGTAAATCTTTTCATAGTTGTATATATTTTGAGTTGTCTGCTAATGTGATATTGGTCTATCATATGTTGCAATGGACGAATAAAAATTGTTTATGTATTCATTGTGTAGTGGGGTATTAAGCTGTGATCTTTTTTTCTCATCGTGGTATATGAATGACGTCATTTTTGTGATGTGAGTACAATTAGCCACGATTTTTCCTGATACGGTTATGATTTTTAATTTTAAAAACTATGATGGTATATGCGGTTCACATTGCTGCCAACCCTGAAGCATACATATATTATCATTTCTATTTAACTTCCATTCAGTACTTTTAGACTGTTCCTAATTGCCTATTCGTTTAGTTAATGCTTTTAACACTTGTTGGGTCATGCCTTTATGAGATTAACGAGCAGCCCGATATTTTTTTTTGTGAATGAATATAAATTAAATATGCCAAGTCTAATTGGACGACTAAATAGTCGGATACAGATGAACTATTAAGTCATATATTCAAACTTGAGTAATTCTAACTCACACATAATAATACCTCCACTCATAATAACACAACTAAACCGCAATACCCACTCTGACATTCCTGCTTTGAAATTTATTATAAAGAAAAATTCACTAAGTGGCTCACCCACATTTGACTGAGAGAAATCAACGATTGTTGGTAGAGAATGCTCTACCAAATACAACCTATGAGATAGTCTCTAGCGGAAAACCCTTTTTTCTTAAGCCGACATCTGTGCAACTATTTGCAAGTGATTTTTATTTGCAATATAGGTGCTTGCCTTTGCCGATACTTCACATATTAGAGGAACTTGATCACCTCATCATAGGATCTCAATGTAGAATTGGAAAATGTACACCAAATTTTATTTCAACATTGGTGACCGAGAGAAGCCACCTCGGGCAAGCCTGACATGGTAAACTCTCGAGGCATGAGAAGGTGTGGTCCGATCACCCCCTCCGGCGTCAAATCAGCGTGAGTTACCGTTCGCAAAGTGCCTTCGGTGAGGTTCAAACCCGAGTACTTTATTGGGACTTACCGAGCTTTTATCACCCGGGCTACTATGGTCGGACTAGTGTGATGATAGGCAAGTTTAAATAAGTCAAACTCACACTAGGTTCTTTTTTAATTAACTATTATACTTAAAATATTAGAGAGTCCAGTGGCAATGCGCTCAATCTTATATAGGGCTTGCAAATTTATCTTGATGTCATAATAGTATATAAGCATCCCATCCTTATAAATGGAGTCTCCCATTGCCCTATCTAGACAGGGAAATCGATTTTCCAACTTCTTCATTTGACTTATTTTTCAATCTTAATGCCACAATCTATAATAATTTTCATGTCTTCCTCTCTCCCATTCTCTCCATCCATTCTTATCTTAATACAAAGCCTAGTGACTAACTTTAGAAAGCTACATCCTTGATTGTGGTAGTGGTGGTAGTTATGTAGGATATGTGATATGGTTCAGAAAGATAGCAAAAGGAAGTAGTAGAAGGATATGATCAAAGTCATCGAGGTTATGAAAACATCTGTCTTATTTATATTAGTGCAATGGATACTTTATACTCAATAATGAGGAGGACATGGAGGTTTATATTGTTGGTATGTATTCCCTGAGAGCCAATCATGGGATGATTGGTGGGATACATTAAGATTGATTTGATAAACATCAAAGGCAAGCTTCCAATTCTTTCTGGTTCAGTCATATGAGATAGTGATAGAACATATTGAATGTCTAGAGGATGACAATACTCAATGACATATGCCTTCAGGTTGAGGACCTGAACGATGAGATCATACGGATGCTAAGAGTTTGTACATTCTTGTTATGTCCCTAGCCGGATGTCATTGTGGAAGGTAGATAGACAACAATGACACACAAGACTAGATTGTGGTGTTGGTTGATGACAAAATCTCATTAGTCATGATATAGAGATATCAAACCAAACACATAGGTACTTGTTAGAGAACAAGTGTACCGGACAGACCCACCGTGAGTTTGACACATGGAACCATGACATGGTAGTCACAGTCAGTACTCACAGTGATGGTGGTGAGTGTGATTCTTTGACCTAAAATCACTACACTCAACACATGTCGTTGGGAACACTTTGACATCATCAAACGCAGTCCTGAAACATGGGTTGTTATAAAGGTGATGATTGGGTGGCTTTGACACATGGGGCTTTTGAGGGGTGAGTGATAGATATGGGATTTGTCCCTCCTGAGGGAGTTTGATATCCAAGGCCACTTGATGAGTAGGATTGAAATAGGCGTGCACACGCATGTGTGAATCAATATGTGATATTGATGTCATACATATCTCTTCCAATCTACTCTGAGATCAAGAAAGTGAATGAACGTTGACAGGATGACTGTTCCATGCCTCGAGTTCATTCGGATACCAGTGACAAAGGAATTATACATTCGCTGTAACACCATTCACGGATTGTAGGATTGAAAGTTGTTCTCCAACTTTCTATTTCACTTGGGTAGTACTGATGTGTGACTAGGCACCACTCTTTGCTTGTGAAGTCATAAGTGTTATGGACTTTCACTGCCAACGTGAAATGGACCTGCAGGGTCACACACATAGGATTTAACATGGAAGAGGAGTTTTCTCCACAAACAATGTTTAGATTAATTACTAAAGGTGTTTAGTAGTTCAATTAAACACTCAATCAATTGATAGCTCAATATCATAATGTTCAAGGTGTTTGACACATTGATTGGAGTATCAGATTGATTGAAATCGCAATTGACTGATTCTGCACAATCTACACTCCCAACCGATCGACTCATGTGATGAACCGATCGGCTGAGCTTGGTGAACCGGTCGGCTCAAGTGTTGAGTCGATCGACTCATGGTCAGGGTGAAACGATTGCTTCAAGTGTTGAAACGATCGATTCAACTGGTGCAACTGAGCAAGTTGGGAAAGTAGGATTGGTGAGAATTTTCCTTTCGTTTCACTTGCCCAATTTGATTGGGAAATAGGATTGGTATTCGATACCAATTAGAAACAAAAGAAGGAAAGTCAATCGGGAACTGGTCAGGACCACGAACCGACCGGTTCATGGGTCCCAACTGATCAGTTCAGGTGTCAACCGACCGATTCAGGTCCCCAACCGACCGTTTCAGTTGTGAAACGATCGGTTCAGGTTGCGAGTTGGTTGTTTTTTGTGAAAAATCTCGAACCCTTCTACTCCTGCTTTTAGTCCCGCATTGCCCGGGATAGAGAACCCTATCCCATGACCCTCCTATATATATAGGGGTATTGGGGGATTCTCAGACAATATCTCAGTGCAACCAGTTGCTCTGTAAAGTTGTCGTTCTCTCTAGTTTTGGTAACCGAGAGAGCCCGAGCAAGTGCTACCCGATAAGGGAGGCATAGCAAGGGAAAGACAACTGTAGTTGCAATAGGTAGCAGGAGAGTGTGTTGGCGACTAGTACCCTGACAGGAGGATGCAGCTCCTTCCAATTCCTTGTGGGACAAGGAGATTGGAGTTCCAGGTGGTCCGTGTGGACTACTTCAGAGGCAGGAGGTTTCTGCCGCTAGGAGGACAGCTGTCAATCCCGACAGTCCTAGTGAGACCAAGAGTCGTCAGTCCCGGTGTGACCAGGAGCTGCACAGACACCGTCCAAGACCGGATGTGAAGACCGCGCAAGCCGCGAGGTATTGTCGCCGAGCAAGCCTCGGGACAGGGTATGATTCCACAAACCATCCCTTTCCTATTGTATAGACGTTGACGCGTTTCCTTGTTCTGGGTTTGGGGAGGAGATTTTTTTTGTTTCCGCTGCCTTCTCTGCCTCCCCTAAAAACCAACATATATTTACCACAACAAATTAATAAACTTATAAATGTTGTCAAAGACATCACTCTGTGCAAACTCGTAAACCCTTTCCTAATGAAAATTATTTTCACAATAGCACATTATATATAAGATACAATAAATATGACTATGTTCTATATTATATAAAAATAAGAACTTCTACACTAATGGGAACCATACTTAGATTCAAATCAAAGCAAAATAAAAGAAAACTCCTCATAAAAGGGAGGGCACAATGTTTTGTAGCCTAGGAAAAATGAGGGTTCTAGTAGATGAGAGAAGGTAGATAGCTATGGTTAGGGTCAATCTCTGCCACACATAGTTTCATCACCCAAGATAAGATAGACTATCTAGTAATAAAATGAGATATAGTTTGTGGAGCCGGAGCAGTAGATTTATCAACTTCTAGAAAAGTACATAAAGTTAAATAAAAGCTCATCATAATTTCTTTCATCAACATTTGGTACAAGATTAATGTCAGGGAGGGGAAAATTCAATAGGAGTGAGGAAACTTAATTTAACACATTTTTTTAGCACGACAAGAAAGGAAGGGGATTCATGAAAGAATTAAAATGAACATCAAAACTATTTCATCTATCTAACACGCCATACCAAAACATATTTCATGCACCATAATGGATATAAGAACATGAAAACTAAAGTTGAATTTAATTCACTCTTCATCTTAAATAAAGAAACTTTCCATATAAAAACCTTAAATGATAAGAATAATCTTTTTAAGTCTTTGATCCTTCAATAACTCTAGAGTTTAATATTTTTGCAACACGTATATATCAATAGCTCATAATGACATATTTAAGATAGCATTTGAAATCAATAACACCTACCCCATTCAGTATATTGGCTATTTTCTAAATCCCAAACTCACAACCACAACTAGACCATGAGATTAGGGCATGATGCTAGGATCAAGATAAACTGATCTTATTCCCTTTAAGGACTTCCATATGCATGGGGTGAGAACAAACTTCATTTAAGTATATCAATTTTTATACAACATATCATCACAAATATAAGTATGGAGAAACTTTAGATATTATTTACAAACACATGTATGAGAAGTACATTGGTATTAAAAGTAAAGGTATAATGACTATATACACTGCAACATATTTCACAATTCAAGGACCTAGTAGACATAAGCCATCACTATCCAGAAGTCTTCCACATCTAACCTCATGACATCACTCATGTTCACCCATATAAGATTCTCCATAAGATCCATATTAATGTAAAAAGTTGTTTAGTGGTTGAATTGTCCACCAACTTGGTGAATGGAAACCCTACTAATAGAATTAGACAAATAATATATATAAACCAATAAATGAAAATAATTACTGCACATTTGGTTGTGTTATGGAAGATGTAGGTCAACATAACTAGACATGAAATTCACTCATCAATAATGAATGCTAGTACCAATTGAAGTCAATAATCAAAATATGAAATAAATCACTAAAAAACTAGGACAAACTCAAAGATTACTAATTGATATTTTTTTATTATCAATTATTGTGCTCTTGAACTCACACAAGGCGTATCACAACATGTAAAAGTATTATAAATATGTTGTAACGTCAATGTAAATGTGTAAGGGTAGGCATGAGACTCTAATAAATGTTCTTAACTAGCACTCTTATCTCTAATAGGGTTTTGTTGTAGGATGGATAATTTGCTCTAGAGGGGGGGTGAATAGAGCTGAATGAACTTAAACAAAATTCGTTAGACATTCAAGTTATATCACAAGATAAGTTTGCTAAATAAGAAATTTGAGTGCAACTAAAACATACATAGCAAGAGAGAGAGAGAGATTGAACAAGCACCAAGTGACAATCTATGTAGAGTGGTTCCATACTCCAAACTAGGAGTATGTCAGTCCACTACCTAGAGAGGTCAAACTCTAGGATTTCTAAGTTTGTCTTCCTCTATATATTCACTTATAAGAGTTACAACACATGACCCACCAAAGGACTTACCTATCCAATACAAAGAGTCTTCAACCTACCCAAGGACTTACCCACTTGATCAAGATGTCTTCAACCTTCAACAAGGTGTTATCCACACTTGCATCAAGTCTTTGGCCTTGCAGGGATTACCCACTCTTCTTGGATCTTCCGCCTTTGACTTCACCTTCACGGGAAGAAGCTTTCACCAAGGACTTACTCACTCGAGCAAGGAGTCTTCTGCCTTCACCAAGGGCTTACTCACTCTTGCTCCAAGTCTTCATCCTTGTTCTTCACCAAGGGACTCCTTCTCTTGTTCTTCTTCACCTCTCTTAGCCAAGAGAGAGAACCTTCATCTTAATGGTTGAAATGAGAGATAGTGAGGTGGTGGAAGTGAGAGCCTCACAAGATATACATGTAGTACACACTCTCTTACAAATCTCTTACTCACTCTAATGGATGTAGCAAGTGATTAAGCTTAGAGAGAGAGAGAGAGAGAGGAGGTTGTACCTTCATAGTGTTTGTCTAACCAAGGAATGAAGCCCAACGGATCCTATTTACAGTTGAGGATTCCTAGAAGCCTTTGGGAACACTTATGGATGAATACTAGCCATTTGAGATGTTGTAATAGATATTTTTTGAGTTTTGCAACATTCCAATGGCTAGAAACACTTTTCTGTACTTTTCCGTACAATACGATCGATCGAGTTCTATGTGTCAGAAACTTGACCGTTTGCACTATTCAGTTTTTCCAGTGCAGGGATCGGTCAAGTTGGTAACTCGATCAAATGGATCGATCGAGTTTGTAACTGGAATGAACCTAGACATTTTTAAAATCCATCAAGGGATCGGTCGAGTTTGTAATTCGACCGATTAACTACCTGTAATGAATTTTAGAAAATGTCATTAAAGTGCTTAAATATTTGATTTAAGTGATCTTGGTTTTTTCTAAGCTTAATTACAAGTCATACAATCATTACAAGTGATTTACAGCATGATTCTAATAGAATGCACAAGTTAGGGCATTTGGAGTGTGTCTATACCTAATCTGAAATCACTCAAGTAGAAGCATTAGACACAATGAAATGGAATGGTTAGTCATCATCAAATTAAGGGTTTAGTCAATTTATACCTTGAGTCAACATTGACTAAATTGACCTTGAGTCAACATTCTCCCCCTTTTTGAAGATGACAAACCATTCCATAAATGTATTGAAAGGTTTTAAGTAAAATAATATATTTGGAGAAACCTAGGGGTTTCAATAGAATTGAATTCATACGCTTCCCTCAATTGATGCTCATGGAGTTCTCATACTCCCCCTCAATTAATGTTTTTACTCCTGTAGGGTTAGCTTTCATAACATTTATAGAATACTATGTTTTCTATTCATATATGTTATATGTAAAGAGGCAAGATCACCTCCTTACTATAATTTAAAGGAAATACAAAACTTCCACACATTTCACAAAAAGATAGACTTTGGGATGCTTGCATAATATTCCAAATAAATAAGCATGATTACAGATACATTATAAAATGTCAATAACAGTAGAAATAAAAATACTAAGCCTTTACATGGCTTACATTGGCTACTACATGATTGTTCCCAAAAGAAAAAGATAAGAGAAACAAGATTTACCTATAGCAACCTAGTCATCCTTTCCAAAAAGCTTGAGATCAAATCCTGAGAAAACTTCATTCAAGCTTATCCTTCTCCTTGCACAACACCAACACCTGGGTGGTTGACCAGCCTAAATCGCGCGTCCTAAAATTGGAGGCGGATTTGAGGTAGTAGAGCTTTTACATTTATAACCCGAAACCTTCTAGGCCCCCACAACTTTGTTTACGGGGTCAAAGTAGATAGACGGGGTCAAACACAGGGACAAGGGTGGTAGTGTTGAGAACGCTGAATCGACACGCTACACTCCGACAAGGATAAGAGATGATAAAATTCCCAAAAGGGAACAGCAGAACAAAATCGATAAAACAAAATAAAACCCTATCTCCAACTGGAGTTACAAGGAAAACTTAGGTTTTAAGCATTTATCAGTTTTTAGGGGTTTTCATGCAACAGAAACAGAGAGATAATACTAAAGCTAAAGCAAGGTACCAAGGAGAAAACTTCGGTAAAACAAGTGGCAGCAGAAACATCCTGTACCCCTCCTCTCAGAGCGGGTACCTCTAACCAAGCATCAACACCCCTCTCGAGGTTGCTGGACTTAAATTAGAGTGGAAAGATTACTAAAGTAGCTCCGATTCCGGGTACTCTCGTACTCCAGAATCAGACCAAACACTAGAGCCACAACACCTCTCTCACGGCTGTTGCGACGGGAAAACACGATTCGGTAGCTAATCGAAACGCGATCCAAACGTACAAGCTAGAGTTCAGATGTCAAACATAGCAATCATCCAACAAGAGTACCAAACATAGAGCAACAAATTATTAACTCTTCTAATTCCATTAGCATATAAAGGTTTGATTACATTGCAAAAGTAAATGAAGAAGTAAATGACTGGAATAATAAAGATAAATGTCGCCTTCTTGATATAGAAGGATGACAGACTACAACGGACCCTCCAGCCCGATACCGGGTAGGACCCTAGCCCGATACAACTGTGTCGGGCGGCACACCCTCTCAGGCGACACACCGTGACTGGCGGACTGTATCGTGCGAGAACCCTGGCCCGATACGCTCATGTCGGGCGGCACCATCTCGGGCGACACGCCGTGACGGGCGATGCGTATCGGGGTCCGGTATCGTGTTAGGCTTAGATTGTCGCTTCTAGTATCAGTCACTTATGTCGGGGATCCATGTCGGCCGATATCAGCCTGCAATGTTGTCCGGGATGACCCTAAGTGAACCATTCCCTCCCTCTCGAGATGGGGAAGCGCCCACCTGGAATCGCCCGACACAAGCAGTGAGGCACGATACCCTAGCTCTTCGCAACTTTCCTGAGGTGACTTGCGCAGGGTCCCGATCTGTTCCGACCTGTCTTTTCGGCTTCTTGTAGCTGCTATTTATAGCCAGCGGTTGGGGAAGTTATGGTGCTCAGGGCGCCACGTGTCCTTCTTTAGCTCTTATTATCGCGGAGTCGGTGGACGGCCGATATCAATATCGCCCGACACAAGGATGTCGACTGTCGGTGGACGTGACGGGCGGCGCCTGCCGGTGGGTGGCCTGTATCGCGCGACAAGCTTCGGTTGTCGTGGCGATCCCGGCTCCCTGTCGGGTAGATAGGCGTATCATCCATTAGTCCCTCCTTGCGCGGCATCCTTATGTCGCGCGTCCGTGTATTGCGCTACCCTGTCGGGCAGTGTGCATATCGGCCGGCTGGAAGGCCGATGTAGGTGGAATCATGTTTGTGGGCCGGGACGGCTTATTGATGACAAATGAGTCCAAAATGAAGGAAAACTCTGCAAAAGATGGAAATATTGAATTAAGAGCGTCGTTTGGCCAATTATTGCAAAAGTACATATAAAAGGAGAGAAAAGTAGTTAAAAGGGAAGTTTTGATAACAAAATAAGGGTCAAAAACATCACAAAAATTGCTGTTATCAACTCCCCCAAACTTAGCATTTTGATTGTCCTCAATCAATATTTAAATTTTATTTTGTGATGCTTCTTCTTGCTTGGTGTAATTTTCAGTTCAAGAGGTAAAATAAGAATCGCGATGCCTTTAGAGATAATGCTGCCCCACTACTAACAAAAGACCTGCGTTTCCTGACTTATTATTTCAATAAAAAAAACTTTCTCTACAGCTTCAGTGAGACTTTGGTGTATGATTCCGAAGTTAGCTTTCACACCAAACAGCTTTAGGGGTAGAAAGTTGTGTATAGGGTAGGCTAAGGCTTTTTGGGGTTTTTCTTGTTTCCCATCAGTCCATCCAGGTAAGGGTCCGTTAGCGGGCAAGTGGTCCCTGCAGTCCAAGCCAGTTGGCTTTAGAGCAGTGATTTCACATCCTACACACCACTGCCCTGGATCTACCATGCCTAAAGATGGGTACTTTTTGGAAAACAAGTGTGTATATATATTTTTTCTTTTCTTTTATTTGGCACAACTCTCATGCTTTTATTCACTCTCATAAGGCTACTTTCTGTTTTTGGGATTTTTGTTGGGTAAGCGGAAACAAAAGGATTTTTGCTGTTCGGGCAGCTTTTTCCTTCTCCATACTCGTCTCTTAGCTGTTGCGAGATTATTATATATTTTTTTGAAATTTTTGGCGTGAAAATTCGTAGTTTTTTGTCGTTTGAGGCAACATTATCAGAAAGATATAACAAAACTTGCATCTCATTGGGCACATAGAAAATAAACTTGGCAAGAAGTCGCATCAGGTTTTTACTAATATAGCGGCATTGTACATATGTAGGAAGACAAAATAAGCAAACTTTTTTTTCAAAATTTTTATATGAGCAAGGCATTTTATACGAGCATGGATACATACACATGATATAGGAGAAGAACGAAATGACACAAAGGGTGGAGGTGATGAAGAAAATTTTTATACCTCCCTCACTGGTACATGGGTACCCCCCCAAACTTACTCCACTCTCTGTCCCAGAGTAGTGAAGAGGACAGGGTGAGGTCATGTTAGCCCAGTGAAGGTTAGCTGGTGGTTGCGCTTGTGCCTTGGAGAAGCTGCAATACATTCTCCTTATTTGCAGTCTCCATTTTCTTTCCCAGCTGGATGCAGTCGGAACAAGTGCAAAGCTCTCAAGAAGGAAACACAAGGCTCGTGCAGATTATGACAAAGATAACCGGCCTATGGTAGACAGAGAGCTCTTGAAAACACTTGTGGATACTATATAAGAAGAAAATACCCTCCCCATGATGAAGGTGGCTTCATGGTAGATGGAACCGAAATGCCCATATTCAATCCGGGGGCTACCGGAGAAAGACTTCCACTATCTTTTGGAGATGGTCTTAAACCACCGCAGAAGACATACTATGATAAGGAAATGAACTTCTTTTGACGACCCAGCTATCTCGGGATTCTGACGTTTCTGTCCGACTATTGTTGCTTTAGCTGTGGCCGCAGTGTGTTTGTCAAATCGACCGGAGGTTTGTTTTGTATGATCCATACCTGTTATCAAGTTCATTGACCATTTAAATGTTAGGTAGGAAGAACTAATACCCCGATAAAACTGGTTTCGTTGCAAAGTTCGGGTATCGTCCATCAAGAGAAAAACCCAAGGCGATGCAAGACTGGACGATACGGAGAAAAAATTGTGCTTCAAAACACGCTGCCTGACACGGGTGTGTCGGGCGATACGGTCATATGAAGCAACAGCCCGATAGGTCCTCTTGATGGAAAACATGTCACCCGATATGGCGTATCAGTCAAGTGTGAACGGAAGTCATGTCGTGATCCACACGTGTCGGGCGATAAGAAAAATCAACTAAGATTGTCAACCCGATACCCCGCGTGCGATACGAAAACCCGTGTCGGGTAAACAGGCTGTCGGGCTATACCTTTACTCTTTGAGGCTCTCGTCCGACACGAGAGAAAAAGATGGCTGTCCGTCATGCGAGCAAGGGGGGGGGGATTACTGCATGGTACGGGTAGCTGAAAGAGTAAGTGTGGTAGCCCGACACGGTAAACCCTCCTTACTATATATAGCAAACTCAGCTGGGGGTAAAACAGGCAGTTCTGGGGCGCGCGTCGGCCGTTGAGACAAGCTTTTCCCGAGATGCACGGTCCCATCGGTCTAATCAAGGGCAATTACTCACATGCATGATACGGGTGCACGCCGCCCAGGAATGCCGTCCGTCATGGCCCTTGCGATGCCCGAGAAACTATCGCCCGATACAAGCAGTTCTGCCCGCCAGCTCAGTTGCTGCCCGATACGGTTAACAAAAGGAGATACATGCGGCCAAAACTAAAAACAAGGCGAAGTAAAAGCGATTGATGGGTAAAACATCATTGGCTTAGGGATAAGTCCCCGACCTCAGATGGTATTACTCCTCAATGCTTCGTAAAACAAAAGCGGTGGCCCAAAAAATAGGAGAGCCAGCGCACGTGGCGTATGCACTGACTCGGGCCTTATTACAGTCCATAATGTTTGTTTTACAAGGAAAAAAAATGCATCCTATTCTAGGGAAAAACTCGGGCTGCCTCCCGAGGAGCGCTGAAGTTTGCGTCGCCAGCTCAACCAATGTAGGTTCTTCACGTTCAGCCTTCGACGGTACCCCTATCCTGCAGGTTAATCTCTGCTCTCCTGACAAAAGCTTCATCCTCATAGTACCTCTTTACTCTGTGCCCATTTACCTGAAAGTCTTTGGTCGGATCGTCTTTGTCGTAAAGCTCCATCATTCCTGATGGGTATATCTTCGATACCGTGAACGGTCCCGACCATCTCGTTTGTAGCTTCCTAGGAAAAAGACGAATGGAGGACTTGAATAATAAAACTTTATCCCCTTCGCTTACATCTTTTCTCCTCAGGTGGGCATCATGCCACACCTTCGTCCTTTGTTTGTAGATTTTTGCATTCTCATAGGCGTTCATCCTCAACTCTTCAAGTTCTTGTAGCTGCAAAAATCTCTTTTCTCCTGCTTTCTCAAGGTCCATGTTTAAGAATTTGATTGCCCAAAGGGCCTTGTGTTCCAGTTCCAGAGGTAGATGGCAAGATTTTCCGTAGATCATCTTGTAGGGGGTGGTTCCAATGGGCGTTTTGTAGGCAGTCCTGTAGGCCCAAAGTGCGTCATCGAGCTTCATAGACCAGTCCTTCCTTGTTCGACTGACAGTTTTTTCCAGGATCTGCTTAATTTGTCTGTTTGAAACCTCTACCTGCCCTAAGGTCTGTGGGTGGTAGGGTGTAGCGATCTTGTGCTTGACTCCATACTTACGTAGGAGTGCTTCGAACTGTTTCTCTCCGAAGTGCGACCCGCCGTCGCTTATTATGGAGCGTGGTACACCAAACCGAGGGAAGATCATCTTCTCGAATAACTTGATTACTGACTTGGCGTCGCATGTTTGGGTTGCTACGACTTCTACCCACTTCGATACATAGTCTACTGCCACTAGTATGTATTGATACCCCCTGGATGGAGGAAACGACCCCATGTAATCAATCCCCCACACGTCGAAGATTTCTACCTCAATCCATCTCGCCATCAGCATTTCATTCCTCCGCCCTATATTCCCCGTTGACTGGCACTCTTTACAGACTTTTACAAATTGTACATCATCTTTGAATAAAGAGGGCCAGTAGAAACCTGATTGTAGCACTTTTGCAGCAGTTCTTTCGCTACCCAGGTGTCCACCGTAGGGGGAGGCGTGGCACTCTCTCAGAATGTTCGCGGTTTCTTCCTCTGGGACGCACCTCCTGTATAAATTGTCAGCGCATCTTCTGAAAAGGATAGGATCATCCCAATAGTAATTTTTAACATCCGCGAACAACTTCTTTTTCTGATTATAAGTGATGTCAGGAGGCAGTTCTCCACAAGCGAGATAGTTGCAGATATCTGCAAACCAGGGTAAGTCTTCTTCTTTTGCTTCAGCCAACATCAGAGCCTCGTCGGCATAGTCATCATTGATGGGAAATCCTCCCTGTCCTTCAACTACGATCTTTGATAGGTGATCAACGACCACATTTTCTGCTCCCTTCTTATCGATAATTTCATGGTCGAACTCTTGAAGCAATAAGGCCCACCTCAACAGTCTGGGTTTTGTGTCTTTCTTTTGCATTAGATATTTTATGGCCCCATGATCTGTATATACCTTGACCTTTGCTCCAATGAGGTACGACCTGAACTTATCGAATGCAAAGACGGTCGTGAGCATCTCTTTTTCTATGGTTGTATAATTTACCTGAGCTTCGTACAACGTGCGACTAGCGTAGCAGATCACATGGTGCTTTTTATCTTTCTTCTACCCCAGGACCGCTCCTACTGCATAGTCGCTAGCATCGCACATCAGCTCGATCGGTAAATCCCAATCTGGTGCTTGGAGGATGGGTGGTGATACTAAAGCATTCTTCAAATCCTAAAAAGCATTGAGACAGTCATCAGAGAAAACAAATTCAACATCCTTTACCAGAAGATTGGACAACAATTTTGAAATCTTTGAGAAGTCCTTTATGAATCTTCGGTAGTAGCCGGTGTGCCCGAGGAAGCTCCTCATTCCCGTCACGGACTTCGGTGGAGGAAGCTTAGATATTGCTTCAACTTTGCTTGTGTCCACCTCGATGCCACACCTTGAGATCGTATGCCCCAGAACGATGCCCTCTCGTATCATAAAATGGCACTTTTCCCAGTTTAAAACCAGACTGTTCTCCTCGCATCTTTGCAGAACCAAGGACAGATTCTTCAGGCAGGCATCGAAGTCCTTTCCATAGACTGAAAAAATCGTCCATGAAAACTTCTACGATATCTTCTAGAAAATATGAAAACATTGATATCATGCATCTTTGGAATGTGGCGGGAGCATTGCAGAGTCCGAAGGGCATCCTTCTGAAAGCATAAGTGCCGTAGAGGCAGGTGAATGTTGTTTTCTCCTGGTCTTCTGGTAGGATGGGTACCTGATAAAATCCTAAAAAGCCATCAAGGAAACAGAAAAAGTCATGATGCGCTAATCTTTCAAGAACTTGATCAATAAAAGGTAGCGGAAAATGATCCTTTTTTGTAGCCTGGTTTAGCTTTCTGTAATCGATGCACATTCTCCATCCGGTGACGGTCCTAACCGCCACCTCGTCGCCCTTTTCCCCTTTTACCACTGTCATACCGCCCTTTTTGGGTACTGCGTGGATCGGACTTACCCAGTTGCTATCGCTGATTGGGTAAATGATCCCCGCATCCCTTAGCTTGATTACCTCTTTCTTGACGACCTCCTTGAGCATCTGATTCAGCTTCCTCTGGGGTTGATCCAGAGGCTTGGCAGATTCTTCCAGGTTGATGCGATGCATGCATAAGGCGGGGCTAAGGCCTTTGATGTCTTCTACTGAATATCCTATAGCCCGCCGATGGAGTCTCAACTCCTCAAGAAGTCGGTCCAACTGGTTTCTTGAAAGATTGGCGTTGACGATGATATGGTTTCTCTCTTCTTCATCTAAGAATTCATATTTCAGACCTTCAGGAAACGGTTTCAACTCAGGCTTTGCTCTGGATGCCTTCCCTTGAGGCTCTCCCTCGAGAGAGGTATACTTCACATGCTCCACCACCTCATCCTCTTCGTGCAGATCTTCGTCAGACAGGTCAAAAAGGTCGAGATACCTCACAACTTCTGGATTTCCGAAGTCAGAATCCTGATAGCTTATAGCCCTCGCAAGGGGGTCTATTATCCGAATGTCTTCTTCTATTTCCTCGCAGAACTGATCGTAGCCATCCGCAAAGCAAGCTGACTCAGACAGGGAAGGTCCTCTCATCGCGTCCTTCACCTTGAAGTCCATATGGTCATTTCCGACCCTCAGCATGATTATCCCCTCTGAAACATCAATCAGCGCCCTTCCTGTAGTCAGGAAAGGACGTCCAAAGATGATCGGGCAGCGGGGGTCTTCCACTGTGTCAATGACGACGATATCGCATGGAATGAAGAAATTACTGACCCTGATCGGAACATCTTGGACAACGCCGATAGGTCTTTTAAAGGTATGGTCCGCTAGTTCAATCTTCATATTGGTTCGAACCATGTCGGTCAAACCCAACCTTTGTGCGAAGCTCAGGGGCATGAGGCTGATGCTAGCCCCTAGGTCGGCAAGACCTTTTCGCTCGACGTTGTCCCCGATGGCAAACGGGATCGTGAAAGCTCCAGGGTCTCTTCTTTTGTTTGGCAGGTCAGGCTTCACGAAAGTTGAGGAAGCAGATGTTAGGTGCATGGTCTCAACCCTTCCTCCTCTTCTTTTCTTCGTGATAAGATCCTTGAGGAACTTGGCGTAGGTCGGCATCTCTTCCAAGGCTTCAAGAAAGGGAACTTCAAGATGCAGTTTCCTGATCAATTCCATGAACCTTTCGTGACACTTTTTTAGATTTGCCTTTATCAGTTTATACGGAAACGGTAGCCTGGGAGCATATTGATTCCTCCCACCAGGTAGCTCATCGGAAGACTTCTGTGCAGGCTCTCGAGCTTCTGCTTGTCTACCTTCATCCTCTGCTGGAATTGCACTCTCAGGCCTTGGCTCAGGCTCTGGTCTGGCTTCATCAGTGCGCTCCACCGTCTTCCCAGATCTTAGTACTGCCATTCTGGAAGTTTCAGGGTAGGAGAGTGTCCTTCCTGTAGGGTCCTTCATCAGGGCGGCCATCTGGGCCAACCGTCGATCGACCTCGCGCTGGCGCATCTGCAAACTTGCCATCTGGTGTTGCATGGAATTCTGAGCTCCAGGGCTGGGAAGCGCACCCTGCGCCAGCTGGTTGATGATAGTGTCTTGTCTTTTTATGAAAGTGAAAAGCTGACCCACCAAGTTAGGTTGGTGCAAAATCTCATCTTGGCCTTGACATTTACCCTCAGAAAGGGATTGCTCATAGCGAGACATGGCGTCAGAGCTCGGTGGAACAGGTCACCGTTCTTCAGAGTTCTTGAAATGGCACGGAAAATCAA
Organism: Alisma plantago-aquatica; assembly: GCA_963693085.1. Lineage (NCBI taxonomy): Eukaryota > Viridiplantae > Streptophyta > Magnoliopsida > Alismatales > Alismataceae > Alisma > Alisma plantago-aquatica. Next base: position 920,074,567 of record OY856413.1, on the reverse strand, counting down.
GTTTAGGAAATCGAATTATTTATTTTAGGCAAATAATAATTAATAACTAAAGAAAGAAAAGAGTGCTGTCAAGCTCATTTCTAAGCTTGAGGCACGGGGGTGTAGTTAGTGGATTCAGATTCGTCAACAGTACCATTTTGCCTTGTCTCTGACAACGGCGCCAAAAAGTTGACCGGCCTAAATCGTGCGTCCTAAAATTGGAGGTGGATTTGAGGTAGTCGAGTTTTTACATTTATAACCCGAAACCTTCTAGGCCCCCGCAACTTTGTTTACGGGGTCAAAGTAGATAGATGGGGTCGAACACAGGGACAAGGGTAGTAGTGTTGAGAACGCTGAATCGACACACTACACTCCGGCAAGGATAAGAGATGATAAAATTCCCAAAAGGGAACAACAGAACAAAATCAATAAAACAAAAGAAAACCCTATCTCCAACTGGAGTTACAAGGAAAACTTAGGTTTTAAGCATTTATCAGTTTTTAGGGGTTTTCATGCAACAGAAACAGAGAGATAATACTAAAGCTAAAGCAAGGTACCAAGGAGAAAACTTTGGTAAAACAAGCGGCAGCAAGAACATCCTGTACCCCTCCTCTCAGAGCGGGTACCTCTAACCAAGCATCAACACCCCTCTCGAGGTTGCTGGACTTAAATTAGAGTGGAAAGGTTACTAAAGCAGCTCCGATTCCGGGCACTTTCGTACTCCAGAATCGGACCAAACACTAGAGCCACAACACCTCTCTCAAGGCTGTTGCGACGGGAAAACACGATTCGGTATCTAATCGAAACACGATCCAAATGTACAAGCTAGAGTTCAGATGTCAAACATAGCAATCATCCAACAAGAGTACCAAACATAGAGCAGTAGATAATTAACTCTTCTGATTCCATTAGCATATAAAGGTTTGATTACATTGCAAAAGTAAATGAAGAAGTAAATGACTGGAATAATAAAGATAAATGTCACCTTCTTGATATAGAAGGACGACAGACTACAACGGACCCTCCAACCCGATACCAGGTAGGACCCTAGCCCGATACAACTGTGTCGGGCGGCACACCCTCTCAGGCGACACACCGTGACTGGCGGACTGTATCGTGCGAGAACCCTGGCCCGATACGCTCATGTCAGGCGGCACCCTCTCGGGCGACACGCCGTGACGGGCGATGCGTATCGGGGTCCGGTATCGTGTCGGGCTTAGAGTGTCGCTTCTAGTATCAGTCACTTATGTTGGGGATCCATGTCGGCCGATATCGGCCTGCAGTGTTGTCCGGGACGACCCTAAGTGAACCATTCCCTCCCTCTCGGGATGGGGAAGCGCCCACCTAGAATCGCCCGGCAAAAGCACTGAGACACGATACCCTAACTCTTCGCAGCTTTCCTGAGGTGACTTGCGCAAGGTCCCGATCTATTCTGACCTGTCTTTTCGGCTTCCTGTAGCTGCTATTTATAGGCAGTGGTTGGGGAAGTTATGGTGCTCAGGGCGCCACGTGTCCTTCTTTAGCTCTTATTATCGCGGAGTCGGTGGACGGCCGATATCAGTATCGCCCGACACAAGGATGTCGGCTGTTGGTGGACGTGACGGGCGGCGCCTGCCGGTGGGTGGCCTGTGTCGCGCGACAAGCTTCAGTTGTCGTGGTGAGCCCGGCTCCCTGTCGGGTAGATAGGCGTATTGTCCATTAGTCCCTCCTTGCGCGACATCCTTATGTCGCACGTCTGTGTATTGCGCTACCCTGCCGGGCAGTGTGCATATCGGCCGACTGGAAGGCCGATGCAGGTGGAATCATGTTTGTGGGCCAGGACGGCTTATTGATGACAAATGAGTCCAAAATGAAGGAAAACTCTGCAAAAGATGGAAATATTGAATTAAGAGCGTCGTTTGGCCAATTATTGCAAAAGTACATATAAAAGGAGAGGAAAGAAGTTAAAAGGGCAGTTTTAATAACAAAATAAGGGTAAAAACATCACAAAAATTGGTGTTATCAGTGGTTGGGAAGCATCCATCAAAAAGGAAAGGGAAGAAAAAGTATGTGTCATGAAAACTAGTCTAGGATAACAAGATGAGTAAAGCAAGTAAAAATAGTCTAGGATTCATCATAAGATGAAGATAACAAAGAATAATTCAAACAAAAAGTGGTGGAAGTCGTCATTAAAAGAAACTTGCCATTAACAATTATATTAAAAAGGGGTTTGCATGTAAGATAATTATGTCTACCTAAATAAGTAGGGTTGAGGCACCTAACGGACCTCTAACTTTAGGTGAGGGGAGAATAAGACATTCTCAGTCACCTATAATAATATGGGGAGAATAAAACATTCCCCATGGCAAATAAATACATGCCTTCTGTGGGTGGTTGTACATAAGTACCGCTACTTAAAATTAAATAGAACATAAATCTACATGCTAGAAAAAATAGTTATGGCAAGAATAATCATATCAACCGAAAGCATGGCAGTGAGGTTTAAAACCCAAACAAGATAATATCTTAACTGATTTGAGGCATAAGCAAATTAGGGTTTCAAGAATAGAAGATTAGGTCAAATTAAGCCTCATTAGGAAAGAATAGGTTAAGGCATAAAATTTCCCAACTAAAGTGTGTTAGATGCACATTCCTCTTCCCTTAGAGTCCTAAAAACCACTTTCCAAAATCCTAAGCAAGATTAGAGTCCACTTGTCCTATTATCATCACCATGTTCATGAATTAGCATTATATGCATTCATTAAGGACTTAAAACCCTAAAGTTGTCAAATTTTTCTACAAACCACCAATTTAGGTATTGAAAACATCACCACTATCTTAGTTAGGATTTTCTAATCAAAATAACATATAATATTATGTATTTTGAAGATATGGACCTTTAGATGCATTTTTGGTGATTTTTAATTAATTCATTCCCAAAAACACTTATTTGAAAAACTCAAAACTAGGCATAGAAATTATTTTTATTAGATAGATCATATTTTCCTAATTTCAAAACACCCCTTACTTCTAATTTTCAACCAACGAATTAATTTCTATGAATTATTTGATCCTGACCAATCAGAAAATTAGAAAAATAGAAAACCGATTGCATAGCAGAGAGTGAGTGAGAGAGGGGGCCAGGCCCGTTGCTTGGCCCAATCACTGTAGACCAAGTCAGTGGCCCACACCCGCTGGCTGCCTGAGTGGCGCCGGTCAGAGCTGGCCAACCCACGTTCAAAATAAAACCAAAAAGACCACGACACCCTTGCATGAGCACAAAGAGGAAAGAAGGGCGAGACAAGGGCAAAAGCATAAAATCACCGAGGGTCATCTTCCACCCCCAGCCCCGATCCATGTCCGATGAACCAAAGCTCTGATTTTGGGCAAAAACGCTATACGAAACCAAACTTAGCGTTTAGGTATGCAAAAGAAAGAGGAAGGATATACGAACCTATTGGTGCCATTAATTGTGCTGGAGATGATGTGAGGAGGACGAGAGGAGCGCTGTAAGCCTTTTGCCTTTGACAACTCATAGAGGGTCAAAACAACAATGAAAAGTCAAATTGACTAGTGATTTGAGTTGCAAAGGCGATGGGGGTGCTCAGGGTGTAGGTATTTATAGGCAAGGGGGTATGGGTTAGGGTTTTGGTACCCGAGGTGATAGGAGTATTTCAGCCAAATTGGGGGTTTCTAGAATATTCACCAAATCACAAAAACTTTGGGATTGTTGGAAGTGGAATCTCGAGAGGAGTCTAGGGCAACAAAATTTACTTGATTTGGTTGAGTATACATCGAGATAATGCCAAACGAAATTTTGCAACAATGTTTACTGCTTTCCTTGCCCAAACCAAGGTAGGAGACAACCCAGACCCATTCGATCAGTGGACACAGGTCCACATGTTGCTCTTAGATGTTGGATCACACACGTGGAACCTTAGCCGCATGACAAATCATTTTCCTATTTGAATTATAATTCGACTAAAGTGCATACATATTTATTTTCTTTTTCTCTTTCCTCTTTTGAGGGTACAAACAAATCCCAAATTTAATAAAAATTGACCCATGACTGATTTTGAAGTGTAGAATCTGAATATGGAATTAGTTTTACCTTTTGAAGACTTTTAATGGGTTAAATAATTCAAAACTCATTTTCTCTTTCCTCCTACATTTCTAACTCTATGATTATCCAAATATGATCAAATTTCATCCATGTGTCCCAATTAATGTCTTGGATATGATTTTTCCAATATTTGGTCATGTTTGTGCCATTTATTTAATCAATTCTTAAAATGAAGGTTCTACACACTTTCTCTCTCCTACCTTTTCACATTATCTAAATATTATTCAAATTAATTGAAAACTTGCCCAACGGCTTATTTTTATTCCTAGATTATGAATTTGGAGTTAGTTTTCCAATTTGAGAACATTAGATATTTTATTTCTCTTTCTTGGCTTATTTCCTATTTTCCTTTAATAAAGGCTTTTATATATATTTATATTTTCCACATTGGGTGATACTTGACCCTTAAGTAACTTTGAGTCCAAGAAAACAAATTTGTGTATCAAATTATCTCATGGTTTACTTAATTGAGGTTTTTGGAAATATATTCTACATTATCTCCTTTTATCATATTTATAGCATTTATCACCTCCTTTATGTATATTTTGAGATTTCTTTTCTTTTCCCTATTCTAGAAAGTCCTAGAAAGTTCTAGCACAAATTCCATAATTATTTTTATTACTTAAGTGGACATTTGCACATCAGACGCATTACATAAATGTCTATTGAGGTATTTGTGCATAAAACCCTTTATTAAGAATATATGGGAAATATTTAGCCAATAACCATCATAGTTCCACTAATTCAACTCCAAAGATATAAGAGACGAAAATGAAGGAGAAATCTTATTGAAAAAAGAGTACAAAGAGATACATAGAGGATTTCAGTATGCTACAACACTCCACCCCTTAAAAAGGATTTCCTCCCCGTAATCTCATACAAAAAGGGAAGGGTCTCATCTCTAAACTCCCAAGTGATTTCTTATAAACCATGATATCTCCAAAAAACCTTCACTAGCTCTATCTCCTTATTCTTCAGTTGCTTTACTCGGGAGTGATCTTCATAGGTATCTCTTCATAGGTCAGATTCTCATGAATCTCAACAGGCTCAATTGTGAGTACATGAGAAGGATCTTTCACATACTTCCTCATCACAGAGACATGGAACACATTATGAATCTTATCATAAGTAGGAGGTAAGTCTAAGTGGTATGCACAATCTCCAACTTTATCTAAAATTTCAAATGGTCCAACATAGTGGGGACTCAACTTGCCTTTTACTTTAGATCTCACAATAGAACATATAGGTTTGATCTTCAGAAATGCATAGTCACCCACTAAGAAGCTAACATCAGACCTCTTTTTATTAGCATACATATTCTGTCGGTCTAGAGTAGCTTTCATCTGTTTCTTTATCAGCTGTACTTTCTCGAGCATCATCTGCATGTCATCTGTCTTCACCAGGGATCATTCACCAACATCATCCCAATGCAAAGTTGAACGACAAGGTCAACCATAGAGTGCTTCAAAAGGTGGCATACCAATACTGGCTTGGTAGCTGTTGTTGTAAGCAAACTCCTCTAATGGAAGATACCGATCCCATGAACCATCCCAATTCATCATACAAGTATGTAGCAAGTCCTACAGAATCTGAACTATTCTCTCAGATTGTCCATCAGTTTGTGGGTGGTAAGCAGTACTGAAATGCAAGTTAGTACCCATCTCTTCCTGAATCTGACCCCATAGATGAGAAGTGAATTTCGGGTCTCGATCAGAAATTATCACAACAGGCACACCATGAAGACGAACTATCCAGTCCACATATAATTGAGCCATCTCAGCAACTTTATGCATGGTTTTGGAAGGCAAGAAATGAGCATATTTTGTAAGCCGATCAATAACCACACAAACAACATCATAACCTTTCTTGTACTTAGGGAAACCAGCAAAAAAGTCCATTGTGATCTTCTCCCATTTCCATTCTAAAATTTCAAGAGGATGAAGAAGACCACCAAGTCTTTGATGTTTGATTTTGACATGCTGACATGTCAAGAACTTCACGACGAACAAAGCTATATCATTCTTCATGTTCTTCCACCATACGCTTTGCTGTAAGTCCATGTACATTTTGTCATGCCAAGATGAATAGTGTACTTGGACCCATGAGCTTCACTCATAATATTCTATCTCAGACCACCTATGTTAAGAATCCACAACCTTTATCTGAAGCAGACAACACCATCCACTCCAACAGAGAAGTCAGATTGCAGTTTCTCTGTCAAGGCCTTCATCTCTTCCATCTCAGAACTTTCCAACTATGCATCAATGACTTTTGAGATCTAGGTCAGTGTAACAGTCAAGCTAGCCATATGAACACACAACTTGTCTTCATCAACTGAATCGACATGCTAATGTTGCCAACTAGTCACATGTTCTAGATTTTCCCATATTGAACATCTCACAGTAGCACAAACAACATCCTTCTTGCAACTTAAAGCATCAGCTACGACATTTGCTTTATCATGATGATAGATGATGGTGAAGTCATAATCTTTGAGATATTCCATCCACCTACGTTGTCATAGATTCAGATCCCTCTGAGTCAATAGGTATCTCAGACTCTTGTGGTCAAAGAAGACTACAAACTTTTCTCCATAAAGATAGTGTCTCCAGATCTTCAGAGCATGAACTATAGCAGCAAGCTCTAAATCATGTATAGGTCAATTAGCTTCATTAGGTTTCAATTGGCGAGAAGCATAGGCGATCACCTTTCCATCTTGCATCAAGACACACCTCAAGCCTTGTCTGGATGCATCGGTGTAGAAGACATAGGGTATACCCTCAACAGGAAAAGCAAGTACGGGATCAGAAGTCAGACTCTCCTTCAACTTCTGAAAACTATTTTCACATTCACGGGTTCATGAGAACTGGACCTCCTTACGCGTCAACTTGGTCAAAGGCAAGGCCAATTTAGAGAAGCTCTTGATAAACCTCCGATAGTAACCGGCTAATATGAGGAAACTACAGATTTCAGATGGGTTCTTCAGAGCCTTCCACTTTGTCACAACTTCTACCTTTGCATGATCAATAACTATATGTCCGACACATATCACGTGACCCAGAAACATAACTTCCTTTATCCAGAACTCACACTTTGAGAATTTTGTACAGAGTTGATTTTGTCACAGTGTGTTGAGTACAATCCACATATGCTCGCGATGTTGTTCTAATGTCTCTGAATAAACCAAAACGTCATTGATAAACACCACCATGAACTTGTCAAGGTATGGGTTGAATACTCGATTCATCAGGTCCATGAAGGTAGCAGGGGCATTCGTCAAACCAAACGGCTTGACCACGAATTCGTAATGCCCATAGCAAGTTCTGAATGCCGTCTTCAGGACATCATCATCCTTCACACACATCTGGTAGTAGCTACTCTACATATCAATCTTAGAGAATACAATGGATGATTTCAACTGATAGAACATGTCATTGATGTGAGGTAAAGGATAACTGTTCTTCACTGTCACTTGGTTAAGCATGTGGTAGTCCATACACATTCACATCGATCAATCCTTCTTCTTCACGAACAGGATAGGGGCTCTCCATGGAGAAACACTAGGGTGGATGAAGCCCATGTCGAGAACCTCTTCAAGCTGCTTCTTCAGTTCGACCAGCTCGGCAAGGGCCAAGCGGTACGACGACTTTGATATTGGTGAAGTTTTGAGTTCAAGATCGATGGATAATTCCACCTCACGAGTTGGTGGCAACCTAGGTAACTCCTCGGGAAAGACGTCTGGGAAGTCCTTCACCACATCTATGTGGTCAAGAGTAGGAGGTGTAGCATCAAGAACTATTGAAGCTAGGAAAGCTCTATACCCTTGCAAGACAAGCTTTTCAACTTTGATGGTGGAGATGAGGAATTGTCACTCCTCTCACTTTCTACCCTTGACACACATTATTCCCTCAACATGATGCAACAAACTAACCTTGGATTCCTCACAAAACAAAACCACTTTATACTTCTTCAACCAATCCATTCCAAAGATGACGTCAAAGGTGGTCATATCGAGCAAGACGAATTCTGTGGGAAACATTATTCCAGATATACTGAGGTTCATAGTCAAAGTTTGGACATACGAAGAGCAGATCTTACCACTAGGGGTTTTTACGTCTAATACATGATCCATAAACTCAGATTCTATTTCTAACATAGAAGTAAACTGACATGATATGAAGGTATTGGATGAGCCAAAATCAAACAATGTCTTAAAGGATGCATATTAAGATGCAAGGCACCTTCAATCACTTCATTGTCTTCACCTTCTTCCTCAGCATTGAGAGCAAACACTATCCCATTCCACCTCTCCACTAGAGGATGCCTCAGGTTCTGGTTGTTGTTGTGGTTGTTGTTATTCTGTGGTGGCAGATTCTGCCTTGGCTGCTGTGACTGCTAGGCCTTGTTCTGCTGAGCATTATTCTATCCCTGCTGGAAGCGAGGGCAGAACAGTCGGATGTGCCCAACTTGACCACACTTGTGGTAGGTCCAAGGAGGTCGGTTGTCTTTTTGAGCATGTGCATTATCAATAGGGAATCTCTTTGGAGGATGGTTGCGAGAACACCTATTACACCGGTCACATCTGTGGTTCTCATTCTAGTTTTGATTCTTCCTCTTGTTGTTGTAGCCGTTACCGTGTCCAGAAGCTTGGAATCCTAGATAGGACTCGATGGCCAGGGCCTTATCCACCATCTACTGGAAAGTGAGTGGAAGCTACGAGACAAGACTTCGGCCCACCTGGTAGTTCAGGCCCTCCAAAAAAAAAGTTACTCTTCTATCGTCTCCAAGGTCGGTGGCATTATGCTCCAGTAGTAGAAATCATTGAACGTAGTCGACCACACTCATGCTTCCCTACTTGAGGCTATAGAACTCAACCACCTTCCTCAGGAATGTGAGGCAGATGTACTTCTCCCTGAATAACTTCAGAAACTGGTCCCAATCCATGGTAGAGGTGTCCCAAGTGCAGGCGACACCATTCTACCAGACACGTGCCAGTCGATCCAGCACATAGGTCATAGACTGAACCTTCTGGTGAGGAGGGCATGCCATGCCGTTGAAGGTCCGATCCAAGGCCAACACCCAGTCATTGGCTTTGTCCACCATGTTGGGTTCACTCTCACCCTTGAAGTAGGGTGGCTGCATCTTTATGAAGTCGGTGAGGGTGAACTCCCTCAGCTTGTTGACGTTGGAGGCCATTATGTTGAGCTACCCTATCAGGGTGGTAGACATCACCTGGCATACCATTGCCAGCTCTTGCTTCGGTGTGAAGGCGGGGGTACCCAGAGTAGTATGGTTGACCATAGGAGTCACATGAGTGTTGGGGTTATTAAGGTTTGACTCCTTTTCCTAGTTCATGTTGTCAAACAAGTCACCTCTCTTGAAAGGTAGGGTTAACATATTGGGTTCTTAGGAGTATAGAATCATATATGAGAAGAGAATAGAAGCATAAATGAGAAAAGGATATCTAGAATTCAATTTCCTAAAAGCATACTATTTTGGGCAATTCATATCAGCTCGGGCCAGGCCGGTATCATATGGGCACATGAGTCCTCGTAAACCAAGCTAGTGGCACGGAGGAAAATATTGCCAGCCCCCGAAACCCCGATCCTTTCTAGACACCCTGGCTTCAACTTCATGCCCTAATAGTCGCTAAAGGTTCTGATACCATGCTGTAAAGAGGCGAGATCACCTACTTACTAAAATTTAAAGGAAATACAAAACATCCACACATTTCACAAAAAGAGAAACTTTGGTATGCTTGCATAATATTCCAAATAAATAAGTACGATTCTAGATACAAAATACTATGCCTTTACATGGCTTACATTGATTACTACATGATTGTTCCCAAAAGAAAAAGATAAGATAAACATGATCTAGCTATAGCAACCTAGTCATCCTTTCCAAAAAGCTTGAGATCAACTTATGAAAAAACGTCCTTCAAGCTTGTCCTTCTCCTTGCACAACACCAACACCTGGGTGGTTGGAAAGCACCCAACAAAAGGGAAAGGGAGGAAAAAGTACGTGTCAAGAAAACTATTCTAGGATAACAACATAAGTAAAGCAAATAAAAACATGCTAGAATTCATCTTAAGATGAAGATAACAAGAGTATGAGGCTATATCAAAAGAAACTTTCCATTAACAGTTATATTAAAAAGGGGTTTGCATGTAAGATAATAATGTCTACCTAACTAAGTAGGGTTGAGGCACCTACCGGACCTCTAACCTTAGGTGAGGGGAGAATAAGACATTCCCATCCACCTATAATAATATGGGGAGAATAAAACATTCCCCAGGGTGAATAAATACATGCCCTCTGTGGGTGGTTGTACATAAGTGTAACATCCCTGACCTGGGTTATGTACTAACCCTAGGTGTTTTGCCTAATTAAGTTGATTATATGCTTGCTTTCATTTCTTGAAAAGTAATTAAGGCTTTTGAGGAACTTATATTTCATTTTCAGTCCTTTTTGAATAACGTTGAAACATTGTTTTGTTAATAATGGACTAAAGTGCAAATTACCCAAGTAGAGGGGTTAACTTGCAAATTGCACATGCTAAGATGTTCTCTGATGTTGAACATCATAAGAATGAATATGATATAGTGGTGTGGTTTCTACAAGCTTGAGCACCAAGATAAAGCTTGTAGAACAAACCTTGTGTAATGAAACCTAGTTTTGGTGTAAAGTGCAATTTACCCGGAACCTAGGGTCCAATATGCAAAATGCCACCTCTAGAGGGTCTCTCATTTTTCTTGGCATCAAGTAGAGCAAAGAAAATGAGGAGGGCACCTCATTTGAATTATCATGGAGGAGAGAGAATCTTGATGTTAAGATAATCAAGATTTAAGCACAAATGGCTCTTTAATATAACTTAATGCAAAAGAAAATATAATAATTATGGAGCCCTTCAACCAAAAGTTGGAGGATGAGTTTGAAATATTTTGTTCAATATTGTGCCATGCTTGGGCACCAAAAAGATCTTGGTTGAAGTGGAAGCTACTCACATTAATAATAATAATATATAGCAATATCCAATTAAAGGATGGATATTAACATATAACTCTTTAAGATGTTTGGTTCCTTTTTCCTTTAAACCTTAGATAATGGAAGAGTTTTGCATAGTAATAGAAGGTGGCCACGTATCCAAAGGATGGAAGAAGTTGGTGGATATATTTGGGAGGTAAAAGGAAATAACTATCTTTTTCCATTTTCCTTGAAAAACGCATATATATATATATATATATATAGATATATATATATATATGTATGTATCTCTTTTTCCAAAACACCAAAGGATCATTTCCCTTAGTTCTTTTCTTCTTCGCCTTGCTTTGACCGACCAAGGAGGAGCTCTGGAGAAGAGGGATGATGATCAAACCTGTTGGTAAGTTTGGATCATCATCTAACTCGAATTCATGGTGGAAACCATAATATAAGGTTAGATTCATGGTTTTCTTTACACGATTTCCTTTTCTAGCCATCTTGTTCATCCAAAGATTGAAGGACAAACCTTGGACAACTGCTGGAGCTCAAACCACCATTAAAGTTACAGAGCTTGGAGCTCTAGATCAGTCCTAGAGGCGGGTTTTATAACTCTAAACCTTAAGCATTAGTATTGCACTCATTTCTATGAAAATCGTTGGTTATTCTTCTTCTTTAGATACTCTTGTGTGTTCTTGCTGTAAATTCCGTGAAGAATAGCACCTGTTCTTGGTTGAACAGAGGTAGATGAAGGTGACGTTAACTTTGATGATTATCCAAAAAGTAACTTTAGCAAACAGTCTCCAATCCTTGCTCAAACGGTTTTCCCAAACCGTTTGGGAGTAAACGGTTTCAAACCGTTTGATTGCAAACGGTTTCAACCAAACTGCATAGAAGCAAATGGTCCAAGAATGTTTGGAGGCATTGACCAGGAGTTGACCGTTTGGAGGACTGTTGAAAATCTTTTAGATCAAAAATCTACAAATAATCATCAATTAATTCCAAGTGGTTTACCAATTGAAGGTCTAGCAATCATCAAAACCCTAATCGGGTTGAAGTGTTGATTTCTTGAGTGAATAAAGTTGAAGTTTGGTTTGAGTGAACCATTTGGGGATCACCCAAACGGTCTCAAGACCATTTGGTGATCACCCAAGACCGTTTGGAGGTCTAGGGTTGACAACAGTTAAGTGGTTGAAGATCCAAAGGTTCTAAGTTAAAGTGCAATCAATTGTTGACCTAGTGATCAATCCAATGAGCCAAACCTTAATTGGTTGAGTTGGTTTTTGAGGTTGACTTGAGAAAACGATCTCAAGACCATTTGGAGGTTATCCAAACGATCCCAAGACCATTTGGGGTCAGGTCATGACCAAATTGGATCATGGTTCAATGGGTTTAAATCAATTAGACTCACATTGAATTATGTTGAAGGGTCATCAATTCTAAACCGTAATCCAATCAATTCAAGCCCTAATTGATGATCAATTGAGGGTCAATTGAGGGTCAAATCAGTTGAAGGTTGACCTAATTAACACAATTGATGATTGGCTAACACATACATGATCGATTGAGGGGTTCAACATTGGAAACCCTAATTCAATTGAAGTGGTTATGACACTTTTTGGTCCTTGCAGTTTTGAGGTGGTTTGGACCAAACGGTCTCAAGACCGTTTGGGTCCAAATGGTCTCAAGACCGTTTGGGACCAAACGATCCCAAACCGTTTGGGCTCATGCAGTTTCAAGGTCGGTTGTGTTCATGCAGTTTCAAAGTCAAGCAGTTTTGAGGTGGTTTGGACCAAACGGTCTCAAGACCGTTTGGGTCCAAACGGTCTCAAGACCATTTGGGTCCAAACGGTCTCTAGACCGTTTGAGTCCAAACGGTCTCAAGACCATTTGAGTCCAAATGGTCTCAAGACCGTTTGGGACCAAACGATCCCAAACCGTTTGGGCTAATGCGGTTTCAAGGTCGGTTGTGTTCATGCGGTTTCAAAGTCAACTTTACCAAACGGTCTTCACCCCTACTTTAGCAAACGGTCTTGGAGGTCCACTTTACCAAACGATCTCAAGGGCAGACCAAGACCGCATGAAGGTCCAAATGGTCTTAGACTATTTGGAGGTTTAGTGTGCAAAACCGTTTGAGGTCTGAGAAGGTTAAGATCGTTTGATGCCTTAGTGGTTACGATCGTTTGGTGGTTAATTAACCTAAACCCCTTGGGTAGTTAAAGTGGTTAAAGAACCAAGTAATTAGTTGATTAAAGCATGATGTAATCAATGGTGATTATAATAAAGGTATCCATGATGGGGTAGAGTGATTAGTACTCTTTGAATGAGTAAGCCTTAATGATCACAATAGAAATGACATAACCCATGATGTCAATGTTGAATTGACTTAGCCTATCAAGGGTGATGCTAATATCATCCTATAGAGGATGAGAGAGAAAAGACTTCTTATATGAATGTTAATCAAGTAATGGACTCCCAATATGAATGAATATCTAATTAGGGTTTGATCCATGATAGTGAGATCATAAAACCCTAGTTATGAAAGCTAATGAATCATAACCCTAATTGAGGGCATTAATGGAAGTAATCCTAATACATGACGATGGTATGATCTTAGTTCATTGTAATGTGATACAATGTGAATAGTAAACCCTAATTCTGGATTATACTTTATAGCATGAAGCTCTATGGCTGGGTAATGCAATGATAAGTCATTAACCCTAATTGAGCTAAGGGGATGATTAACCCTGAATGAATTGAAAAGGGAAACCTTAACCCTAGTAAGGGTATAGTGGTGCAACCCTTAAATAGTGATGCTATTAATGTTTTGCATTATGCTGATCTAAAATAGATGTATCTGTATTCATCTGTACTAATCGTGCATGTTTTATGGGATATTGAACATAGCCAGGTATGAGCTATGAAGATTTGCTTAGTAAAAGTACTTAATGAATTTGTAAGCAATGATATAATATGTTGCCTAGTGAGAGGTAACATAAGAGATTGATGGGCTGTATAAGTCATAAGAAATATCTGCTACTATCATGTTTACATTGTCAAATGACTTGATGGTAATATGTTACTTAGTAACAAGTGTTTTGATGATTTGAGGGTTTGAACACCCATATTATTGAGTCATAATGATGAGATGGTTAGGGATTGAGTTCCCAATGTTAACAAGATGTGAAATGAACTTGATACAAATAGTACTATTTCTTTATAGCAATTGTTTTAATGGTTTATGTTTGAAAACATGCCTGATGCTAAAAGAATGCCATAATGTACTTAAATAATCAAGTATAATGATAACATGTAGAGCCCTGACCAAAGATCCATCATTGTCATAAGCTAAATGATGGTGAAACATGTTTTCCTAAGGGAACTCCTGGAGAGCATACTTTTGAGTATGTGGGGGTTATGGATGCGAATATCCTTACATCCTAATGAAGTAATTGATGTGAGATAAACCTTTAATCTCTCAATCCTTCATTATATGTATATGCTAGGAAGATGTAACACTAATCTCCCGATGATGATGTTAATGCCAAATTGATGTGAGATAACTTGAAATCCCTCGATTGCGAAGAGAGTACAACATGCCACTGTAACTCTAATAGTGAACCTGCCAGAATACCCTGGAAAGCTATTATAGTAGAGACACAAGATGTCCTGCATGTTGTACCTCACACTGATTGAGGAAGATGAGGTCATAGGAATCCAGCTCTTCTGATGACCTATGTATGGTACCGATTGAGATTTCATAATGGTCGGTTGGAGTATGAGCGGTATACCTCATCTCCTCAGGGCATAAGTATGTTTTTAAATGTAATCATCCGTGTAGCATATTTGCTTAAGGTTGAACTATGAGAAACAATGATTGATGATACATTGTTTAATATGTCCTAGTTGGATAGATAATATACATGTTCTTCATATTCCTTATTGATTGAATGACTTGTTACTCAATCAAGTTATAATTGAAATGATTGCATAGAGAATACTACTCTACTTAGTTTATTTATTGAATTGCCTGCTGTTGAACATTTATAATTCTACTTCTCAGTATTATTCCTCTAACTGCAATAACAATGCTTCTGGCGGGGAGTTATAACTCTTGCTGGGACAATTATTCAATTGTCTCACCTATGTGGGATTCAACTTTTTAGGTAGACGCCGAGGAAGGAGAAACCCATCAGTGGGTGAGCAGCAACAACAACAACAGAAACATCAGGGACATCAATGATCCTCAGGTGGAGACACTGTCTGTTAGGTTATGTATATAGAGAGTCCCATGTGTCGTCTCTGTACTCTCAAGTCCTAGGAGTTAGTAGATGGTTTGATATAGATCTGAGATTTTTGGCGTAATGCCTCGAGAATTTTTGTACACTACTTATGTATAGTTTAACATGGCAGTTGATGCTTGTGACTCTTGAGATGTGATGATACAGAGATATGCTGATGTATCAGCTTGTAAATAACTTATCTTGTTTCTTTATGAAAGAGTCCTACAGTTTGTGGACCTTTATGAAAAAGTTTTAATTTTTAGTGATTTTCAATAATTTCGCTACTAATTAATCGCTTCCGCACCGTTAATAACATTTTGTCCGAACGGGGTATCACAATTAGTGGTATCAGAGCTCTAGGTTTGCAGAGTCTACAGAGACATAGGACTAGGGTTGTTGAGTCTGTTCTAGTGTCTTCCAGTATATCTGATAGTGTCTTCTGCTTGTATAGGAGGAGAAGATAAAACTAAAGATGTCTGGGTCACACGAGGAACATGTTGCAGAGAGTAGTGTCGCTGCACCTAGAGGAGGTGCAAGAGACCAAGAGAGGGAAGAACCTGTGCCTGAACCACCCCAGTTCAACCCAACTGACATGGGGAACCCAGCTGTCCAATCCATGTTTGGGCAGTTCATGACTGCCATGACACACATGACTGATAGGATGCCTATACCTGTACCTAGGGCACCTACCCATCCAGAAAGACAAGGATCTGACAAGACGTTTGAATGACTTCACCGAGTTGGAGCCATGGAGTATGCTAGAACACCTGACCCAGCAGATGCTGACTTGTGGTTAACTGAATTAGAGAAGGCCTTTAGAATCCTGAACATCCCAGTAGCTGAGAAGGTTAGACATGCTGTGTATCTTCTCAAGGGGAGTGCTGGTCACTGGTGGACCATGGAGGAAGGGAAAAGGCCAGGTGTGGAGATTGAATGGGAAGTTTTTCGATGGGAATTTATCAACATATACTTCCCTAAGACGTTCCTGTATGAGAAAATCTCTCAGTTTGAGAGGTTAAGACAAGGACTAATGAACATTAGCGAGTACGAGGCTAAGTTCATGGAGCTGTTGCGTTTTTGTCTACACATGGCAACTACAGATGAAGAAAGGATTAGGCATTTTGAGAAAGGATTAAACGCCGAGTTGACCACCCCTGTGTCTGCTCTGGAAAATAGGGAAAGGTTTGCTACCTTCGTGGAGTCTGTCAGAAGGGTAAAGAGGTCTGTGTCAGAGAAGAGACAGACCAAGAACAAGAAGACGTATCCCCAGTTCTAAGGATCCTCATCCAAAGATTTCAAGAAACCAAGGTTTTCTGTGCCTACACCACCACCTAGATTTAGTACCCAGACACAATGGACGTCAAATAGGGGTAGAGGATGAAGTCTACCACCAGAAGGAGCTCATAGCTCAACATCTGTGTCAATTATAGGACCATCTAGACCTCAGCAAGGAAACAAAAGCTGTTATATCTGTGGAAAAGTGGGGCATCTGATGAAGGATTGCAGAGCCAGAGAAGTGAGTGACTCAACCTTAAAGGTAGAGTCAGCAAGGTTTTCAAAGGAGACAATTTCCAGGTAACGCTAGAGGACGTGGACAAGCGTCCCAAGATGGATCATCGTCACCTAGTCATCGAGCACCAAATCAACCACAAGCAACAACAAGATTCTACACGATAAATCCACCTGATGCAGTAATCAACCCTCAGTTTGTGGCAGATCAGATGGAATTGTTATATTCTGATATGTCTACATCTTACGTTGTATATGTTTTAATTGATCCGGGTGCTACGCATTCCTTTATCATTCGAAGAGTGATTCTTGACTGCAACATGACTACAAGTCATAGAGCAGATAGTTTGCTGTTAGAAACTCCTTTGACGGGATTTTCTATTTTGCGGGAGGTATGTTCTCCCTACATCATCTTCTTTTCTGAGCATCACATTCAAGTGGATCTTATACCACTTGAGATGCATGGAATCGATGTAATCCTTGGGATGGATACCTTAGAAAGGTATAAGGTTGTCTTGGATTGTGAGTCCAAGCAAGCTGTGTTCACTGATGATAGTGACACATGGATCTTTCACGGAGATAGAAAGAATGAAACATTTTACCAACCTGTATTGTGTCGGCGATGGTTGCTGAGAAGTTGATGAGGCAAGGATGTTATGCATTCTTGGCCCATGTGGTAGATACCACCATGGAGAGTTCTAATCCTGTTGAAGTTCCACTAGTCAGGGATTTTGAAGATGTATTTCCTAAAGAACTTCCAGGTATACCACCGCCCCGAGAGATTGATTTTGAGATTAATCTAATCCCGGACACGCAACCTATAGCACAAACACCGTATAGAATGGCGCCCGCTGAGATGGCAGAACTCAAGAAACAACTGCAGGAGTTGCTTGAGAAGGGTTTCATCCGACCGAGTACTTCACCCTGGGGTGCTCCGGTTCTCTTTGTTAAAAAGAAGGATGGATCGATGCGGTTATGCATTGATTATAGACAGTTAAATAAAGTAACAATAAAGAATAAATATCCTCTACCGAGGATTGATCTCTTTGACCAGTTGCGTGGTGCAACCGTCTTCTCAAGGATAGAATTGAGGTTGGGATATCGCCAACTGTGTATTAAGGATGGTGACATACCTAAGTCTGCCTTTAGAACAAGGTATGGTCACTATGAGTTCATATTTATTTTGTTTAGACTAACTAATGCACCAGCTGCATTTATGGAACTCATGAATAGAATCTTCCGACCTTTTCTCGATCAGTGTGTTGTTGTCTTCATAGATGACATCTTGATTTACAGTAGAGATGCTCAACAACATGAACAACATCTTCGTCAGACTCTAACTTTGCTAAGGGAACATAAGTTATATGCTAAGTTTAGCAAGTGCGAGTTCTGGTTACCAGAAGTTTCTTTTCTTGGACACATAATATCTGCTTCAGGTATACGTGTTGATCCTAAAAAGGTAGAATCCGTCCTACAATGGGAGCAGCCGAAGACACCAATGGAAATTCGAAGTTTCTTAGGGTTGGCAAGATATTATCGAAGGTTCATTAAGAAATTCAGTTCTATAGCTTTACCCTTGACTAAGTTAACTAGGAAGGATGTTCTTTTTACCTGGAGTGACAAGTGTCAGAAATCATTTTAGTTGTTGAAGGAAAGGCTGACAAGTGCACCAGTACTTGTGTTACCTGAGCAAGGGAAAGGATATATAGTGTTCTGTGATGCCTCTAAGAATGGACTTGGATCCGTGTTGATGCAGGATAAAAAAGTGATTTCTTTTGCTTCTCGACAGCTTAAGAAACACAAGGAAAATTATCCGACACATGATCTAGAACTAGCTGCTGTAGTTCATGCTTTGAAAATATGGAGACATTATCTTTATGGAGAGACATTCCAGATTTTCACAGACCATAAGAACCTTAAGTATATCTTTTCTCAGCATGAGCTTAACATGAGGCAACGCCGCTAGATGGAGTTAATCAAGGATTACGATTGTACAATTGATTATCATCCAGGGAAGGCCAATGTGGTTGCTGATGCTTTGAGTAGGAAATCTGCAACACCAGCCCTAGATAAAGCACAGCTGAATTCCTTGGTATGCTCTAGGAGGGATATGCTTATCTCTTTAAGGCAAGATAATGTACAGTTAAAAGTTTCGTTGTTATCTGGACTGCTAGCTGAGATGCATATAAAACCTACTCTGAGACAGCAGATTAAGGAGGCACAACAAGTTGATGCTACAGTTCAACAGATTAGGTCAGAGTATGGTAGTGAGAGATGAGACAGTTTCCATGACTCAGATGATCAGATAGCTTGTTATCATGATAGAATTATAGTACCTGATGTTGATAATCTGAGGAAGTTAGTCCTGGAAGAAGCTCATTCTTCGATGTATGCTATGCATCCAGGAAGCACCAAGATGTATCGTAACTTGAAAGATATGTATTGGTGGCCTGGTTTGAAGAAGGACGTTGCTGAGTTTGTTATGCGGTGTCCTGTGTGTCAGCAAGTTAAAGCTGAACACCAGAAGCCTGCAGGAACAATGCAACCTTTACCCATACCACAGTGGAAGTGGGATCATGTGACCATGGACTTTGTGGTTGGTTTACCCAGAACAGCCAAAGGACATGATTCCATCTGGGTAATAGTTGATAGGTTGACAAAGACAACACATTTCTTACCTGTCAAAACAACCTATTCTGTTGAGAAGTTAGCATAGTTGTATGTAGATGAGATAGTGTGGCTGCATGGGGTCCCAGTTACCATTGTTTCTGACAGAGGTCCTCAGTTTACGAGTCGTTTTTGGGAGCGACTTCATAAAGCTTTAGGCACACAGTTAAGGTTTAGTACAACCTTTCATCCTCAGACCGATGGGCAGTCAGAAAGGACCTATGACAATCCTTGACAAAAGAATTAAAAAGTTGAAAAAGAAGACATAATCTTGTAAAAGTCCTCTGGAATCACCGTGGTGTCAAAGAAGCCACGTGGGAACTAGAGGAAGATATGAGGAGGAAATCCCCTATTCTTTTCTCTTAATATGTTTCTGTAATGATTTCGGGGACGAAATCCTTGTAAGGGGTGGATAATTTGTAACATCCCTGACCTGGGTTATGTACTAACCCTAGGTGTTTTACCTAATTAAGTTGATTAGATGCTTGCTTTCATTTCTTGAAAAGTAATTAAGGCTTTTGAGGAACTTATATTTCATTTTCAGTCCTTTTTGAATAATGTTGAAACATTGTTTTGTTAATAATGGACTAAAGTGCAAATTACCCAAGTAGAGGGGTTAACTTGCAAATTGCACATTCTAAGATGTTCCTATGATGTTGAGACATCATAAGAATGAATATGATGTAGTGGTGTGGTTTCTACAAGCTTGTAGAGAAAACCTTGTGTAACGAAACCTAGTTTTGGTGTAAAGTGCAATTTACCCGGAACCTAGGGTCCAATATGCAAAATGCCACCTCTAGAGGGTCTCTCATGTTTCTTGGAATCAAGTAGAGCAAAGAAAATGAGGAGGGCGCCTCATTTGAATTATCATGGAGAAGAGAGAATCTTGATGTTAAGATAATCAAGATTTAAGCACAAATGGCTCTTTAATATAACTTAATGCAAAAGAAAATATAATAATTATGGAGCCCTTCAACCAAAAGTTGGAGGATGAGTTTGCAATAGTTTGGAAAAGATTGTTCCATGCTTGGGAACCAAAAATATCTTGGTTGAAGTGGATGCTACTCACATTAATAATAATAATATATAGCAATATCCAATTAAAGGATGGATATTAACACATAACTCTTTAAGATGTTTGGTTCCTTTTTCCTTTAAACCTTGGATAATGGAAGAGTTTTGCATAGTAATAGAATTTGGAAACATATCCAAAGTATGGAAGAAGTTGGTGGATATATTTGGGAGGTAAAAGGAAATAACTATCTTTTTCCATTTTCCTTGAAAAACACATAAATATATATATGTATCTCTTTTTCCAAAACACCAAAGGATCATTTCCCTTAGTTCTTTTGTTCTTCACCTTTCTTTGACTGACCAAGGAGGAGCTCTGGAGCAGAGGGAGGATGATCAAACTTGTTGGTAAGTTTGGATCATCATCTGACTCGAATTCATGGTGGAAACCATAATATAAGGTTAGATTCATGGTTTTCTTTACACGATTTCCTTTTCTAGCCATCTTGTTCATCCAAAGATTGAAGGACAGACCTTGGACAACTGCTGGAGATCAAACCACCATTAAATCTATGGATCTTGGAGCTCTAGATCAGTCCTAGAGGTGGGTTTTATAACTCTAAACCTTAAGCATTAGTGTTGCACTCATTTCTATGAAAATCGTTGGTTATTCTTCTTCTTTAGATACTCTTGTGTGTTCTTGCTGTAAATTATGTGAAGAACAACACCTGTTCTTGGTTGAACAGAGGTAGACGAAGGTGACATTAACTTTGATGATTATCCAAAAAGTAACTTTAGCAAACGGTCTCCAATCCTTGCTCAAAAGATTTTCCCAAACCGTTTGGGAGTAAACGGTTTCAAACCGTTTGATTGCAAACAGTTTCAACCAAACCGCATAGAAGCAAACGGCCCAAGACCGTTTGGAGGCATTGACCAGGTGTTGAACATTTGGAGGACTATTGAAAATATTTTAGATCAAAAATCTACAAATAATCATCAATTAATTCCAAGTGGTTTACCAATTGAAGGTCTAACAATCATCAAAACCCTAATCGGGTTGAAGTGTTGATTTCTTGAGTGAATAAAGTTGAAGTTTGGGTTGAGTGACCCAAACCGTTTCAAAACCATTTGAGGATCACCCAAACGGTCTCAAGACCGTTTGGTGATCACCCAAGATCATTTGGAGGTCTAGGGTTGACTATGGTTAAGTGGCTCAAGATCCAAAGGTTCTAAGTTAAAGTGCAATCAATTGTTGACCTAGTGATCAATCCAATGAGCCAAACCTTAATTGGTTGAGTTGGTTTTTGAGGTTGACTTGAGCAAACGGTCTCAAGACCATTTGGAGGTCATCCAAATGATCCCAAGACCATTTGGGGTCAGGTCATGACCAAATTGGATGATGGTTCAATGGGTTCAAATCAATTAGACTCACATTGAATTATGTTGAAGGGTCATCAATTCTAAACCATAATCCAAATGATTCAAGCCCTAATTGATGATCAATTGAGGGTCAAATCATTTGAAGGTTGACCTAATTAACTCAATTGATGATTGTCTAACATATACATGATCGATTGAGGGGTTCAACATTGGAAACCCTAATTCAATTGAAGTGGTTGAGACACTTTTTGGTCCTTGCAGTTTTGAGGTAGTTTGGACCAAACGGTCTCAAGACCGTTTGGGACCAAACGATCCCAAACTATTTGGGCTCATGCGGTTTCAAGGTCGGTTGTTTTCATGCGGTTTCAAAGTCAACTTTACCAAACGGTCTTCACCCCTACTTTAGCAAACGGTCTTGGAGGTCCACTTTACCAAACGGTCTCAAGGGCAGACCAAGACCGCATGAAGGTCCAAATGGTATTAAACCATTTGGAGGTTTAGTGGGCAAGACCGTTTGAGGTCTAAGAAGGTTAAGATCGTTTGATGCCTTAGTGGTTACAATGGTTTGGTGGTTGATTAACCTAAACCCCTTGGGTAGTTAAAGTGGTTAAAGAACCAAGTAATTAGTTGATTAAAGCATGATGTAATCAATGGTGATTATAATAAAGGTATCCATGATGGGGTAGAGTGATTAGTACTCTTTGAATGAGTAATCCTTAGTGATCACAATAGAAAAGACATAACCCATGATGTCAATGTTGAATTGACTTAGCCTATCAAGGGTGATGCTAATATCATCCTATAGAGGATGAGAGAGAAAATACTTCTTATATGAATGCTAATCAAGTAATGGACTCCCAATATGAATGAATATCTAATTAGGGTATGATCCATGATAGTGAGATCATAAAACCCTAGTTATGAAAGCTAATGAATCATAACCCTAAGTGAGGGCATTAATGGAAGTAATCCTAATACATGATGATGGTATGATCTTAGTTCATTGTAATGTGATACAATGTGAATAGTAAACCCTAATTCTGGATTATACTTTATAGCATGAAGCTCTATGGCTGGGTAATGCAATGATAAGTCATTAACCCTAATTGAGCTAAGGGGATGATTAACCCTGAATGAATTGAAAAGGGAAACCTTAACCCTAGTAAGGGTATAGTGGTGCAACCCTTAAATAGTGATGCTATTAATGTTTTGCATTATGCTGATCTAAAATAGATGTATCTGTATTCATCTGTACTAATCGTGCATGTTTTATGGGATATTGAACATAGCCAGGTATGAGCTATGAAGCTTTGCTTATTAAAATTACTTAATGAATTTGTAAGCAATGATATGCTATGTTGCCTAGTGAGAGGTAACATAAGAGATTGATGGGCTGTATAAGCCATAAGAAATATCTGCTACTATCATGTTTACACTGTCAAATGACTTGATGGTAATATGTTACTTAGTAACAAGTGTTTTGATGATTTGAGGGTTTGAACACCCATATTATTGAGTCATAATGATGAGATGGTTAGGGATTGAGTTCCCAATGTTAACAAGATGTGAAATGAACTTGATACAAATAGTACTATTTCTTTATAGCAATTGTTTTAATGGTTTATGTTTGAAAACATGCCTGATGCTAAAAGAATGCCATAATGTACTTAAAAATAATCAAGTATAATGATAACATGTAGAGCCCTGACCATAGATCCATCACTGTCAGAAGCTAAATGATGGTGAAACAAGTTTTCCTAAGGGAACTCCTGGAGAGCATACTTTTGAGTATGTGGGGGTTATGGATGCGAATATCCTTACATCCTAATGAAGTAATTGATGTGAGATAAACCTTTAATATCTCAATCCTTCATTATATGTATATGTCGGGAAGATGTAACACTAATCTCCCGATGATGATGTTAATGCCGAATCGATGTGAGATAACTTGAAATCCCTCGATTGCGAAGAGAGTACAACATGCCACTGTAACTCTAATAGCGAAGCTGCCAGAATACCCTGGAAAGCTATTATAGTAGAGACACAAGATGTCCTGCATGTTGTACCTCACACTGACTGAGGAAGATGAGGTCATAGGAATCCAGCTCTTCTGATGACCTATGTATGGTACCGATTGTGATTTCGTAATGGTCGGTTGGAGTATGAGCGGTATACCTCATCTCCTCAGGGCATAAGTATGTTTTTAAATGTAATCAGCCGTGTAGCATATTTGCTTAAGGTTGAACTACGAGAAACAATAATTGATGATACATTGTTTAATATGTCCTAGTTGGATAGATAATATACATGTTCTTCATATTCCTTATTGATTGAATGACTTGTTACTCAATCAAGTTATAATTGAAATGATTGCATAGAGAATACTGCTCTACTTAGTTTATTTATTGAATTGCCTGCTGTTGAATATTTATAATTCTACTTCTTAGTATTATTCCTCTAACTGCAATAACAATGCTTCTGGCGGGGAGTTATAACTCTCACTGGGACAATTATTCAATTTTCTCACCTCTGTGGGATTCAACTTTTTAGGTAGACGCCGAGGAAGGAGAAACCCATCAGTGGGTGAGCAGCAACAACAACAGCAGCAACATCAGGGACATCAATGATCCTCAGGTGGAGACACTGTCTATTAGGTTATGTATATAGAGAGTCCCATGTGTCGTCTCTGTACTCTCAGGTCCTAGGAGTGAGTAGATGGTTTGATATAGATCTGAGATTTTTGGCGTAATGCCTCGAGAATTTTTGTACACTGCTTATGTATAGTTTAACAAGGCAGTTGATGCTTGTGACTCTCGAGATGTGATGATACAGAGATATGCTGATGTATCAGCTTGTAAATAACTTATCTTGTTTCTTTATGAAAGAGTCCTACAATTTGTGGACCTTTATGAAAAAGTTTTAATTTTTAGTGATTTTCAATAATTCTGCTGCTAATTAATCGCTTCCGCACCGTTAATAACATTTTGTCCGAACGGGGTATCACAATTAGTGGTATTAGAGCTCTAGGTTCGCAGAGTCTACAGAGACATAGGACTAGGGTTGTTGAGTCTGTTCTAGTGTCTTCCAGTATATCTGATAGTGTCTTCTGCTCGTATAGGAGGAGAAGATAAAACTAAAGATGTCTGGGTCACACGAGGAACATGTTGCAGAGAGTAGTGTCGCTGCACCCAGAGGAGGTGCAAGAGACCAAGAGAGGGAAGAATCTGTGCCTGAACCACCCCAGTTCAACCCAACTGACATGGGGAACCCAGCCGTCCAAGCCATGTTTGGGCAGTTCATGACTGCCATGACACACATGACTAATAGGATGCCTATACCTGTACCTATGGCACCTACCCATCCAGAAGGACAAGGATCCGACAAGATGTTTGAATGACTTCCCTGAGTTGGAGCCATGGAGTATGCTGGAACAGCTGACCCAGCAGATGCTGACTTGTGGTTAACTGAATTAGAGAAGGCCTTTAGAAACCTAAACATCCCAGAAGCTGAGAAGGTTAGACATGCTGTGTATCTTCTCAAGGGGAGTGCTGGTCACTGGTGGACCATGGAGGAAGGGAAAAGGCCAGATGTGGAGATTGAATGGGAAGTTTTCTGATGGGAATTTATCAATAGATACTTCCCTAAGATGTTCCTGGATGAGAAAATCTTTCAGTTTGAGAGGTTAAGACAAGGACTAATGAACATTAGAAAGTATGAGGCTAAGTTCATGGAGCTGTTGCGTTTCTGTCCGCACATGGCAACTACAGATGAAGAAATGATTAGGTGTTTTGAGAATGGATTAAACGCTGAGTTGACCACCCCTGTGTCTGCTCTGGAAAATAGGGAAAGGTTTTCTACCTTCGTGGAGTATGTCAGAAGGGTAGAGAGGTCTGTGTCAGAGAAGAGATAGACCAAGAACAAGAAGACGTATCCCCAGTTCCAAGGATCCTCATCCAAAGATTTCAAGAAACCAAGGTTTTCTATGCCTACACCACCACCTAGATTTAGTACCCAGACATAGTGGACGTCAAATAGGGGTAGAGGACAAAGTCTACCACCAGAAGGAGCTCGTAGCTCAACATCTGTTTCGATTATAGGACCATCTAGACCTCATCAAGGAAACAGAAGCTGTTATATCTGTGGAAAAGTGGGGCATCTAATGAAGGATTGTAGAGCCAGAGAAGTGAGTGTGACTCAACCTCAAAGGCAGAGTCAACAAGGTTTTAAAAGGAGATAGTTTCCAGGTAACGCTAGAGGACGTGGACAAGTGTCCCAAGTTGGATCATCGACACCTAGTCATCGAGCACCAAATCAACCACAAGCAACGACAAGATTCTACGATATAAATCCACCTGATGCAGTAATCAACCCTCGGGTTGTGGCAGGTCAGATGGAATTGTTATATTCTGATATGTCTACATCTTGCGTTGTATATGTTTTAATTGATCCGGGTGCTACGCATTCCTTTATCACTCGAAGAGTGATTCTTGACTGCAACATGACTACAAGTCATAGAGCAAATAGTCTGCTGTTAGAAACTCCTTTGATGGGATCTGCTATTTTGCGGGAGGTATGTTCTCCCTGCATCCTCTTCTTTTCTGAGCATCGCATTCAAGTGGATCTTATACCACTTGAGATGCATGAATTCGATGTAATCCTTGTGATGGATACCTTAGAAAGGTATAAGGTTGCCTTAGATTGTGAGTCCAAGCAAGCTGTGTTCACTGATGATAGTGACACATGGATCTTTCAAGGAGTTAGAAAGATTCTACCAACCTGTCTTGTATCGCTGATGGTTGCTGATAAGTTGATGAGGCAAGGATGTTATGCATTCTTGTCCCATGTGGTAGATACCGCCATGGAGAGTTCTAATCCTGTTGAAGTTCCAGTAGTCAGGGAATTTGAAGATGTATTTCTTGAAGAACTTCCAGGTATACCACCGCCCTGAGAGATTGATTTTGAGATTAATCTAATTCTGGACACGCAACCTATAGCACAAACACCGTATAGAATGGCGCCCGCTGAGATGGCAGAACTCAAGAAACAACTACAGGAGTTTCTTGAGAAGGGTTTCATCGGACCGAGTACTTCACCCTGGGGTGGTCCGGTTCTCTTTGTTAAAAAGAAGGATGGATCGATGCGGTTATGCATTGATTATAGATAGTTAAATAAAGTAATAATAAAGAATAAGTAACCTCTACCGAGGATTGATCTCTTTGACCAGTTGCGTGGTGCAATCGTCTTCTCAAGGATAGATTTGAGGTTGGGATATCACCAAATGCGTATTAAGGATGGTGACATACCTAAGTCTGCCTTTAGAACAAGGTATGGTCACTATGAGTTCACAATTATGTCATTTGGACTAACTAATGTACCAGCTGCATTTATGGAACTCATGAATAAAATCTTCCGACCTTTTCTCGATCAATGTGTTGTTGTCTTCATAGATGACATCTTGATTTACACTAGAGATGCTCAACAACACGAACAACATCTTTGTCAGACTCTAACCTTGCTAAGGGAACATAAGTTATATGCTAAGTTTAGCAAGTGCGAGTTCTGGTTACTAGAAGTTTTTTTTTCTTGGACACGTAATATCTGCTTCAGGTATATGTGTTGATCCTAAAAAGGTAGAATCCATCCTACAATGGGAGCAGCCGAAGACACCAACGGAAATTCAAAGTTTCTTAGGGTTGGTAGGCTATTATCGAAGGTTCATTAAGAACTTCAGTTCTATAGCTTTACCCTTGACTAAGTTAACTTGGAAGAATGTTATTTTTACCTGGAGTGACAAGTGTCAGAAATCGTTTTAGTTATTGAAGGAAAGCCTGACAAGTGCACCATTACTTGTGTTACCTGAGCAAGGGAAATGATATTTAGTGTTATGTGATGCCTCTAAGAATGGACTTGTATGTGTGTTGATGCAGGATAAACAAGTGATTTCTTTTGCTTCTTGACAGCTTAAGAAACACGAGGAAAATTATTCGACACATGGTCTAGAACTAGCTGCTGTAGTTCATGCTTTGAAAATTTGGAGACATTATCTTCATGGAGAGACATTCCAGATTTTACAGACCATAATAACCTTAAGTATATCTTTTCTCAGCATGAGCTTAACATGAGGCAACACCGTTGGATGGAGTTAATCAAGGATTACGATTGTACAATTGATTATCATCCAGGGAAGGCCAATGTGGTTGCTGATGCTTTGAGTAGGAAATCAGCAACACCAGCCCTAGATAAAGCACAACTGAATTCCTTGGTATGCTCTAGGAGGGATATGCTGATCTCTTTAAGGCAAGATAATGTATAGTTAAAAGTATCGTTGTTATCTGGACTGCTAGCTGAGATGCATATAAAACCTACTCTGAGACATCAGATTAAGGAGGCACAACAAGTTGATGCTGCAGTTCAACATATTAGGTCAGAGTATGGTAGTGAGAGACGAGACGATTTCCATGACTCATATGATCATGTAGCTTGTTATCATGATAGAATGATAGTACATGATGTAGATAATCTGAGGAAGTTAGTCCTGGAAGAAGCTCATTCTTTGATGTATGCTATGCATCCAGGAAGCACCAAGATGTATCGTAACTTGAAAGATATGTATTGGTGGCCTGGTTTGAAGAAGGACGTTGCTGAGTTTGTTATCCGGTGTCCTGTGTGTCAGCAAGTTAAAGCTGAACACCAGAAGCCTGCAGGAACAATGCAACCTTTACCCATACCACAGTGGAAGTGGGATCATGTGACCATGGACTTTGTGGTTGGTTTACCCAGAACAGCCAAAGGACATGATTCCATCTGGGTAATAGTTGATAGGTTGACAAAGACAACACATTTTTTACCTATTAAAACAACCTATTCTGCTGAGAAGTTAGCACAGTTGTATGTAGATGAGATAGTGCGGCTGCATGGGGTCCCAGTTACCATTGTTTCTAATAGAGGTCCTCAGTTTACGAGTTGTTTTTGGGAGCGACTTCATAAAGCTTTAGGCACACAATTAAGGTTTAATACAACCTTTCATCCTCAGACTGATGGGCAGTCAGAAAGGACCTATGACAATCCTTGACAAAAGAATTAAAAAGTTGAAAAAGAAAGACATAAGTCTTGTAAAAGTCCTCTGGAATCACCGTGGTGTCGAAGAAGCCACGTGGGAACTAGAGGAAGAGATGAGGAGGAAATACCCTACTCTTTTCTCTTAATATGTTTTTGTAATGATTTCGGGGACGAAATCCTTGTAAGGGGTGGATAATTTGTAACATCCCTTACCTGGGTTATGTACTAACCCTAGGTGTTTTGCCTAATTAAGTTGATTAGATGCTTTCTTTCATTTCTTGAAAAGTAATTAAGGCTTTTGAGGAACTTATATTTCATTTTCAGTCCTTTTTGAATAATGTTGAAACATTGTTTTGTTAATAATGGACTAAAGTGCAAATTACCCAAGTAGAGGGGTTAACTTGCAAATTGCACATGCTAAGATGTTCCTATAATGTTGAGACATCATAAGAATGAATATGATATAGTGGTGTGGTTTCTACAAGCTTGAGCATCAAGATAAAGCTTGTAGAGCAAACCTTGTGTAACGAAACCTAGTTTTGGTGTAAAATGCAATTTACCCGGAACCTAGGGTCCAATATGCAAAATGCTATCTCTATAGGGTCTCTCATGTTTCTTGGCATCAATTATAGCAAAGAAAATGATGAGGGCACCTCATTTGAATTATCATGGAGAAGAGAGAATCTTGATGTTAAGATAATCAAGATTTAAGCACAAATGGCTCTTTAATATAACTTAATGCAAAAGAAAATATAATAATTATGGAGCCCTTCAACCAAAAGTTGGAGGATGAGTTTGCAATATTTTGGAAAAGATTTTTACATGCTTGGGCACCAAAAAGATCTTGGTTGAAGTGGAAGCTACTCACATTAATAATAATAATATATAGCAATATCCAATTAAAGGATGGATATTAACACATAACTCTTTAAGATGTTTGGTTCCTTTTTCCTTTAAACCTTGGATAATGGAAGAGCTTTGCATAGTAATAGAAGGTGGACACGTATCCAAAGGATGGAAGAAGTTGGTGGATATATTTGGGAGGTAAAATGAAATAACTATCTTTTTCCATTTTCCTTGAAAAACCCATAAATATATATATGTATCTCTTTTTCCAAAACACCAAAGGATCATTTCCCTTAGTTCTTTTCTTCTTCAGCTTGCTTTGACCGACCAAGGAGGAGCTCTGGAGCAGAGGGAGGACGATCAAACTTGTTGGTAAGTTTGGATCATCATATAACTCGAATTCATGGTGGAAACCATAATATAAGGTTAGATTCATGGTTTTCTTTACACGATTTCCTTTTCTAGCCATCTTGTTCATCCAAAGATTGAAGGACAGACCTTGGAC
The DNA here is from genome assembly GCA_963693085.1 of Alisma plantago-aquatica. Lineage (NCBI taxonomy): Eukaryota > Viridiplantae > Streptophyta > Magnoliopsida > Alismatales > Alismataceae > Alisma > Alisma plantago-aquatica. Next base: position 920,044,242 of record OY856413.1, on the reverse strand, counting down.
AACTGCTGGAGCTCAAACCACCATTAAATATATGGATCTTGGAGCTCTATATCAGTCCTATAGGCGGATTTTATAACTATAAACCTTAAGCATTAGTGTTGCACTCATTTCTATGAAAATCGTTGGCTATTCTTCTTCTTTAAATACTCTTGTGTGTTCTTGCTGTAAATTCTATGAAGAACAACACCTGTTCTTGGTTGAACAGAAGTATATGAAGGTTACATTAACTTTGATGATTATCCAAAAAAGTAACTTTAACAAACGGTCTCCAATCCTTGCTCAAACGGTTTTCCCAAACCGTTTGGGAGTAAACGGTTTCAAACCGTTTGATTGCAAACGGTTTCAACCAAACCACATAGAAGCAAACGGTCCAAGACCGTTTGGAGGCATTGACCAGGCGTTGACCATTTGGAGGACTATTGAAAATCTTTTAGATAAAAAATCTACAAATAATCATCAATTAATTCCAAGTGGTTTACCAATTGAAGGTCTAACAATCATCAAAACCCTAATCGGGTTGAAGTGTTGATTTCTTGAGTGAATAAAGTTGAAGTTTGGGTTGAGTGACCCAAACGGTTTCAAAACCGTTTGGGGATCACCCGAATGGTCTCAAGGCCATTTGGTGATCACCCAAGACCATTTGTAGGTCTAGGGTTGACTATGGTTAAGTGGTTGAAGATCCAAAGGTTCTAAGTTCAAGTGCAATCAATTGTTGACCTAGTGATCAATCCAATGAGCCAAACCTTAATTGGTTGAGTTGGTTTTTGAGGTTGACTTGAAAAAACAGTCTCAAGACCGTTTGGAGGTCATCCAAATGATCCCAAGACCATTTTGGGTCAGGTCATGACCAAATTGGATGATGGTTCAATGGGTTCAAATCAATTAGACTCACATTGAATTATGTTGAAGGGTCATCAATTCTAAACCATAATCCAATCGATTCAAGCCCTAATTGATGATCAATTAAGGGTCAAATCAGTTGAAGGTTGACCTAATTAACTCAATTGATTATTGGCTAACATATACATGATCAATTGAGGGGTTCAACATTGGAAACCCTAATTCAATTGAAGTGGTTGAGACACTTTTTGGTCCTTGCAGTTTTGAGGTGGTTTGGACCAAACAGTCTCAAGACCGTTTGGGACCAAACGATCCCAAACCGTTTGGGCTCATGCGGTTTCAAGGTCAGTTGTTTTCATGTGGTTTCAAAGTCAACTTTACCAAACGGTCTTCACCCCTACTTTAGCAAACGGTCTTGGAGGTCCACTTTACCAAACGGTCTCAAGGGCAGACCAAGACCGCATGAAGGTCCAAATGGTCTTAGACCGTTTGGAGGTTTAGTGTGCAAGACCGTTTGAGGTCTGAGAAGGTTAAGATCATTTGATGCCTTAGTGGTTACAATGGTTTGGTGGTTGATTAACCTAAACCCCTTGGGTAGTTAAAGTGGTTAAAGAACCAAGTAATTAGTTGATTAAAGCATGATGTAATCAATGGTGATTATAATAAAGGTATCCATGATGGGGTAGAGTGATTAGTACTCTTTGAATGAGTAAGTCTTAATGATCACAATATAAATGACATAACCCATGATGTCAATGTTGAATTGACTTAGCCTATCAAGGGTGATGCTAATATCATCCTATATAGGATGTGAGAGAAAAGTCTTCTTATATGAATGTTAATCAAGTAATGGACTCCCAATATGAATGAATATCTAATTAGGGTATGATCCATGATAGTGAGATCATAAAACCCTAGTTATGAAAGCTAATGAATCATAACCCTAATTGAGGGCATTAATGGAAGTAATCCTAATACATGATGATGGTATGATCTTAGTTCATTGTAATGTGATACAATGTGAATAGTAAACCCTAATTCTGGATTATACTTTATAGCATGAAGCTCTATGGCTGGGTAATGCAATGATAAGTCATTAACCCTAATTGAGCTAAGGGGATGATTAACCCTGAATGAATTGAAAAGGGAAACCTTAACCCTAGTAAGGGTATAGTGGTGCAACCCTTAAATAGTGATGCTATTAATGTTTTGCATTATGCTGATCTAAAATAGATGTATATGTATTCATATGTACTAATCATGCAGGTTTTATGGGATATTGAACATAGCCAGGTATGAGCTATGAAGCTTTTCTTATTAAAAGTACTTAATGAATTTGTAAGCAATGATATGCTATGTTTCCTAGTAAGAGGTAACATAAGAGATTGATGGGTTGTATAAGCCATAAGAAATATCTACTACTATCATGTTTACACTGTCAAATGACTTGATGGTAATATGTTACTTAGTAACAAGTGTTTTGATGATTTGAGGGTTTGAACACCCATATTATTGAGTCATAATGATGAGATGGTTTGGGATTGAGTTCCCAATGTTAACAAGATGTGAAATGAACTTGATACAAATAGTACTATTTCTTTATAGCAATTGTTTTAATGGTTTATGTTTGAAAACATGCCTGATGCTAAAAGAATGCCATAATGTACTTAAATAATCGAGTATAATGATAACATGTAGAGCCCTGACCATAGATCCATCATTGTCAGAAGCTAAATGATGGTGAAACAGGTTTCCCTAAGGGAACTCCTAGAGAGCATACTTTTGAGTATGTGGGGGTTATGGACGCGAATATCCTTACGTCCTAATGAAGTAATTGATGTGAGATAAACCTTTAATCTCTCAATCCTTCATTATATGTATATGCCAGGAAGATGTAACACTAATCTCCCAATGATGATGTTAATGCCGAACCGATGTGAGATAACTTGAAATCCCTCGATTGCGAAGAGAGTACAGCATGCCACTGTAACTCTAATAGCGAAGTTGCCAGAATATCCTGGAAAGCTATTATAGTAGAGACACAAGATGTCCTGCATGTTGTACCTCACACTGACTGAGGAAGATGAGGTCATAGGAATCCAGCTCTTCTGATGACCTATGTATGGTACCAATTGCGATTTCGTAATGGTCGGTTGGAGTATGAGTGGTATGCCTCATCTCCTCAAGGCATAAGTATGTTTGTAAAATGTAATCAGCCGTGTATCATATTTTCTTAAGGTTGAACTATGAGAAACAATGATTGATGATACATTGTTTAATATGTCCTAGTTGGATAGATAATATACAAGTTCTTCATATTCCTTATTGATTGAATGACTTCTTATTCAATCAAGTTATAATTGAAATGATTGCATAGAGAATACTGCTCTACTTAGTTTATTTATTGAATTGCCTGTTGTTGAATATTTATAATTCTACTACTCAGTATTATTCCTCTATCTGCAATAACAATGCTTCTGGCGGGGAGTTATAACTCTCGCTGGGACAATTATTCAATTGTCTCACCTCCGTGGGATTCAACTTTTTAGGTAGACGCTGAGGAAGGAGAAACCCATCAGTGGGTGAGCAGCAACAATAGCAGCAACAACATCAGGGACAGCAGTGATCCTTAGGTGGAGACACTGTCTGTTAGGTTATGTATATAGAGAGTCCCATGTGTCGTCTCTGTACTCTCAGGTCCTAGGAGTCACTAGATGGTTTGATATAGATATGAGATTTTTGGCGTAATGCCTCGAGAATTTTTGTACACTTCTTATGTACAATTTAACAGGGCAGTTGATGCTTGTGACTCTCGAGATGTGATGATACACAGATATGCTGATGTATCAACTTGTAAATAACTTATCTTGTTTCTTTATGAAAGAGTCCTACAGTTTGTGGACCTTTATGAAAAAGTTTTAATTTTTAGTGATTTTCAATAATTCCGCTGCTAATTAATCGCTTCCGCACCGCACCGTTAATAATGTTTTGTCTGAACGGGGTATCACAATATGTATCACTACTTTAAATTAAATAGAACATAAATCTACATGCTAGAAAAAATAGTTATGGCAAGAATAATCATATGAACCAAAAGCATGGAAGTGAGGTTTAAAATCCAAATAAGATAATATCTTAACTGATTTGAGGCATAAGCAAATTAAGGTTTCAAGAATAGAAGATTAGCTCAAATTAAGCCTCATTAGGAAAGAATAGGTTAAGGCATAAAATTTCCCAACTAAAGTGTGTTAGATGCACATACCTCTTCCTTAGAGTCCTAGAAACCACTTTCCAAAATCCTAAGCAAGATTAGAGTCCACTTATCCTATAAACCACTAATTTAGGTCCTGAAAACATCACCACTGTCTTAGTTAGGGTTTTCTGATCAAAATAACATATAATATTATGTATTTTGAAGATATGGACTTTTAGATGCATTTTTGGTGATTTTTAAGTAATTAGTTCATTCACAAAAACACTTATTTGAAAAACTCAAAACTAGGCATCTAAATTATTTTTATTAGATAGATCATATTTTCCTGATTTCAAAACACCCTTTACTTCTAATTTTTGACCAACAAATTAATTTCTATGAATTATTTGATCCCGACCAATTCGAAAATTATAAAAATAGAAAACCGATTGCATAGCAAAGAGAGAGTGAGAGAGGGGGCCGGGCCCTCTTCTTGGCCCAATCACCACAAGCCAAGTCAGCGGCCCACGCCTGTTGGCTATTTGAGTGGCACCGGTCAGAGCTGGTCAACCCACATTCAAAATAAAACCAAAAAGACCACGACGCCCCTGCGCGAGCACAAAGAGGAAAGAAGGATGAGATGAGGGAAAAAACATAAAATCACCAGGGGCCATCTCCCCCCCCCCAACCCCGATCCATGGCCGGTGAGCCAAAGCTCTGATTTTGGGCAAAAATGCTATACTAAATCAAACTTAGCGTGTAGGTATGCAAAAGAAAGAGGAAGAATAGACGAACCTATTGGTGCCCTTAATTGTGTCAGAGATGATGTGAGGAGGACGAGAGGAGTTCCACAAACTTTGTGCCTTTAGTGACTCGTCGAGGGTCAAAACAATGATGAAAAGTCAATTTGACTAGTGCATTGAGTTGCAAAGGAGATGGGGGTGCTCAGGGTGTAGGTATTTATAGGCAAGGGGGTATGGGTTAGGGTTTTGGTACCCGAGGTGATAGGAGTATTTTGACCAAATTGGGGGTTTCCTAGAATCTTCAACAAATCATGAAAAATTTGGGATAGTTGGAAGCGAAATCTCAAGAGGAGTCCAGGGCAACAAAAGTTGATTTGGTTGAGTATACATCGAGATAATGCCAAATGAAATTTTACAACAATATTTACTGCTTTCCTTGCCCGAACCAAGGTTGGAGACAACCCGGACCCATCCAATCGATGGATGTGGGTCCACGGGTTGCTCTTATCCGTTTGATCGTGCACGTGGAACCTTAGCCGCATGACAAATCATTTTCCTATTTGAATTATAATTCGACTAAAGTGCATACATATTTATTTCCTTTTTCTCTTTACTCTTTTAAGGGTGCAAACAAATCCCAAATTTAATAAAAATTGACACCCAGTCTGATTTTGATATTAGTTTTGCCTTTTGAGGACTTTAATGGGTTAAATAATTCAAAACTCTTTTTCTCTTTCTTCCTACATTTATGACTCTATGATTATCCAAATATGATCAAATTTCACCCATGTGTCTCAATTAATGTCTTAGATCCATTACTTGGTCATGTTTGTGCCATTTACTTAATCAATTCTTAAAATGAGGGTTCTAAACACTTTCTCTCTCCTACTTTTTCACATTATCCAAATTAATTGAAAACTTGCCCAAAGGCTTATTTTTATTCCTAGATTACAAATTTTGAGTTAGTTTTCCAATTTGAAAACATTAGATATTTTATTTCTCTTCTTGGCTTATTTCCTATTTTTCTTTAATAAAGGCTTATATATTTATATTTTCCACATTGGGTGATACTTGGCCCTTAAGTAACTTTGAGTCTAAGAAAATGAATGTGTGTATCAAATTATCTCATGGTTTACTTAATTGAGATTTTTGGAAATATATTCTACATTATCTCCTTTTATCCTATTTATAGCATTTATCACCTCCTTTATGTATATTTTGGAATTTCTTTTCTTTTCCCTATTCTAAACAGTCCTAGAAAGTTCTAGCACGAATTCCATCATTATTTTTATTAATTAAGTGGACATTTTCACATTAGACCCATTACATAAATTTCTATTGAGGTATTTGTGCATAAAACCCTTTATTAAGAATATATGGGAAATATTTAGCCAATAACCATCATAGTTCCACTAATTCAACTCCAAAGACATAAGAGACAAAAATGAAGGACAAATCTTATTGAAAAAAGAGTACAAAGAGATACATAGGGGATTTTAGTATGTTACATTATACATGTTGACTCAACGTCAATTTAGTCAATGTTGACTTAAGGTCTAAATTGACTAAACCCTTATTTTGATGATGAATAAATCATTCCATTTCTTTGTGTCTGCTTCTACTTGAGTGATTTCATATTAGGTATAGACACACTCCAAATGCCCTAACTCATGCATCCCAACTTGGAGAAAAGACAAGTCAAAGTCAATACAAGTGCACATTTTTGGAATTAAATCCATTATATCTCTACATCTCAACCAGGATATGGCCCATGATAGAGCTGAATGGAAACGAAGGATCCATGTAGCCGACCCCAACATAGTTGCGAATGAGGCTTAGATGATGATGATGATGATAATCATGTTGTAAATCACTTGTAATGATTGTATGACTTGTAATTAAGCTTAGAAAAAAATCAAGAGCGCTGAAATCGAATATTTAAGTACTCTAATGACATTTTCCAAAATTCATTACATGTATTTAATCGGTCGAGTTAGAAACTCTAACGATCCCTTGATAAATTTTGAAAATGTCCATGTTCGATCAAGTTACAAACTTGACCAATTCATACGGTCCAGTTACAAACTCGACCGATCCCTGTACTGGACAAACTGAATAGTGCAATCGATCGAGTTTCTGACACACAGAACTCGACCAATCACACTGTACAGAAAAGTGAAAAAAAGTGTTTCTAGCCGTTGGAATGTTGTAAAACTAAAAAAAAATCCGTTGCAACATCCCAAATGTCTAGTATTTGTCCTTAAGTGTTCCCAAAGGCTTCTAGGCATCCTCAACTATAAATTGGACCCCTTCGGCTTCATCCCTTGGTTTGCCAAGCACTATGAAGGTCCCTATTCTATAGTTGAGTGATCCTACAACCTCCTCCTCCTCTCTCTCTCTAAGCTTAATCACTTTCATAATCCATTAGAGTGAGTAGTATATTTATAAGAGAGATAGTCCTACATGTATATCTTGAGAGGCTCTCACTTCCACCACCTCCTAATCTCTCTTTCAACCATGAAGATGAAGGTTCTCTCTCTTGGCTAAGAGAGGTGAAGAAGAACAAGGGAAGGCTTCCCTTGGTGAAGAACAAGGCTGAAGACTTGGAGCAAGAGTGGGTAAGCCCTTGGTGAAGGCAGAAGACTCTTTGCTCAAGTGGGCAAGTCCTTGGTGAAAGCTTCTCTGAGTGAAGGTGAAGTCAAAGGTGGAAGATCCAAGAAGAGTGGGTAATCCCTACAAGACTGAAGACTTGTGCAAGTGTGTGTAAGTCCTTGGTGGAAGCCGAAGACTTATTGCAAAGTGGGTAAGTCCTTGGGTAGGCTAAAGACTCTTGGCTTGGATAGGTAAGTCCTTTGATGGGTCATGTATTGTAAGTCTTATGAATGAATATAAGAGTGCAGTGGTTACCTTCTCACCTTTACATAGACATGCTTCTCCTCTTCATGTAAGACATGCATTCTCCCTCTTTTGTCAAAAGAAGACATACCTTCTCCACCTTGTCATTTTAAAAAGTGGGGGTATGAAGAAATAAGAAATACCACTTGTTAAAATAAAAGGAGATAACAAAAGTTATAACAGAGAGTAGAAGAGCAAAACTAGGGGCTTGTCAAAGCATAGAAATAAAAGTAATTTAAAGCATCCACTTGAACAACCCATAATGTAATTCTAGAAAATATCAAGGCAAGATAAAGTGTTGCAGAAAAATATGAATCACAATTTTGACCCTCAAGATGAAAAAATTCATCCAGAAAGCATTAGGGCTCATGGAGAAGCAATAAGTCTTGCTCAGAAGGCCGTCTCTGCATAAAAAATACTAGTCTTGCATCAAAATCTGACACTGGAGAAAAATCTGCATAAAATCTCAAGGATGCTCCAAATTCTACACACAATGTAGCCCTATATATCATGCATCACAATGTTATGTAAGCAGCTCGAGATAGTAGATATGCAATTCAAGGAACAATCTTGAGTAAGTATAAAACAAGATACATGCATAGCATATGGTGAAAACCACTTGATGAACAAGGCTAGAATTACATGTATATGAACTACTAGTAGATATTATCACAAGTTAGGACTACTAGTAGGATCTAGATCATAGCAAAAGATGCACAAGTTAAAGTGCAAACTATGAGTATATGTAGAGAAATATCCAAACAAAGAGATCGACAATTTTGGAAGCAAGTAAGGATATAACTCACTAACAAATATGCATCATTACCAAAAGATGATCACCACTAAGAACCTCAAGGTTGTATCAAAACAAGATATAAAACTAGGTACATGTAGCAAGTTAGAGAAAAATAGAAGCAATTTAAGACACAACCAAGAGATCCAAAGAGATCATCATCAAAATATGCAAAACAACTCAAAACAAGTAATTGCAAGATATAGGAATGCGACTAGTGGGATGCCAAATTATAGAAATTAGAGAGATATAGTTGTAGGAAAGATAAGCAATTTATAGCATGAAAAAATGCATATATGAAGGTACCGAATGGGAGTGCTAAAGAATAAGGCTATTGATTGGGAAAATCTAGCTGAGAGGGCAATTCTTATTCAATAAGCCAATTGTGTATTCTATGCACAATGCCATCAGTTGAGTTATTGACAGGACAAACTCAACTAACAACAACTATGGGCAACACCCGTTGGTGCCTATCGGTAAAGTTTCTATTAGGACAAACTCCACCGACAAAGATGTTGTCAAAAAGCACACATATATTGGAAAAACATATCTAGAGGCATGATAAAAATATAAACCATATCCAAACATGTGTAAGCAAGCTAGTAATGCACTATGTAAGCATTAGAAATAGTTTTTGAGCAATAAAGTGAAGAGAACCACAATATACCACTTTTGACTCACAAACTACATGCATAGTGCACACTAACTTGGCAAAACACACTATGATCGGATATGACAAAGAATAACATTAACTCTGTGCTTACGATTGCCTTTTCACTTGTTGCCACCCCATACACATCTCACCTTTCTTTTTTCATGTGGATTGAGAAGTCAATTTGCAATTCAATAAGTCAAGTCAATCTATTTGCAATTACCTACAAGAAGAAAGATGAAATGGTCCCAATCATGTTTTTGGGTCCAAAGGTGTTATCTTAGCAACCCAAGTCCTATTGCTCTTGGGTGCTTTCCTAAAAGCACAACAAGTAGAATAATGACCAAAATCATTGCAATAGTTGCATGTGCCCGTAGCCTTGGAACTAGAGGATTCTCCATGAAGGATTGGAGGTCCTTTGCCTTTGTTGTTCCTTTGGCTACCATCACATCCCAAACCATGCCTACCAATTTGTTTAGTAGCATGATATAGAATATCATTAAGATTCTTTTTACCAACTAAGAATCTTTGCAAACATCTCATAATGTGATTATCATGCATAAGAGAAGTTATAGTAGAAGACACATGATTTATATTATCTCTAGTATGCAAAATAACATTTTCTAGGTAAAGAGATTTAGTTAAATAAGAATCTCTATCAATATGGGAGACCCAAAAAAATCTCTATCAATATGAAGAGCAACATCATTATTCTCTCTACTAGTAGAACTAGAGAAAAATTCAAGAACATTGATTTTAGCAAGCAAGGAGGCATTTTCTTTTTCAATGAAAGCAATATTAGAAAAATGAGCACCATTTTTAGATTCTAATCCTTGCAAAGATAAATCTTTGTTCTTGTTTTCAAATTTAAGAACTTTCGTATCAAGCATGAGAGAATCCACAATGTTAATATGCTCTAAATTAGCACTATGCATGAGAGGCTGAGCTTCAAGAAATCTAATATTATCAAGCAAGCTAGCATTTTCAAGTTTAAGAGCATCTATTTGAATAAGACAAGCATTTTTATCAAGCAAGCAAGTATTAGCATGTTCAAGATCATCTATTTCTACATGCAAACCATCAAAAATCCTAGCAAGCTTTTTCTTTTTCTTCTTAGAAGACGTAAGAGAGGCACAAGTAGCATTAATGATAACAATTAAAGGTTCTTTATTTAAAGAGTTAAGATTCACCACATTTGGTTCTTCATTTTTTGAGGTCATAAGAGCAAAATGTCATTCTCCTTCATCACTAGAGCTTGAGATAGATCCTCCACTTGATTCTTCACTTGAGCTGGAGGAGTCACTTGAGTTTGAGTTGAAGGAGTCACTTGAGCTTGAATGCCATTTCTCCTTCTTCTTGTACTTCTCTTCTCTTCTCTTGTGACGATGGGTCTTTTTGTCTTGTAAACAATCTATCTTGTAGTGACCTTTCTTTACACACTCGTGGCATCAGATGGAGGAGGAAAACCTAACTTTGTGGAGTCTACCCTTGGAGTACATGGCATCTTCTTCAACTCAAGAGGATGGAGAGGCTTGGCCCACAATACCTTCAAATTTAGCCTTGATTCTATCCTTCTTCATTCTCTTTATCTCTTTCTCCTCTTATCTTTCAACTTCTTTTTCTCTTGTCAAGTGTTACTTCATGGGCTTGTAGATTTCCAATGAGCTCTTCAATGGGGATATCATCAAGAGACCTTACTTCTTCAATGGAAGTCACTTTGGGTTCCCATCTCTTGGGGAGAGTTCTAAGGATCTTAGAGTTGATCTCTCCTCTACTCATAGGATGACCTAGGACAAAAAGGCCATTTACAATTGAGTTGAGTCTTGAGCACATGTTGGATATCTTCTCCTCCATTCCCATCTTGAAGTTCTCAAGCAACCCTTTGAGCATGTAGACTTTGCTTTCCTTCACTTGAGTTGTCCCCTCATAAGTGATGGATAGCTTTATCCATACCTCATAGACCATCTCACAAGAGGAAATCTGGTTGAACTTAGTGGGATTCATGGTGGCATAGAGGATGTTGATTGCTCTTGCATTCAAGGTGGCTTTATTCATGGTAGCCGCATCCCATTGTAATATCTATGTCTTCGATAGCTTGTATGGATGGTCCACCATTTTGTCATATCTCAAGACTTGATCCTTGAATGTAGAATTGTATCCATATTTTCCAATAGAGGAAATTGCTCCCATCAAAGATTGGAAGGTTGATCAAGTATCTCCCTCCTTGGTAGTCACCCATTTTCTCCTACTTGTGGAAGTATGCTTGGAGAAGACCTGCTCTGATACCAATCGTTGGATCCTAGGATGGGTGATTTGCTCTGGGGGGGTGAATAGAGCTGAATGCACTTAAACAAAATTCATTATACCTTCAAGTTATATCACAAGATAAGGTTGCTAAATAGGAATTTGAGTGAAACTAAAACATACATAGAAAGGGAGAGAGATTGAACAAGCACCAAGTGACAAGCTATGTAGAGTGGTTCCATAATCCAAACTAGGAGTATGTCATTCCACTACCTAGAGAGATGAACCTCTAGGATTTCTAAGTGTATATTCCTCTATATATTCAATTATAAGAGTTACAACACATGACCCACCAAAGGACTTACCTATCCAATACAAAGAGTCTTTAACCTACCCAAGGACTTACCCACTTGATCAATATGTCTTCAGCCTTCAACCCACCAAAGGACTTACCTATCCAATACAAAGAGTCTTCACCCTACCCAAGGACTTACCTACTTGATCAATATGTCTTCAGCCTTCAAAAGGTCTTAACCACACTTGCATCTCTTTGGCATTGCAGGGATTACCTACTCTTCTTAGATCTTCCACCTTTGACTTCACTTTCACTTGGAAAAGCTTTCACCAAGGAATTACCCACTTGAGCAAGGAGTCTTCTGCCTTCACTAAGGGCTTACCCACTCTTGCTCCAAGTCTTCGACCTTGTTATTCACCAAGGGACTCCTTCCCTTATTCTTGTTCACCTCTCTTAGCCAAGAGAGAGAACCTTCATCTTCATGGTTGAAATGAGAGATAGGGAGGTGGTGGAAGTGATATCATCTCAAGATATACATGTAGGAAAAGCTCTCTTACAAATCTCCTACTCACTCTAATGGATGTAGCAAGTGATTAATCTTAGAGATAGATAAGAGGCTGTAGGATCACTCAACTATAGAATAGGGACCTTCATAGTGCTTGGCTAACCAAGGGATGAAGGCGAAGGGGTCCTATTTATAGTTGAAGATGCCTAGAAGCCTTTGGGAACACTTTAGGACGAATACTAGTCATTTGGGATGTTGCAACGGATATTTTTTTGAGTTTTGCAACATTCCAATGGCTATAAACACTTTTCTGTCCTTTTCTAGTACAGTGTGATCGGTCAAGTTCTGTGTGTCGAAAACTCGACTAATTGCACTATTTAGTTTGTCCAGTGTAGGGATCGGTCAAGTTTGTAACTTGAATGAATGGATCAGTCGAGTTTGTAACTGGACCGAACCTGGACATTTTCAAAATCCATCAAGGGATCGATCGAGTTTGTAACTCGACCGATTAACTGCCCGTAATGAATTTTGGAAAATGTCATTAAAGTACTTAAATATTCGAATTAAGTCTCTTGATTTTTTTTAAGATTAATTACAAGTCATACAATCATTTGTTTACAACTTGATTCTAATGGATTTACATCATATTCCAAAAATGTACACTTGTATTGACTTTGACTTGTCTTTTCTCCAAGATAGAATGCACAAGTTATGGCATTTGGAGTGTGTCTATACCTAATCTAAAATCACTCAAGTAGAAACATTAGACCCAAAGAAATGGAATGGTTAGTCATCATCAAAGCAAGGGTTTAGTCAATTTAGACCTTGAGTCAACGTTGACTAAATTGATCTTAAGTCAATAGGTTCATCATGCATGGCCTTGATGATGAAAGAGGTGATCAATTAATTCTAGACACCTCCTCTTACTTAGTTGTCCATATAGAGTGTCTAGGATCTTTGGCCTTTACTTCATGTTGGAACATCGAGAGTAGAAACATATAAGAAAATAACTTTTTTCTTTCTCCCTTAGGAAACCCACAATTAGGATCCATATAATGCGAAAACACCATATTAGGGTTACAAGTTAATACCTTATCATGGAAAAAATACCAACAAGCAATTTATACAGTTAGAGTATATCCAAAGTGTCAGACTTACTATCAATGCTAATGTCACTGGATCATGGTTGAGGTGAAATGCAAGCATTTTGATCTTGCCTCGGAAAGAATATATGAATAAAACTCACAAATTTTGGTAAAATTGAGCATTATAAAATACACTCTTTGTGGTAAAATAACGTATCCCATGGATGGGGATATCTGTCCCAATTTATGGATATGTGGCACCTATTTCCACTACCCACAACAAATGCCTCACTTTTAGAGGTTGATGTGGTGATAGAAGGGTCCATTATGTGGCCATGAGCTCGACCTCATTGGTTGCTTTACATCTTGCTGATTGTGCCTTTCTGAGATATTAATTATAATTCTTTTGACTAAATTTTAAAATTCCCTATTTTTGAATTTCTCTTTTAATATGTATATATAAAATAGCTTAATAAATAAATTTGGAATTTATGATGTCATATGTTAATTATTCATCGTATCATGAAAAGATATGGATAATAATAAATAAATGAATTGATTTAATTTAAGAAAACTAATAGAAGAAATATAAATATATAATACAAGTTTTAATACGGTAATATATATATATATCATTATATACGTATAAAAATAAAAATTGATGATAGATATATTGATTCTCATTAAGATTAAGTAAAAATTCTCATTTTGCAACTTTTTTATTAATGGGATACAATAAGCTATTCTTGTTGAGATTCCCTTAAAGTTGAAAAAATCATGAAGTCTTCTATGGAACAACATGTTTTGCTACAAGATATTCTCTATTTTGCGTGTGAAGTTTCTCATATAGAATGGGAACATGTCTCCATGGTATCCACATGAATGTCCAAGAAAGTCTACAGTTTCTAGTCTCCTCCCATTTCTATCTCTTAGTTGCTCTTAAGGTTTTTGAAATATTAGAAGCAAAAAAGAGTAAAATGATATTTTTGACCTTGAATTTTTCCTCTTGTATCATAATATAGGTGAATGGACAGAGTTGAGGTTTCCTAAACCCATTAGGACCAGGCTTGGGCTTCCTCATTGAATGAGGAAAATCAGCCATGCACTATGGCTCAATGACAAAATATTCTGTCAATCCTTGTATGGTTTGTCTTTTCTATTATGTGAGGAGTGGTACATATTGATATTAGAAAACAATTATCTTATGTTCAAACCCATGCCAATTTCCAAGTCCTTCAAACTTACTTACAATCTCCTATAATTATTGTGCCAATTAAAATTTAGTATGTATTAACATTTTCTTTAAGAAATCTCTGTATGCGACTCAGTAGGCACTATACTATGTTAGCAAACAATAATCAATATCACAAACATCACCAACAAGAAGTTTTTAGCCACACATCACCACTACCCAAGTAGTAAGAGTAGTCAGATAAGACTGAACCATAAATAATCAATGTAATTGTATCATATAATATCTTCATCATAGGTATCCAAATTGAACTAGAGGTAGGGACCTCATCACGTTCAATCCAAGTTCCTTTATATATAATTAAGTAGACTATCAAGATATATATGAGACTCACATGACATGCCATGCATTTATCTATCCTCACTTATCAAGAATCCTACAATATCAATTTATTAAATGAGAGAGATAAATTCATTTTACATCACTCATAATGCATACCATGATTCTCAAGGCACCCAATCAATGCCTTTATGTCAATCTTCTTTAGGATTACATTGAGAAATGCCAAAGTATGAAAATATCACGTCACTATTCTAGAAGTTCAGGTCCAAGGACCATAGCACCATCGTATTATTGAGAGACAATTATGACTATTATATGACAATCCCCAAATCACTATCAAGGTGAGTTTGTCCAATACACTTGTTCTTTAACAAGGATCAAATCACTATCAAGGTGTATCTATCCACTATACTTGTTGTCTAGCAAGTGCCTATGTGCTTGACTTGTTATCCATACTTATGACCCATGAGACATGTAAGTAATCACCACATATACCAATTTCTGATGCTTTATTGCTGCCCAATCCACAAAGACACTTGATTAAGGACTGTTAAGAATACCATTCATAGCATCAATTAGGATCTCATGTTCAAGTGATGTATTTGAAATACCATGTCTTTTAACCAATAAATCAAAGAAATTTGTTATGTAAATCATTATTATAGTAACAAATATTCATCAATATACAGATTTGCCTTTATTAATAAAAAAATAGTATAAAATATCCATTGCTTGATGATAATCATTCAACCTCTTGAAACTCGACCCAGCGTCTACCCTAGCATCTCTGCGGCGATGCAGGGTGCGACTAGGGCGACGGCTTGTGGTCGCTTCCCTCCCCGGAGGTCTTCTCCATTTCTCCCTCTTGTAGGTCCAAGTGCTTGGCTGTGGGTGTTTGATCCCACCCGGGGCTGCTGGTTTTTCCGCCATGGCGGACGACCTAGCGGAACAGTGTGAGAGACTGAAGATCACCAAAGAGGAACAGGAGATTGCAGATCTGATCGACGAGGAAGAGACCAGGCTTCCGGAGCATGTTGAGTTGGCTTTGGTGGGCAGGTTACTGACGGACAGGTCCTATAATTTCACGGCAATGAAGAAAACGTTCGCTCAAGCATGGGGTTTAACCAGCGGTGTGATTTTTAAGTCCATTGATCAGTCGACGTTCGTGATTCAATTCACCCACTGGAAAGACAAAGCGAAGGTTATAGAAGAGGGGCCATGGAACTTTGACAACAAGCTGTTATTGACAAAAGAGGTTGATCCAAAAGACAGACCGGGGAAGATAGGGTTTTCAGAGAGCCAGTTCTGGGTACGACTTTACAATATCCCACTGGGGCTGAGAGGAGAAGTGGCGCTGAGGAAGATAGCGGAGAAGATTGGGTGAGTGATAAAGGTTGATTGCGATACGTTGGGGTGGGAGTCGTCTGGTCGTGTGCGGCTGGGGATTTACATCAAAAAACCTATCAAGCGTCTCCAGGAGGTTCGTGGCCCAGACGGACAGATCATTGATGTGGAACTAAAGTATGAGAGGCTGCCGACGATGTGCTTCATCTGTGGTCGACTAGGGCATACTGAACGGGACTGTGCAGAATATGACGAAGATGGAGAAAATCGACGAGGGTGGGGTTCCTGGCTGAGAGCCTCACCAAGGAGACCCAGAGTCCCAGTTGAAGAAGAATTGTTGGGGGGATAGGGGTCGAGATCCCAAAGATCAATTGTTTTCCATACAAAAAGCTCCTCGTGTGGTTCCATGAAGGAAGGGTCCTCCTCCACGCAGCAGACAAAGACGGGCGACAATGAGTCGGTCTCGGGCACGCGATCGGGTGTGGGGGGTGAGCAGACCAAGGAAGGAACGGGCGAGCAGATGGCAAACTCTATGGAGGTCGTCTTTGAGGCGGGAAGCTCGCTGAACAGGGAGCCAGGCCCAAGGAGACGGCACTACTCAAGGGACGTGATGCTACAGGTGAAGCGGACGGCCGGGGGTGGTGTGGAAGGGAACACGGAGCCGGTGGAGAGTGGACACAACGAGGGAAATCTCACGGGCGATGAGGAAAGACGTAGGGGGGAGGTGCAAGAACGGAAGCGGGAAACATTAGGGGATCATTCACCTTTAGGGGAAGAGGGAGGACAACCGGGGCGGGGGGGGGGAAGATGGCGTTCGGGCGAGAGAGGGGGTAGATGCGGGGGAAGGGAAGGTAGTCGGAGATGAGCAGGGGAGAGGGAGAGCAGGGAAGGCGAGCATGAAACCAACGGCGTCGTCAGGATTGGAGAATAGCAGCTTGCCGGGGGGGAAGGGAGGAAGGTGACGACGATAGTGCTGCCGGACGACATCCCGATGTTTCTGGGAGAGGAAGGTGTGGAGAAGGAACGTGAATGGAGGAAGGCAAGGGCGGAGAGGAGAAACATCCTCAGGGGGAAGGGTGCTGAACAAACAACGATACAGGACGAAGAAGACAAGGCATAAGCGAGGAAGGAAGGACCAAAGGCCCAGTGACAAAACACAGGCGAGACCTCCTGTCTGGGGAGGTGTCGAGAACCCTACAAGAAGATGAAACAGTGGGCAAACAATCAAAGAAGCCGAAACCAATGCATTCTACACAGACAGTGGATGGTAAGGCAAACACAGGTGGCGTACACCAAGTAGCGGGAGTTGGGACAGCCCAATCCCGTGAACAGCAACGAAACTCCTAAGCTGGAACTGCCAGGGTCTGGGTCGCCCGGCGGAAGTACAAGCCCTTCGAGAGTTATGTCGGAGGGAGAGATCCAACATAGTTTTCGTTATGGAAACTATGTTAGATGACAAAGCTTTAGAAAGGATCAAGAGGAGTTGTGGTTTTGTTGATGGCATCTGTATTTCGAGCACGGGGAGGGCAGGTGGTTTGGGTTTTTGGTGGCGGGAGGTAGATGTGGAGGTTACCGGTTTCTCTGCGAGGCATATGGAATGTAAGGTGGTGGATAGTTCTGCTGGACATGAATGGCATGCTTGTGGCATCTATGACTGGTCAGCGCAAACTGAAAAATACAGGACGTGGGACTTGATGAGACATATAAGAGGTAGGTATGGTGATCCGATGATCTTCTTCAGAGATTTAAATGAGATAATCAGCAATGAAGAGAAGAGGGGTGGCCCGATGAAACCTGACAGATTTATGAAGCCGTTCCGAGATGTGATAGATGACTGTAATCTTCTTGATATGGGGTATTCCGGAAATATTTTTACATGGAGGAGGGGGCTATCTATGGAAACGCTTGTGGAGGAGAGGCTGGATCGGTTTCTGGTGAGTGATGAATGGAGAGAAAAATATTCCGGCAGTTGGGTCCATCATCTTCCGTTCTATCAGTCTGACCATGCACCTATTATTCTATCGACTTTGGTTGGGGAGGAAAGACAGCGAAAGAGACAATATAGATTTTTCTTTGAACCCATGTGGTTGTCAGAAGAAAGTTGTGAAGCTACAATGGAAAATTCATGGGAGGTGCACAATGATATGAATCTCAAAGACAAACTAAAGGGTGTTAGTGAGGACCTGGCTACGTGGGCTGATGTCAAGTTTGGTGATATTAAAAGGAAGATCAAAAAACTGAGAAAAAGCTTGGCGAGGAACAGAGGAAATGGCCGGATGGTAGTGTTCTACAAAGGTGTGATGAGCTGTCTCGGGAGCTGGAAAAATTGCACAGGGAAAATGAAGCCTTTTGGTGTGCTAGAGCACGTATAAAAGAGCTGAAGGAAGGAGACAGAAATACTGCATATTTCCACCATAAAGCGTCGCAAAGGCTGAAGAAGAACACTATTGCTGGGCTTAAAGACTCCCATGGAATATGGAAATCCAAAGATAAAGATATTTTGGGTATCATTGAAGATTTCTATAAAGACCTTTTTACCTCTTCCAATCCAGTGGAGATGGAGGATGCGGTGGCAGGTATAAAACCCATGGTAAATAATACTATAGCTGATATGTTGGAAAAGGATATCTCGGATGAAGAAGTGAAGAAGGCGGTTTTCCAGATGCATCCAAATAAAGTGCCCGGGCCGGATGGTTTGAAACCATTGTTCTACCAGAAGTTTTGGCAGGTGGTGGGGAAGGATATCTCAAACTATATCAAGGGGTGGTGGAAAGGTGAATATTCATGCAAGGAGAACAATGACACCTTGGTAGTGTTGACCCCGAAGATTAAAAAACCAAGGGTGGTTGCTGATTTTAGACCGATTAGCCTGTGTAATGTAATTTACAAAATTGCTACAAAGGTGCTCACCAATCGTCTAAAACCATTCATGGATGGTATTAGATCTGAAAATCAAAGTGCTTTCATACCGGGAAGATTGATCACTGACAATGCCTTAATTGCTTATGAATGTTTTCATGCTATGAAAAGGGGGAGGGGAGGAAAGAAAGGACACATTGCTCTCAAGCTTGATATGATGAAGGCCTATGACAGAATTGAATGGAAGTTTCTGAAAACAGTGATGGAAAAATTTGGTTTTGGCAGACGATGGTGCGATAGAGTGCTGGACTGTGTTTCTTCGGTCTCTCACACGTTCACGGCCAACGGGGAAAGATCAATCACCTTCCAACCTTCACGAGGACTTCGCCAGGGTGACCCACTATCTCCCTATCTCTTTATTCTTTGTGCGGACGCTTTTTCTACACTTCTTAACCTCACGGTATCTACGAATACCATCCATGGTATGAGTGTGTGTCGGGGGGCCCCCAGATCTCACATCTTTTTTTTGCAGACGACAATATTCTTTTTGCTAGAGGGACAAGGAATGAATGCCTGAAAATAGCTGAAATAATCAGCCAGTACGAACAGGCATCGGGTCAAAAGGTCAACCTCACCAAGTCCGAGATTGCATTTAGCAAGAAGATACCTAGAAGCAAAAAAAATGAGTTGCGGGATCTGATGGGAGTCAAAGAGGTGGACAAACAAGCATCTTATTTGGGCTTACCAGCGGCTATTGGGAGGTCAAAGAAAAAAGTGTTCGAATATATCATTGGCAGAGTGGGTAACAAGCTTCAAGGTTGGAAGGAGAGACTTTTATCCAAACCGGGAAAGGAGGTGCTTATCAAGGCTGTTGTACAGGCTATCCCTACATATGTCATGAGTGTGTTCCAATTACCAACCGGGATTATTGATGAGATAAACTCTATGGTGGCTAGATTTTGGTGGGGGGCGAAGGCGGGGGAAAGGAAGATCTCCTGGCTATGTTGGGAAGGGCTGTGCAAGCCAAAAAGGGAAGGAGGAATGGGGTTCAGGGACATGAAGACTTTTAATCAAGCTTTGTTGGCTCTTCAACTATGGAGGCTGTTCACCAAACCCGACATTCTGGCGGCAAGAGTCTTGAAGGCTATATATTTTCCTAATGGAAACATACTCAAAGCTCGGCTGGGACTAATTCCAAGCTACACACGGTGAAGTCTATGGGGCGCAAAGCCTCTTCTGCTCCATGGTGTGATGCGTAGGATTGGAAACGGCCGGGACACTGATATATGGGAGGATAGATGGCTGCATGGAGATGAGGGGGTCCTTATTCGGTACAGATAGGCGGAAACAGCCGAAATGAGCAAAGTTAGCGAGTTGATGGTGGAGGGACGGAGGGAATGGAATGTAGATAGACTTCTGGATATCTTCCCTAGGAATGTTGCTGCATTGATCAGGGAGATACCACTTCCTATTACTGAGCAAGAAGATGATGTTTTCTGGTGGCCAAATCCTAAAGGGTACTTCACTGTCCGTTCGGCTTACTGGTTAGGTAAGTTGGGAGACGCAGCGTTAAGGGGGAGACACAGGGTGGTGCCGCACGAGCTGTGGAGAATGATATGGGGAAGAAGGTGGCCTCCAAAATTATCTCACTTCCTATGGCGCATTGCTACGGGGAGCCTAGCAACACGAGGCAGGCTTAGAGACAGACATGCTACGGATGATGGAGTTTGTCCAATCTGTGCTCAACATGAGGAGTCTATCCAACACATGCTGTGCTTCTGTGCGGGGGCGGAGATAGTGATGAGGGAGAGCTGGTTGCAACCCATGCAATGACTGGGAAGCATGCCAAACCTACACGACGATCTCTTGGAGCTGTTTAGGAACAGCACAGAGGAGGAGAAGGACGAGATAGGGGCGGTTTGGTGGACCATCTGGACGTGCAGGAATAACAAAGTCTTCCACGATGAAGCTCCTTTCCCGAGACCCATTCTACAGTCGTACCGAGCTATGATAGCGGATTATCGGCACTACAACTGGAGAGTGGGTGATGGTCATCGTGGGACGGACAGGGGACAGAGGTCCGAGGAAGTGGGAGGAGGAGCTGCGGCACGGGCGTTGCTGGCGGATGGGAGGACAAGCTGCTGCGTTTTCATACATGTAGACATAGCAGTGAAGGCGGATGGGAGGTGTGCTGTAGGCGGAGTAGTTCGTGGTTCGCATGGATCGTTCATGGGTGCAACACAAGGCTGCATGAGAGCTGATTGGTCATCGGACATCGCGGAGGCTATGGCTGCTAGAGAAGGAATTCTTCTTGCTCGAGATACAGTGCCACCGGTGAATCATATTTATCTCTATTCGGATTCCTTGAATGTGATAAGTGCCTTGAAGGACGTGGACAAGCACTCGGGCTACCTTGGCATGTTGGCTGCGGATATTCGTAGTTTATCCTCGTTTTTCCTTTCTTGCAGTTTCATTCATGTAAAACGGGCACAAAACTCTTTGGCTCATTTCATTGCACAAGATGCTCTTAACCTTGGCGGACATACCTCTAGATGGGCTACAATGCCTTTTCGGTGGAGGGAAGCAGCCGAGCATGATGTATTCTTTGTTCCTTGACAATGCATGAATGAAAGTGTCCGATTTCAAAAAAAAAATCCATTTATCCATCATGCAATGTTTGCATTATAGGAAATATTCACCAAGATTATCCCACTTGTAATAAAGACAATCACTCAGCTATTTGATACCAAGTTATCTAACATGACCATCATGCTTTTATTGAGACAACACCTTTGTCAAGGTATCTCTAGTATTTCATGACCATCATGATTTTGTTGAGACAACACCATTATCAAGGGATCACCAATATCTCTCTATGTAGGTACCCTAAAAATATTCACATCTCCTAACCAGTGATCCTTCATATGATATGTAAGTGTCAAAGAATGGCCTGTTTCTTGATTGTATGGGTTCCTTAGCTTGTGCAAAAACCCCATTGTTGTCGTAGTACACATCTATTGTGCCAAAAATGCTAGGAACAATTCTAAGTTTTCCAATGAAATTCATGATCCATACATGTTACTTCATAGTATATAATGTGAAATATATTCATATTCTATTGTAGAATTATATATTGTCTCTTACTTGGAACTCTTCTGGTTGACATCACCACCATTAAGGCAAAACATAAATTTAGATTGAATTCTATAATCATCCTTATCAGTGTGGAAGCTTGTGTCGATGTAATGCTTTGCCATTAAATTTTCCTCACCGTCATAGACAAAAGGGGCATCCTTTATTAGTCTCAAGTAATTCAAGATGTTCTTGACTTTTGTCTAGTGACCTTCACCTAGATATATCTGAATATTCTCATCATGCTCAAAGCATATGATATATATAAACATTTTCATAGAATAGCATACGTCATTTATCCAATAGCCATGAGTTATGGAATTTTTCTATGTGGTCCTTTTTTCTACTAATGTGTAGTGAGTGGCCTTTAAATACTTATCTCATGATACATGGATAAGTTCCCTTTCATATTCTCTCACATAATGACTCACTTCAACAACTTGTCAATGTATGTACTTTGACTCATTCTAAGAATCATTCTAGATATATCTCTATAGATTTGATACCTAGAATATAGGTGTATTTTCTAAAGTCTTTTGTTGATATAAAATTTCCCACATGCATATTTCATATTTATAGAGTTGGAAAATCATTTCACACCAATAGTATATTGTTATGACCACATCTGAACTTAATTGGTAAACTAGGGTTCACCTGAATGATTACATGCTTGATTAGATTGAACATCGTTTAGACTTGATTAATGATAGTAGATCAATTGTGATGTTTCAAACCTAAGAAGAAATTCTAACTATGATTTTAGTTTGAAGAATTAGGGTTTGAGAAATGTAAACCCTAATCGGCAAAAATTAGGGTTTTGATAGTACATGAATATGGAATTTGATCAGGATATCAGTGTGGTAAATGATTTTTCATATTTTCTACAATTTTTTACTTAATTGAATTTTTATATGATATGGATAACTCAATCATGCATATTGGAGAAAAATTTCAGAATATTTGAGTGTTCTTTGAATGTGGTTCTCAGTCAAACTATATTTCGACCAAAATGCTGACAGAGTGCTATTCGGCAGTGTAGTGTTTTATTTTTAATTATTTATGGGTAATTACAAATGATATTAAATTTTAAATGGATATCTAAAACTCAATCATAAACAAAATGTAAAATTTTCATAATTTTTGGTTGCGTTTAGACCTTATCAGTAGATGAATTATAGTAACTAATATTTCTGCAGAATTCTGGATAGCAGTGCACTATTAGATTTTTGTTTATTTAATGGAAGCTTGTAATGATCTAAAATTTTAAATGATGCTTTGTAACTCAATTATACACAACATGTTAAAGTATCGTAATTTTTTGAGAAGTTTTGATCTCTGAAATACACTAATTCACAGAAACCTTTTTATGACAGAAAAAGCTGCTAAAATAAGAAAAAGTTTAGTGAGGGTTAAATGTGCAATTAACCCAAGTAGCTCAATTTATCTATATGGTCAACCTAACACACAAGGAGCTCTCATAATTATTTATTCAATCCAGAGAAATGAAATCCTAGAGAGAGATATAGAGAGAGTTAGGGTTTGAGAGGAGAAATTGATGGAGATGCTGACCTAGGGTTTTGTGGTATGAGGAATGATGAAATCATGTAAGTTCAGCTTCTTTGGATATAGTTTCATGGTGAATCTTCTCTCACATGTCAAAATTCCGTCCCTCATATGATTTGATCCAAAATGGTATCAAAACTTCCCCTTTTCTCACTCTTTCTTCATAAGCCCCCATTTTTAGGGTTTCTGAGTTGAAAGGAAGAAGAATTGAGTGAATTGCTAGGGATTTGATATGGATTCGAGATTTTCATATATGGGATATGTTTTTAAGGTATTTTCACACCTTAGGGTGAGTGGGAACTTCCTTTAAATAGTATATTGCACAAAAATTGGTTAAATCAACCATAATATTTAATTGCTTAGTATGCGACGACAAACCCTGAATTGTCTATTTGTTCTAAGTTGTTGCAAAATGATATGAAATGGATTCTTCCTTTGTTTGAATGAATTTCAGATGATAAAATCATATTAGAAATGTATACAATGCATTCTAATGAGAATTCCCTAAGTATTCACAGAGGTTACAAGAGTAAACTGGAATATAGGGAATTTTTCTATGACTGAAATTTGCTATATAAGTAAATAGAGAAAGTTGCTTATCTAGATCCCCTTGGTTTTGAATGATTGTTTATCTAAATTCATAGTACATATATTTCAGATACTATCTTGGATTTCTTTTAAAGTGAGTAGTGTTTGTTTGGTATCTCAGTGAAGAGGGTGAAACCCTAGATGCGAGGAAAGTTGGATATTTGTGAATAGATATCGTGAAATCCATTTGAAGGGATTTTCTTGACATGATAGACTTTATTTATTCAATGTTATTATTGATGCATGATATTCCAGTGAATGACATGGAAACCCAAATTCAGCTCAGTTCCAAGGTTTCATACATATATTGATTTTATATGATTTGTTGATAGTAGTCTTTATTCAGTGAATGTTTATGTCACATGAAATCTTTATGGGAGCCATGGGAATAAGTTGTTGCCTAGTGAGAGGTGACAAGATGTGTGATGGCCTTGTGAGCCATGAGATCACTTGTACAACCAGTGAAATGAATACCTTGGTCTAAGGACCTAGAGGTAATGGTTACCTGTTATTGAGGTAACAATGCTATGTGATGATCTAAGGGTTTGAATACCCAGATACAATAATTATGATAATGATGTGAAGGGATGAGAATTCCCAGTAATGTGATAAGGGATTGAGATCCCATGTATCATGTGTTGTAAAGATTTGAAAAGTACATGATAGATGTATTACGCCTTTCTTTGTAGAATTTATTGTGATTAAATGAAACCCTAAGGGTAGGGTGTTCAATGAATCAAGTATTGTGATATCAATGTTCTCAGTTATTATTAATAATTCTTGTCATGATAAGTAATTAACTCTTAATTGAGTTATGAGATGCACGACTCAAGATTTGGGTTGATATGCACGTTCTTTGAGAAATTATAGATAAGTTGCAGGTGCTATTGAGGATTACTCATATGTCAAGTAATTAACTCGTATCAGTGTAATAAGATGATAAATTGCACGATTCTAGTGTGTATGTGCCAAGTGGACATGTAATCTGTTTATTTAAGAATTTTCGTCTACCTACATGTATAATATCTTGATTACTCAGTATATTACAGTGTTTTGAATATACTGCTCTGCCAAGTTTAGAATGATATACATGTTATATTATAATTTCAAATTAGTAGACGCGACACCATAGAGATACCGGAGTCAAGTATAAGTAAGAGAAGGGTACAATGTAGAAAAGATCTTTCTAGGAATAATAAAATAATAGACTCAGGAGCCCTGAACACCGTAGAACCCCTATGTGAGGTATGCGCCTTAGGGGTAAAATGACCTAACCCTGGAAGCGTCCAATATACGAGGGTCAGAACGTGCTATCAGGTGGCACGGGGGACGAAACCCTGGTGAAAGTCTCCTTAAATTATAGTTTGCAGTGTCCAACATCAACCAGAAGTCCTTGTGGCACTAGAGTACAGAAAAGCCAAGAGGTGGCTTGACTCTCCGTCTGTGTGCTCAGGTTAGAGGAGGAGTCCAGTTTAGGCCAGAGAGCCATTTCCCTATTGCAGACCTGGAGAGTAGTCAGACTTAGCATTTTCCGAGTGTGTCCGCTAAGTCTTGTACGATGTGATCGTAGTGCACTATGAGTCTTCATATGTAGAGTACACTACATATGATCTGGGCATAATAAAATGAATGAGAGGTCAAACAAGTGTGTACAATTATTCAATTATTCTTTGTATATTTTGGAATTATTAGTTCTCTTTATGATCAATCAAGCATTTCATATATTGATTCATTCTTATAGATATTTAGAGTATCCTGCCATATTTATGATTGTCAATTATTAGACTCTTTAAAGCTTACTGCTGTTACAATTGATATCAATTGCTCAAAAGTATATCTATAATTATATCAGTGCTTTAGACTATTTCTTTGAAGTATTCATTCACTGAGCGAGTAGGCTCACCCCTCTACTCACAATTTTTAGGGAAATCACATGGACTTGAAGAAGATATCATTGCATCAGAGTAGATCTACCATAAGAGTTAAGTCTGAGTATAGTTAAGTTCAGTCAATCCTAGTCACTCTAGGTCCTTGTAAAGAAATAAGAGAAAGTTGTAAATGATGATGTATAACATTATTCCTCTTTTAGCAATATGTGCAAATCAGCAAGTCTTATGTGCTTAAAAGTACGAGGAACATAATGAATGTTCGTACATGCATTTGTTTTACTGTTGAAATCAGATTAGAGAAATTAATGCTTAGATTCCCATGTAAAGTTGGTTTATGTGGTTCAATGCAAGAAAACAAAGAGTTATGAAAGAGAAGAAAAAGTTAAGGGTGATCTTTGTATTACGTTAAATCCTCAATTTATGCCCTAATCTCATGATTAGTGGAAACTGTGAGATCGGGTTATAGCATATATCGTCTAATATAATATGAGGAATGTTGAGAATTTTAGAGGTGAATGCACATTAAAGGTAAAAAGAATAAATAAATTCATGTTCCCATGAGCATATCTTGTCAACAACAATATATCAGAAGGAAGGGGTGTGAGATATACCATGTCAAAGAGTATATTTGGTGACAATGCTTACAAGAAATATAGACACAAAGTAGATCTTGTCATGCTCCTTTATATTGGAGAGCCAAGGAAGCATTATTTCTAATAAATCTTGGGAACCAAAAAGGAAATGTGATACTTTTCAGTAGCCCGTTCGAGACATCCAGTCAGATGACTAGGCAGTCTAGTTGCACTATAGGGTTGGTTTAAAATATTTAGGATCTAATTGGACAATTTAATGATCTAGTCCAGTCACGTAGCTGGGCAACCAATTGACAGATTGGTGATCTTGTGCAATTGATCAAATGGGCTAGCTAGTCGACCAATTTGTTTGTCTCAACCCAATCAATAAATTGAACCTTTCAATCAATCAACTGGTCATTTGAGTTAGGTGGCTGAACTTTCCAGTCAATTGAATAAGATTCTAGTCAGTCCATCAATGATCTAATTGATTACCGAAACATTTCAGTAGACAATTAATTTTATGTTCATAATTTTTCTCCTCTTTCTTGTACATCTATGTGTGTGAGCCTACATGCTCCAAATACGTTAGTAGTGATTTTAAAAATTATATTTTAACATTACAAACAATAATTAATATCTGGCAAGATTTCATTGCAATCCAAAAAAATGGATAAGTTGGAGAACAACTTCAACCTAGTATTTTGACCATTGTTACTGTGATCACATAATCCCTTAATCTCTAATATTTTGATTGAATCTATGGCAAGGAAATGTCATTATATTAATGTTCAATCTTTACTTCTTGATCTATAGTAGACTACTATGAGATACATATAAGATCCATATGATATTTTGACTCACATGAGCATGACCATGCATTTCATAGTCTCACTCATCAAGTGGCTCATTTATAACTCCAACAGGAGGGACAAATTCCATCTACATCACCATGTATGTCTCATTGTTCCCAAGTACTACCTATCTGGAAACCCTTAATTAAGGTCACATTGAGTAGTGTTAAGGTACACAAAATATCATGTGATCATTATGGTAACTTTAGGTTCAAAGAACACAATCACATGAGATATGATTTTGACTGCCATTTATGGCTTCCATTATCATACGAGTTTGGTAACTTTTGGTTTGAGGACCACAATCACCACTATCACATGAGATATGATTCTGACTACCATTTATGGCTTCCATGTATCGTACTAATTTGGTATTTCCAATACACTTGTTCATAACAAGTACATATGCGATCGACTTGATATCCACTATCATGACTAATGAGACATAGTCATTAGTCAATTCATATACTACTCTTATCATATTATTGTCATCCTTACTTCCACAATAATATCCACCTAGTGACCTAGACAAGAATGGATACTATTAGCAAGCACACATTCTCTTATTTAGATATTCAACCCAAAATCACATGTCACTGAGCCATAGATTCTTAGGACATTATTATATTTATTCATTATCTCATATTGAAACAAACATTACAATTGGAATTGCCTTCATAAATTGTACCATTACAATCATCATATGACTGGATTTTAGGGTATACAACCAACAATCTTTTACTTGCACTAGAGACAATCACTTATGAGTTTAAGTCCAAGTGATATGACATAACCATCATGATTTTGATGTGAAAGTGCTTTTGTTAGAGGATCATCAACATTGATCTCAGTTGGTATATTAAAAATCTTCACATATCCTCACTATGAGATCTCTCGTATGAGATGGTAGAGCCATAGTATATGCTTAGAACATTGATGTGATCTGGGTTCCTTAGCTTGTGCTGTGGATCCATTGTTGTTACAATATAACTCTAGTGCATCATTAATGGATGGAACTACTCCTAGTTTACTAATGAACCTATTGATCCATATAACTTCCTTTGCTACACTAGATGTCGCAATCTACTCGGTCTCTATTGTAGAATTAATGATCATCTCTTGCTTGGAACTTTTCTAGCTCATAGATCTGCTATTGAGGCAAAACTAAAAACCTAATTGCGACTGATAATCATCCTTGTATGTTTGGAAGCCTTGTCGATGTAAACTCCTTTATGACCAACTCTTCCTCACCATTGTAAATACGGAAAAAATCCTTAGTTCTTCTCAAGTACTTAAGGATGTTCATTAAGAAGTCCAATGACCTTCACTTAAATGCGAGTGATGCCTACTCATCATGCTCAAGAAATACAAGATGTCGTGATGTGTACATAACATTGCATACATGATAGATCCAATTACAGATGCATATGTAATCTTATTCATGCACACTCTCTTAAAGACTAGATGGGACATTGAGATTTAGAGATACCTAATCCTTGAGACATGGCTAAGTTTCCTCTCTTAGATTCTTGCATGATGAGCCTTTTCAACACTTTTTCAATGCATTTACTTTGACTTAGACCAAGAATCCTTCTATATCTATCTTTATGGATCTTGATTCCTACTATATAGGATGCCTCCCCTAAGTCCTTCTTGAAGAAGGTGTTTCCCAATAATGTTTTAATCAACTATAAAGTAGGGACGTCATTCCTCATAAA
Source organism: Alisma plantago-aquatica (assembly GCA_963693085.1). Lineage (NCBI taxonomy): Eukaryota > Viridiplantae > Streptophyta > Magnoliopsida > Alismatales > Alismataceae > Alisma > Alisma plantago-aquatica. The sequence goes on along the minus strand of OY856413.1, from coordinate 920,014,944 downwards.
TACGTACAATATGAGGAATACATATGCGCCCACTAACCTTCTTATAAGCAAAAGGTTCATCTTCATTTTACATTAAGACAAACTATTTGACTGTCTCATACAAAAAGATTCCAGCTTTGAGATGCTTGCTTGAATCTATAGACTAACCTTTGTAGCTTACAAACCATTCCAACTTCATTTGGAGTGATAAAACCTTTGGGTTGTGTCATATACACATACTCTAGGAGAATCCCATTAAGGAATGTGGTTTTAACAACCATTTACCAGATTTCATAGTCATGATAAGATGCAATGGCAAGCATGATCCTGATGGATTTAATCATGGCAACTGGTGAAAAGTTTCATCACAGTCAACACCTTAAACTTATTTGGAATTTTTCCCACCAATCATCCTTTGTAGGTTTGTACATTACCATCCATGTCATTTTTCTTCTTGAATACCCATTTGCACTCTGTGAGTTTTACCCCTTAAAGTGGACCCACAAAGGTCCATACCTTGTTTGTATATATGAAGTCCATCACACATCTCATGACTTCCATCCATTTCTTAGAATTTTGTCCCTCAATAGCCTCATTGTAGGTTTTTGGTTCATCATCATCAGTTATGAAGACATCGTCTTGTTGAGTCATAAGAAATCCAAATATATCTGGATCAAGACATGCCCTACTAAACCTCTAAGGTTCTTATGTTATAAGAGGAACTTGAGATTCCACAATAATTTGTGATTCCTCTTGTTCCTTATCAGCCTCCATAGTTTCAATGTTATCTTGTTGGAAACAAACTTCTTTGAGTTCTATTTGTCTCCCACTAGTTCCTTAGAAAATAATTTCCTTTTCAAGGACTGCAATAATTCTAGTAACAAACACTTTGTTGTTAGATGATATATAGAATTAATATTTCTTGGTTTCCTTAGGGTGTCCAACAAATTGACATTTATTGAATTTTGGCTCCAAGCCTTTTGGAAATCTATTCCATGACATAAGCTTCACATCCACAAATATGCATAAGACATATTGGGACGTTCCCCGTACATACATCATATGGTGTCTATTGAACCGATTAGAAGGTTTGTAGTTAAGTGTAGACACCGTGGTTTCTAGAGCATACCCCTAGAAGAAAATATGGAGAGTAGCAAAACTCATCATTGATCATACCATGTACAACAAAATGTGTTTCCTTCTTACTAATACACCATTATGTTGTGGTTTTCTAGGTGGAGTCTATTGTGATTCAATACCAAAATCCCTTAGAAGGGCCTCAGACTCTTGGCTTAAGATTTCATCAAATCAATCCAATCATAGCACTTAGTTCTTTTTCCAAGATTATTTGTACTTCAATCATGAATTCCTTAAACTTTTCAATGGATTTTGATTTGTGTTTCATGAGATATACATAACCATATCTACTAAGGTCATAAATAAATGTGATGAATTATCAATACCCATCTTTGGCATTTGCGCTGAAAGGTCCACATACATCAATACATATGAGTCATGATAAGTCACTTGCCCTTTCATTATTTCCAGCAAAGGGTGATTTTTTCATCTCGCCTATTAAATAATATTTGCATGTCTTTGTTGAATCAAAATCGTATGGGTCTAGATATTCCATCTTTATTCAGTCTAGAAATGTGCTTCTCATATAGGTGTCTTAGACGACAATGCCAAATGTAAGTTTTATTTTAGTCATTGAGTTTAATCTTCTTGGTATTTATATTATAGACATCTGTCTGAATATTTAATAAATAAAGACCATAAGGCATAGGGGAACTACCATAAAAGATCTCATCTTTAGAAATAAAACATATACCATTCTTTGTATGAAATTGAAAAACATTCTTATCCAAACGTGAAACAAAAATGATGTTCCTATTTATGGCAGGTACCTAGTAGTTGTTCCATAACTCTACTACAAGCCCACTGGGGATATATAAATAGTATGTGCCTAAAATAGTGGCAAAAACTATATTTTCAATGCATAGCTTCTCCTCCCCTTTGTTAAAGGGTCTACTTCTTTTTAGATTTTGTATATATAAACATATATGAGATGCATATCTGATATATAATACGCATGCTGAAGAAGTAGATAAATTTAATTTTATAGCATATATACCTAAAGTGGAGGTATCTGTCCCATGATTCTTATTCTTTATTTCAATGAGGTATAAGAGAAATTTATCTTCCAATGTCCAACCTAGTGATAGTGGTGACCATCAAATTCTTTACCCACTCCTCCTTTTGCCTTAAGTTCAGAAAACTTAGATTTTTTTCCAGCCTTAGGACCTTTCTTGGATTTGCCTTTTCCCTTGGAATTTTACTTTACTTTATTAACCATCTACAAAATTTTGGACCTGCCTTTCATTTGTCCCTTAGCTATTCTTAACATGCAAAGTAGCATTGCCAGTTTTTTTGACAAAATGTTTATGTTATATTTCATGACAAATTATTTATATGAATCTAACAAAAATTGTAGGATCACATCTATGGCCAACACTTTGCTAATTAAAATAAAAGTATCTCTAGAGTTTCCACATAACCAATTACCTTCAGTGCATGTGGTCCAACTAGATCACCTTCCACAATTTTGTACTTAATAATGCGTTGGAGACATCATACATATCTTTCCATGCTTGTTCTTGGTACATGTTCCTCAGATGTTTATCATCTCAACAACTCCCAAGTTATCATGTTTCTTTTGAAGCTCATGATTCATGGAGCATAGCATAATGCATTTATGTCCATTAAGTAATCAAAATTCTTATGATAAGCCTTCCTTTTTGCCCTAGGCGCATGCTAAACTATTTCATTTGTTACTAGTTTACCCAGTACATATAGCTATGCTCATGTGTGAGAATAATTCTTAGTGTCCTGAACCAATTATGGAAGTTATTTCCATTTAGTTTGTCCTTCTCAAGGACCGATCTTAGTGAAAAGTTGTTGTGTTGGTTGCCATTTGATATATAAGAAGTATATGTAGAAGTTAATATTTGATAATTTTTTAATCAATATTAATTTTTCTTTAATTAAATATCACTCATAAAGTTTTATTTCAAACTAATAGCCATCATAATTGATTCATATGATTTTCATCGTACAATCTTCTAGTGGTACAAGATCCATATTTCATCAAGTAATGAGTCAACTTTTGGTAATCACCCACAACTTGACTATTTAGGTAGGTGACACCTGTTGTTGTATCTAATGTAACCAGTGATAGATGGATGCAAAACCCTTTTTCATAACCATATATATGCCTCAAGGTGCTTAATCCTATTAATGTCACTTAGTTAAATCCAACCCAAAATCCAACAATAGAATATGCACCCTACTTTGGCAGACCCACGTATTTATCCTCACACTTCCCCAAGACAGGCAATGCATCACAATTTGGCGTGTCCACACTTTACTGATCAAGGTTTTCATGTGTGTTGCACATTCAAAATCATCTTAGACTTAATATTTTATTTCAGGGTTTTATATATACATATGCATAGATAAATACCACAAACTTATAACATTTATCATATATACATCATGTTAACCATCCACAAAAATACAATTGATTATGGCCACACTGATGTAATCCTTTAGAGCCTCAAAGAATTCTTGTCCACCTAAGGTCTATTGCATCTTATGCATCATCAAATTGTGAACCTAGATTTTGGTTGCACCACATCAAAGGATTCCTGGATGCTCCTTGGATCTTTGTGGTTGCCTCGTTACGACAAGTCCTCCAAAACTTATTCATTCCTATCTGATATTACATGATATGTAGAATCCTCAAGTTACATTCAAGGGGACTAAGAGGGAACAAAAATTGTTACAAATGAAATAAAAGATGAGGCTCGACATGCAGGACAAATACTTGTTCACAAAAAGGATCCATTCACATCCACATCATGCGCAAACAACATGGGTCTTTGTACATAACAAAAAATGTATTTTCAAAGTGGCATGCATGATTTATAGATATACCATATCTTATACATGTTTACTAAAGATTTCATCTATTTCCATGTGGGACAATCTTCATTAATAAATCTTTGACATCCAAAAAAAGTAGGTTGGGTATGTAGGGGCATCACCCCTATGCAAGATCCTACTACTCAGTCAGTGGACAAGAGTAGAGAGAATCCAACACACCTTGTAGGGTCTTAGGAGTAGCACCCTTGTAAAAGTATACAAAATTCTAATTCCGTGCGTTAGGGAAAACTGATATTTCCAAGTTGACCCCATAAACCATATTAAAATCCCATGTTGTGATGTAAGTTGGATTAACATGATATTGCATATTTACATTTTATCATTTACAACACATGGAATGGCACAAGAAACATATAATGAAAATCCAATCATATTGATTGGAAATCTTGATATATAATAGATTGACATGGCTTTGATGCCAATTTTGGAAATCATGGAGACTACAAGAGAAATGGAGACAACACAAGTTAAAAAATCCACATTCCCACAAGTAGATCTCATCAACAACAATATATCAAAAGGAAGGGATGTGAGATATATGTTGTCATAGAGTATATCTGGAGGTAGTGCTCACAAAAAATATAGCAAACATGAAGAAGATGTCTCCCAACATAGTCATTAGACAAAAGTGTCTCTATGTACTCCTCATGGATGATGGGAACTCCATATCATGCTACTAGAGACAGTAGGGAAGGAGTAGACAATTCATTGGCAACATGCTAGTGTTACAAAATCTCTCATCTCTCTCTCTCATTGTGGGCAATGTTGATTAGGTTTCACGTGTGCAATGACATAACCAAAAGCCTGATCATCATTCCCTGTTATATAGAAGAGGTAAGGAATCATGGTTTCTAATAAACCATGGGAAACAAAAGAAGTAATGGACTGTTTTCAAGCAGCCACTCAGTATAACTAATCAAATGGTTGGCCAATCTAGTTGGGCAACTAGGATGGGTAAAATCCTTCTGGATCTAATCAATTGATTCACCAATCTAGTCCAGTCAAATGACTATACCATTAGGCAACCAATTGGTATATCATGTCCACTTGGCCAACTGGGCCAGTTAATTGACCCATTGGTCTAGTTTCCACCCAAGCAATCAACTAGACTTCCAGTCAATTGATTTGTCCATCTAGTCATGTGATTGGACTTTACACTTGACTGATTAGGATTCTAGTTAGTCTGTCAATGATCTAATTGATTACCAAAACCTTTTAGTAACCAGTTAATTTTGTGTATGTGATTATACTACTCTTCCCTGTGCATCCTATGTTCATGAGAATATAGATTCCAAATTATGTAGGTAGTGATGTCTATAATAATATTAGGACTTCACAGATAATGATGGGTATATATCAAGACTTCAATGCCATTGAAGTAATTGGATAAGTAGAGAAAAACTTCAACATAGTAGTGTGACCAGTGTTACAATGATCCTATAATCAGTGTATCTCTAATATCCAGATTGAATTTGAGGCATGTAATGTCATCATCTTAATGTTGGATATTTGTTCCTTGATCTAGAATAGATAATTTCAAATACATATGAGCCCAATATCATATATTGACTCACATAACCATTTCCATGAATTTCATAGTCTCACTCATCAAATGTCTAGTATATCACTACAATAGTAGGGATAAATTCAATCTACATCACTCACAATAATCCGCATGTGGCACAATGCACCCAAACACTAAATGTATGCAACATTTATTCAAGGTCACTTTGAGTAGTATTAAAGTTCACCAAACAACATGTGATCATTGTACTCACTTTAGGCTTAAGGACTACAATGATCACTATCACATGAGATATGATTTTGACTATCATTTATTTCTTCCACGTATCATACTCAAGTTGGACCTATCCAATACACTTGTTCATAAGAAGTACCCATGTGTTTGACTAGATATCCAATATAATGACTAATGAGACATAGTCATCAATCAATACACATACTAGTCCTAATGTAGTATTGTCATCTTAATTCCCTCAATAGTATTGGACTAGGGACCTAGACAAGAATGGATACTCTTAGCGTGCACATGATCTCATATTCAGGTTCTCAATCCAAAATCACATCTCATTGAGTCACACATTCTTAGGACATTATTATATTTAGTCATTATCTAATATTGAAGCAACATAATTATTGGAATTGCCTTTACTAATAATCAAATAAATTACAAAGTGTGCCATTACAATCATCATATGAATGGATCTTAGAACATATTACCAACAAGGAATTCTACAATGCTCCCATGAACTTTCCTACTAAAAAAAGATCATATTTTTTCTCAAATGAAGCTAAAATCTTTGATTAATTCATCAAAATGAAGATTCGATCTCTTGGATGCTTGTTTTGACTTAAAGATTGTTTGTTACATCTTAGGCACATTTCTAGATTCCTTTCAGATAAAACTCCCAAGTTTTGCTATGTACACATCCACAAGAATATTCTTGTTAAGGAATCTGATTTTGACATTGATATACCAGATCTCATAGTCCTTAATCCTAAAGGAATTGACCATACTGAGCGATAAGGATTTTTTTATCATAGTCAACACCTCAAAACTTGTTTGAAACCTTTTGCAATAAATCATCCTTTCTATCCATGTTAGTATTCTTCTTAAAGACCAACTTTTACCCAATACATTTTAACCCTTCATGTGGGTTCCACCAAGGTCCTTACCTTGTTGGCATACATGGAGTTTAGTTAAAACCACATATTCTCAAGCCATTACTTGTTTCTAATCCCTCCATAGATTGCTTATATGTGGTTATTTCATCCTAAACTTGAGCAAAACCTCACCACCTTAAGTCACGTAAAATCCATATCTCACTAACTCATTACAAGTTCCATGGGATCTATGATGTGCATATGTTTCTTAAGGTGCCTATCATGCCATGGAAAATACTATTACATCCTCATGTTCCTATTTAGGTTCATTGTCATCTTGTATATCTCAATCCTTGTCAAGTTCTATTTTCCTCCCATTGGAATATGTAGGGATGATCTGTATCTCTAAGAAAGCACCACTTCTATCAACAAACACTTTGTTCTAGGAAACAATATACCAATATTGTCCTTTGGTTTATGTATGAAACCTCATTAAATCATATCACTAGGGATCTAGAGGTTGTGCATGCATATCAAAAACTCAACCTGGGTAACACGTGTAAAAAAATTTTCCCGCTCAAACTTGATGTATGGGGACTATGCTTGAGTACTACCCATGTATGCTATATCCATGGAGGAGGTCACACAAGCATCACCTACCTCTAAGATCCCTTCACATAGACATTTCCGACCTCCTTATCTATGGGTGGCTCCCTCCTTGTTGATCTTCTCCATAGGGAAAGATTTGTCTCTCACCTAAAAGGTGTGGAGAAATCATGGGGTGAGACCCCAAGTCCCAATGATCTGGTATAAATATGAGACATCTATTACTACCAAAATAACAAACATCAATGAATAAGAGTAAGCATTTAAGTATAAGAACTATTAATGTTCATGAATTACACACTTACCACAATATGTGTCTCTATAAGAAAACCTAAAATGATTGTTATGAGAACACACACACATACACACACACAAACACACACACACACACATATATATATATATACATATACATATATTCAAATATAACATAAATAACATCATTTCAAGAGCACATCTATCTTTAGCATCAATAAACTTAAACAAATTTGCTACTTGATATATATATATATAGAGAGAGAGAGATAGAGAGAGAGAGAGAGAGAGAGAGAGAGAGAAAGAGAGAGAGACAGAGATAGATAGAGAGAGAGAGAAAGAGAGTAGAACTAGAATAGAATCAATTATGCATAGAATCAATTTCTTAGTGCCTATATTTATCATAATTAAGTTTTAATAAGAAAAGTATATCTATAGGGTTGATATATGCTGATGAGATAGACATTCCAAAAAATTTGAGCTCATTTGGATAAGTATAGCCCTGCCTCTTACATAGCAAAAACTAAAGGTCTGAAACTGATTAAAATGTTGATTTTTAAACTCTTTAGATGGATGACCTAAAATTATCCAAATGAGTTGAAATTAGTTTATAACTAATTCATGAGGTGAATAATAATATCCTATAGTTGGATTTTATATATAGAAGTGATCTATGATGGTAAACTACTGATTTCTATCTATGCCCTAATAGAATTGATTCTAGCCTAGTCCGACTCTATCTATTTATTTGTATATATATGCACACATATATGTATATATATGCATATAAATATATATATATATATATATATATATATATATATATATATATATATATATTCAAGTCTAATGTAAATAACATCACATGAAGAGCTGATCCATGTTTAGTGCCAACAAAACCTAAATAGATATGCTACTCATTTAGATTACCATATATTAATGCCTAGGGTGGATTGAGGCGTAACACTCATTCCACTACGTAGTTGCTACTAAGACATCCTCATAATCCATGTAAAATATCAGGATACCCAGATTCTCTATATCTCCACATAACTCAGGTCAAGGTGAGATAACCATGTATATTTGCTAATAAGTTGATCCACCAATCAAAGGCTCACTCTGGGTACATAGGTCATAGCTCCAAACTTAGGGCAACAACCTTTCATATCATAATCTAACTTTCTGTCACATCTCAAATCCATTCTGCACCAGACTATTGGCTTTTATGAGTCCCAAACATAGTTTAAAGATTATTAGGTATAACAACCCCAATTGTACCCATATATTTAATAATATATGGCTACGATAATATGCTCACAACTTCAAATTGCACAAGATTAATCATTTCACCCCCCTAATGACTGATAGGACTATATCTATAGACTCATACCTCTATATGTTTACATTACTCTTGATTAAATATATCTATTAATATATAACTATGACAAGTGTAAGACCCCTGACCTTGCTTTTTGTTGAACATGCTTGCTTATATAATTCGATGCTTAAAACCTTAATAAAACCATAAGATGTGCTTTGATATAATGTGACAAGATTAGGTTTCAAGTTTGGTCCAGGTTGGACATTGTTTGAGCAAGTTATGCAAATATGTGCTTATTTTGGACTTTTATGCAATTTACCCATATCTAGGGTTTTATTGCAATTTGTAACATTCTTGTTGTCCCTTACATGTTTTCATATCATTTTTGACATTATTGGTGCTTTTGGGCACCTTGTCACACCTTTGTTTGGGTAGTGACATCTAGCCTTGTGTTGAGATTAGGGTTTGCTCTCTTTGATTCCCTAACTCAATGGTTGACCCTGAGTGTTGGGACCCAATGGAACACCCAGTGTTGGTGGTCTCCAAGGTTTCATGTGGTCTCTAAGATTGGTGTTTTCCAAGGTTTTCATGTGGTCTCTAATGTTGGTGGTCGATTGGTTTTTTGATCATCTTAGTCGCCAAGTTTTCTTATGAGGACATTTGGTTTTCTGAACCATATGTTTGACCTGGTTGCATGGATGAGATTTTTTGATTTTGGACACATGGAATGCATGTCTTGAAACCCATCCTTTCCTCTCTCTCGCTCCAACTCTAAGTTTTATATAGCTCCCTCCTTTCATGCAAATGAGTTCTTTTAACACTTATCTCTCTCTCTTTATATCTCTCTCTCTCTCTTCTTCATTACTGCTTGGAGCTTGTTCCCTTGCTTGGTGGAGAAGGAGGAGCCAAGGTAGGAGAATATTGATTGATCTTGCTTACATGTGCACCTAGGGTTTGTATCCACCCTTGTTGAGGTCATTTGGTGCTTCCTTACTTTTCTTCTTGGTCTTGGTAAGTGAGATCTTCCTCCCTTACTTCATTTTCCTTGATGTTTAACCTTTTCCTCTATTCCTTCTTGGTCGGATCCATGGTGGGGATGGTGCTAGAGGTTGAAGACACTTTCTTTCTTGCCTCTTCAACCTATGATTTGTTTCCTTTTTGGAGAATGAGCTAGCTTGGCCGAGCGGAGTGCTCAATCTAGGGTTTCTACCCTCTTTCCTTGTGCTATTTTGGTATTTGGAGCTTCATCTTCATCCTAGAGGTGAGTTATATAACTTTCTCCATGATTATTGCTTACTCTTATCTTTCATGTACATGATCTTGCCCTAAAACATTGTTCTAGGTAGATAGATGCTATATTTTCCTAGGGTTGAACTTAGATGGTAGTCTTGAGTAGATAATTCTTCTTGATTACCTCTAAACCTAATGCATATTTCTTCCTTGAAGATAGAAAACCTAGACCTAGCATATATGTGTAACTTCATGTTGGTCACCAAGATTTTGAACTCCATGTTGGTCGCTGAGATTTTGAGCTCATGTGGTCGATGAGATTTTGAACTCCATTTTGGTCGTTAAGATTTTGAGCTCATGTGGTGAATGGGATTTTGAACTCCATGTTGGTCGCCAAGATTTTGAGCTCATGTGGTAGATGAGATTTTGGACTCCATGTTGGTTTCCAAGATTTGGAGCTCATGTGGTCGATGAGAGTTTGAACTCCCTTGGTCGCCAAGACTTTTGAATTCCATGATGGTCACTAAGTTATCCAACCCTAGTGGTCACCAAGTTTTCTAACCCTAGTAGTCGATAAGATTTTCTGACCCTAGTGGTTGCAAAGTTTTCTAACCCTAGTGGCCGATGAGATTTTCTAACCCTAGTGGTCACCAAGTTTTCTAACCCTGGTGGTCGATAAGATTTTTTGACCCTAGTGGTTGCCAAGTTTTCTAACCCTAGTGGTCGATGAGATTTTATGACCCTAGTGGTCACCATTTTCTAATCCTAGTGGTTGATGAGATTTTCTAACCCTAGTGATCCCCAATATTTATAAACCTAGTTGTTGCCAAGATTCCTAACCCTAGTGGCTGCCAAGATTTCTGACCCTATTGGTCGCCTAGGTTTTTGAACCCATGGTCGATGATATTTCTGACCCTATGGACGATGAAGTTTTTGAATCTATGGTTGATGAGTTTTCTGATCCTATGAGTTTGAGTTAAGAGTTTGGGTTGTATGTAATCAGATGGTTATGTTTGACCTTATGCATTCATGATCCAATGGAATTTCTAAGAGCTAGGGTTTATATTTGAGTGCTATTTTGTAATTTTAATTCAACCAATTTTTTTGAACCCAACCTAATACCAATAGGTGATGATGGTTAATCATACTTAGCTTTCTTGTATGATTGGTGTTATGAGCAATACTCTCTCAATGTTTTTTTATAACCCTAATATGTTGCCATATGAAAATCATAGCTCTTAACTGCAATGTTATGATGAATTTATATGTCACATGTACGGTGATGGTTTGATGAGCCTTTAGTAAGGCATGGAAAGATAATGATGTTCTTACATGGAATGATGTGATGGTCTTAATGACCTTTGGGAATGGTTGAGCCCTAATGGAGGTGTGATCCTCTTCATGATGAGACAAGGATTGGTATCCTATGATGATGTGATAATAATTATATATCATACATTTTATATCATCTGGAGTTGTAAGATACCCATGTTTTTGTAGAACTCTTTTAGGTTTTGCTTGTAACTTGATTGATGCAGCCTTAACTCACCCAGTTGACATTAACTACTCAAGTGAACCCCTAATCATGTAGTGCCCTGTGTCATATATCCATTCCAGTGTCATAACTTGCTGGATGGTGAAATGAGTATTCCTCTAATGGAAGCTCGGAGTCATATACTGTTGAGTATATGCATGTTCTTGAGGATGGATGTGGTCATATCTCGACAGGAAAATAGTCGAGGCTATATATTAGATGATTATGATTCAGTATACATGATATGATTGAGGACATATGCAGTTGTACCTTAGATGATAGGGTTTGTATACCATGGTTACTAGTGCCATGACCTATATACCAAGGGAGGACTAGGATGTTTTGTAGCTTGAATATATATATGTCACTGTGACTGATTGATACTGACCAAGGGCATATGAGATCTTAGGATTCTGTCTCTCCTAGATTTTGTACCGAACTAATTTTGACTTAGCAATGGTCAGTTGGAGTCTGAATGGTATACCTCAGACTCCCCAGGTCTTAATAAAAGACGTAATCTAGCCGTGTAACATATCTATTTGGGGTTAAACATGATTCACATGGTTTTTTAACCCTTGCTTGGTTTCTTATACTGCTAGTTGTTATATAATGCAGTTAGTAGATAGACTTATATGTTCCTCTATATATACTTGTTAATCATGCATGCTACCATACCTATCCGTTTAACTTACTTAATCTATTTAATATTCATAACTTGTTTAATAATATAACTACATGTAATAAATAACCATTGTTGAGAGTTATATCTCTCTCACCTCGTGGGTCACCACATCTTTTTAGGTGACCATCAACGACGTCATTAGGATTGTGGTGGTGAGGAAGAGCAGCTTGAAGAGCTGTAGGAGCAGAAGGTTGGCTAGTAGTTAGTGTGTCCTAGAGTTGTGCCTATACTCTTAGGTTCAGGCATGGGATGTTTTGTAGATGATATGTACATTGACTCGAGTTTTTGGTAGTATTCTGAGTTTGTATATGGTATGCATATATGTGGAACAATATCTTTTGCATACAAGTTGTAGCCTCAACCATTAGATATACATGTATATACCTTATGGCATGTGTTGGTATGCAAGTTTTTGGACCTTTATGTAAATATATCTAAACATGATAGAATGTTTAAATCGATTTTAATTTACATGTTTTTCTAGTTATGTGGTTATTTAGCAGTTGATCATGTGTTTTGTTTTGAGTAATCTTGTTTAGCGTGATAAGGCATCACAATTTAGTTGTTATCAGAGCTTTAGGTTCGCTGAGTCTATAGGGACATAGGACTTAGGTTTGTGTTTGTTCTTACGTAATCCAACATATCTGATCATAGCTTATGCTTATGCAGATACATTTAGAGAATGTGTAGAACATGCGAAGAATATCTATGTCGTGCCAGGAGGTTTTGGTAGGCGACTGACACATGATGAAGAGTGCTTGTGACAGGGCCGTGAAAACCCACAGTGCCTCAGTTCGACCCTGTAACCATGTTTGGACAACTCCTAGCGATGATTACACACATAGCGAATAGGGCGTCGATACTTCAAGCTAGGGCAGCCATCCCTAATGAAGAATCTCAAGGTTCAGGGAAGACATTTGAGAGGTTGAGATGTGTTGGGGCTATCGAGTACGTGGGTATAGTAGACCCGAATGAAGCTGATATGTGGTTGGTGGAGCTTGAGAAGGCATTCTAGATCTTGAACATCCTAGAAGAAGACAAGATGAAACATGTTGTTTACCCATTGAAGGGCAATGTTGGCCACTGGTGAGCCATAGAAGAGGAGAAGCGACTAGGATTTGTTGTAGGTTGGGAAGAGTTCTGGAGGGAGTTCGTAAGCTGTTACTTCCCTAAAATGTACATGGATGAGAAGACAACTCAGTTTGAGAAGTTGTGCCAGGGTTTGATGCCCATCAATGAGTAAGAGGCAATGTTTATGGAGCTTTTGAGGTTCTGTCCTCATATGGTTGTGATAGAGAAGGAGAGGATTTAGATGTCTGGGAAAGGTCTAATCTCATAGTTGTCTGCAACAACTAGTGCTTTGGTGAACATAGAGAGGTTCTCTACCTTTGTGGAGTCTGTGAGGAGGATTTAGAGAGCTGCTATTGAGAAACGTGAAGCAAATACTAAGAAGAGGCCATCTCAATTTCAGGGCTCGTCGTCTGGTGGCCTTAACAAATCAAGATTCTCATCACCACAGTCATAGTAGAGGTCAACCTTCTCTGAGCTAAGACCAGGAGTACTATCACAATGTTCCCTGAGTAAGGGCAGAGGTCACAACTTTCCACCAGCAGGAGCACGAAGTGCTATGTCTGTGTTAGTGATAGGGTATAAATTATACACCACACTGACAAGTAGGCAGATTAACCTCATTCTTAGGTGCTTAACTCACTTTTAGGCACTTCAACCCATTTTTAGGCGCATTTCCTATTTATTAGGCACATAATAGTAAATTAGGCTAAAAAATGCACGACACTGACAATTGGGCGCATTAAACCCATTTTTAGCGCTTTAACTGCATTTTTGGGTGCATTGGCCTATAAGTTAGGCACATAATGGTAAACTAGCCTCAAATTTCCACTACCCTAACAAATAGGTGCATAAACCCCATTTTTAGGTATTTTGACCCACTTTTTGGAGCATCAACCCCATTTTGGCGTGAATTGGCATATAAATTGGGCAATACACTAACAAGTAGGCAGATTAACCCCGTTCTTAGGTGTAACCCACTTTTAGGCACTTCAACCCAATTTTGGGTGCATTACCTATTTATTAGGTGCATAATATTAAATTAGGCTAAAGGGGCACTACACTGACAAGTGGGCGCATTAACCCATTTTTAGACGCTTTTAACCACATTTTTGGGCACATTGACCTATAAATTAGGTGCATAATAGTAAATTAGGATCAAGTTGTCCCTACATTGACAAATAGGCACATAAACCCCATATTTAGGCGTTTTAACCCACTTTTAGTCCTTTAACCCCATTTTGGGGCGCATGGGCCTATAAATTAGGCACTACACTGAAAATTAGGCATATTCTTAGGTGCTTCAACCAAATTTTAGGCACCCATTGGCTTATAAATTAGGCACATAATAGTAAATGAGGTTAAAATTACCACTACTTTGACAAAAAGGTGCATAAACCCCATTTCTTAGTGTTTTAACCCAATTTTAGGCACTATATCCCAATTTTAGGTTGCATGAGCCTATATATTAAGCATTACACTAACAAGTAGGCAGATTAACCCTATACTTAGATGCTCTAACCCACTTGTAGGCAATTCAACCCACTTTTGTGTGCATTTCCTATTTATTATGCGTATAATAGAAAATTAGGTTAAAGAAGACACTACACTGATAAGTGGGCGCATTAACCCAAATTTTAGGCACATTAAATACATTTTTGGGCACATTGGCCAATAAATTATGTTCATAATAGTAAATTAGGCTCAAGTTGAACTACATTGACAAATAAACAGATAAACCCCATTTTTAGGCATTTAGACCCACTTTTTGGCGCTTTAACCCCATTTTGGGGTGCATTGGCCTATAAATTTGGCACTACACTGACAAGTAGGCGAATTAACCCATTCTTAGGTGCTTTAACCCACTTTTAGGCACTTCAACCCATTTTTAGGATCATTTCCTATTTTTAGGCGCATAATAGTAAATTCAGCTGAAAATCCACTACACTAACAAATGGGTACCGTAACCCCATTTTTAGTTACTTTAACTGCATTTTTGGGCGCATAGGCCTACAAATTTGGTGCATAACAACAAAATTAGGCTCCAATTTTCACTACATAGACAAATAGGTGCATAAACCCCATTTTTAGGCGTTTCGACCACTTTTGGGCGCTCTAACCCCATTTTGGGGCACATTGACCTATAAATTAGGCACTACATTGACAAGTAAGCAGATTAACCCCATTCTTAGATGCTTTAACCCACTTTTAGCCACTTCAACCCGTTTTTGGGTGCATTTCCTATGTATTAGGTGCATAATAGTAAATTAGGCTATAAAAGGCACTACATTGACAAGTTGGCGAATTAATCCCATTTTAGGTGCTTTAACTGCATTTTTGGGCGCATTGGCCTATAAGTTAGGCACATAACAGTGAACTAGGCTTAAATTGCCACTACACTGACAAATAGGTGCAAAACCCCATTTTTAGGCATTTTGACCCACTTTTTGGAGCACAAACCACATTTTGGGGCGCATCTGCCTATAAAGTAGGCAATACACTAACAAGTAGGCGGATTAACTTCGTTCTTAGGGGTAACCCACTTTTAGACACTTCAACCCATTTTGGGTGCATTTCCTATTTATTAGGCACTTAAACCCATCTTGTTTCATAGTTTCTCATGCTTGTTTCTTGAATTGCGTATCTACTATCTTGAGTTTCTTACATTGCATTGTGATGCAAGACATATAGAGCTACATTATATGTAGAATTTTATGCAGATTTTGCTCCATTGTCATATTTTGATGCAAGGATATTGTTTTTCAATGCAGAAACAACCTTCTGAGAAAAACTCATCACTTTTCCATGAGTCCTGACACTTTTTGGGTGAATTCTATCATCTTGAGGGTTAAAATTGCAATTTATTGTTTTTCTGCATCACTTTATCTTGCGTTGATATTTTCAAGAATTACTTATGGGTTGTTCAAGTGGACATAGACCACGTCTTTAGGAGTTTTAACCACCTTTTGAGGGATTTAACCCTATTATGGAGTGAATTGGCCTATAAATTAGGCACTATGCTAACAAGTAGGCATACTAACCCCATTCTTAGATGCTTTAACCCACTTTTACGCACTTCAACCTATTTTTGGGCAGATTTCTTGTTTATCAATCACATAATAGTAAATTAGGATAAAAACACACTACACAAACAAGTGGGTGCCTTAACCCCATTTAAGCCACTTCAAACCACATTTTTGGGTGCATTGCCCTATAAATTAGGCACATAATAGTAAATGGGGATGAAATTGCCACTACACAGACAAATATGCGTATAAACCCCATTTTTAGGTATTTAGACCCACTTTTGGGCGCTTAAACTCAATTTTGGGGTGCATTGGCCTATAAATTAGGCACTACACTTACAAGTAGGCGGATTAACCCCATTGTTAGGCGCTTTAACCGACTTTAGGCACTTTTGATTGATTTTTGGGCACATTTCCTGTTTATTAGGCGCATAATAGTAAATTATGCTAAAAAAGGCACCACACTGATAAGTGGGTGCATTAACCCCATTTTTAGGCACCTTCGCCACATTTTTGGGAGCATTGGCCTATATATTAGGTGCATAATAGAAAAATTAGGCTCAAATTGCCACTACACTGACAAATAGGCACATAAACCCCATGTTTAGGCGTTTAGATCAACTACACTGACAAATAGTCGTTTAACCCCATTTTGGGGCACATTGGCCTATAAATTAGACACTACACTGACAAGTAGGCGGATTAACCCCATTCTTAGGTGTTTAACCCACTTTTAGGCACTTCGACCCATTTTTGGGTGCATTTCCTATTTATTAGGCGCATAATAGTAAATTAGGTTTAAAAAGGCACTACACTGACAAGTGGGCACATTAACCCCATTTTTGGGCGCTTTAAATGCATTTTTTAGCACATTGACCTGTAAGTTAGGCACATAATGGTAAACTAGGCACAATTTCCACTACACTGACAAATAGGTGCATATACCCCATTTTAGGCATTTTGACCCACTTTTTGGAGCATTAACCCCATTTGGCGCGCATTGGCCTATAAATTAGGCAATACACTGACAAGTAGGCGAATTAACCCCGTTCTTTGATTTAACCCACTTTTAGGCACTTCAACCCATTTTGGGTGCATTTCATATTTATTAGGTGCATAATATTAAATTAGGCTAAAAAGGCACTACACTGACAACTAGGTAGATTAACCGCATTCTTAGGCACTTTAACCCTCTTTTAGGCACTTCAACCCATTTTTGGGCGCATTGTCTTATAAATTAGGCACATAATAGTAAACGAGGTTAAAAATATCACTAATTTGACAAATAGGCGCATAAACCCCATTTTTAGGTGTTTTAACCCAATTTTAGGCGTTTTAACTAGGGCTGGCAAAACAAGACCCGACCCGACCCGAACCTAAAATTTTAAGCAAGTTTAGGGTCTAAGGTTTTTCGACCCGACCCGAAATCGACCCGAACCCGAAGAACTCAAAATTAATTTAGGGTCGGGTTCGGGTTTGGACTTTCGACCCAAATTGACCCGATTGACCCAAAATTCAGAATTATATTTTCAAACAAAATTACAAATACGATACTTTAAGACACCCGATGGCCCATTAATTTACTAATCCATCAATCATGAAGTTTATTTTGACAATTCTACATGGTTTTGTATTGACTTGTATGCTTTATTATACTAATTATATTAGGAATTTGTGTTTAAAAGTCTCGAACAAACTACAATAGGCTTTATATGTATTTCTCAATCACATAGTGAGTTTATCACACTGAAATTTGTTAATTACACTTGGGAATTATCAATGACTAGACAAATCATAGCATTTTTTTAAAACTATTGTCTTGGTGTTGGATTTACGGGTTAGACCCAATAGACCCAAAATTATTTGCGGTTCAGGTTAGGGTCAAAGGTTTCAACCCAAAAATCCATCTTTTGCAAGTTTAGGGTCTAGCCAAAAAGTGTTGACCCAAAATGACCCGAAATAAAACCCGCTCAACCCGAACCCGATTGCCACCCCTAGTTTTAACCCATTTTTAGGCACTGTAGCCCGACTTTGTGGTGCATTGGCCTATATATTAAATAGTACACTAACAAGTAGGAGAATTAACCCTATACATAGGTGATCTAACCCATTTGTAGGCACTTCAACCCATTTTTGGGTGTATTTCCTATTTATTAGGCGTATAACAGTATATTAGGCTAAAAAAGAAACGACACTAACAAGTGGGTGCATCAACCCAATTTTTAGGCGCATTAAATGCATTTTGGGTGCATTGGCCTATAAATTAGGCGAATAATGGTAAATTAAGCTCAAATTGACACTGCACTAATAAATAGGCAAATAAACCCCATTTTTAGGTGTTTAGACCCACTTTTATGCGATTTAACCCCAATTTAGGGTGCATTGGCATATAAATTAGGCACTACACTGACAAGTAGGCAGATTAACCCATTCTTAGGTGCTTTAACCCACTTTTAGGCATTCAACCCATTTTTAGGCGCATTTCATATATTTAGGTGCATAATAGTAAATTCAGCTAAAAAAGGCACTATAATGACAAGTGGGTGCATTAACCCAATTTTTAGTCACTTTAACTGCATTTTTGGGTGCATTGGCCTATAAATTAGGCGCATAATGCCAAAATTAGGCTCAAATTGCCACTACATAGACAAAAAGGTACATAAACCCCACTTTTAGGCGTTTAGACAACTTTTGGGTGCTCTAACCCCTTTTAGGGGTGCTTTGGCCTATAAATTAGGCACTACATTGACAAGTAGGCAGATTAACTCCATTCTTGGATGCTTTAACCCATTTTAGGCACTTCAACCTATTTTTGGGTGCATTTCCTATTTATTGGGTGCATAAAAGCAAATTAGGCTAAAAAGCACTACACTGACAAATGGGCGCATTAATCCCATTTTTAGGTGCTTTAACTGCATTTCTGGGCGCATTGGCCTATAATTTAGGCACATAACAGTAAACTAGGCTCAATTGCAACTACACTGACAAGTAGGCACATAAACCACATTTTTAGGCATTTTGACCCACTTTTTGGAGCATTAACCTTATTTTAGGGCTCATTAGCCTATAAAGTAGGCAATACACAGACAAGTAGCCTAATTAACTCCATTCTTAGGTGTAACCTACTTTTAGGCACTTCAACCCATTTTGATTGCATTTCCTATTTATTAGACACTTAAATCCATCATGTTTCATACTTGCTCAAGCTTGTTCCTTGAATTGCACATCTACTATCTTTATTTTCTTGCATAGCATTGTGATGCATGACATATAGAGCTACATTATATGTAGATTTTTATGCAGATTTTGCTCCAGTGTCATATTTTAACACAAGACAAGTATTTTTATGCAGAAATGGCCTTCTGAACAAGAGTCACCACTTTGCCATTAGCCCTGACACTTTTTGGGTGAATTCTATCATCTTGAGGGTCAAAATTGTGATTTATTGTCTTTCTGCAACACTTTATCTTGCATTGATATTTTCTAGAATGACTTATGGGTTGTTCAAGTGCACATAGACCACATTTTTAGACGTTTTAACCACCTTTTGGGGGCAGTAACCCCATTACGGGGTGCATTGGCCTATAAATTAGGAACTAAACTAACAAGGAGGCAGATTAACCCCATTCTTAGATGCTTTAACCCACTTTTATGCACTTCAACCCATTTTGGGCACAATTCCTCTTTATTAGTCGCATAATAGTAAATTAGGCTAAAAAATGCACTACACTAATAACTGGGCACACTAACCCCATTTAAGCCACTTCAAACCGCATTTTTGGGTGTGTTGGCCTATAAATCAGGCACATAACAGTAAATCGGGCTGAAATTGCCACTACACAGACAAATAAGTGTGTAAACCCCATTTTTAGGCATTTAGACCCACTTTTGGGCACTTTAACTCAATTTCGGGGTGCATTGGCCAATAAATTAGGTGCTAACTTACAAGTAGACAAATTGACCCCATTCTTAGGTGCTTTCACCAACTTTAGGCACTTCAATTGATTTTTGGCCACATTTCCTATTTATTAGGTGCATAATAGTAAATTAGGCTAAAAATGCACTACACTGAAAAGTGGGTGCATTAACCCTATTTTTAGGCACTTTAACCACATTTTTGGGAGCATTGGCCAATAAATTAGGTACATAATAGTAAAATTAGGCTCAAATTGCCATGACATTGACAAATAGACCAACTACAGTAACAAATAGGCGTTTAACCCCATTTTGGGGCGCATTGGCCTATAAATTAGACACTACACTAACAAGTAGGTGGATTAACCCCATTCTTAGGTATTTAACCCACTTTTAGGCACTTCACCCCATTTTTGGGTGCATTTCCTATTTATTAGGCGCATAATAGTGAATTAGGATAAAAAAGGCACTATACTGACAAGTGGGCACATTAACCTCATTTTTAGGTGCTCAACTACATTTTTGGGCAATTGGCCTATAAGTTAGGCACATAATGGTAAACTAGGCACAAATTGCCACCATGCTAACAAATAAGCGCATAAACTCAATTTTTAGGCATTTTGAACCACTTTTTTGAGGATTAACCCCATTTTGGCACGCATTGGACTATAAATTAGACAATACACTTACAAGTAGCAGATTAACCCCTTTCTTAGGTGTAACCCACTTTAGGCACTTCAACCCATTTGGGGTGCATTTCCTATTTATTAGGCGTATAATATTAAATTAGGTTAAAAAGGCACTACACTGACAAGTGGGCACATCAACCCCATTTTTAGATGTTTTTTAACCGCATTTTTTGGCGCATTGGCCTATAAATTAGGCGCATAATAGTAAATGGGGCTGAAATTGCCACTACAAAGACAAACATGCGTATAAACCCCATTTGTAGGCAGTTAGACCCACTTTTGGGCATCTTAACTCAATTTTGGGGTGCATTGGCCTATAAATTAGGCACTACACTTACAAGTAGGTTGATTAACCCCATTCTTAGGCGCTTTAACACACTTTAGGCTCTTTAATTGATTTTTGGGGACATTTCCTATTTATTAGGTGCATAATAGTAAATTAGGCTAAAAAAGGCACTACACTAACAAGTGGGCGCATTAACCCCATTTTTAGGCACTTTAACCACATTTTGGGAGCATTGGCCTATAAATAAGGTGCGTAATAGTAAAATTAGGCTCAAATTTCCACTAGTATAAATTAGACACTACACTAACAAGTAGGTGGATTAACCCCATTCTTAGGTGTTTAACCCACTTTTAGGCACTTCGACACATTTTTGGGTGCATTTCCTATTTACTCAGCACATAATAGTAAATTAAGCTAAAAAAGGCACTACAATGACAAGTGGGCACATTAACCCCATTTTTAGGCACTCTAAATGCTTTTTTTAGTGCATTGGCCTATATGTTAGGCACATAATGGTAAACTAGGCTCAAATTTCCACTACAAGGACAAATAGGTGCATAAATCCCATTTTTAGGCAGTTTGACCCACTTTTTGGAGCATTAACCCCATTTGGCATGCATTGACCTATAAATTAAGCAATACACTGACAAGTAGGTGGATTAACCCCGTTCTTTGATTAAAACCACTTTTAGGCACTTCAACCCATTTTTGGGTGCATTTCCTATTTATTAGGATCATAATATTAAATTAGGTTAAAAAGGCACTACACTAACAAATAGTCTGATTGACCATACTCGTAGGCTCTTTAAGCCACTTTGAGGCACTTCAACCCATTTTTGGACACATTGACTTATAAATTAGGCATATAATACTAAATGAGTTAAAATTACCACTACTCTGACAAATAGGCACATAAACCTCATTTTTAGGCATTTTAACCCACTTTTAGGCGTTCTAACCCATTTTAGGCACTGTAGCCCGATTTTAGGGTGCATTGGCATATATATATGAAGCAATGCACTGACAAGTAGGGAGGTTAACCATGTACTTAGGAGCTCTAACCCATTTGTAGGCACTTCAACCCATTTTGGGCGTATTTCTTATTTATTAGGCATATAACAATATATTAGGCTAAAAAAGGCACGACACTGACAAGTGCGTGCATAAATCCAATTTTTAGGCGCATTAAATGCATTTTTTTGGTGCATTGTCCTATAAATTAGGTGTATAACAGTAAATTAGGGTCAAATTGACACTACACTGACAAATAGGCGGATAAACCCCATTTTTAGGCATTTAGACCCAATTTAGGCACTTTAACCCAATTTTGGGGTGCATTGGCCTATAAATTAGGCACTACACTGACAAGTAGGTGGATTAACCCATTCTTAGGCGCTTTAATGCACTTTTAGGCACTTCAACCCATTTTGTCTGCATTTCATATTTTTTAGGCGCATAATAGTAAATTCAGCTAAAAAGGCACTATAATGACAAGTGGGTGCATTAACCCAATTTTTAGTCACTTTAATTGCATTTTTGGGCGCATTGGCCTATAAATTAGGCGCATAACAACAAAATTAGGCTTGAATTGCCACTGCATAGACAAATAGGTGCATAAAAACCCACCTTTAGGCGTTTAGACAACTTTTGGGCACTCTAACCCCTTTTTGGGGCACATTGGCCTATAAATTAGGCTATGAATTGACAACTAGGCAGATTAACTCCATTTTGAGACGCTTAAACCTACTTTTAGGCAGTTCAACCCATTTTTGGGTGCATTTCCTATTTATCTGGCACATAATAGTAAATTAGGCTAATAGAGGCACTACATTGACCAATGGTGCATTAATCCCATTTTTAGGTGCTTTAACTGCATTTTTGGGCACATTGACCTATAATTTAGGCACATAACAGTAAATTAGGCTCAAATTGCCACTATGCTGACAAATAGGTGCATAAACCACATTTCTAGGCATTTTGACCCATTTTTTGGAGCATTAACCCAATTTTGGGACTCATTAGCCTATAAGGTAGGCAATACACTGACAGGTAAGCGAATTAACTCAGTTCTTAGGTGTAACCCACTTTTACGCACTTCAAGCCATTTTGGGTGCATTTCCTATTTATTAGACACTTAAATTCATCTTGTTTCATAGTTGCTCAAGCTTGTTCCTTGAATTGCGTATCTACTATCTTGAGTTTCTTACATAGCATTGTGATGTGGGATAAATAGAGCTACATTGTATGTAGAATTTTATGCAGATTTTGCTCCAGTGTCAGATTTTGATGTAAGGTAGTGTTTTTTAATGTAGAAACGGCCTTCTGAGAAACACTCATCACTTAGGGATGACCCCTGACACTTTTTGGGTGAATTTAGTCATCTTGAGGGTCAAAATTGTGATTTATTATTATTCTACAACACTTTATCTTGCATTGATATTTTCTAGAATTACTTATGGGTTATTCAAGTGCACATAGACCACATTTTAGGCATTTTAACCACCTTTTGGGGGTTTTAACCCCATTATGGGGTACATTGGCCTATAAATTAGGAACTACACTAACAAGTAGGCAGATTGACCCCATTCTTAGATGCTTTAATCCACTTTTATGCACTTCAACCCATTTTTGGGCACATTTCCTCTTTATTAGTATCATAATAGTAAATTAGGCTAAAAAACACACTACACTAACAAGTGCACATCCACCCCATTTAAGCCACTTCAAACTGTATTTTTGGGCGCATTGGCCTATAAATTAGGCACATAACAGTAAATTGGTCTGAAATTGCCACTACACAGACAAATAGGTGTTTAATTAACCCTATTTTTAGGCATTTAGACCCACTTTTGGGTGCTTTAACTCAATTTTGGGGTGCATTGGCCAATAAATTAGGTGCTACACTTATAAGTAGGTGGATTAATTTAGGCACTTCTATTGTTTTTTGGGCACATTTCCTATTTATTAGGTGCATAATAATAAATTAGGCTAAAAAACACACTACACTGACAAGTGGGCACATTAACCCTATTTTTAGACACTTTAACCACATTTTGGGAGCATTGGCCTATTAATTAGGTGCATAACAGTAAAATTAGTCTCAAATTGCCACTGCACTGACAAATAAGCACATAAACCCCATTTTTAGGTGTTTAGACCAACGACACTGACAAACTAGGCGCTTAATCCCATTTTGGGGTGCATTTGCCTATAAATTAGACACTACACTGACAAGTAGGCAGATTAACCCCATTCTTAGGTATTTAACCCACTTTTAGGCACTTCAACCTATTTTTGGGTGCATTTCCTATTTATTAGGTGCATAATAGTAAATTAGGCTGAAAAAGGCACTACAATGACAAGTGGGCACATGAACCTCATTTTTAGGCTCTTTAACTGCATTTTGGGCGATTGGCCTATAAGTTAGGCACATAATGGTAAACTAGGCACAAATTGCCACCATGCTAACAAATAGGCACATCTCAATTTTTAGGCATTTTGACCCACATTTTGGAGGATTAACCCCATTTTGGTGTGCATTGGCCTATAAATTAGGCAATACACTGACAAGTAGGTAGATTAATCGCGTTCTTAGGTGTAACCCACTTTTAGGCACTTCAACCCATTTTGGGAGCCTTTTTATTAGGCACATCATATTAAATTAGGATAAAAGGCACTACACTAACAAGTGGGCACATTAACCCCATTTTTAGATGCTTTTTAACCACATTTTGGGCCCATTGACCTATAAATTAGGCGCATAATAGTAAATTTGGCCCAAATTGCCACTACACTGACAAATAGGCACATAAACCCCATTTTTAGGCATTTTAACCCACTTTCAGGCCTTTAACCCCATTTTGGGGTGCATGGGCCTATAAATTAGGCACTACACACACAAGTAAGCAGATTAACCACATTCTTCGACGCATTAACCCACTTTTAGGCACTTCAACCCATAATTGGCACATTGGCCTACAAATTAGGCACATAACAGTAAATGAGGTTAAAATTACCACTACTCTTACAAATAGGTGCATAAACCCTAGTTTTACGTGTTTTAACCCACTTTTAGGCTTTTCAACCCATGCTCAGCTAGTGTAGCCTGATTTTGGGGTACATTGGCCTATATATTAAGTATTACATTGAAAAGTAGGTGTATTAACCCTATACTTAGGCTCTCTAACCCACTTGTTGGCACTTCAACCCATTTTTGGGTGTATTTGGTATTTATTAGGTATATAATAGTAAATTAGGTTAAAAATGACACTACACTGACAAGTGGGTGCATTAATCCAATTTTAGGCACATTAAATGCATTTTTGAGCACATTGGCCTATAAATTAGGTGCATAACGGTAGATTAGGCTCAAATTGACACTACACTAACAAATAGGCAGATAAACACCATTTTTAGGCATTTAGACCCACTTTTAGGTGCTTTAACCCCATTTGGGGGTGCATTGGCCTATAATTTAGGTACTACACTGACAAGTAGGTGGATTAACCCATTCTTAGGCGCTTTAACCCACTATTAGGCACTTCAACCCATTTTTAGGCACATTTCCTATTTTTTAGGTGCACAATAGTAAATTCAGCTAAAAAGGGACTACACTGACAAGTGGGTGTATTAACCCCATTTTTAGTCGCTTTAACTGCATTTTTGGGCATATTGGCCGATAAATTAGGCATATAACAGGCCTATAAATTAGGCATATAACAACAAAATTAGGCTCAAATTGC
Organism: Alisma plantago-aquatica; assembly: GCA_963693085.1. Lineage (NCBI taxonomy): Eukaryota > Viridiplantae > Streptophyta > Magnoliopsida > Alismatales > Alismataceae > Alisma > Alisma plantago-aquatica. Next base: position 919,988,981 of record OY856413.1, on the reverse strand, counting down.
CACTGCATAGACAAATAGGCGCATAAACCCCATTTTTAGGCGTTTATACCACTTTTGCGTGCTCTAACCCCATTTTGGGGTGCATTGGCCTATAAATTAGGCACTACATTCACAAGTAGGTGGATTAACCCCATTCTTAGACACTTTAACCCACTTTTAGGCACTTCAACCCATTTTTGGGTGCATTTCCTATTTATTATGTGCATACTAGTAAATTAGGCTAAAAAGGCACTATACTGACAAGTGGTGCATTAATCCCATTTTTAGGTGCTTTAACTGCATTTTTGTGCGCATTGGACTATAAGTTAGGAACATAATAGTAAACTAGGCTCAAATTGCCACTACACTAACAAATAGGCACATTAACCTTATTTTTAGGCTTTTTGACCCACTTTTTGGAGCATTAACCCCATTTTGAGGCGCATTGGCCTATAAAGTAGGAAATACACTGACAAGTAGGCAGATTAACTTCGTTCTTAGGTGTAACCTATATTTAGGCACTTCAACCCATTTTGGGTGCATTTCCTATTTATTAGGCACTTAAACCCATCTTGTTTCATACTTGTAAAAGTTTGTTCCTTGAATTGTGTAACTACTTTCTTGAGTTTCTTACATAGCTTTGTGATGCAGGGCATATAGTGATACATTGTATGTAGAATTTTATGCAGATTTTGCTCTAGTGTCAAATTTTGATGCAAGTCTAGTGTTTTTATGCAGATTTGGCCTTCTGAGCAAGACTCATCACTTTGCCATTAGCCTTGATGCTTTTTGGGTGAATTCCATCATCTTGAGGGTCAAAATTGTGATCTATTATTTTTCTGCAACACTTTATCATGCATTGATATTTTCTAGAATTACTTATGGGTTGTTCAAGTTGACATAGACCACATTTTTAGGGGTTTTATCCACCTTTTGGGGGCTTTAACCCCATTATGGGAAGCATTGGCCTATAAATTAGGCACTACACTAACAAGTAGGTCGATTAACCCCATTCTTAGATGCTTTTACCCACTTTTATGCACTTCAACCCATTTTTGGGCACATTTCGTCTTTATTAGTCACATATTAGTAAATTAGGCTAAAAATGCACTACACTAACAAGTGGGCACATTAAAACCATTTAAGCCACTTCAAACTGCATTTTTGGGCACGTTGTCCTATAAATTAGATGCATAATAGTAAATAGTGCTGAAATTGCATTACACAGATAAATAGGCATATAAACCCCATTTTGGGCATTTAGACCCACTTTTGGGTGCTTTAACTCAATTTTGGGGTGCATTGGCCTACAAATTAGGCACTAATCTTACAAGTAGGCAAACTAACCCCATTCTTAGGTGATTTAGCCCACTTTAGGCACTTCAATGGATTTTCGAGCACATTTCCTATTTATTAGGTGCATAATAGTAAATTAAGCTAAAAAAGGAACTACACGGACAAGTAGCATATTAACCCCATTTTTAGGCACTTTAACCACATTTTTGGGAGCATTGACCAATAAATTAGGTGCATAGCTATAAAATTAGGGTCAAATTGCCACTACACTAACAAATAGGCACAAAAACCCTATTTTTATGCGTTTAGACCAACTACACTGACAAATAGGTGTTTAACCCCATTTTGGGGTGCATTGACCTATAAATTGGACACTACACTGACAAGTAGGTGGATTAAACCCATTCTTAGGCATTTAACCCACTTTTAGGAACTTCAACCCATTTTGGGCGCATTTTCTATTTATTAGGATCATAATAGTAAATAAGGCTAAAAAAGGCACTACACTCACAAGTGGGCGCAATAACCCCATTTTTAGGCACTTTAACTACATTATTTGGCGCATTGATCTATTAGTTAGGCACATAATGGTAAAGTAGTCTCAAATTGCCACTACGCTATCAAATAGGCGCATAAACCCCATTTTTAGGCATTTTGACCCACTTTTTGGAGCATGAACCTTATTTTGGCGCACATTGGTCTATAAATTAGGCAATACACTGACAATTAGGCAGAATAATCTCATTCTTAGGTGTAACCTTATTTTAGGCACTTCAACCCATTTTTGGGTGCATTTCCTATCTATTAGGTGCATAATATTAAATTAGGCTAAAAGGGCACTACAGTGACAAGTGGGCGCATTAACCCCATTTTTAGACACTTTTTTAACCAAAATTTTCAGCACAGTGACCTATAAAATAGGCGCATAATAGTAAATTAGGCTCAAATTGCCACTATACCAACAAATAGGCGCATAAATCCCATTTTTAGGCATTTTAACCCACTTTCAGGCCTTTAACCCCATTTTGGGGCGCATGTGCCTATAAATTAGGTACTACACTGACAAGTAGGCAGATTAATCGCATTCTTAGCCACTTTAACCCACTTTTAAGCACTTCAACCTATTTGTGGATGCATTGGCCTATAAATTAGGCACATAATAGTAAATGAGGTTAAAATTACCACTACTCTGACAAATAGACACATAAACCCCATTTTTAGGTGTTTTAACCATTTTTTAGACACTGTAGCCCAATTTTGGGGTGTATTGGCCTATATATTAAGCAGTACACTGATAAGTAGGTAGATTAACCCTATACTTAGGCACTCTAACCCACTTGTAGGTACTTCATCCCATTTTTGGGTGTAATTCCTATTTATTAGGCGTAAATTAGGCTCAAAAGACACTACACTGACAAGTGGGCACGTTAACCCAATTTTTAGGCGCATTAAATGAATTTTTGAGCATATTGGCCTATAAATTAGGTGCATAATAGTAAATTATACTCAATTTGACACTACACTGACAAATAGGCAGATAAACCCCATTTTTGGGCATTTAGACCCACTTTAAGGCACTTTAACCCCATTTTGGGGTGCATTGGCCTATAAATTAGGCATTACACTAACAAGTAAGTGGATTAACCCATTATTAGGCACTTGAACCCATTTTTAGCATCATTTCCTATTTTTAGGTGCATAATAGTAAATTCAACTAAAAAGGCACTGCACTGACAAGTGGATGCATTAACCCCATTTTTAGTCACTTTAATTGTATTTTTGGGTGCATTGACCTATAAATTAAGCACATAACAACAAAATTAGGCTTAAATTGACACTACATAGACAAATAGGTGCATAAACCCCATTTTTAGGCATTTAGACCACTTTTGGGCGCTCTAACCCCATTTTGGAGCACATTGGCCTATAAATTAAGCACTACATTAACAAGTAGGCAGATTAACCCCATTCTTAGATATTTTAACCCACTTTTAGGCACTTGAAACTGTTTTAGGGTGCATTTCCTATTTATTAAGTGCATAATAGTAAATTACGCTAAAAAAGACACTACACTGACAACTGGATGTAGTAATCCCATTTTTAGGTGCTTCAATTGCATTTTTGGGCGCATAAACCCCATTTTTAGGCATTTTGACCCACTTTTAGGAGCATTAACCTCATTTTGGGGTGCATTGGCTTATAAAGTAGGCAATACACTAACAAGTAGGCAGATTAACTTCGTTCTTAGGTGTAACCAACACTTAGGCACTTCAACCCATTTTGGGTGCATTTCCTATTTATTATGCACTTAAACCCATCTTGTTTCATACTTGCTCAAGCTTGTTCCTTGAATTTCATATCTACTATCTTGAGTTTCTTACATAGTATTGTGATGCAGGACATAGAGCTACATTGTATGTAGACATTTATGTAGATTTTGCTCCAGTGTCAGATCTTGACGCAAGGCTAGTGTTTTTTATTCATAAACGACCTTCTGAGCAAGACTCATTGCTTAAGCATGAGCCCTAATGCTTTTTGGGTGAATTCCATCATCTTGAGTGTCAAAATTGTGATTTTTTTTCTATAGCACTTTATCTTGCATTGATATTTTCTAGAATTACTTATGGGATGTTCAAGTGCACATAAACCACATTTTTAGGCATTTTAACCACCTTTTGGGGGCTTTAACCCCACTATGGGGTGCATTGGCCTATAAATTAGGCACTACACTAACAAGTAGGCATATTAATCCCATTCTTAGATGCTTTAACCCACTTTTATGCACTTCAACCTATTTTTGGGCACATTTCCTCTTTATTAGTCGCATAATAGTAAATTAGGCTAAAAAATAGACTACACTAACAAGTGGGCACATTAACCCCATTTAAGCCACTTTAACCACATTTGAGGCGCATTGGCATATAAATTAGGCACATAATAGTAAATTGGACTGAAATTGCCACTAGACATACAAATAGGCATATAAACCCATTTTTAAGCATTTAGACCCACTTTTGGGCGCTTTAACTCAATTTCGGGGTGCATTGGCCTATAAATTAGGCACTACACTTATAAGTAGACGGATTAACCCCATTCTTAGGCACTTTAACCCACTTTAGGCACTTAAATTTATTTTTGGGCACATTTCCTATTTATTAGGTGCATAATAGTACATTAGGCCAAAAAAGACACTAGACTGACAAGTTGGGTGCATTAACCCCATTTTTAGGCACTTTAAACACATTTTTGGGAGCATTGGCCTATAAATTAGGTTCACAACAGTACGATTAGGGTCAAATTGCCACTACTCTGACAAATAGGAGCATAACCCCATTTTTAGGCGTTTAAATCAACTTCACAGACAAATAGGCATTTAACCCCATTTTGGGGTGCATTGGCCTATAAATTGGACACTAAACTAACAAGTAGGCATATTAACCCCATTCGTAGGTGTTTAACCCACATTTAGGCACTTCAACCCATTTTTGTTCGCATTTCCTATTTATTAGGTGCATAATAGTAAACTAGTCTAAAAAAGGCACTACACTGACAAGTGGGTGCATTAACCCCATTTTTAGGCACTTTAGCAGTGGCAGAACCAAAAAATTACACCAAGGGGGGCTGAAATCATATATGTGTGCATTTTAGCACATAGGGAGGGCTGAGCCAAAAAATACCAACATTGAGAATGGAACCCACACCACTTGTTTTTAGAAATCAACTTTCTACCAATCCAGCTAGCCCCTTCCTTTATAAACTAGTACGCAGTTAATGTATTTATTTATACGTTGATCTATATTTAATACTAAAAAACTACTATTTGTACCAATTTTTTTCGGGGGGGGGGGGGGGGGCTAAAGCCCCGACAGCCTCCCCCTTGGCTATGCCTCTGCACTATAACTGCATTTTTGGGTGCATTAGCCTATAAGTTAGGCACATAATGGTAAACTAGACTCAAATTGCCACTACACTGACAAATAGGCCCATAAACCCCATTTTTAGGCATTTGACCCACTTTTTGGAGCATTAACCCCATTTTGGCATGCATTGGCCTATAAATTAGGCAATACGGTGACAAGTAGGCGGATTAACCCCGTTCATAGGTGTAACCCACTTTTAGGTACTTCAACCCATTTTGGGGTGCATTTCCTATATATTAGGCACATAATATTAAATTAGGCTAAAAAGCACTACACTGGAAAGTGGGCACATTAGCCCCATTTTTATATGCCTTTTAACTGCATTTTTGGGCACATTGGCCTACAAATTAGGCGCATAATAGTAAATTAGGCTCAAATTGCCACTACACTGACAAATAGGAGCATAAACCCCATTTTTAGGTGCTTTAATCCACTTCTAGGCCTATAACCCCATTTTTAGGTGCATGGGCCTATAAATTAGGCACTATACTGACAAGTAGGCAGATTAATCGCATTCTTAGGTGCTATAACCCACTTTTAGGCACTTCAACACATTTTTGGGTGCATTGGCCTATAAATTAGGCACATAATAGTAAATGATTTGAAAATTACCACTACTCTGATAAATATGCACATAAACCCCATTTTTAGGTGTTTTAACCAATTTTAAGCACTGTAGCCCGATTTTGGGGTGCATTGGCCTAAATATTAAGCAGTACATTGACAAGTAGGCTGATTAACCTTATACTTAGGCTCTCTAACCCACTTGTAGGCACTTCAACCCATTTTTTGGTGTATTTCCTATTTATTAGGCGTATGAATGTAAATTAGGATAAAAAAGACACTACACTGACAAGTGGACGCATTAACCCAATTTTAGGTGCATTTAAATGTATTTTGGCACATTGGCCTATAAATTAGCTACATAATAGTAAATTAGGCTCGAATTAACACTACACCAACAAATAGGCGGATAAACCCCATTTTTAGCTATTTTGACCCACTTTTAGGCACTTTAACCCCATTTAGGGTGAATTCGCCTAAAAATTAGGCGCTACACTGACAAGTAGGTAGATTAACCCATTCTTAGGCACTTTAACCCACTTTTAGGCACTTCAACCCATTTTTAGGGGCATTTCCTATTTTTAGGTGCATAATAGTAAATTCAACTAAAATAGGCACTACACTGATGAGTGGGTGCATTAACCTCATTTTTAGTCACTTTAATTGTATTTTTGGGTGCATTGACCTATAAATTAGGTGCATAATAGCGAAATTGGGCTTAAATTACCACTACATAGACAAATAGGTGCATAAACCCCATTTTTAGGCGTTTAGACCACTTTTGGGCGATCTAGCCCCATTTTGGGACGCATTGGCCTATAAAGGCATTGACAAGTAGGTGGATTAACCCCATTCTAGACACTTTAACCCACTTTTAGGCACTTCAACCCATTTTTGGATGCATTTCCTATTTATTAGGTGCATAATAGTAAATTAGGCTAAAAAAGGCACTACACTGACAAGTGGGCGCATTAACCCCGTTTTTAGACACTTTAATTGCAATTTTGGGTGCATTGGCCTATAAGTTAGGAACATAATGGTAAACTAGGCTCAAATTGCCGCTATGCTGATAGATAGGGGCATAAACCCCATTTTTAGGCATTTTGACCCACTTTTTGGAGCATTAACCCCATTTTGGCGCACATTGGCCTATAAATTAGACAATACACTAACAAGTAGGCAGATTAACCCCGTTCTTAGGTGCAACCCACTTTTAGGAACTTCAACCCAATTTTGGATGCATTTCCTATTTATTAGGCACATATATTAAATTAGGCTAAAAAGGCACTCCACTGACAAGTGGGAAAATTAATCCAATTTTTAGACGCATTTTAACTGCATTTTTGGGCACATTGGCCTATAAATTAGGCGCATAACAGTAAATTATGCTCAAATTTCCACTACACTGGCAAATAGGTACACAAACCCCATTTTCAGGCATTTTAACCCATTTTCAGGCCTTTAACCCCCTTTTGTGGCACATGGGCCAATAAATAGGCACTACACTGACAAGTAGGCAGATTAACCACATTCTTAGATGCTTTAACCGAATTTTATGCACTTCAACACATTTTTTGGCGCATTGGCCTATAAACTAGGCACATAATAGTAAATGGGGTTAAAATTACCACTACTCTGACAAATAGGCACATAAACCCCATTTTTAGGTGTTTTAACCCACTTTTAGGCATTTTAACCCATTTTTAGGCATTGTAGCCCAATTTTGCGTTGCATTGGCCTATATATTAAGCACTACACTGACAAGTAAGTAGATAACCCTATACTTAGGTTCTCTAACCCACTTGTAGGCACTTCAACCCATTTTTGAGTGTATTACCTATTTATTAGGCATATAACAGTAAATTAGGCTAAAAAGACACTATATTGACAAGTGGGTGCATTAATCCAATTTTTAGGTGCATTAATGCATTTAGGGTGCATTGGCCTATAAATTAGGTGCATAATAGTAAATTAAGCTTTAATTGACACTATAATACAAATAGGCAAATAAAACCGAATTTTAGGCGTTTACATCCACTTATATGCGCTTTAACCCCATTTTGGGGGTGTGTTGGCCTATAAATTAGGCACTACACTAACAAGTAGAAGGATTAACCCATTCTTAGGTGCTTTCACCCACTTTTAGTCACTTCAACCCATTTTAGGCGCATTCTCTATATTTTAGACGCATAATAGTAAATTCAGCTAAAAAATGCACTACACTGACGAGAGGGTGCATTAACCCCATTTTTAGTAACTTTAACTGCATTTTTGGGCTCATTGACCTATAAATTAGGCACATAACAACAAAATTAGGATCAAATTACCACAACATAGACGAATAGATGCATAAACCCCATTTTTAGGTGTTTATACCACTTTTGGGTGCTCTAAACCCATTTTGGGGCGCATTGGCGTATAAATTAAGCACTACATTGATAAGTATGCAGATTAACCCCATTCTTAGGCACTTTAACCCACTTTTAGTCACTTCAACTTGATTTTTGGTGCATGTCCTATTTTGTTAGGTGCATAATAGTTAATTAAACTAAAAAAGGCACTACATTGGCAAGTGGGCGCATTAATTCCATTTTAAGGTGCTTTAACTGCATTTTTGGGCGCATTGGCCTATAAGTTAGGCACATAACACTAAACTAGGCTTTAATTGCCACTACATTGACAAATAGGTGCATAAAACCCATTTTTATGCATTTTGACTCACTTTTTGGAGCATTAACCCCATTTTGGGAAGCATTGGCCTATAAAGTAGGAAAAATACATTGATAAGTAGGTGGATTAACTCTGATCAGAGGTGTAACCCACTTTTAGGCACTTCAACCCATTTTGGGTGCATTTCTTATTTATTAGGAACTTAAACCCATCTTGTTTCATACATGCTCAAGCATGTTCCTTGAATTGCGCATCTACTATCTTGAGTTTCTAACATAGCATTGTGATGCAGGACACATAGAGCAACATTATATGTAGAATTTTATGTAGATTTTACTCTAGTGTTAGATTTTGACGCAAGGCTAGTGTTTTTTATGCATAAATGACATTTTGAGCAAGACTCATTGCTTTGCCATGAGCCCTTATGCTTTTTGGGTGAACTTTGTAATCTTGGGGGGTCAAATTGCGATTTATGGTTTTTCTACAACACTTTATCTTGAATTGATATTTTTTAGAATTACTTATGGGTTGTTCAAGTGCACATGGACCACATTTTTAGGCATTTTAACCACCTTTTGGGGGATTTAACCCCATTATGGGCTGCATGGGCCTATAAATTAGGCACTACACTAACAAGTAGGTAGATTAACCCAATTCTTAGATGCTTTAACCCACTTTTAAGCACTTCAACCCATTTTTGGGTACATATCCACTTTATTAGTCACATAATAGTAAATTAGGCTAAAAAACACTACACCAACAAGTGGGCGCATTAACCCCATTTAAGCCACTTCAAACTGCATTTTTGGGGGCATTGGCCTATAAATTAGGCACATAATAGTAAATTGAGCTGAAATCACCACAACACAGACAAATAGGCATATAAACCCCATTTTTAGGCATTTAGATCCATTGGCCTATAAATTAGGCACTACACTTATAAGTAGGCAGATTAACCTCATTCTTAGGCACTTTAACCCACTTTAGGCACTTCAATTGATTTTTGGGCACATTTCCTATTTATTAGGTGCATAATAGTAAATTAGGGTAAAAAAGGCACTACACTGACAAGTTTGCGCATTGACCCCATTTTTAGGCACTTTAACCACATTTTGAGAGCATTGGCCTATAAATTAGGTGCATAATAGTAAAATTAGGCTCAAATTGCCACTACACTGACAAATAGGCGCATAAACCCCATTTTTAGGCATTTAAACGAACTACACTAACAAATAGGCATTTAACCCCATTTTTTGGGGCACAATGTCCTATAAATTAGACACTACACTGACAAGTAGGTGGATTAACCCCATTATTAGCTACTTAACCCACTTTTAGGCACTTCAACCCATTTTTGAGCTCATTTCCTATTTATTAGGTGCATAATAGTAAATTAGGCTAAAAAAAGGCACTACACTGGCAAGTTAGCGCATTAACCCCATTTTTAGGCGCTTTAACTACATTTTGGGCATTTTGGCCTATAAGTTAGGCACGTAATTTTAAACTAGGCTCAAATTGCTACTACGTTGACAAATAGACATATAAACCCCCTTTTGTAGGCATTTGCCCCACTTTTTGAAGCATTAACCCCATTTTGGCATGCATTGACCTATAAATTAGGAAATACAATGACAAGTAGGCAGATTAACCCTTTTATTAGGTGTAACCCACTTTTAGGCACTTCAACCCATTTTTGGGTGCATTTCCTATTTATTAGGCACATAATATCAAATTAGGCTAAAAAGGCACTACACTGACAAGTGGGCACATTAACCCCAATTTTAGATGTTTTTAACCACATTTTTGGGCACAATGGCCTATAAATTAAGCGCATAACAGTAAATTAGGCTCAATTGCCACTACACATACAAATAGGCACATAAACCCCATTTTTAGGCTTTTAAACCCACTTTCAGGCCTTTAACCCCATTTTGGGGCCCATGGGCCTATAAATTAGGCACTACACTAACAAGTTGGCAGATGAACCACATTTTTAGGCACTTTAACCCACTTTTAGGCACTTCAACCCATTTTTGGGTGCATTAGCATATAAATTAGGCACATAATTGTAAATGAGGTTAAAATTACCACTACTGTGACAAATAGGTGCATAAACCCCATTTTCAGGTTTTTAACCCACTTATAGGCATTTTAACCCATTTTTAGGCACCGTAGCCCAATTTTAGGGTGCATTGGCCTATATATTAAGCAATACACTAACAAGTAGGTGGATTAACCCTATACTTAGACACTCTAACCCACTTGTAGGCACTTCAACCCATTTTGGGTGTATTTCCTATTTATTAGGTGTATGATAGTAAATTAGGCTAAAAAAGAACTACAATGACAAGTGGGCGCATTAACCCAATTTTTAGGCGCATTAAATGCATTTTTGGGTGCATTAGCCTATAAATTAGGTGCATAATAGTAAATAAGGCTCAAATTAACACTACATTAGCAAAAAGGCAGATACACCCCATTTTTAGGCATTTAGACCCACTTTTAGGCTTTTAACCCCATTTTGGGGTGCATTGGCCTATAAATTAAGCACTACACTGAAAAGTATGCGGATAAACCCATACTTAGGCCCTTGAACCCACTTTTAGGCACTTCAGCCAATTTTTAGGTGCATTTCCTATATTTTAGGCACATAATAGTAAATTCAGGTAAAAAAGGCACGACACTGATAAGTGGGTGCATTAACCACATTTATAGTCACTTTAACTACATATTTGGATGCATTATAACAATAAAATTAGGCTCAAATTGCCACTACATAGACAAATAGTTGCATAAACCCCATTTTTAGCCGTTTACACCACTTTTGGGTGCTCTAACCCCATTTTGGGGTGCATTGGCCTAAAAATTAGGCACTACATTGACAAGTTGGCAAATTAACCCCATTCTTAGACGCTTTAACCCACTTTTACAAACTTTAACCCATTTTGGGGTGCATTTCCTATTTATGAGGCACATAATAGTAAATTAGGCTAAAAACGCACTACACTGACAAGTGGGCGCATTAATCCCATTTTTAGGCGCTTTAACTGCATTTTTGGCCGCATTGGCCTATAAGTTAGGCTCATAATAGTGAACTATGCTCAAATTGCCACTACACTGACAAATAGGTGCATAAACCCCATTTTTAGGCATTTTGATCCACTTTTTGGAGCATTAACCCCATTTTGGGGCGCATTGGCCTATAAAGTAGGCAATGCACTAACAAGTAGGCAGATTAACTTTGTTCTTAGGTGTAACCCACTTTTAGGCACTTCAACCCATTTTGGGTGCATTTCCTATTTATTAGGCATTTAAACCCATCTTATTTCATACTTACTCAATTCCTTGAATTGTGTATCTACTATCTTGAGTTTCTTACATAACATTGTGATGCAGGACGTATAGAGCTACATTGTATGTAGAATTTTATGCAAATTTTGCTCCAGTGTTAGATTTTGATGCAAGGCTAGTGTTTTTATGTAGAAATGGCCTTCTGAGCAAGACTCATCACTTTTCCATGAGCCGTGACACTTTTTGGGTTATTCAATTATCTTGAGGGTCAAAATTGCGATTTATTGTTTTTCTACAACACTTTATCTTGCATTGATATTTTCTAGAATTACATATGTGTTGTTCAAGTGCACATAGACCACATATTAGGCATTTTAACCACCTTTTGGGGGCTTTAACCTAAATATGGGTTGCATTGGCCTATAAATTAAGCACTACACTAACAAGTAGGCGGATTAACCCCATTCTTAGATGCTTTAACCAACTTTTATGCACTTCAACCCATTTTTGGGCACATTTCCTCTTTATTAGTCGCATAATAGTAAATTAGGCTAAAAATGCACTACACTATCAAGTGGGAGAATTACCCCCATTTAAGCCACTTCAAATCGCATTTTTGGGCACATTGGCATATAAATTAGGCACATAATAGTAAATTGGGCTGAAGTTGTCACTACAGAGACAAATAGGCATATAAACCCCAATTTTAAGCATTTAGACCTACTTTATAACTCAATTTTGGGGTGCACCGGCCTATAAATTAGGCACTACACTTACAAGTAGGTGGATTAACCCCATTCTTAGGCGCTATAACCCACTTTTGGCACTTTAATTGATTTTTGGGCACATTTCCTATTTATTAGGTGCATAATAGTAAATTAGGCTAAAAATGCACTAAAATGACAAGTGGGCGCATTCACCCCATTTTTAGGCAATTCAACCACTTTTTGGGTGTGTTGGCCTTTAAATTAGGTACATAACAGTAAAATTTGGCTCAAATTTCCACTACACTTATAAATAGGCGCATAAACCCCATTTTCAGGTGTTTAGACCAACTACACTAAGAAATAGGCGTTTGATCCCATTTTGGGGCACGTTGGCCTATACATTATACACTACACTAAAAAGTAGGCAGATTAACCCCATTCTTAGGTGTGTAACCCACTTTAAGCATTTCAACCCATCTTTGGGTGTATTTCCTATTTATTAGGTGCATAATAGTAAATTAGGCTAAAAAAGGCACTACACTGACAAGTGGGCGCATTAACCCCATTTTTAGGTGCTTTAACTGCATTTTTGGGTGCGTTGACCTATCCTCTACGCTGACAAATAGTCACATAAACCCCATTTTTAGTCATTTTGACCCACTTTTTGGAGCATTAACCCCATTTTGGCGCGCATTGGCCTATAAATTAGGCAGTACACTAATAAGTAGCCAGATTAACCATGTTTTTAGGTGTAAGCTACTTTTAAGCACTTCAACCCATTTTTGGGTGCATTTACTATTTATTAGGTGCATAATATTAAATTAGGCTAAAAAGGGACTTCACTGACAAGTGGGCACATTAACCCCATTTTTAGACACTTTTTTAACCATATTTTTGGGCACATTGGCCTATAGATTAGGCACATAATAGTAAATTAGGCTCAAATTGCCACAACAATGACAAATAGGCACATAAACCTTATTTTTAGGCATTTTAACCCACTTTTAGGCCTTTAACCCCATTTTGGGGCACATGGGCCTATAAATTTGACACTACACTGACGAGTAGGTAGATTAACCACATTCTTAGGTGCTTTAACCCACTTTTAGGTACTTCAACCCATTTTTGGGCGCATTGACCTATAAATTAGGCATATAATAGTAAATGAGGTTAAAATTACCACTACTCTAACAAATAGGCGCATAAACCCCATTTTTAGCTGTTTTGACCCACTTTTAGATGTTTTAACCCATTTTAGGCAATGTAGCCTGATTTAGGGGCGCATTGGCCTATATATTAAGCAGTAGACTGACAAGTAGGCTGATTAACCCTACACTTAGGTGCTCTAACCCACTTGTAGGCACTTCAACCCATTTTTGGGTGTATTTCCTATTTATTAGGCGTATGACAGTAAATTAGGCTAAAAGAGACACTACACTTACAAGTGGGCTCATTAACCCAATTTTTAGACGCATTGGCCTATAAATTAGGTGCATAACAGTAAATTAGGCTCAAATTGACACTACATAGACAAATAGATAGACAAACCCATTTTTAGGCGTTTAGACCCACTTTTACGTGTTTTAACCCTATTTTGGGGTGCTTTGGCTTGTAAATTAGGCACTACACTGACAAATAAATGGATTAGCCCATTCCTAGGCGCTTTAACTCACTTTTAGCAACTTCAACGCATTTTTAGGCACATTTCCTATTTTTTAGGTGCATAATAGTAAATTTAGCTAAAAAGGCACTACACTGACATGTGGGTGCATTAACCCCATTTTAGTCACTTTAACTGCATTTTTGGGCGCATTGGCCTATAAATTAGGCGCATAACAGCAAAATTAGGCTCAAATTTCCACTACATAGACAAATAGGTGCATAAACTCCATTTTTAAGTGTTTGGACCAATTTTGGGCACTCTAACCCCATTTTGGGGGGACATTGGCCTATACATTAGGCACTACATTGACAAGTAGGTGGATTAACTCCATTCATAGATGCTTTAATCCACTTTTAGGCACTTCAACCTATTTTTGGGTGCATTTCCTATTTATTAGGTACATAATAGTAAATTAGCCTAAAAAAGGCACTACACTGACAAGTGGGCGCGTTAATCCCATTTTTAGGTGCTTTAACTGCATTTTTGGGTGCATTAGCCTATAAGTTAGGCATATAATAGTAAACTAGGCTCAAATTGCCACTACGCTGACAAATAGGCACATAAACCCCATTTTTAGGCATTTGGACTCTCTTTTTTGAGCATTAACGCCATTTTGGGGTGCATTGGCCTATAAAGTAGGCAATACACTGACAAGTAGGTAGATTAACTCCGTTCTTATGTGTAACCCACTTTTAGGCACTTCAACCCATTTTGGTTGCATTTCCTATTTATTAGGCACTTAAACCCATCTTGTTTCATACTTGCTCAAGCTTGTTCCTTGAATTGTGTATCTACTATCTTGAGTTTCTTACATAGCATTGTGATGCTAGACATATAGAGCTACATTGTATGTAGAATTTTATGCAGATTTTGCCCCAGTGTCAGATTTTGACGCAAGGCTAGTGTTTTTTATGCAGAAACTACCTTCTAAGAAAGACTCATTGCTTGGCCATGAGACCTAACACTTTTTGGGTAATTACATCATCTTGAGGGTCAAAATTGCAATTTTTGTTTTTTTGCAACACTTTATCTTGCATTGATATTTTCTAAAATTACTTATGGGTTGTTTAAGTGCACATAGACCACATTTTTAAGCATTTTAACCACCTTTTGGGGACTTTAACCCCAATATGGGGTGCATTGGCCTATAAATTAGGCACTACACTAACAAGCAGGCAGATTAACCCCATTTTTAGATGCTTTAACCCACTTTTATGTATTCAACCCATTTTTGGGCACATTTCCTCTTAATTAGTCGCATTATAGTAAATTAGGCTAAAAAAATGTAGTACACTAACAAGTGGGCACATTATCCCCATTTAAGTCACTTCAAATCGTATTTTTGTGTGCATTGGCCTATAGATTAGCCACATAACAGTGAATTGGGCTGAAATTTCTAGTACACATACAAATAGACGTATAAACCCCATTTTTAGTCATTTAGACCCGCTTTTGGGCACTTTAACTCAATTTTGGGGTTCTTTGGCCTGTAAATTAGGCACTACACTTACAAGTAGGTGGATTAACCCCATTCTTAGGTTCTTTAACCCACTTTAGGCACTTCAATTGATTTTAGGAAACATATCCTTTTTAGGTGCATAATAGCATATTAGGCTAAAAAAGGCACTACACTGACAAGTGGGCGCATTAACCCCATTTTTAGGCACTTTAACCACATTTTTGGGAGCATTGGCCAATGAATTAGGTGCATAATAGTAAAATTAGGCTCAAATTGCCACTACACTAACAAATAGGCCCTTAAACCTCATTTTTAGGCGTTTAGACCAACTACACCGACAAATAGGTGTTTAACCCTATTTAGGGGTGCATTGGCCTATAAATTAGACACTAGACTGACAAGTAAGTAGATTAACCCCTTTCTTAGGTGTTTAACCCACTTTTAGGCACTTCAACCCATTTTTTGGTGTATTTCCTGTTTATTAGGCGTATAATAGTAAATTAGGATCAGAAAGGCACTGCATTGACAAGTGGGCACATTAACCCCATTTTAGGCACTCTAATGCATTTTTGGGCTCATTGTCCCATAAGTTAGGTACATAATGGTAATATAGTCTCAAATTTCCACTACGCTGACAAATAGGCGCATAAACCCCATTTTAGGCATTTTGACCCACTTTTTGGAGCATTGATCCCATTTTGTCGCACATTGGCCTATAAATTAGGCAATACACTGACAAGTAGGCGGATTAACCCCATTCTTAGGTGTAAACCACTTTTAGGCACTTCGTCCCATTTTTGGGTGCCTTTCCTATTTATTAGGTGCATAATGTTAAATTAGGATAAAAATGCACTACACTGACAAGTGGGAGCATTAACCGCATTTTTAGACGCTTTTTAACAGCATTTTTGGGCAAATTGGCCTATAAATTCAGCACATAATAGTAAATTATGCTCAAATTGCCACTACACTAAAAAATAGGTGCATAAACCACATTTTTAGGCATTTTTACCCACTTTCATAGCTTTAACCCTATTTTGGGGCGCATGGGCCTATAAATTAGGCACTACACTGACAAGTAGGCAGATTAGCCACATTCTTAGGTGCTTTAACCCACTTTTAGGCACTACAACCCATTTTTAGGCGCATTGGCCTATAAATTAGGTGCATAATAGTATATGAGGTTAAAACTACCACTACTCTAACAAATAAGTGCATAAACCACATTTTTAGGTGTTTTAACCCACTTTTAGGCATTCTAACCCATTTTTAGGCAGTGTAGCCCGATTTGGGGGTGCATTGGCCTATATATTAAGTAACACACTGACAAGTAGGTAGATTAACCCTAAGCTTAGGCAATCTAACCCACTTGTAGGCACTTCAGCCCATTTTTGGGTGTATTTCCTATTTATTAGGTGTATGGTAGTAAATAAGGCTAAGAAAACAATACGCTGACAAGTGAGAGCATTAACCCAATTTCTAGACGCATTAAATGCATTTTTGGGCACATAGGCCTCTAAATTAGGTGCATAACAGTAGTTTTGGCTCAAATTGACACTACACTGACAAATAGGCAGATAAACCCCATTTTTAGGCGTTTAGACCCACTTTTAGGCACTTTAACCCCATTTTGGGGTGCATTGGCCTATAAATAAGACACTACAATGACAAGTAGGCAGATTAACCCATTCTTAGGTGCTTTAACCAACTTTTAGGCACTTCAACCCATTTTTAGGTGCATTTCCTATTTTTAGGCGCATAATGGTAAATTCAGCTAAAAAAGGCACTACATTGACAAATGGGTGCAATAACCCCATTTTTAGTCACTTTAACTGCATTTTTGGGTGCATTGGCCTATAAATTAAGCACATAAAATCAAAATTAGGCTCAAATTGCCACTATGTAGACAAACAGGTGCATAAACCCCATTTTTAGGTGTTTGGACCAATTTTGGGCGTTAACCCCATTTTGGGGCGCATCAACCTATAAATTAGGCACTACATTGATAAGTAGGTGGATTAACCCCATTCTTAGATGCTTTAACCCACATTTAGGCACTTCAACCCATTTTTGGGTGCATTTCCAATTTATTAGGTGCATAATAGTAAATTAGGCTAAAAATGCACAACACTGCCAGGTGGGCGCATTAATGCCATTTTTAGGTGCATTAATTGCATTTTGGGTGCATTGGCTTATAAGTTAGGCTCCTAAAAGTAAACCAGTCTTAAATTGCCACTACGTTGACAAATAGGTGCATAAACCCCATTTTTAGGCATTTGACCCACTTTTTGGAGCATTTACCCCATTTTACGCATTAGCCTATAAGGTAGGCAATACACTGACAAGTAGGTGGATTAGCTCCATTCTTAGGTGTAACCCACTTTTAGGCACTTCAACCCATTTTGGGTGCATTTCCTATTTATTAGACAATTAAACCCATCTTGTATCATACTTGTATAAGCTTGTACCTTGAATTTCGTATCTACTATCTTGAGTGTCTTACCTAGCATTGTGATGCAGGACATATAGAGCTACATTGTATGTAGAATTTTATGCAGATTTTTCTCCACTATCAGATTTTGATGCAAGGCTAGTGTTTTTCTATGTAGAAATGACCTTCTGAGCAAGACTCATGGCTTTTGCTATGAGCACTGATGCTTTTTGGGTAATTACATCATCTTGAGGGTCAAAATTTTGATTTATTGTTTTTCTACAACACTTTATCTTGCATTGATATTTTCTAGAATTACTTATGGGTTGTTCAAGTGCACATAGACTACATTTTAAGGTGTTTTAACCACCTTTTGGGGGATGTAACCCCAATATGGGGTGCATTGGCCTATGAATTAGGCACTACACTAACAAGTAGGCAGATTAACCCCATTCTTAGACGTTTTAACCACTTTTATGCACTTCAACCTATTTTTGGGCACATTTCCTCTAAATTAGTCACATAATAGTAAATTAGGCTAAAAATGCACTACACTAACAACTGGGCACATTAACCCCATTTAAGCCACTTCAAACCACATTTTTGGGTGCATTGACCTATACATTAGGAACATGATATGTAACATCCCTGACCTGGGTTATGTTTTAACCCTAGGTGTTTTGTTTAATAAAAGTGATTATATGCTTGCTCTTATCTTTTGAAAAGTAATTGAGGCTCAAGAGGAACTTATATTGCAATTTTAATCCTTTTTGAATATTGTTGAAATCAATGTTTTGCTTGTTTTAGACTAAAGTGCAAATTACCCAAGTTGAGGGGTTTATTTGCAAATTTTGCAGGATAATATGTTCCTCATGTGTTGAAGCATCATGAGAGTGAAGATGATGCAGAGATATGGCCTGTGATAGCCTGAATACCAAGAAAGAGCTGATAAAGCAATGTTTGTGCATTAAAACCTAGTTTTGGTGTAATGTGCAATTTACCCAAAACCTAGGGTTCAATATGCAAATTACCACTTCAAAATGGTCCCTACTGTTTCTTGGGATCATGTGGAGCAAATAAAATGATAGGGGCATTTCATTTGTATCTCTTTGAAGGAGAGAGAATCTTGATATTAAAATAATCAAGATTTAAGCACAATTGAAAATATAATTCAATTTAATGCAAAAAGAAATATAATAATTGAAGGGCCTTCAACCAAAAATGAGATGGTTGAATTTGATCAAGTGTGAATGTCCTTGTGCTTTGCAAGGGCCACGAAATATCTCAAGGAGGTGAAAAACCCACTCACATTATTATAAGAAAAAGAAATATCCACTAACATATGGATATTAATATAAAAAGGGTTAAGGTGCTTAATTTGCTTTTCATTAAAACATGGATAATTGAGAGGAATAAGAGGCAATGAGGATAGCCTCATCTCTAAGGAAGATAAGGGGGCAAGTGGAAAGGGAGTTGAGGAGATAACTCCTACTTTCTCTCTCTTAAAAAATTCACATATAAGCTCATTTATCCATAGAGTAAAATGGGAATTTCGGATTCACTTCCATCCTTTGCTTGCAAAACGACCAAGGAAGCTTTGAAGGACCAGGAGGACGACCCCCAACCTGTTGGTAAGCTTGTTGACCTTCTTTCATCTTGATTTCATGGTGGAAATCATAAATCAATGCATAATTTCTTCTTTTCTTCACTCCATCTTCAACCCTAGCCAATCTTTTCACTCCAAAACTTGAGGACGAGCCTTGGGGGAGTTGCAAAAGCTTCTTCCACCATTGTTGACGTGAAGCTCCAAGCTTTGAATCTGAATTGAAGGTGGGTTATATAACTTGAGCCCTTAATCATTGTTATTGAATTCAATTTCTCAATTCAATTGATTCAATTGTTCTTCTTGCAATACCTTTTGATTAATTGATGCAAATTCCATGGGTATGGCAGTAGATTTCGTGGGAATGAAGTTTGATGGTGATGACATCATCACAATCAAACATCTCAACAAATTGAGTTGCAAACAGTTTTGGACTTTTGGTCCAAACGGTTTCACCAAACCGTTTGGAGACCAAACAGTTTGCAAACTGTTTGATGACTTGGACTCGAAACTGCAAGAGAGGGTTGACCGTTTGGTCTTGTTGACTGTTTGAGGATGAACCCAAGTACATGTTGGATTATGATCCAATGGATCCAATTGATTGATTCAATGTGGGTACAATCCTTCAATTGGAAACCCTAATCAAGTTGATTGAAGAATCCATGATTGATCCTTACGATTTCAAGATAATTTGGGTCAAACGGTTTTGAAACCGTTTGAGCCCAAACGGTCTTGAAACCGTTTGGGACCAAATGGTCTTGAAACCGTTTGGGACCAAACGGTTTCAAAACCATTTGGGACCAAACGGTTTCAAAACCGTTTGGAGGGTTAATGGTTGATTCTTGATTATTGGATAAAGATATAATGGTGTTGATTGATGAATCCGTCAATTGGATAACTAATGGTCAGTTCAATGGTGCAAATTACATTCAATTTGATTGATGAATTATCTAAAGAACCCTTGCAGTTTT
Source organism: Alisma plantago-aquatica (assembly GCA_963693085.1). NCBI lineage: Eukaryota > Viridiplantae > Streptophyta > Magnoliopsida > Alismatales > Alismataceae > Alisma > Alisma plantago-aquatica. The sequence goes on along the minus strand of OY856413.1, from coordinate 919,968,427 downwards.
GAGACTGGTTTGGCCCAAAAAGTCTTGAGACCGTTTGAGTCCAAACGGTCTTGAAACCGTTTGGGGTCAAACAGTTTCAAAACTGTTTGGTGATGAAACCTCAAAACCGAATGGAGGTCAAATGTGATCCAATCATTTAGAAATTGAAGGTGATGATTGTTCTATTGATACAATGATTGATAGCACTGATAATCAATGAAGGTACAAAGGTTGAAACCCTAAAAGTACCTAAATGATTAGTACCAATAAAGGGATAAACCCTAATTGCTTATAAGAACAATAAATTAGTACATGTGTTAATCATAGCTGTATGTATTTGATTGAAGGGTTGATATAACCTATTCAAGTTGAGAGGATGATAGAATGGAATTCATACATGAGTATGATTCATGTGGTGATTAAGGGTATGATCCTTAGTAAAGAGATCATGAAACCCTAATCATGAGCATAAACCCTAATTGACAAGGTTATTGAATCCTAACCCTAATTCAGGGCAATTCTAAGTGAAACCCTAATCCAGGGTAAGGATGTAACCCTAATCCAGGGTGAGGATATGTGTAAATCTAAACTAGGGTAATGTAATGCAAAACCCTAATTGGATGAATAGTAAACCCTAATTATGGGTAATGGAACATGAAACCCTAATTGGGATGAATAGTAAACCCTAATTGTGGGTTATTGAATGTAGACCCTATTCTGGGGTGGAATTTATATGAAACCCTAACTTAGGGTGATTTTTTTTAGAAACCCTGATGTTTGATGTGATGTGGAAGTTCAAATCCAGGGTGATATTATGTAATGCTTTATGAAACCCTAATCTTGGGAAATATGGTGATAAACCATAACCTTGATGTGGGTAATGGGATAAATATCCTCAAATGACATGAAATGGGAAACCCTAACCCTAGTAAGGGAATAGTGGTGTTACCCTTGAATAGTGAATCCATATTTGTTTTACATGGTACTGATATGCAATTGATATCACTGTTATCATCTATGCTAACCATGTAGGTATTTTGAAATGATGATCATAGCCAGGTATGATCTATGATGTTTGATTCACTATTGTGATTGGGCCTTGTGTGCCATAATATACCTTGCTGCCTGGTAAGAGGTAACAAGAGAGTTAATGGGCCTCAAGTACCATGAGTGATGCTTGTAATAGCAAGTATCATGTTTACCTTGGTCAGATGACCTGAAGGTGATAGTTACCTGGAAAAGTGGTAACAATGCTCAATGATGAGCTAAGGGTTTGAATACCCAGAACCTTATGATTATGGTAATTAGATTGTGAAGGGATGAGAATTCCTAGTATTGAAAAAAGGGACTGAGTTCCCAATGTCTTTTAAATACTGATAAGTAATTGATGAAAATAGTACATGTTTCTTTATAACATTGACATCATAAGTTATGTTTGAGAACTTGGCTGATGCTAAAAGAATATGAAAATGTACTTAATTAATCAAGTGAAATATGTTCATGTAGTGCTCTGACCATAGATCCATCATCGTCAGTAGTTGGTGATGGTGAAATAGGTTTTCCTATGGAATTTCCTGGAGCTCGCATATTCTGAATATGCAGGGGTAAATGGGCAAAAATATCCTTACGTCCTGGTGAAGAGATTGATGGAAGGTAAACATTAAACCTCTCAATCCTTCATGTGTCGAGATGGATGTATCACAAATCTCCCTATGATTGGGATGGATGTATCATTAATCTCTCAATGATATTTAATATCGGATCGATGGAGATAAACATTAATTCTCTCGATTGCCGATGAGAGTGTAGTTGATGTTGTAACTCTATAGAGAAGTTCCAGTATACCCTGGAAAGCTATATTGAGCAGTTGACATAGTCCTGCTTGTGGTCCCGTACTGACCGATATGTGGGAGGTCATGGGAATCTGACTCTTCCATTGACCTATTTATGGTATCGATTTCGATTTAGCAATGTTTGGTTGGAGTATGAGCGGTATACCTCATCTCCTCAGAGCTTAAGTATGTTTGAAAAATGTAATCAGCCATGTAGCATATTTGCATAAGATTGAAATATGAGAGTCACTAGTTGATGCTATCTGACTTAGTATATCCTAGATGGATAAGTGTTATAAATATTCTTCAATTCTTTATTGAATATTAGACATGTTGTTTATCAAGTTACAACTGATAAGCTTAAGTGAGAACATTTCTCTAATATGCATAGATATTAAATTATCTGCTGTTAGGCTTATGATTCCACTGCTCTGTTTATTTCTATTAAACTACAATAATAATGTTTTCGGTGGAGAGTTATATCTCCCACTGGGGCAATTTTTATAATTGTCTCACCCCCGTAGAATCTAATGTTTTTAGGTAAACATAGACAAAGAGGAAGAACCTCTGTAGCAAAGGAAGAGCAGCAGCAACAACAATCACAAGGACAGCAGTGATCCATCAGGTGGAGATATTGGCTGTCTGGTTTTGTATAGTTAGTCCTATGAGTCATCTCTGTACTCTCGGGTCCTAGGAGTTAGTGTTTTTAATAATTCGATATGAGATTTTGGGCTTCAAGCCTCGAGGTTCTTATACTACCTGTGTATAGTTGAGACAGATTAGTGAATGCTTGTATGCCTCGAGAAACAATGATACATGATATGTATATATGAACCAGGATGTAATGATTTACTTTGGTTCTGAATGAAAGTGTTTTCCTGTGAACGGATCTCTCGATAAATGGTTTTAATTTTTAGTGATTTTCAGTAATCCACTGCTAACGAAATGCTTCCACATTAGTTAAATTAGTTAATCTTATTTTTATGAGTTGGATGCCACAAGTTTAGTGGTATAGAGCTCTAGGTTCGCTGAGTCTATAGAGATATAGGATTAAGGTTGTTGAGTCTGTTCTAGTGTCTTCCAGTTTGTCTGATAGTGTCTTCTGCTCATATCAGGAGGAGAAGAAGAACTAAAGATGTCTGGATCACACGATGAACATGCTGCTGAGAGCAGCATTGCTGCACCAGGAGGAGGTGCAGGAGACCATGATAGGGAGGATCATGTACCTGAACAACCCCGGTTTGACCAAGCTGATATGGGGAATCCAGCTTTCCAAAATATGTTTGGACAGTTTATGGCAGCTATGACCCATATGACGGATAGGATGCCATTACCTGCACCTAGGGCACCAGTCCATGATGAAAGACATGGAGCCGGCAAGACTTTTGAACGGCTTAGGAGGGTAGGAGCCTTAGAGTATGCTGGTATAGCCGAACCAGCAGATGTCGACCTATGGTTGACTGAACTGGAGAAAGCCTTCAGAATCCTCATGATTCCTGATGATGAGAAGGTGAGGCATGCTGTATATCCCCTAAAAGGGAGTGCTGGCCACTGGTGGACCATTGAGGAATGCAAAAGACCTGGTGTTATGATCAGATGGGATGAATTCCAGTGTGAATTCATCACTAGATACTTTCCCAAGACGTATCTAGATGAGAAAATATCTCAATTTGAGAGGTTGAGGCAAGGACAAATGAACATTAGCGAATATGAAGCTAGGTTCATGGAACTTTTGTGGTTTTATCCGCATATGGCATCTATAGATGAGGAGAGAATTCGGCGATTCGAGAAGGGGTTGAATGCTGAATTGACCACTCCAGTGTCTGCTCTGGAGAACCGGGAGAGGTTTGCCACTTTTGTGAAGTCTGTAAGACGAATAGAGAGGTCTTTAATTGAGAAGCGATAGACCAAGGGTAAGAAAGAGTACCCACAGTTCCAAGGATAGAGTTCTAGAAGTTTTAAGAAACCAAGGTATTCTGTGCCTACACCACCACCAAGGTTCAATACCCAGACGCAATGGACGTCAAGCCAGGGTAGAGGCCGTAGTTTACCACCGAAGGGAGCTCATAGCTCATCCTCAATGTCTGTAACAGGACCACCCATACCACAGAGGGGAAATGTAACCTGTTATAGATGTGGGAGAGAAGGCCATGTGGTGAGGGACTGTCCTGAAAAAGTCAGGAATGTGACCCAGCAACCGAGGCAGAGTCAGCAAGGCTCTCAGAGGCAACAGTCTGGCAGTGGTGCTAGAGGACGTGGACAAGCATCCCAAGCTGGATCGTCGACATCAAATAATCGAGCACATGGTCAATAGCAAGCAACGGCTAGATTCTATGCAATGAATCAGCCCGAAGCAGTTGTCAACCCTCGGGTTGTGACATGTCAGATGGAACTATTTTATTCTGATATATCTTCATCATGCTTCGTATCTGTGTGAATTGATCTGGGTGCTACACACTCTATTATCACTCAAGAACTGATTCATGACTACAAAATGAGTGTCTGTCATAGAGCAGATAGCCTATTGTTAGATACACCTTTGCTGGAATCTGCAGTATTGCGGGAAGTGTGTTCTCCCTACAATCTTTCCTTTTCTGATCACCGCATTCAGGTGGATCTTATACCACTTGAAATGCATGGGTTTGATATAATTCTTGGGATGGACACCTTAGAAAAGTATAAAGTTGTCTTGGATTGTGGTTCCAAGCAAGCTGTGTTCACAAATAATGGTGACACATGGATCTTTCAGGGAGATAGAAAGATTCTTCCAACATGTCTTGTGTCAGCTATGGTAGCTGAGAAGTTGATGAGACAAGGATGCTTTGCATTCTTAGCCCATGTGGTTGATACCACAATGGAGATCCCTCATCCTTTTGAATTTCTAATAGTCAGGGAATTTGAATATGTATTTCCTGAAGAACTTCCAGGTGTTCCACCGCCCCGAGAGATTGATTTTGAGATTAATCTAATCCCGGGCATGCAACCAATAGCACAAACGCCGTATAGAATGGCACCTGTTGAAATGGCAGAGCTCAAGAAACAACTACAAGAGTTGCTTGAGAAGGGTTTTATCCGACCAAGTACTTCACCATGGGGTGCTCCGGTCCTCTTTGTTAAGAAGAAAGATGGGTCTATGCGTTTATGCATCGACTATAGACAATTAAATAAAGTAACTATAAAGAACAAGTATCCTCTACCAAAGATTGATGACTTGTTTGATCAGTTGCGTGGTGCAACTATCTTTTCTAAGATAGATGTGAGGTCGGGATACCATCAGTTGCGTATCAAGGAAAGTGACATACCTAAGTCTACTTTCAGGACAAGGTATGGTCACTATGAGTTCATAGTTATGTTGTTTGGACTAACTAATGCACCAGCTGCATTCATGGAACTCATGAATATAATCTTTTGACCTTTTCTTGATCTATGTGTAGTCGTCTTCATAGATGACATCTTGATATACAGTAGAGATGCTCAACAACATGAGCAACATCTTCGTCAAGCTTTTACTTTGCTAAGAAAGCATAAGTTGTATGCTAAGTTTAACAAATGTGAGTTATGGTTACTAGAAGTTTCTTTTCTTGGACATGTAATATCTTCTTCAGGTATTCATGTTGATCCTAAGAAAATAGAATTTGTCCTGCAATGGGAACAGCCGAGGACACCGACAGAGATTCGTAGTTTTCTTGGACTAGCAGGTTATTACAAGAGGTTCATTAAGAACTTTAGTTCTATAGCTTTACCCCTGACTAAGTTGACCAGGAAGGAGATTCCTTTTGTCTGGAATGACACGTGTCAACAATCTTTCGAGTTGCTGAAGGAAAGGTTAACCAGTGCACTTGTGTTAGTGCTACCTGAGCAAGGAAAGGGGTACATAGTCCTCTGTGACACATCTAAGAATGGCTTAGGATTTGTGTTGATGCAGGATAAACAAGTGATTTCTTTTGCTTCTTGACAACTTAAGAAACATGAGGAGAATTATCCGACACACGATTTAGAGCTAGCTGTTGTGGTCCATGCCTTGAAGATATGGAGACATTATCTCTATGGAGAGACATTCTAGATTTTCACAGACCATAAGAATCTAAAGTATATCTTTTCTCAGTATGAGCTAAACATGAGGCAACACTGCTGGATGGAGTTAATCAAGGACCATGATTGTATAATTGATTATCATCCAGGGAAAGCCAATGTGGTTGCTGATGCACTAAGTAGAAAATTAGCAACACCAGCCTTAAACAAAGCACAGCTGAACTCCTTAGAGTGCTCTAAGAGAGATATGTTTATCTCCTTGAGGCAAGACAATGTACAGCTTAAAGTGTCATTGTTAGCCGGGTTGTTAGCTGATATGCAAATAAAACCTACTCTGAGATAACAGATTAAAGAAGCACATCAGACTGTTAATGTGATTCAACAGACCAGGTCAGAGTATGGTAGTGAGAAACAAGATGGTTTCCATGATTCAGATGATCAGGTAGTCTGTTACCATGATAGGATGGTAGTACCTGATGTTGATAACTTAAGGAAGTTAGTTATAGAAGAAGCTCATTCTTCAATGTATGCTATGCATCCAGGAAGCACCAAGATGTATCATAACTTGAAAGATATGTATTGGTGGCCTGGATTGAAGAAAAATGTTGCTGACTTTGTTATGCGGTGTCCGGTGTGTCAGCAGGTTAAAGCTGAACATCAGAAGCCCACAGGAACAATGCAACCTCTACCTATACCGCAGTGAAAATGGGATCATGTAACCATGGACTTTGTGGTTGGTTTGCCTAGAATAGCCAAAAGTCATGATTCCATATGGGTGATAGTTGATAGGTTGAAAAAGACAACACATTTCTTACCTGTCAAAACAACCTACACGACTGAGAAGCTGGCCCAGATATACATAGATGAGATAGTGTGTTTGCATGGGGTTCCAGCTACTATCGTTTCTGATAGAGGTCCCCAGTTTACGAGTCATTTTTGGGAGCGACTTCATAAAGCTTTGGGTACGTAGTTAAGGTTTAGTACAGCCTTTCACCCACAGACAGATGGACAATCTGAAAGGACTATACAAACCTTGGAGGACTTGTTTAGGGCATGTGTCCTTTAGTTTGTAGGAAGTTGGGATCTACATCTGAGCTTGATAGAGTTTGCCTATAATAATAGCTATCAGTACAGTATTGAGATGGCACCATATGAAGCATTATATGGTAGACATTGTAGATCTCCCTTATATTGGTATGAAATAGGAGAGTACCAACTCTTGGGTCCTGAGTTGGTTCAGCAAACAACTGAGAAGATTAAAGTCATACAACAACAGTTGAAAGCTGCCCAAGATAGGCAGAAATCATATGCTGATAAGCATCATAGACCCTTAGAATTCCAAGTTGGAGACAAGGTATACCTCAAGGTCTCACCTTGGAAAGGTATCCTGAGATTTGGAAAGAAGGGGAAGTTAGCTCCTAGATTTATGGGGCCTTATCCAATCATTGAAAGGATGGGAAAGGTAGCCTATAAGCTGGAGTTACCACCTGAGTTGCATAAATTGCACCCACTGTTCCATATTTCTATACTGAGGAAGTGTCATCCTGACACTGAGTTAGTTCTACAACCTGTAGAGGTAGAACTAAATGATGATATATCTTATGTTGAAGGACCTGTGTTGATTCTTGACAGAAGAATCAAGAAGTTGAAAAAGAAAGACATTTGTCTTATAAAAGTTCTCTGGCATCACCGTGGCATTGAAGAAGCTACGTGGGAGCTAGAGGAAGAGATGAGGAGGAAATACCCTACTCTTTTCTCTTGATGTTTTGTTGATGATTTCGGGGACGAAATCCTTATAAGGGGTGGATAACTTATAACATCCCTGACCTAGATTATGTTTTAACCCTAGGTGTTTTGTTTAATAAAAGTGATTATATGTTTGCTCTTATCTTTTGAAAAGTAATTGAGGCTCAAGAGGAACTTATATTGCAATTTTAGTCCTTTTTGAATATTGTTGAAATCAATGTTTTGCTTATTTTGGACTAAAGTGCAAATTACCCAATTTGAGGGGTTTATTTGCAAATTGTGAATGACAATATGTTCCTCACGTGTTGAAGCATTATGAGAGTGAAGATGATGCAGAGATATGGCTTGTGATAGCCTGAATACCAAGAAAGAGCTGATAAAGCAATGTTTGTGCATTAAAACCTAGGTTTGGTGTAATGTGCAATTTACCCAAAACCTAGGGTTCAATATGAAAATTACCACTTCAAAATGGTCCCTACTATTTATTGGGATCATTTGGAGCAAATAAAATGAGAGGGGCGTCTCATTTGTATCTCTTTGAAGGAGAGAGAATCTTAATATTAAAATAATCAAGATTTAAGCACAATTGAAAATATAATTCAATTTAATGCAAAAAGAAATATAATAATTGAAGGGCCTTCAAACAAAAATGAGATGTTTGAATTTGATCAAGTGTGAACGTCCTTGTTCTTTTCAAGGGCCACGAAATATCTCAAGGAGGTGAAAAACCCACTCACATTATTATAAGAAAAAGAAATATCCACTAACATATGGATATTAATATAAAAAGGGTTAAGGTGCTTAATTTGCTTTTCTTTAAAACATGGATAATTGGGAGGAATAAGAGGCAATGAGTATAGCCTCGTCTCTAAGGAATATAAGGGGGCAAGTGGCAAGGGAGTTGAGGAGATAATTCCTACTTTCTCTCTCTTAATTGAATTTTCAATAAAATTCACATATAAACTCATTTATCCATAGAGTAAAAGGGGAATTTCGGATTCACATCCACCCTTTGCTTGCAAAACGACCAAGGAAGCTTTGAAGGACCACGATGATGACCCCCAACCTGTTGGTAAGCTTCTTGACCTTCTTTCATCTTGATTCCATGGTGGAAATCATAAATCAATGCATAATTTCTTCTTTTCTTCATTCCATCTTCAACCCTAGCCAATCTTTTCACTCCAAAACTTGAGGACGAGCCTTGGGGGAGTTGCAAACGCTTATTCCACCATTGTTGACGTGAAGATCCAATCTTTGAAGCTCAATTGAAGGCGGGTTATATAACTTGAACCCTTAATCATTGTTATTGAATTCAATTTCTCAATTCAATTGATTCAATTGTTCTTCTTGCAATACATTTGATTAATTGATGCAACTTCCATGGGTATGGCAGTAGATTTCATGGGGATGAAGTTTGATGGTGATGACATCATCACAAGCACACATCTCAAAAAATTGAGTTGCAAACGGTTTTGGACTTTTGGTCCAAACAGTTTCACCAAACCGTTTGGAGACCAAACGATTTGCAAACCGTTTGATGACTTGGACTCCAAACCGTAAGAGAGGGTTGACCATTTGAGGTCTGAACCCAAGTACATGTTGGATGATGATCCAATGGATCCAATTGATTGATTCAATGTGGGTACAATCCTTCAATTGGAAACCCTAATTGAGTTGATTGAAGAATCCATGATTGATCCTAACGATTTCAAGATAATTTGGGTCAAACGGTTTTGAAACCATTTGGAGGGTTAATGGTTGATTCTTGATTATTGGATAAAGATCTAATGGTGTTGATTGATGAATCCTACAATTGCAAAACTAATGGTATGTTCAATGGTGCAAATTACATTCAATTTGATTGATGAATTATCTAAAGAACCCTTGCGGTTTTGAGACTGGTTTGGCCCAAACGGTCTTGAGACCATTTGAGTCCAAATAGTCTTGAGACCATTTGAGTCCAAACGGTCTTGAAACCATTTGGGGTCAAATAATTTCAAAACCATTTGCGGTCAAACGGTTTCAAAACTGTTTGGTGATGAAACCTCAAAACTGAATGGAGGTCAAATGTGATCCAATCATTTAGAAATTGAAGGTGATGATTGTTCTATTGATCCAATGATTGATAGAAATGATAATCAATGAAGGTACAAAGGTTGAAACCCTAAAAGTACCTAAATGATTAGTACCAATAAAGGGATAAACCCTAATTGCTTATAAGAACAATAAATTAGTACACTATGTTAATCATAGTTGTATGTATTTGATTGAAGGGTTGATATAACCTAATCAAGTTGAGAGGATGATAGAATGGAATTCATACATGAGTATGATTCATGTGGTGATTAAGGGTATGATCCTTAGTAAAGAGATCATGAAACCCTAATCATGAGCATAAACCCTAATTGACAAGGTTATTGAATCCTAACCCTAATTCAGGGCAATTCTAAGTGAAACCCTAATCCAGGGTAAGGATGTAACCCTAATCCAGGGTGAGAATATGTGTAAATCTAAATTAGGGTAATGTAATGCAAAACCCTAATTGGATGAATAGTAAACCCTAACTATGGGTAATGGAACATGAAACCCTAATTGGGATGAATAGTAAACCCTAATTGTGGGTTATTGAATGTAGACCCTATTCTGGGGTGGAATTTATGTGAAACCCTAACTTAGAGTGATTTTTATGAGAAACCATGATGTTTGATGTGATGTGGAAGTTCAAATCCAGGGTGATATTATGTAATGCTTTATGAAACCCTAATCTTGGGCAATATGGTGATAAGCCATAACCTTGAAGTGGGTAATGGGATGAATATCCTCAAATGACATGAAATGTGAAACCCTAACCCTAGTAAGGGAATAGTGGTGTTACCCTTGAATAGTGAATCCATATTTGTTTTACATGGTACTGATATGCAATTGATATCACTATTATCATCTGTGCTAACCATGCAGGTATTTTGAAATGATGATCATAGACAGGTATGAGCTATGATGTTTGATTCACTATTGTGATTGGGCCTTGTGTGCCATAATATACCTTGCTGCCTGGTAAGAGGTAACAAGAGAGTTAATGGGCCTCAAGTACCATGAGTGATGCTTGTAATAGAAAGTATCATGTTTACCTTGGTCAGATGACCTGAAGGTGATCGTTACCTTGAAAAGTGGTAATAATGATCAATGATGAGCTAAGGGTTTGAATACCCAAAACCTTATGATTATGGTAATGAGATTGTGAAGGGATGAGAATTCCCAGAATTGAAATAAGGGACTGAGTTCCCAATGTCTTTTAAAGACTGATAAGTAATTGATGAAAATAGTACATGTTTCTTTATAGCATTGTCATAATAAGTTTTGTTTGAGAACTTGGCTGATGCTAAAAGAATATGAAAATGTACTTAATTAATCAAGTGAAATCTGTTCATGTAGTGCTCTGACCATAGATCCATCATCGTCAGTAGTTGGTGATGGTGAAACAGGTTTTCGTATGGAATTTCCTGGAGCTCACATATTCTGAATATGTGGGGGTAAATGGGAGAAAATATCCTTACGTCCTTATGAAGAGATTGATGGAAGGTAAACATTAAACCTCTCAATCCTTCATGTGTCGGGATGGATGTATCACAAATCTCCCGATGATTGGGATGGATGTATCATTAATCTCCCAATGATATTAAATGTCGGGTCGATGGAGATAAGCATTAATTCTCTCGATTGCCGATGAGAGTGTAGTTGATGTTGTAACTCTATAGAGAAGTTCCAGTATACCCTGGAAAGCTATATTGAGCAGTTGACATAGTCCTGCTTGTGGTCCCGTACTGACCGGGATGTGGGAGGTCATGGGAATCCGACTCTTCCATTGACCTATTTATGGTACCGATTTCGATTTAGCAATGGTCGGTTGGAGTATGAGAGGTATACTTCATCTCCTCAGAGCTTAAGTATGTTTGAAAAATGTAATCAGCCGTGTAGAGTATTTGCATAAGATTGAAATACGAGAATCACTAGTTGATGCGATCTGACTTAGTATATCCTAGATGGATAAGTGTTATAAATATTCTTCAATTCTTTATTGAATATTAGACATGCTATTTATCAAGTTACAACTGATAAGCTTAAGTGAGAACGTTTCTCTAATCTACATAGATATTAAATTATCTACTGTTAGGCTTATGATTCCACTGCTCTGTTTATTTCTATTAAACTGCAATAATAATGTTTTCGGCGGAGAGTTATATCTCCCGTTGGAGCAATTTTTATAATTGTCTCACCCTCGTAGAATCCTACATTTTTAGGTAAACGCAGACAAAGAGGAAGAGCATCTATAGCAGAGGAAGAGCAGCAGCAACAACAGTCACAAGGACAACAGTGATCCATCAAGTGGAGATATTGGTTGTCTGGTTTTGTATAGTTAGTCCTATGAGTCGTCTCTGTACTCTCGAGTCCTAGGAGTTAGTGTTTTTAATAATTCGATCTGAGATTCTGGGCTTCAAGCCTCGAGGTTCTTATACTACCTGTGTACATCCGAGACAGAGTAGTGAATGCTTGTATGCCTCAAGAAACAATGATACCTGACATGTATATATGAACCAGGATGTAATGATTTACTTTGGTTCTGAATGAAAGAGTTTTCCTGTGAACGGATCTCTCGATAAATGGTTTTAATTTTAGTGATTTTCAGTAATCTGCTGCTAACGAAATGCTTCCGCATTAGTTAAATTAGTTAATCTTGTTTTTATGAGTTGGATGCCACATGATAGTACATTGGGCAGAAATTGCCACTACATAGACAAATAGACATATAAACCCCATTTTTAGACATTTAGACCCACTTTTGGGCACTTCAACTCAATATTGGGGTGCATTGGCCTATAAATTGAGCACTACACTTACAAGTAGGCATATTATCCCCATTCTTAGGCGCTTTAACCCACTTTAGACACTTTAATTGATTTTTGGGCACATTTCATGTTGATTGGGTACATAATAGTAAATTAAGATAAAAAAGGCACTACACTAATAAGTGGGCGCATTAACCCCATTTTTAGGCACTTGAGCCACATTTTTGGGAGCATTGACCTATAATTTTGGTGCATAACAATAAAATTAGGCTCCAAATTTCCACTACACTAACAAATAGGTGCATAAACCCCATTTTTAGGCATTTAGACCAACTACATTGACAAATAGGCGTTTAATCCCATTTCGGGGCGCATTGGCCTATAAATTTGTAGGGAAATATGGCATCAAATAGGCAGTGGAAACAAAAATTTTACTAACATATTTCTCATTAACCAGCAGATCGCATCAATTACTATGCAATGGAAAGGATGGTTTCACAAAGATATGCCTGGTCCTAGAGCAAGCCCCGCTACAGTCCTTGTTTATTTAGATGCACACTCTGTCTTGGACGTTGTCTGTGCAACTCCTAGTCGCACTCGAACTCATCTGAATGATTCTCCACGGACATCAGACTCGAATAACTGGTGTAGAGGCTTCTCAGATCTCACCATGGACTGTGAGTTGACGTTGCCCTCCTAGCAACAATCAATAGACTCCTACCTCTATAGTAGTCCACACAGACTAACTAGAACTCATGTCATCCTACAGGAACAGACAACAAGGAGTTGTCCCTCCCGTTGGTGTACTAGTCACCAACATGCTCTCCCACAATAATGATCCTCAGTTGTTTCTCTCCCATGGCTTTCCCTCCCTAGTCGGGTAGGACTTTCTTGGGCTCTCGTGGTTACCACAACCAAAGAGGAGAACACTTGTCAGAGCAACTGATTCTCAATTGTATGTGTAGTAGTTGTGCTCTGGGAAGCCCCCAATACCCCTCTCTATATAGGAGGGGTTAGGGTTCCTAGTCCCCAGACAATGCAGGACTACAGAAAAAGTGAAAGGGCAAATAGATCTTGAATTTTCACAACTTTTCTAGAAGTTTCACAACCTACGTGTGATGAAACGGTCATCTCAACAAGTGAGATAGTCATATGTAGGTGAGATGATCATTTTTCTAAGTGAAACAGTCATCTGGGATGCGAGACGTTTGTCTCGCTAATCGAAACGGTCATTTCATGCTTTCCCAGTAAGATATGAATTGGCAAATCATTTCCTAATTAATGTCATACATTACTTTACTTACACCCCAAGTATGTGCAATTGAAATGAGTTCGGAAAAACTCCAGAACTTTTGTTCGTCCCAATTGGGCCATCTCACACAAGCGAGACACCCATCTCACTCACCCAAACAGCTGTCTGGTGAGTTCGAGTCGAGCCAATCAGTTCAACAACTTGAATCGATAAGTTCGTAGGGCATAACTAAGCCACTTCAAATCACATTTTTGGGCTCATTAGCCTATAAATTAGGTGCGTAATAGTAAATTGGGCTAAAATTTCCACTACATAGACAGAAACGTATATAAACCCCATTTTTAGAAATTTAGAATCACTTTTGGGCACCTTAACTCAATTTTGGGGTGCATTTGCCTATAAATTAGGCACTAAACTTACAAGTAGGGGGATTAACCCCATTCTTAGGCACTTTAACCCATTTTAGGCACTTCAATTGATTTTTGGCCACATTTCCTATTTATTAGGTGCATAATAGTAAATTAGGCTAAAAAAGGCACTACCCTGACAAGGGGAGCATTAACCCCATTTTAGGTACTTCAACCACATTTTTGGGAGCGTTGACCTATAGATTAGGTGCATAAAAGTAAATCTAGGCTCAAATTGCCACTACACTAACAAATAGGCACATAAACTATTGGTATGTATGCCATGAGAGCCAATCATGGGATGATTGGTGGGATACATTAAGATTGATCTGATAAACATCAAAGGCAAGCTTCCAATTCTTTCTGGTTCAGTCATATGAGATAATGATAGAACAAATTGAATGTCTAGAGAATGACAGTACTCAATGACGCATGCTTTCAGGTTAAGGACCTAAACGGTGAGATCATACAAATGCTAAAAGTTTGTACATTCTTATTATGTCCCTAGTCGGATGTCACTATGGAAGGTAGATAGACAACAATGACACATAAGGCTAGATTGTGGTGTTGGTTGATGACAGAATCTCATTAGTCATGATATGGAGATATCAAACCAAACACATAGGTACTTGTTAGACAACAAGCGTACCAGAGAGACCCACCGTGAGTTTGACACATGGAACCTTGACATGGTAGTCACAGTCAGTTCTCACAGTGATGGTGGCGAGTGTGATTCTTTGACCTGAAATCACTACACTCAACACATGTCATTGGGTACACTTTGACATCATCAAACGCAGTCCTGAAACATGGGTTGTTATAAAGGTGATGATTGGGTGGCTTTGACACATGGGGCTTTTGAGGGGTGAGTGATAGATATGGGATTCGTCCATGCTAAGGGAGTTTTATATCCATGGCCACTTGATGAGTAGGATTGAGATAGGTGTGCACGCTTGTGTGAATCAGTATGTGATATTGATGTCATACATATCTCCTCCAATCTACTCTAAGATCAAGAAAGTGAATGAACGTTGACAGGATGAATGTTCCATGCCTCGAGTTCATTCGGGATATCAGTGACAAAGGAATTATACATTCACTGTAACACCATTCACGGATTGTAGGATTGAAAGTTGTTCTCCAACTTTCCTTTTCACTTGGGTAGCACTAATGTGTGAATAGGCACCGCTCTTTGCTTGTGAAGTCATAAGTGTTATGGACTTTCATTGCCAATGTGAAATGGACCTGTAGGGTCACACACATAGGATTTAACCTTGAAGAGGAGTTTATCCACAAACGATGTTTAGATTGATTACTAAAGGAGTTTAGTAGTTCAATTAAACACTCGATCAATTGATAGCTCAATATCAAAGTGTTCAAGGTGTTGGACCGATTGATTAGAGTATCAGATTGATTGAAACTACGATTGACTGATTTGCACAAGTTTGCTGCCCCAACCGATCGGCTCATGAGATGAACCGATCGGCTCAGGTTGTTGAACCGGTCGGCTCAAGTTGTAAGTCGATCGACTCATGTGTCATCAAACGATCAGCTCAATTGTTGAACCGGTCGATTCATGGACCAACTGAGATCATTTGGAAAGTCAGAAGACTATTTTGCAAATACAATTTGTTTCACTTATACAAATTCGATTTGGACAAGGATTAATATTTGATTAGTTGGAAACAAATATGAAAGTCAATTTGATTTGGATCAGAACCACGAACCGATCATCTCAGTAAGTGAACCGATCGACTTAGAGCCCCAGACGATCGACTCAGGTCCCAAATGATCGGCTCAGGACCCGAAATGATCGTTTTAGGGTGTGAACCTATCAGTTCAGCTGGTGCAGTTGGTTGTTTTTGTGGAAAACCTCGAACCCTTCTACTCCTACTTTAATCCTGCATTTCCCGGGGTAGAGAACCCTGTCCCATGACCCTCCTATATATAGGGGTAGTGGGGGCTTCTCAAAGACAACACAACTCAGAACACCAGTTGCTCTGCAAAGTTGTCGTTCTATCTGGTTGTGGTAACTGAGAGAGCCTGAGCAAGTGCTACCCGATAAGGGAGGCACATCAAGGGAAAGACAACTGCAGAAAGCGACTGGTTGCGGGAGAGTGTGTCGGCGACTAGTACGCCGACAGGAGGGTGTGACTCCTTCTGATTCCTTGTGGGACAAGGAGATCAGAGTTCCAGGTGGTTTGTGTGGACTATTTCAGAGGCGGGAGATTTATGCCGCTTGGAGGTCAGCTGTCAATCCCGACAGTCCCAGTGAGACCAGGAGCTGTACAAACACCGTCTAAGACCGGAGGTGAAGACCACGCAAGCCACGAGGTATCGTTACCGAGCAAGCCTCGGGACAAGGTATGACTCTACAAACCATCCTTGTTACTGTATAAACGTTGACGTGATTCCTTTATTCTGGGTTTGGGAAAGAAATTTTTTGTTTCCGCTGCCTTCTCTGTCTCCCCTATAACCCAACAGTGGTATCAGAGCCACATCAACTGCTCTATACTTTAGGAATATCGATATGATCGATTTTGGTTTGTCGCTTTTATTTATTGCATATGATGCGAATAAAATTGACTTTATGCATGTCCAATCCTAAATCCACAAATCCCAATATACATATATTATATGTAATATGAATGCAATCGATACGTGTCACCCTTAAACGAGTTTTGTGGTGGATGTATAGCATGGTTATGGCCAATAAACACTATGTGTGTGTTCTTGGTTGAATGTGGTTGCTTGCATCTTGGTCTGCACACCGATTCCCTATCTCCTATTCCTGATGTAACTCGAGATAACTCGAGATTTCTTTCCTACCTTTTCTCCCCTCAAATGTAACTCGGAGTTTTCCAATTCAAATGTAAAATAGGATAGATCTTTTATTTCCTTTTATGTCAAAGAATGGCGGACACCTGACGACGACTGAGACGATCGGTTCAAGGAGTGAACCGATCAGTTGGCGATCTAGAAGACAGGTTCAAGGAGCAATACGATCGGGTGGAGGCCATGAGGAGATGCACGACGACCAGGCGAACCGATCGGTTGGTGGCACCCAGACGACCGGCCAGGGCGAGCAGGTCATTCATGTGATGAGTTGATCAACTCGGACGGCTATAGCACTTCATCATGGACAGGTTGCATGTGATGTAGACCTAGATGACCATGATTCCTCTTGGCTCGAGGAATCACACTAGGATGGCCATAATCATCTCTTTTATCATTTCACATGTTTTCTGTGGGATATAGCATGCATATGATATGTACTATATATTGTGGTGATTGGATATGTATATGTATCTATAAAACCAAATCCCTCATCTAAATATTAAGTCTTTTATGCCTTCCATTAGCAGCACACATGAAAAACTTGATCGACCAAGCGTAGGTTACGCCAAAGCGTGGTGCGCCATCTATCTCGTGGAAGTATGAAGGGTAAACATGTAGGTTCTGCCAAAGCAGGGTGCATGTTTACCGTGTCGGCTTTTGGGTTAGACTTAACTGGTGATTCTTAGAGCGTCTAAGCCCAGAGGCACAGAATGTTCATGGAAAGGTGTTGCGCATGTTCATTCATCAAGAGTTGCAGATGATGCAATTGGCATGATGGCCTACCTAAATAATCAAGATTGTGGGCGATCAGCTAAAGCTGACTCATGACTTGATGAAATATGGATCTTGACCCACTAGAAGATTGTACGCTGCAATATTTCGAATTGATGGTGAGGGCTATCAATTTGAACAAAATAGTGGGAGCAATAATTAATTAAAGTCCTAATTATATCGTCAACCTTTCAAATCAATCAAATAAGTGAAAATTGAGTTTTGGACTAAATTGCATATGTTTCCTTTTTGTAGTACAAATGACAACAAACAACAATCACTTTTCATTGCAATCGGTCCTTGAAAAGGACAAGCTGAATGGGACTAACTTCCACGACTGGTTTAGGACATTGAGAATTGTTCTCATTCAAGAGTGAAAGATCTATGTCCTGGATACTCCAATTCCAGAGGAACCAGCTCCTACCGCACCAAAGGTAGAAAGGGATGCTTATAAGAAGCATTCTGATGATGCCATTGATGCAAAGTGCTTGATGTTGTGCTCCATGAATCACGAGTTGCAGAGACAACATGAGAACATGGGTGTCATTGAGATGATTCAACATCTCAAGAACATGTATGAAGATCAAGCACGGCAAGAGAGATACGATGTCTCCAGGGCACTGTTCAAGTGTGTCATGACAGAAGGAGATCCAGTTGGTCCTCACACACTCAAAATGATTGGGTATGTAGAGAACCTGACAAGACTGGGATTTCCTCTGAGCCAAGAGTTGGGTACTGACGTGATACTGCAATCGTTGCTAGAATCCTACAGTCAGTTTGTGATGAACTACAACACGAACAACTTTGACAAGCCGTTGACAGAGTTGTTGGGCATGTTGAGGACAGCTGAGACACAGATGAAGAAGGACAAGCCTAAGTCGGTGATGGTGATCAGTGACAAGAAAGGCAAGTCCAAGCGCAAGGGAAAGGGCAAGGCTAAGAAAGGTTCTGATGCTAGCCAACAGCCCGAGTCGTCTTCAACTCTCAAGGCCAAAGGAGGTGTGACCAAGAGAGGCAATTGCCACCATTGCAAAAGCCAAGACATTGGAAAAGGAATTTTCCACTCTATCTGGAAGAACTAAAGAAGAAGGAGGCGACAGATGTCTCCACCTGAAGGTGTCATGAAATAAACTTGTAACATTTTTTAGGTATATGATACCAAGATATAAAATGTAAAGCACTCAATAAATGGGGCAAGTGTTGCCGCCATAGATAGGAGTACTTTAGTTTATTTTCAGCCTTGAAGGCATGTAATAGAGTTATGAACTGCTATTTCATTTTTGCCAACAGATAGAAACACATTATTTTGCATATTGTATGACAATGATGGCAATTAATAAAGTTGATGTTTCCTTATGGAAATGCCTTGCTTATCTTGTGGTACATGGTATGCATAAGATAAAATGATACCTAAAGTTATTGATAACTCAAACAATAAAATTAGCATAAATCATGAGAAATTCATTTCTAGTTTCCATATGATGGATAAATATAGACTCTTTTGGTTAGAGAACCAGTAAGAGACATAAATCTCTTAGACATGATTAATCAATCTTCACTAGTGGTAGTGGGAGAATGATTATCCTATTAGGTATAATACATGTGATGTATTTACATACCTATTGGACTGAGTGCTAGTACTTCAAATGGTGTTTAGAGAAATACTAATATGAATATCTTGAAGTGTTCAAGAATATCATAGATGAAGTATGAATTTGGTAAAGTGTTAATTCTTGATGAAATCAATGAATGAAATACTTGAACCAAATGTTTGAGATCCTTATCTGTGATTATGATAGTGTATCATAATGAACTCATGATTAAAGCATGGTGATGTCTAAATAAAAAAGGAGTCATAATCCAAGGAGTTAGAGGATGATTATCAAATTACTAATTTCTTCTTAAATAAAGAATACCCCACACTAATAAAGGACATTAACAATCACAAGGAGTTGTGAGTTCTTATATTCTTGACAGATACACCTCGATTATCTATGTGATGAGTTGATCATATAATGAGTCAACTATCTAGATGAATATGAGGAACTAGATTTTGAGTTACGGTTTATAACCATTACATCCTAAATGACTTCCATGTGAACCATAAGGTATGACCTTGATGGTAGCACCCATTGGGATGAAATCCATAAGTGTGAATGAGTCTTAAGTGTTAAGACACATGGATGACATTTTGAGAAGGATGATGCTTGTTTATTGCAACTTAATGACTAAAAGATTTGGCATACATATACTAAAACCGCATTCCTATGAGGAATAAGACAAGGATGTGTACGTGACACAACCTATACGGTTTATGAATCCATTAATGCAAATGAAGTCTATAAGTTACAATGGACTAATCAATGCGATCGATTAAGTACAAGCAACTTAGAGTTGGATCTTTACTTTGATAATATAGTCAAAGGGTTTGACTGATATGTCAAAGATAAAGAAGGGATCTGTGATTTAGTGGGAGCATATTCACATTCCACATGTTGATGTGAAATGGAAATGTTCTAGAATCGAAATCCAAAGTGGAAATTATCTTTAGGGAAGATAGAGACATTTCCTATGTGGTAGGAATAGAGATCTATAGAGATAGTTCTCGAAAAACCTCTTGACCTGAAAAGAGAGAGCATACATTGGCAATCTATACTATAGGGTTCAGTATGGACAGATTCAGTGGGAGAAAACTTATCCATGTTACATGGAGTTAGTACTGCAAGGCCAAGTGTCCAATTCTTATGAAGAATGGGAACACTGAGAATAGATATGGATCTATCATGTATGTAATCATCCCATCATCTTGCATGTATGGACATAGCAAGAATAAATTGCATTCATCATCTTGTATGTAGGACATGAAAATATGATATGTTCATCCTCATAACTCATATGTGGGACATGACGAGTGGATGCCTGTCTAGTTCTAGTCAGGGTTACTGGAATATCATAAGAACTTGATAATTACTTGAGAAGTACTAGTTCTATGGAAATAGGAAGGGTTCACTATAAAGAGTTACACTGATGCGAACTTCCGAAAAGGATAGAAAATTAATCACAAAATATATATAGGATATATAAAAATGAATGTTTGTTGATAATTGGAAATGTTCCAATAAAGCTATTTTAAAAAGGAAATGCCGAGTATCCGTGTGTTAGAGAACATCAGTGGATACTATATGGATATGGAAGTTCATATGATGAACTTATAGTTATTCCAGTCATTGATGACAAGTTAGGAGTGCTTGGTCATGCAATGTGGCTAAAGGTTAGCAAAGGAATACTAGATCACATATTACGGCAACTCCATCTCATACGTGTAACGTACAACGAAGAGATGAGAGACATGTAGTTAATACCGACTCTGGCAAGGTGTTTCCATAACTCACTATGTTAGAACTAGAGCACAGTAACATGTGGGACATGTTTGAAGATCACTAAGAATATGATTCAAGGATGATTTGCTTGCAGTGCAAGTGGGAGTCTATTGGTATGTATGCTCTGAGAGCCAATCATGGGATGATTGGTGGGATACATTAAGATTGATCTGATAAACATCAAAGGCAAGCTTCCAATTCTTTCTGGTTCAGTCATATGAGATAATGATAGAATAGATTGAATGTCTAGAGAATGACAGTACTCAATGACGTATGCTTTCAGGTTAAGGACCTAAATAGTGAGATCATACAGATGCTAAGAGTTTGTACATTCTTATTATGTCCCTAGTCGGATGTCATTATGGAAGGTAGATAGACAACAATGACACACAAGGCTAGATTGTGGTGTTGGTTGATGACATAATCTCATTAGTCATGATATGGAGATATCAAACCAAACACATAAGTACTTGTTAGAGAACAAGCGTACCAGACAGACCCATCGTGAGTTTGACACATGGAACCTTGACATGGTAGTCATAGTTAGTTCTCATAGTGATGGTGGTGAGTGTGATTTTCTTTCACCTGAATCACTACACTCAACACATGTCGTTGGGTACACTTTGACATCATCAAACGCAGTCCTGAAACATGGGTTGTTATAAAGGTGATGATTGGGTGGCTTTGACACATGGGGCTTTTGAGGGGTGAGTAATAGATATGGGATTTGTCCCTCCTAAGGGAGTTTGATATCCATGTCCACTTGATGAGTAGGATTGAGATAGGTGTGCACGTATGTGTGAATCATTATGTGATATAGATGTCATACATATCTCCTCCAATCTACTATGAGATCAAGAAAGTGAATGAACGTTGACAGGATGACTGTTCCATGCCTCGAGTTCATTCGGGATAACAGTGAGAAAGGAATTATACATTCACTATAACACCATTCACAGTTTGTAGGATTGAAAGTTGTTCTCCAACTTTCCTTTTCACTTGGGTAGCACTGATGTGTGACTAGGCACCGCTCTTTGCTTGTGAAGTCATAAGTATTATGGACTTTTACTACCAATGTGAAATGGACCTGCAGGGTCACACACATAGGATTTAACCTGGAAGAGGAGTTTATCCACAAACGATGTTTAGATTGATTACTAAAGGAGTTTAGTAGTTCAATTAAACACTCGATCAATTGATAGCTCAATATCAAAGTGTTCAAGGTGTTAGACCGATTGATTAGAGTATCGAATTGATTGAAACTGCGATTGACTGATTTGTACAAGTCTGCTGCCCCAACCGATCGGCTCATGAGATGAACTGATCGGCCCAGGTTGTTGAACCAGTCGGCTCAAGTTTTAAGTCGATCGGCTCATGTGTCATGAAATGATCAGCTCAATTGTTGAACCGGTCGATTCATGGACCAACTGAGATCGTTTGGAAAGTCAGAAGACTATTTTGCAAATAGAATTTGTTTTACTTGTAAAAATTCGATTTGGACAAGGATTAATATTTGATTAGTTGGAAACAAATACGAAAGTCAATTTGAGTTGGATCAGGACCACAAACCGATCAGCTCAGTAAGTGAACTGATCGGCTCAGAGCCCCAGACGATCGGCTCAGGTCCCAAATGATCGGCTCAGGACCCGAAACGATCGTTTTAGGGTGTGAACTGATCAGTTCAGCTGGCATAGTTGGTTGTTTTTGTGAAAAACCTTGAACCCTTCTACTCCTGCTTTAATCCCGCATTGCCCGGGGTAGAGAGCCCTATCCCATGACCCTCCTATATATATAGGGGTAGTGTGGGCTTCTCAAAGACAACACAACTCAGAACACCAGTTACTCTGCAAAGTTGTCGTTCTCTCTGGTTGTGGTAACCGAGAGAGCCCGAGCAAGTGCTACCCGATAAGGGAGGCACAACAAGGGAAAGACAAATGTAGAAAGCGACTGGTTGCAGGAGAGTGTGTTGGCGACTAGTATGCCGACAGGAGGGTGTGACTCCTTCTGATTCCTTGTGGGACAAGGAGATCAGAGTTCTAGGTGGTCTGTGTGGACTATTTCAGAGGCGGGAGATTTCTACCGCTTGGAGGACAACTGTCAATCCCGACAGTCCCGGTGAGACCAGGAGCTGCATAGACACCGTTCAAGACCGGAGGTGAAGACCGCGCAAGCCGCAAGGTATCGTCGCCGAGCAAGCCTCGGGACAATGTATGACTCTACAAACCATCCTTCCTACTGTATAGACATTGACGCGATTCCTTTATTCTGGGTTTGGGAGAAGACATTTTTTGTTTCTGCTGCCTTCTCTATCTCCCGTATAACCCAACATAAACTCCATTTTTAGGCATTTAGACCACTACACTGACAAATAGACGTTTAAGCCCATTTTGGGGCACATTGGCCTATAAATTAGACACTACACTGACAAGTAGGTGGATTAACTCCATTCTTAGGTGTTTAACCCACTTTTAGGCACTTCAACCCATTTTTGGCACATTTCCATTTATTAGGCACATAATAGTAAATTAGGCTAAGAAAGGCACTACACTGACAAGTGGGCACATTAACCCCATTTTAGGCGCATTGGCCTATAAGTTAGGTACATAATGGTAAGCTAGGCACAAATTGCCACTATGCTAACAA
The DNA here is from genome assembly GCA_963693085.1 of Alisma plantago-aquatica. NCBI lineage: Eukaryota > Viridiplantae > Streptophyta > Magnoliopsida > Alismatales > Alismataceae > Alisma > Alisma plantago-aquatica. The sequence continues at coordinate 919,944,703 of OY856413.1, read as the reverse complement.
ATAGATGCAAAAACCCCATTTTTAGGCATTTTGACCCAGCATTTGGTGCATTAACCCCATTTTGGCGCGCTTTGGCCTATAAATTAGGCATTACACTGACAAGTAGACGGATTAACCCTGCTCTTAGGTGTAGCCCACTTTTAAGCACTTCAACCCATTTTGGGCGCATTTCCTATTTATTAAGCATATAATATTAAATTAGGCTAAAAAGTCACTTCACTAACAAGTGGGCACATTAACCCCATTTTTAGATGCTTTTTAACCGCATTTTTGGGCACATTGGCCTATAAATTAGGTGCATAATAGTAAATAGGGTTAAATTGCCACTACACTGACAAATAGGCACATAAACCCCATTTTTAGGTGTTTTAACCCACTTTTAGGCCTTTAACCCCATTTTGGGGCGCATGGGCCTATAAATTAGGCACTACATTGACAAGTAGGCAAATTAACTGCATTCTTAGGTGCTTTAACCCACTTTTAGGAACTTCAACCAATTTTTGGGCAAATTGGCCTATAAATTAGGCAAATAATAGTAAGTGACGTTAAAATTACCACTACTCTGACAAATAGGTGCATAAACCCAATTTTTAGGTGTTTTAACCCACTTTTAGGTGTTTTAACCCACTTTTAGGTGTTTTAATCCTATTTTAGGCACTGTACTCTAATTTTGGGGTGCATTGGCCTATATATTAAGTAGTATACTGACAAGTAGGCAAACTAACCATATACTTAGGTGCTCTAACCCACTTGTAGGCACTTCAACCTATTTTTGGGTGTATTTCTTATCTATTAGGCGTATGACAGTAAATTAGGCTACAAAAGACACTACACTAACAAGTGGGCGCATTAACCCAATTTTTAGGCACATTAAATACATTTTTGGGTGCATTAGCCTATAGATTGGGTTCATAATGGTAAATTAGGTTCAAGTTGATACTACAATGACAAATAGGCAGATAAACCCCATTTTAAGGCATTTAGACCCACTTTTAGGCGCTTTAATCTGATTTTGTTGTGCATTACACTGATAAGTAGGCGGATTAACTGATTCGTAAGTGCTTTAACCCACTTTTAGGCATGTCAACCTATTTCTAGGCACATTTCCTATTTTTGGCATATAATAGTAAATTCAGCTAAAATAGGCACTACACTGATAAGTGGGTGCATTAACCCCATTTTTAGTCACTTTAACTACATTTTTTAGTGCACTGGCTTATAAATTAGCAATAACATCAAAACTAGGCTCAAATTGCAACTACATAGACAAATAGGTGCATAAACCCCATTTTCAGGCGTTTAGACCACTTTTGTGCACTCTAACTCATCTTTGGGGGTCATTGGCCTATAAATTAGGCACTACATTGACAAGTAGGTGGATTAACCCCATTCTTAAACACTTTAATCCATTTTTAGGCACTTCAATCCATTTTTGGATGCATTTCCAATTTATTCAGCACATAATATTAAATTAAGCTAAAACACTAAACTGACAAGTGGGCACATTAACCCCATTTTTAGGTGCTTTAACTGCATTTTTGGGAGCACTCGCCTACAAGTTAGGCACATAACATTAAACTAGGCTCAAATTGCCACTACACTGACAAATAGGTGCATAAACCCCATTTTTTTGCATTTGGCCCACTTTTTGGAGTATTAACCCCATTTTGGGGCGCATTGGCCTATAAAGTAGGCAATACACTGACAAGTAGGCGGATTAACTCCGTTCTTAGGTCTAACCCACTTTTAAGCACTTCAACCCATTTTGGATGCATTTCCTATTTATTATGCAATTAAACCCATCTTGTTTCATACTTTCTCAAGCTTGTTCCTTGAATTGCGTATCTACTATCTTGAGTTTCTTACATAGGATTGTGATGTAGGACATATAGAGCTACTTTGTATTTACAATCTTATGCAGATTTTTCTCTAGTGTTAGATTTTGACTTAAGGCTACTATTTTTTATGCAGAAATGACCTTCTGAGCAAGACATTTAGCTATGAGCCATGACGCTTTTTGGGTGAATTCCATCATCTTGAGGGTCAAAATTGCAATTTTTTGTTTTTCCGAAACCGTTAATCTTACATTGATATTTTCTAGAATTACTTATGGGTTGTTCATGTGCACAAATACCACATTTTTAGGCGTTTCAACCATCTTTTGGGGGATTTAACCCCATTATGGGATGCATTGTCCTATAAATTAGGCAGTACACTAACAAGTAGGCAGATTAACCCCAGTCTTAGACCCTTTAACCCACTTCTATGCACTTCAATCAATATTTGGGCACATTTCCTCTTTATTAGTCGCATAATAGCAAATTAGGCTAAAACACGCACTACACTAACAAGTGGGTGCATTAACCCCATTTAAGCTACTTCAAACGACATTTTTGGGTGCATTGGCCTAAAAATTAGGCACATAACATTAGATTGTGCTGAAATTGCCACTACACAGACAAATAGGCGTATAAACCCCATTTGCAGGCATTTATACCCAAGTTTGGGTGCTTTAACTCAATTTTGGGGTGCATTGGCCTATAAATTAGGCACTACACTTACAAGTAGGTAGATTAACCCCATTCTTAGGCGCTTTAACCCACTTTAGGCAATTCAATTGAATTTTGGGCACACTTCATGTTGATTAGGTGCATAATAATAAATTAGGCTAAAAAAGGAACTACACTGACAAGTGGGCGCATGAACCCCATTTTTAGGCACTTTAACCACATTTTTGGGAGCATTGTCCCATAAATTAGGTGCATAGCAGTAAAATTATGCTCAAATTGCCACTACACCAATAAATAGGTGCATAAACCCCATTTTTAGGCATTTCGATCTACTACACTGACAAATAGGTGTTTAACCCCATTTTGGGGCGCAACATGACTAAATCCTGTCAGTGATATGAAACCTCTCTCGAGTATGACAAATCGACACCCTAAAATATTCTAGATACCCTCTCAGGTCTAGAATATTCTAAGATGCTAGGAACATGTGTGATCTAGGCAGAACCAGGTAGTAGGCATGACCGTACCAGGTTGGGCCCGATTGTGCCTAGGTCTACGATTATGCACGAATCACCTTGAACCATCCTCCTTTTAGATTCTGGTCCAAACTACCTTCTCTTGTCTATTTCTACAATGAATCTCTCGATATAGGCAAAAATAGAAGTTCAAGCAAGAAAGAGATCAACCAAACTAGCAATCATAACCTGAAAGAGAAGATAGAATAGAAAACATACTAGATCAGGAATAAAACTTCTTACTTAAGGTAAAAGTGTAACATCCCTGACTTGGGTTATAACCTAACCCTGGAAGTTTTGCCTAAATTATGTAATTAAACACCTGTGAGTATTCTCTGGCATGTAATTAAGTTCCTCAGGAACATATATTTCAATTTTGCTCCTTTATAAACAAAGTTGTAGCATTGTTTTGTAATGCAGGGACCCATGTGCAAATTACCCAGTTTAAGGGTTTAACTTGCAATTTCACAGGTTAAGATGTTCTTTTGATGTTGAGACATCATATGAGTAAAAATGATTAGGCATGATGGATTTTCCAAGCTTGGGCATTCAGATGCAGCTTGTGGAGTGATCCTAATGCTTAAAACCCCTAATTTGGAGTAAAGTGTAATTTACCCAAATTGTGGGTGAAATTTGTAAAGTACACCTTCTAGAGCTTCTTATATGACTCTTGGCATCATTTAGAGTAGAAATGATGAAAGAGATGCATTAATTAATAATCAGATATGAAAAGTGATCTTTGTGCATGAAATTCACCATATATGGGTATGGAGATCTTTCATGTATGAACCCTAGTTGAAAGTTGACCTTTTTCACCTTTGGACCTTGGGTTTAAGATGAGTTTTGCTTAAGTATGAAAGGGAGAAACGTGTCTTATAATAAGGAGAAGGGACGTGCCTATAAGAAAGGAGGGACCTAATTAAGGAAAGGAGAAACTAGTTGTCCTTATGTTGGAAATGACCTCAAGATATATATACACCCTTCCTTTGATTGTAAAGGAACGTTTCCTTCACTTCCTTTCTTATTTCCTTGCTTATACCGAATTAGGACAGAGTTCTGGAGAAGAGGAGGGTGACCAACCTGTTCTAGGTAAGAGAACACCACCTTCTAGCTTGAATTCATGGAGAAAATTCTTGTGTAAGGTTGGTTTCATGGCTAATTCACTTAGCTTTCTTGTTCTAGCCGATCTTCCCCATCTCTTCCTTGAAGAAACAATCTTGGATGACCTATGGATCTCAAGACGCCATTAAAGGCTTGAAGCTTGGAAGCTTGGAGCTCTAGGAACCACGTTTGAGGCGGGTTTTATAATTCTAAACTCCTAGCTTTATTATGCATATCCTTGTTCTTGCTTTTTAAGCTTAGTTCTTCTTCCCCATCATTCTTTGCACTCTTGCAAGCTTTTTCGTGAAGAAAAGAGCTTGGTTCAAGGTTGAAGACAGAGGGCATTAATACCTATGTTGGTCCTTATCCAACTTTATCAAACAATCTTATGATTCCCCCCCTTCTTGACCAACCGTTTGAAGGGCAAACGGGTTCACTAGGTCGATTTGGCCAAACGGGTTCCAACCCGTTTGAGGGCGTTGACCAAGCATTGACCGTTTGGGATTCCTGTTCACAATTATGTAGACTAATGACCCACCTAATTTGAGGGGTTAATTCAAAAGGAATCGTAGGTTGAAGGCCAATCAATTAGGCAATCGAATTAAATTAAGTGCTGATTTTCCAAACTAATCAAATTGAACCTTTTGGGCAAACGGGTTCCAACCCATTTGAATGAGTTCACCAAGCATTGACCGTTTGGGATTCCTGTTCATAATATATTGAATTTCATTTCTACAAAGAATCATAATCTAATTCATAACCAATTAAGAGTTGAAGGCAGTTCAACACCCTAACCCTAATCGGGTTAAAATTGCTGATTTTCAATATAGATCTTGTTGAGTGTTGGGTTGAAGGACCCAAACGGTTTCAAAACCATTTGGGGTTCATCCAAACGATCTCACACTCGTTTAGTGACACCCCAAAACCGTTTGGAGGTCTAGGGTTAAAGAAATTTTATGGTTTTAGGGTCCAATCACAAGATGTTGATAAATTGATGAAAATTGATGAGTAGCCGATTGGAAACCTTAATTGAGTTAGACTTAACCCTAATTGGCTTTCAATTGAAGGTCAAATTGGTGTCCAATTGATTGAGGCTCATCCTATTTGACTCGATTTGTAAGTGGTTAACATGGCTTGGGCCAATTGAAGGCTTCAACATAGGAAATCCTATTCAATCATAACCTTTGTATCACCTTTCATATCCATGCGGTTTGGACCCAAACGAGTCCACACTCGTTTAGACCTAAACGAGTCCACACTCATTTAGACTCAAATGAGTTCAACCCGTTTCAATCCAAATGAGTTCACACCCATTTCATCTTAAACGAGTTCACACCCGTTTCATCTTAAATGGGTTCACACCCGTTTCAACTCAGTGAGTCCACACTCGTTTGAGGGTTCAAAGGGGTTGAAGGTTGAAGGTTAAACCCTAACCTAATTGGAGATTTTCATGGTTGTTTATACTTAACCACTTAAAGGTATAATTGGTTCAATGATGATCTAATCTAAACCATAATGGTAACTTAAAATACTAAGGGACTAAGTGACTAATGAATCGACCCATGATGATGATCAATGGGTAATTTTACCAAATGCCCCTGAGAGGTTCAATTCAGTGATACCTTGTTCTAATCAAGCCCTAATCACTTGATAGTGGTGATTTGGTTTATGAAGATCAAAGGGGACTTAACCCAACCTAATATAGAGTGGTGTAATCACCATCTACTAGTGAGAGGAGAGAGAAAGTACCATTTATGGTGGAAACTCAAGTAAAATACCTTCAATATACATGAATGTGCATGATTAGGGTATGATCCACCTATGTGGGATCATGGAAACCCTAATTATGATAAATGATGAATCTTAACCTAAATCTGAGATCATCAATGATGATGTTCCTCATACATAATGATGTTATGAGTTCAATTCACCATAATGTGAATAGTAAGCCCTAATTCTAGGGTGATGACATGTAATGTGAATAGTAAACCCTAATTCTAGGGTGATGACAAGTAATGTGAATAGTAAACCCTAATTTATGAGAATCAGGGAACTTAGTTCTTATGGCAAGAGTGAAGGTATAATTCTTGAATTGAATTGCTTTTATCAGTTGAATTAACTATGCAGGTTCTTATATGAGGATGATCATATCCAGGTATGGATGATGATGCTACATTCATTGAAAGCATGTTGTTAGCTTTATAAATAGTAAAATATCTTGATGCCTTATCAGTGGCATCTTATGAGATTGATGGGCTGTGAGAGCCATAAATACCATCAAGGTCATGCTTTAGAGATGACTTGTGATGAGAGTATTGAGAAATGATAATTAATGTGAGTTAGGCTTGTTACATTTAGTATTCTCCCTTCATAGCTGCTATGCTAATGTTATTGTTTGAGAACAATGTATGATGTTAAAAGAATACTGAATGTACCTAACTAATCAAGTGTAATCATACCATGTAGAGCCCTGATCATAGATCCATCATTGTCAGAGATCAAATGATGGTGAAACAGGTTTTCCTAAGGGAACTCCTGGATCACATACTTTTGAGTATGTGGGATATATGGATGTGTAGAACCTTACATCCTAGTGTAGGTATTGATGTAGATGTGTAATCCGTCAACCCTTCACTACAAATCCATACCGCATCAGTGGAAGGTAAACACGAAATCTCCTGATGACGAAGAAAGCACAGATACCGTATCAGTGGAAGGTAAACACGAAATCTCCTGATGACGAAGAGAGTACAGAACGCCACTGTAACTCTAAAATAGCAGAGACACAAGATGTCCTGCAAGTAATCCTCTTACTGATTGAGGAAGGTGAAGGTCATGAGAAATCCGGCTCTTTCAATGACCTAGTATGATACCGAGGCACGTAACAGTGATCGATTGGAGTATGAGTGGTATACCTCATCTCTGCAGGGCATGATAATAATGTTTGAAAAACATAATCTACAGCATAGTATACCTATTAGAGATAACTACGAGTTAATTGATTGATGTTACACTGTATAGTGCATATGTTCTTCATGTTTCATAAATGTTGAACTCTTGCTTACTACAAAACTGCTGTTGAATACTTTGAAAGCTTTTACTGCTTAAGTTATTCTTTGTTTTGCCTTATAAAGCTTCTAGTGGAGATTTATAACTCCCGCTGGGACAATTATTTAAAATTGTCTCACCCCGTAGACTTCAACTTTTTAGGTGGTCATCGAAGACGGAGGAACCGGTCTACAGGTGACCAGTCCCAGCAGCAGCAGCACCAGAAGCAGCAGTAAATCTCAGGTGGAGATTTAGCCTGCTATGTGGTGTAGATAGAGTCAGTCCTATGTGTCCTCTGTACTCTCAGGTCTTAGAGTTGTTGGTCTGAGTTTTGTTACGATTCTTGAGATTTTGAATCATGATGTGTATAATTACTCAAGAAGAAATTTGACAGAGATGTAAAAAATTTATCTCCTTTTATGAATGAAGTTTTATGGTTTCAATGCTTTATCTCAAAAAGTTTTTAATTTCCGCTGCTAATCGAATCGCTTCCGCTAAGTTTAAACTCGAAGGTATGTGTTTATCTCGGGTTTTGGAGATCAGATCCCACAAAAAGTATATAAACATGCCCAAAAAGGGCTACATAGCCAACAAGGAGCTCAACTAGCCATGGATAAGCATAGTTGTACTGAACAAAGATGGAAGAACATCATTTGTATAGAAAAAAAGGAGAACAGTAGAAGAAAGGAGAATAAGAAGAGATTTAGCCCATAGAGGAGAGGTGGATCTCACTCCTTACCCTCCGTATAGGCCGGTTCTCATCTTTGGGTCGTCCTCCTTGGTCTTTTAGACTCCTTGGCCTCCTTTCTCTTTGATTCTACCCCAAACAACAGCTTGGTGGGTGTATGGAGGTGGAAGATGGTTGGGAATGGCAGGATATGGGTGAATGGTGGTGGAAAATGACAGTGGATGGAAGCAAACTGGAGGAACAGACGTAGGATGAGCACTTCAGCCTTTTTAAACATTTGAAAATCTCACACGGGCTCTGGGAACCAAAACTGGTTGGAACCAAAATATGGAGCCTCCCAAAATTCGGAATCCAAAATCTCAGAACTCAGAATCCCCCTCCAGGTTGCGAGGGATGAATATTTATAGGCGAAGGTGGAAGATGGTCGCGTCACCTACCTCGGTAGCGGTCATGATCTCGGCCTGACCATGTTAGGTTGGGCACAGTCTTGTCAGGGTCACGGTTGAGGTGGATCCTATGATCGAGCAGATGCCATGGTAGAGGTTGTGCACAGATGCCGTGGTCGAGGTTGATGTGCTGTGATCATGGTTGTGCACAGATGTCGTGGTCGAGACTGGTGTGTCGGTTGGTGTACCGCGGTTGTGGCCTTGGCCTCAACCCGACTAGTGGGACCACTATCTCCTAAGCTTATGCACATAGTGCGATGCTTAGTCCACTGCGGTTGCGATGGATCAAAGTCTAGCTACTGTAAAAACCATGTGTTTGAGTAAAGTCTTGGAGAATAGACGTCTTTTTAGGTTCAGAGCTTACAAGTCCCAAAATTGGCTAGTTGAGCATCTTTATCTATGAAAAGATATAAATTACTAAAAGACAAGGATCTAGGGTTATTTTGGGCATATTAAGGCTATAATGACACAAAAACCATAAATAAATGCTTAGCATAAATGCATGAATTTGAATGTTATCAATAGCCATGATTCCTGACACTTTTTGTGTGAATTCCATCAGCTTGAGGGTCAAAATTACGATTTATATTTTTGGACACATTCTTTTACGCACTTCAACTCATTTTTGGACACATTTCCTCTTTATTAGTCACATAATGGTAAATTAGGCTAAAAACACACTACACTAACAAGTGGGTGCATTAACCCCATTTATGCCACTCCAAACCTCATTTTGGGTGCATTGGCCTATAAATTAGGCACATAATAGTAAATTGGGCCGAAATTCCCACTACACAGACAAATAGGCATATAAACCCCCTTTTTAGGCATTTAGACCCACCTTTGGGCGCTTTAACTCAGTTTTGGGGCAAATTGGCCTATAAATTATGCACTACACTTACAAGTAGGTGGATTAACCCCATTCTTAGGCACTTTAACCCACTTTAGGCACTTCAATTGATTTTTTACCACATTTCCTGTTTATTAGGTGCATAATACTAAATTAGGCTAAAAAAGGAACTACACTGACAAGTGGGCACATTAACCTCATTTTTAGGCACTTTAACCACATTGTTTGGAGCATTGGCCTAAAAATTAGGTGCATAATGTAAAATAAGGCTCAAATTGCCACTACACTAACAAATAGGCGCATAAACCCCATTTTTAGGTGTTTAGACCAACTACACTGACGGATACGTGTTTAACCCCATTTTGGGACACACTAGTCTATAAATTAGGCATGACACTCACAAGTAGGCAGATTAACCCCATTCTTAGGTGTTTAAGCCACTTTTAGGCACTTCAACCCATTTTGGTTACACTTCCTATTTATTAGGCACATAATAGTAAATTAGGCTAAAAAAGACACTACATTGATAACCCCATTTTTTTACCCTTTAACTGCATTTTTGGGTGCATTGGCTTATAAGTTAGGCACATAATGGTAAACTACACTGAAATTGCCAGTACGCTGACAAAAAGGTGCATAAACCCCATTTTTAGGCATTTTGACCCACTTTTTGGAGCATTAACCCCATTTTGGCACGCATTGGCTTATAAATTAAGTAATACACTACCAAGTAGGCATATTAACCCTGTTCTTAGGTGTAACCCACTTTTAGGCACTTCAATTCATTTTTGGGTGCATTTCCTATTATTAGGCACATAATATTAAATTAGGCCAAAAAGGCATTACACTGACAAGTGCACACATTCACCTCATTTTTAGATGCTTTTTTAACTGCATTTTTGGGCACCTTGGCTTATAAATTAGGTACATAATAGTAAATTAGGTTCAAATTGCCACTACATTGACAAATAGGGGCATAAACCCCATTTTTAGGCATTTTAACCCACTTTCAGGCCTTTAACCCCATTTTGGGGTGCATGGGCATATAAATTAGGCACCACTTTGACAAGTAGGTAGATTAACCGCATTCTTAGGTGCTTTAACCAACTTTTAGACTCTTCAACCCATTTTAGGGTGCATTTGCCTATAAATTAGGCACATAATAGTAAATGAGGTTAAATTACCACTACTCTAACAAATAGATGCATGAAACCCAATTTTAGGTGTTTTAACCCACTTTTAGGAGTTTTAACCCATTTTTAGGCATTGTAGCCCAATTTTGGAGTGCATTGGCCTATATATTAAATAGTAAACTGATAAGTAGGCGGATTAACCCCATTTTTAGGTACTTTATCTGCATTTCTGGGTGCATTGGCCTATAAGATAGGCACATAACAGTAAACTAGGCTCAAATTGCCACTACGCTGACAAATAGGTGCATAACCCCCAGTTTTAGGCATTTTGACCAAAATTTTGAAGCATTAACCCCATTTTGGGGCACATTAGCCTATAAAGTGGGCAATACTGTAAAGAAGTGAAAGCACCTCTCTACTAAAAATTTGAACAATAGAACCTCCAGTCCAAACACACTTCAAAGGTATGCTTGCAGTGGGTGTAAAATTTTCAAATCTTTATTAATGGTATACAAAACAACCAAAGTGTAGCAGCGGAATAAAAACATGACTATATTTAATTAGAAAATAAGAGAACATCTTAAACTTACATCATAAGGATCCATGTAGAGGGAAATCTAAACCATAACAAATTTGTCTCCAAGCTTTAATTCCTTAAGCTAGGTCCACATCTTTATGTCATGTCCTCCATGTCCTTCCCCTGGGGTTGGAAGCATACCCCAACAAGAAGAGAAAAATAGAAGACATCATCAAAGGCTAGTATGTGCAATTAAAACCTAAAATTGAGCAATATATGGAGAAATGGACATCAAAGTAAATATAAGCTTCCCATAGAAAAGAAAAGTACCACCCAAGTGGATATCAAGAGAAAAGAATCACATTAAAGGAGATACTTGACATTAAGCAACATAAACTTTTGCCACATAAGCACATATCATGAGATTAGGGCACATAGCCCTTAATAAATTATCATCATCCTGCATGCATGTGAGATAAACATAGACCTAGAACAATATAAACATAAAGTCGGCCAAGTCTCATAAACTTGAAACCTGATAGAGAAAGGAACACTACCAATCTCCCAAATATATAAAATTGAGAATGAAATATTGCCAAACTCGGGTATAGAGAATGGGATACTGCCACTCTCCTCAATTAATAGGGGAATACTACCCCAAAAACCAATGTAATTTACACTACTCTAGTGGTACTGAATCACATAGCATGTACAATGTAGAGGCAAGTAGAAAGTATAGTCAGAATTATACAATGTTGACATCACACAATGGACGACACAATCATATAAACGTCCACTTCAAAGTGGACACATATCATCAAAAGTTCAACATGTGCCAAGGCACAAGATATGAGTCAAGAGAATAACCAAGATTACCACAAAAAAGATAGTTCACAAGAACCATGATATCAAAAGATAAGAGCAATGTGTATAGGCCATGGTTTGTAGGACCCAAAGAAAGAATAATATAGGTGAATTGCTTAACATGGAATAATAGGGGATACAACATACCTCAACTTTAGAGTCTAATCTTTCCAAAACCAAGTCTATGTCCAACCCTAGGCCTCCAAAGAACCTATTAAGCATATAGGTAGATTTTGTATCAATTGTACATACATTATTCAAACCCTAAAAACCACCTTTTTATTAATATGTGAATTAGGTTATGAAAACTATGTCATATTTTAGTTTATATTATTAGAGTAAAAAACATATTTTATTATATTTTTCTGACTTATAAATATTTAGTTATGATTTTACAAGTTAATTCTTATTAAATTAGATTTATGAAAAACACATGCTATTAATCATTGGATTTGGTTATCAACACTTATACCATTATTTAGATCTTATTTTTTATATACCAACAAGTATTTTTCCATTTTTTACCAGTAGATAATTAGTTATTAATTTTTAATCGTCAGCCAATTACAAAATTACAAATCAGTAGAGCGTTTGCAAAAGAGAAGAGAGAGAGGAAGAGGGTCGTGGTTCTGAGTTGGCCCAATAAGATCCGGCCAACTCGGCCAGCCACTCATCCACATCATCCAAGACTCGCACAAAACAAAAGAGAGGCAACCTTGTAAATTTACAAAATTGCCCTCAGGCGAAAAATGAAAAGAAGAAGAGAACAAGGGGGTAGAGAAGGGAAAACACACGACCGAATCATCCTTGACTGAGTCTCCTCTCCAGGGCCACGAGGGGCTGAACTGGAGATGACGAGCTGGCAAGCCTTAAATGTGGGTCTAAAAATGGAGGCATGTCTAGGTCATCAGACTTTAGTAATTTATAATACCCGAACGTTTAATACTCCTGCAACTAGCACATCGTCGAAGTAGTTCGGGGTCAAACATAGGGACTTGGAAGAATAGCACTTCAGAACCCAAGTTTTACTTGTCTAAGCACGTCAGAAAGTCAAAGGATAAGGGTTTGTTGTAGTAAAAGAATCATAAAGAATTTAATGAAAAACTTATCTCCAAGGGGAGTTACCAGAAGGATTAAAGTTTTAGGTTTAGCAATTTTGAAGAAGGTTTTTGTATATAGGAAACCGAGGGGATAAAACTATCTTTGGGGCATAGCACGAAGGAAGATAACTTAGTTGTAACAAGAAGCGACGACCTACGTCTAGCGCATTCTTCTCTCAAAGAAGATGTCAACGAGCCATGCATTAGGTTCCTTCTCTCAAATGTACTAGGTGTGGGCTCGCACAGAAGAATAGACCGGGTGCAACTCGGGTTCCGGGTACTCTCATACACCTAAATCAGACCAAGCTCTAGAAGTTTACAATGTCCCCCTCTTGAAGGAGTCAAAATAAGAAACACGATTCGATAGCTAGTCAAAAGTGTGAATCAGAAAGACGAGACTAGAACTCAGATGTCATTAAGAAATCATCCAACAAAATGAAGCCATGCATAGAATGATATGAGATAAGTTCCACAGATTCCAATAATCATAAAGAAAACATAAATGTTTAGTTACAATGTTGTAGTTAAATGAAAGTAAATGATGTAAAGGGAGGATAGCTATCGGTCTCCTTGATTTAGGAGATCAAAGTACATAACAACAGACACTTAAGATAATGCTAACTCGGTACCGGGTAAGGGCCCTATCGGGATACGACTGTATTGGGTTCTTGACCGTGTCTGGTCGTGAACCGTGACGGGTAAGGGGCATAACGCGATAGGCCCCCCACCCGATATGGTCGTGTCAGGCCGTTGGCCGTGTCGGGCTACAACCATGACGGGTATAGACCATATCGGGTTGGGTACTGTGTCGGGTAGGATACGTATCGGGTAAATATTATCTTAAGGCTCTCGGGTTCTTCATGTCGGGTATAGGTGTGCAGGCCATCTCGGGTAGAAGCCCATATAGGAGCTCGATATGCTGGAAGTAGCCTTAAGGATTGTATCGTGCTGCTTGTTGCTACTGGAAAAGTTGCTAAGTGAACTCCTCCCATCCCGACTCACCTAGTTATCGCCCGACAGGCTCTTAGGAACTCGACGCACTAGCTCCTCTGCTCTGGGAGTTAGCTCTCGTAGGGATCTGCCCGTCCCATCGTAGGCTTGTAGCTGCTCTTTATAGGCAATGAGTTGATGGAAGTTGTAGCTTTTATTGGACCACATGTCCTTCATCCTGGCTTCGTTCTCGTGGCTTCAGGAGAGGCCGATACGGCTGTCACCCGGCACGCGTGTCGGGCTGTCAACGTGTCAGGCAGTGGGTACATCATGTACAGCTGTGGCAGGTTGGGACCATGTTAGGCTGTGGCACCGTGGGGTAGCCATATCGTGTAACAACCTCATCGGGTGGCGAACCGTGACGAGTAAGGCACCATATCGGGTAGAAAGCTGCAGCGGCCAGGGCTCCCGCACGACATACATGCATCGGGTTGCCGTCGTATCGGTCGGTGACCATGATGGGTAAGAGGGCATGTCGCCTCACGTGCTACTGGGTCGGGATGGGGACTTCATTACTGATGGGCCTGATGGGCCCATTGGTGTTGTTCTTGTGGAAGAAAATAAGAAAAACCCTACAAAGGATGGGAAATATTGTCAAGGGCATAGTGGGCATAATTTCTTCACAATAAATAAGATAAAATGAAGAAGAAGTTAAGTTTGGAGGCTATTTTGATAATAAAATATATGCTCTAGCAGCCATTTAAATGGGTGTTATCACGAGCCACAACCAAAACTCAGGAGAAACACCACCAAAGTAAGAAATTGAGGCCAACACGAAGACCCCATCACCCAATGAACTTACCGATCCCCACCTTGGTTTATAGGGAGGTCAAACAAGCAGAAAGGCTCCTCTGCCAAAGCCAACACCACCGGGAAGCTCGACATCAACCAAAACCACAACTACAGAAGTGAAAAATGGTGCGCTGGAAACCACAACCCACCACAAGTCCAAAGGGACAAAGTTCGGTTCAAACAAACACTAACAACCCCGATATTATACTCAAACGGGAAGAAAAAGAAAAAAGGGGGAAATGGGAAACAAACCTACTTGGGCCAAATCAAAAGCACCAAAAGCTACACGAGGACACCAAGAAGAAGGTGAGGTGGTTGGAGAGGTGTCAGAAGACCTGGAACTTGCCGCCAGAGTCGTCAAGGTCACCGTAGCCGGTTGGTTCAGGTCGGGCCACTTACGGAGATGCTGGGGATGGATAGGGTGGTAGAAAACTTTGATTGGGGTTCTAAGATGGTGGGAAGGTAGGTATTTATAGAGGGGAAGGTCTGTCATGGCCACGTTCCTCTTCGGGATAGGAAATAGAGGAGGGGGAGAGAGGTCCTACTCGCCTAAGTGAAATAGGAAAGAAAACCTAAGGAAATTTAGGATGGATAGGTGTGGAAAAGAGAGAGGTTTGAGAAGGAAAGACCAAGCAAGGGAAAGGAAGAAAGAGGAAGAAGATCGGAGAGAGAAGGAACCGTAGCTACTATGCGGAGGAATAGAATCCTACTCGCACAAGGACGGGTAGGGAAGATGGCCTCAGATCTGTTGGATGGATCCACGAAATAGGAAAAAAAATAGGAGCTGTACGATGGTTCGGAAAAAGAAGGCGAAAGGAAAAATAAACGTGAAAACTATTAAATTCGATTTAAACTAAAGTGAAATCTTATTAATACATATATTTCTCCTTCCTCATTTAAGTGTTCTAGACTTATCCAAATTAAACCAAACTTTGCACATAGGCTAAGTTAAACATGTAGATTCTGATTGTGGAGTTAGATTTGTCTTTTGAGAACATTTAAAGTGTTAAATAAATCAAATCCTATTTTCTCTATCCTCATGCATTAATGACTTTAAGATTATCCAAATTTTATGAAACTTCACCCACAAATCATATTTAATGTGTTGGATATGAATCCAAGATTATTTTCCTCTTTTGGAGTCATTTATTATTTTATTTGGAATTTTGGGGAAAACTTAGATCTTCTCTTTCCAAAATGAATTAGATAAATTATTATTATGTGAATAATGTGAAACTTGACTCCCAAGGCAATTGGGACCCAAGGAACATGATTTTAAACTTTGATTTTACTTTTAGGACTTCTTTTTATGATATATGTCATATGGCCCATTAGTGGCCCATTATTCATCCAATTATATTCTTATTATCTCCATATGTGGAATATATGATTTATTAAGCATGATTTATTATGTGACTCTCTATATAATACTTGTGACACATTTTATATTTCATTATTGGCTTAAGTACATGTATTAGCTTTTCCTTATTTGGCTATGTCAAAGGGGTCAAACTTCTAAAGTAGGGTTCAAGATCCGGTATATTACAACACTCCACCCCTTAAAAGGATTTTGTCCTCAAAATCTAGTGATCCAAACATCAAACATCCACTACACGCCACCCATTAAAAGGTTTAACCTAACAAGTCAAACTAATCAACATTTAGGGTTACCAACATATCTTTTAGTTATGAAAGTTTTAGAGATTTATGTTATCCATGTATCCATCTAAAAGTCAAAACCAACTTAGGGTTGAGTTTTAGGTCCTTGTGTCTCTAACCTATCAACCCTACATGAGCATCCACAAGTCCTAGGGTATGTCAACTACACCTTTATATCAAACCTAGTCACAACTCCAAAGTCAAAACTAGGTTTAGATTCTACTCAAACTAGAGCTTCTCTTCATTGTGACTTAGTTCAAGAAAACTTCAGGAAAATCTAGAGAAAACATTTTCTTTTGTACATATAGTATTATATGGAAAATAATTTGTTGTGAAAAACTTTTGCGATTGAAAATTGAAAATTGAAATTAGGGCCAAAAATCAAAATGAGAAACCAAGTCACAATTTCCATATATGACCTCTTATCATAGTCTCATCCTCAAATCAAACCTTGGTGCATAAAAAGATCATCATTGATCAAATCTAGGGTGAACATCTCACCTAGAGGCAACTATCTAAGTCAAGGGTCTGACTAGGGAGACAAAATTGAAATAGTCAGATTCTAACTATCATTGGCTCTGATACCATGTTGTAAAGAAGTGAAACCACCTCTCTACTAAAATTTTGAACAATAAAACCTCCAGTGCAAACACACTTCAAAGGTATACTTGGAGTGGGTGTAAACTTTTCAAATCTTTATTAATGGTATACAAAACAACCAAATTTTAGTAGCGGAATAAAAACATGACAATATTCAATTATAAAACAAGGGAACATCTTAAACTTACATCATAAGGATCCATGTAGTGGGAAATCTAAACTGTAACAACTTTGTCTCCTAGCTCTAACTCCTTAACCTAGGTACACATCTTTATGTCATGTCCTCCATGTCCTTCACCTAGGATTGGAAGCATACCCCAACAAGAAGAGAAAAATAGAAGACATCATCAAAGGCTGGTATGTGCATACTAAAAAGTAAAATTGAGCAATATATGGAGTAAAGACATCAAAGTAAATAGAAGCTTCCCATAGAAAAGAAAAGTACTACCCAAGTGGGTATCAAGAGAAAAGAATCACATTAAAGGAGATACTTGCCATAAAACAACATAAACTTGTCCACATAAGCACATATCACGAAATTAGGGCACATAACCCTTAATAAATTATTATCATCCTGCATGCATGTGAGATAAACATAGCCCTAGAACAATATAAACACAAAGTCGGCCAAGTCTCATAAACTTGAAACCTGATAGAGAAAGGAATACTGACAATCTCCCAAATATATAAAATTGAGAATGGAATACTGCAAAACTCAGGTATAGAGAATGGGATACTGCCACTCTCCTCCATAAATAATAGGGGAATACTGCCCCAAAAACCAATGTAATTTACACTACTCTAGTGCTATTGAAACACATAGCATGTACAATGTAGAGGCAAGTAGAAAAGTATAGTCAAAATTATACAATGTTGCCATCACACAATGGACAACACAATCATATAAACATCTACTTAAAAGTGAGCACATATCATCAAAAGTCCAACATGCACCAAGGCATAAGATATGAGTCAAGAGAATATCCAAGATTACCACAAACAAGGTAGTTCATAAGAACCATGATATCAAAAGATAAGAGCAACATGTATAGGCTATTGTCCGTAGGACCCAAAGAAAGAATAATATAGGTGAATTTCTAAAAATGGAGTAATAGGGGATACAACTTACCTCAACTTCAGAGTCTACTCTATCCAAAGCCAAGTATATGTAAAGCCTAGGCCTCTAAAGAACCTATTACGCATATAGGTAGATTTTGTATCAATTTTACATACATTATTCATACCCTAAAAACCACCTTTTTATTAATATGTAAATTAGGTTATGAAAACTATGCTATATTTTAGTTTATGTTATTAGGAGTCCAAAACATATTTTATTATTATTTTTGACTTATAAATATTTAGTTATGATTTTACAAGTTAATTCCTATTAAATTAGATTTATGAAAAATACATGCTATTAATCATTCGATTTGGTTATCAAAACTTATACCATTAGTTAGATCTTTTATTTTTTATTCCAACAAGTATTTTTCCAAATTTTTTTGACCAGTAGATAATTAGTTATTAATTTGTAATCACCCGCCAATTACAAATCAGCAGAGCGTTTGCAAAAGAGAAGAGAGAGAGGAAGAGGGCCGCAACTCTGAGTTGGCCCACTAAGATCCGACCACCTCAACTAACCACTCATCCGCATCATCCAAGACTCACGCAAAACAACAGAGAGGGAACCCTATGAAATTACTAAATTGCCCTCAGGCAAAAAATGAAAAGAAGAAGAGAACAAGGGGGTAAAGAAGGGAAAACACATGACCGAATCATCCTCGACCGAGTCTCCTCGCCATGGCCATGAGGGGTTGAACTGGAGACGATGATGCATAGCCAAAACTCGGGGAAAACACCGCCAAAGCAAGAAACTAAGGCCAACACGAAGACCCCGTCACCCACCAAACTTACCGATCCCCACCTTGGGTTACAGGGAGGTCAGACAAGCAGAAAGGCTCCTCCGCCAAAGCCAACACCACCGGGAAGCTCGACATCGACCAAAACTACAATGACAGACGTGAAAAATAGTGCGCCAGAAACCACAACCCATCACAAGTCCAAAGGGACAAAGTCTGGTTCAAACAAACACCGACAACCTCGATATTACACTCAAACAGGAAGAAGAAGCAAAAAGAGGGAAACGGGAAACAAACATGCTTGGGCCAAATCAAAAGCACTAAAATCTCTGTGAGGACACCACGAAGAAGGCAAGGTGATTGGAGAGGTGTCGGAAGACCTGAAACTCGTCGCCGGAGTCATCAAGAACACTGCAGTTGGTTGGCTCAGGTTGGGCCACTTTCGGAGATGTTGGGGATGGATAAGGTGGTAGAAAACCTCGGTTGGGGTTCTAAGGTGGTGGGAAGGTAGGTATTTATAGAGGGGAAGGTCTGGTCTGGCCACGTTCCTCTTCGGGATAGGAACTAGAGGAGGGGGAGAGAGGTCCTACTCCCCCGAGCGAAATAGGAAAGCAAACCTAAGGAAATTTAGGATGGATAGGCACGGGAAAGAGAGAGGTTTACAAAGGAAAGATCAGGAAAGGGAAAGGAAGAAAGAGGAAGAAGATCGGGGAGAGAAGGAATCGTAGCTACTATGCGGAGGAATAGAATCCTATTCGCACAAGGACAAGTAAGGGAGACGACCTCAGAGCCTTTGGATGGATCCGCGAAAAAGGAAAGAAAATAGGATCCGTACGATGGTAAAAAAAGAAGGAATTTGGAAAAATAAATGTGACAACAATTAAATTTGATTTAAACTAAAGTGAATTCCAATTAATGCATATATTTCTCTTTCCTCATTTAAGTGTTCTAGACTTATCCAAATTAAACCAAACTTTGCACATAGGTTAAGTTAAACATGTAGATTCTAATTGTGGAGTTAGATTTGTCTTTTGAGAACTTTTAAAGTGTTAAATAAATCAAATCCTATTTTCTCTTTCCTCATGCATTAATGACTTCAAGATTATCTAAATTTTATGAAACTTAACCCACAAGTAATATATAATGTATTGGATATGAATCCAAGATTATTTTCCTCTTTTGGAGTCTTTTATTATTTTATTTGATACTTTGGGGAACACTTAGATCTTCTCTTTCCAAAATGAATTAAATTAATTGTTATTATGTGAATAATGTGAAACTTGGTTTCCAAGGAAATTGGGACCCAAGGAACACGATTTTAAACTTAGATTTTACTTATGGAACTTCTTTTTATGAATTATGTCATATGGCCCATTAGTGGCCCATTATTCATCCAATTATATTCTTATTATCTCCATATGTGTCATATATGATTTATTAAGCATGATTTATTATGTTATTCTCTATATAATACTTGTGACACATTTTATATTTCATTATTGGCTTAATTACATGTATTAGCTTTTCCTTGTTTGGCTAAGTGAAAGGGGTCAAACTTCTAAGGTAGGGTTCAAGATCTGATATGTTACAAATACACTAATAAGTAGGCAGATTAACTTCGCTCTTAGGTGTAACCCACTTTTAGGGACTTCAACCCATTTTGGGTGCATTTCCTATTTATTAGGCACTTAAACCCATCTTGTTTCATACTTGCTCAAGCTTGTTCGTTGAATTTACATATCTACTATCTTGAGTTTCTTACATAGCATTGTGATGCAGGATATATAGAGATACATTGTATGTAGAATTTTATGCATATTTTACTCCAGTGTCAGATTTTGACGCAAGGCTGGTCTATTTTATGTAGAAATGACCTTCTAAGAAAGACTCATCGTGATGCCATGAGAGCTAAAGCTTTTTGGGTGAATTCTGTCATCTTAAGGGTCAAAATTGTGATTTATTATTTTTCTACAACACTTTATCTTGCATTAATATTTTCTAGAATTACTTATGGGTTATTTAAGTGCACATAGACCACATTTTTAGGCGTTTTAACCACCTTTTGGGGGCTTTAACCCCATTATGGGGTGCATTGGCCTATAAATTAGGCACTACATTAACAAGTAGGTGGATTAACCCTATTCTTAGATTCTTTAACCCACTTTGATGCACTTCAACCCATTTTTGGGCATATTTCTTATTTATTTTTCGCATAATAGTAAATTAGGCTAAAAACACACTACACTAACAAGTAGGCACATTAACCCCATTTAAGCCACTTCAAACCACATTTTTGCATGCATTGGCCTATAAATTAGGCATATAATAGTAAATTGGGCTAAAATTGCCACTACACAGACAAATAGGCGTACAAACCCCCTTTTTTGGCATTTATACCCACTTTTGGGTGCTTTAACTCAATTTTGGGGTGCATTGGCCTATAAATTAGGCACTACACTTACAAGTAGAGGCATTAACCACAATTCTTAGGTGCTTTAACCCACTTTAGGCACTTCAATTGATTTTTGGGCACATTTGCTATTTATTAGGCACATAATAGTAAATTAGGCTAAAAAAGGCACTGCCCTGACAAGTGGGCGCATTAACCCCATTTTTAGGCACTTTAACCACATTTTTTGGAGCATTGACCTATAAATTAGGTGCATAATAGTAAAATCAGGATCAAATTGCCACTACACTGACGAATAGGTGCATAAACCCCATTTTAGGCGTTTAGACCAACTACACAGACAAATAGGCATTTAACCCCATTTTGGAGAGCATTGGTCTATAAAATAGACACTACACTGACAAGTATAGGCAGATTAACCCCATTCTTAGGTGTTTAACCCATTTTTAGGCACTTCAATCCATTTTTTGGTGCATTTCCTATTTATTAGGCACAAAATAGAAAATCAAGCTAAAAAGGCACTACACTGACAAGTGGGCGCATTAACCCCATTTGTAGGCACTTTAACAGTAGTTTTGGGTGCATTGGCCGATAAATTAGGTTCATAATGGTAAATTAGTCTCAAATTTCCACTACATAGATAAATAGGCACACAAACCACATTTTAGGCATTTTAACCCACTTTTAGGCCTTTAACCCCATTTTGGGGTACATAGGCCTATAAATTAGGCACTACATTGACAAGTAGGTAGATTAGTTGCATTCT
The DNA here is from genome assembly GCA_963693085.1 of Alisma plantago-aquatica. NCBI lineage: Eukaryota > Viridiplantae > Streptophyta > Magnoliopsida > Alismatales > Alismataceae > Alisma > Alisma plantago-aquatica. Next base: position 919,922,852 of record OY856413.1, on the reverse strand, counting down.
TAGGATCTTTAACCCACTTTTAGGCACTTCAACCAATTTTTGGGTGCATTGGCCTATAAATAAGTCATATAATAGTAAATGATGATAAAATTACCACTACTATGACAAATAGGCGCATAAACCCCATTTTTAGGTGTTTTAACCCATTTTTAGGCATTGTAATCCGATTTTGGTGTGCATTCGCTTATATATTAAGCAGTACATTGACAAATAGGTGGATTAACCCTATACTTAGGGACTCTAACCCACTTGTAGCACTTCAACCCATTTTTGGGTGTGTTTCTTATTTATTAAGTGTATGACAGTAAATTAGGGTAAAAAAGATACTACACTGACAAGTGGGCGCATTAACCCAATTTTTAGGCACATTAAATCAGTTTTGGGTGCATTGGCCTATAAATTAGGTTCATAACAATTAATTAGGCTCAAATTGACACTACACTGACAAATAGGCAGATAGACCCCATTTTTAGGCATTTCGACCCACATTTAAGCGCTTTAACCCCATTTTGGGGTGATTGGTCTATAAATTAGGCATTACATTAACAAGTAGGTGGATTAACCCCATTCTAAGATGCTTTAACCCACTGTGATGCACTTCAACCCATTTTGGGCACATATCTTATTTATTAGTTGCATAATAGTAAATTAGGCTAAAAAACACACTACACTGACAAGTGGACACATTAACCGCATTTAAGCCACTTCAAACCACATTTTTACGTGCATTGGCCTATAAATTAGGCACATAATAGTAAATTGGGCTAAAATTGCCACTACATAGACAAATAGGCGTATAAACCCCATGTTTTGGCATTTATACCCACTTTTGTGCGCTTTAACTCAATTTTGGGGTGCATTGGCCTATAAATTAGGCACTAAACTTACAAGTAGGGGGATTAACCCGATTCTTAGGTGCTTTAACCCACTTTAGGCACTTCAATTGATTTTTGGGCACATTTCCTATTTATTAGGTGCATAATAGTAAATTAGGCTAAAAAAGGCACTGCCCTGACAAGTGGGCGCATTAACCCCATTTTTAGGCGCATTAACCCCATTTTTAGGCACATTAACCACATTTTTGGGAGCATTGGCCTGTAAATTAGGTGCATAATAGTAAAATTAGGATCAAATTGCCACTACGCTAACGAATAGGCACATAAACCCCATTTTTAGGCGTTTAGACCAACTACACTGACAAATAGGCGTTTAACCCCATTTTGGGGAGCATTGGCCTATAAAATAGACACTACACTGAAAAGTAGGCAGATTAACCCCATTCTTAGGTGTTTAACCCACCTTTAGGCACTTCAACCCATATTTGGGCGCATTTCCTATTTATTAGGCACAAAATAGTAAATTAAGCTAAAAAAGGCACTACACTAACAAGTGGGCGCATTAACCCCATTTTTAGGCGCTTTAACTATAGTTTTGGGAGCATTGGCCGATAAATTAGGTTCATTGTGGTAAATTAGGCTCAAATATCCACTACACAGATAAATAGGCACATAAACCACATTTTTAGGCATTTTAACCCACTTTCAGGCCTTTAACCCCATTTTGGGGCACATAAGCCTATCAATTAGACACTACACTGACAAGTTGGCAGATTAGTCGCATTCTTAGGAGCTTTAACATACGTTTAGGCACTTCAACCCATTTTTGGGTGCATTGGCCTCTAAATTAGTCACATAATAGTAAATGAGGTTAAAATTACCACTACTCTGACAAATAGGCGCATAAACCCTATTTTTAGGTGTTTTAACCCACTGTTAGGCGTTTTAACCCATTTTTAGGCATTGTAATCTGATTTTGGTGTGCATTCGCTTATATATTATGCAGTACACTAACAAGTAGGTGGATTAACCCTATACTTTGGCACTCTAACCCACTTGTAGGCACTTCAACCCATTTTTGGGTGTATTTCTTATTTCTTAGGCGTATGACAGTACATTAGGGTAAAAAAGACACTACACTGACAAGTGGGCACATTAACCCAATTTTTAGGCACATTAAATGCATTTTTGGCGCATTGGCCTATAAATTAGATTCATAACAATAAAGTAGGCTCAAATTGACACTACTCTGACAAATAGGCATATAAAGCCCATTTTTAGGCATTTAGACCCACTTTTAGGCGCTTTAACCCCATTTTGGGGTGCATTGGCCTATAAATTAGGAAATACACTGACAAGTAGGCGGATTAACCTATTCTTAGGTGATTTAACCCACTTTTATGTACTTCAACCTATTTTTAGGCGCATTCCCTATTTTTTAGATGCATAATAGTAAATTCAGCTAAAAAAGGCACTACACTGACAAGTGGGAGCATTAACCCCACTTTTAGTCACTTTAATTGCATTTTTTGATGCATTGACCTATAAATTAGGCGCATAATAGTAAAATTAGGTTAAAATTGCAACTACATAGACAAATAGGTGCATAAACCCCATTTTTAGGCATTTAAACCACTTTTGGGTACACTAATCCCATTTTGGGGCGCATTGGCCTATACATTAGGCCCTACATTGACAAGTAGGCGAATTAACCCCATTCTTAGATGCTTTAACCCACTTTTAGGCATGTCAACCCATTTTTGGGTGCATTTCTTATTTATTAAGCACATAATAGTGAATTAGGCTTGAAAAGGCAATACACTGACAAGAGGGCACATTAATCCCATTTTTAGGTGCTTTAACTGCATTTTTGGGCGCATTGGCCTATAAATTAGGCACATAACAGTAAACTAGGATCAAATTTCCACTACACTGACAAATAGGCGCATAAACACTATTTTTAGGCATTTTGACCCACTTCTTGGAGCATTAACCCCATTTTGGGGCACATTGGCCTATAAAGTAGGCAATACACTGACAAGTAGGTAGATTAACTTTGTTCTTAGGTGTAATCCACTTGTAGGCTCTTCAACCCATTTTGGGTGCATTTCCTATTTATTAGGCACTTAAACCCATCTTGTTTCATACTTGCTCAAGCTTGTTCCTTGAATTGCATATCTACTATCTTGAGTTTCTTACATAGCATTATGATGCAAGACATATAGAGCTATATTGTATGTAGAATTTTATGCAGATTTTGCTCCAATGTTAGATTTTGATGCAAGGCTAGTGTTTTTATGCAGAAATATCCCTTTGAGTAAGACTCATCACTTTGCCAAGAGCCCAGATGCTTTATGGGTGAATTCTGTCATCTTAAGGGACATAATTGTTATTTATTGGTTTTTTATAACATTGTATCTTCAATTGATATTTTCTAGAATATTTATGGGTTGTTCAAGTGCACATAGACCAAATTTGTAGGCATTTTAAACACCTTTTGGGGGCTTTAACCCCATTATGGGGTGCATTGTCCTATACATTAGGCACTACACTAACAAGTAGGCGAATTAACCCCATTCTTAGATGTTTTAACCCACTTTTATGCATGTCAACCCATTTTTGGGCACATTTCCTCTTTATTAGTCACATAATAGTAAAATAGGCTAAAAAATGCACTACACTAACAAGTGGGCACATTAATCCCATTTAAGCCACTTCAAACTGCATTTTTGGGCGTATTGGCCTATAAATTAGGCACATAATAGTAAATTGGGTTGAAATTTCCACTACACAGACAAAAAGGTGTATAAATGCCATTTTTAGGCATTTAGACCCACTGTTGGGCGCTTAAACTACCAATTTTGGGGTGCATTGGCCTATAAATTAGGCACTACACTTACAAGTAGGCAGATTAACCCCATCCTTAGGTGCTTTAATCCACTTTAGGCACTTCAATTGATTTTTGGGCACATTTCCTATTTATTAGGTGCATAATAGTAAATTAGGTTAAAAACGACACTACACTAACAAGTGGGTGCATGCATTAACCCCATTTTTAGGCACTTTAACCACATTTTTTGGAGCATTGGCCTATAAATTAGGTGCATCATAGTAAAATTAGGCTCAAATTGCCACTACACTAACAATTAGGCGCATAACCTCCATTTTTAGGCCTTTAGACCAACTACACTTACAAATAGGCATTTAACCCCATCTAGGGTAGATTGGCCTATAAATTAGACACTACACTGACAAGTAGGCGAATTAACCCCACAGTTAGATGTTTAACCCGCTTTTAGGCACTTCAACCCATTTTTGGGCACATTTCCTATTTATTTGGCGCATAATAGTAAATTAGGCTCAAACACCCCCATTTTTAGGCGTTTTAACTGCATTTTTAGGCGCATTGACTTATAAGTTAGGCACATAATGGTAAACTAGGCTCAAATTGCCACTACATTGACAAATAGGCGCATTAACCCCATTTTTAAGCATTTTGACCCACTTTTTGGAGCATTAACCCCATTTTGGCCCGCATTGGCCTACAAATTAGGCATATAACAGTAAATTAGGTTAAAAAAGACACTACACTGACAAGTGGGCGCATTAACCCAATTTATAAGGCTCATGAAATGCATTTTTGGGTGCATTGGCCTATAAATTAGGTTTGTAATAGAAAATTAGGCTCAAATTGACACTACACTGACAAATAGGAGGATAAACCCCATTTTTAGGCGCTTAGACCTACTTTGAGGTGTTTTAACCCCATTTTGGGGTGCATTGACCTATAAATTAGGCACTACACTAACAAGTAGGCGGGTTAACCCATTCTTTGGTACTTTAAGCCACTTTTAGGCACTTCAACCCATTTTTAGGTGCATTTCCTATTGTTTAGGTGCATAATAGTAAATTCATCTAAAAAGGCACTAAACTGACAAGTGGGCACATTAACCCCATTTTTAGTCACTTTAACGATATTTTTGGGTGCATTGGCCTATAAATTAGGAGCATAACAACAAAATTAGGCTCAAATTGCCACTACATGGACAAATAGGTGCATAAACTCCATTTTTAGGTGTGAAGCCCACTTTTGGGCGCTCTAACCCCATTTTGGGGTGCATTGGCCTATAAATTAGGCACTAAATTGACAAGTAGGCGAATTAACCCCATTCTTAGATGCTTAACCCACATTTAGGCACTTCAACCCATTTTTGGGTGCATTTCCTATTTATTAGGTGCATAATAGTAAATTAGGCTAGAAAGGCATTACACTGAGAAGTGGGTGCATGAATCCCATTTTTAGGTGCTTTATTTGCATTTTTGGGTGCATTGATCTTTAAGTTAGGCACATAATAGTAAAGTAGGCTCAAATTGCCACTACACTAACAAATAGGCACATAAACCCCATTTTTAGGCATTTTGACCCACTTTTTGGAGCATTAACCCCATTTTTGGGCGCATTAGCCTATAAAGTAGGCAATACACTGACAAGTAGGTGGATTAACTCTGTTCTTAAGGTGTAACCCACTTTTAGGCACTTCAACCCATTTTGGGTGCATTTTGTATTTATTAGGCACTTACACCCATCGTGTTTCATACTTGCTCAATCCTGTTTCTTGAGTTGTGTCATTGAGAATTGAGTGCATTAACCCAATTTTTAGGCACTTTAACCACATTTTTGGGGGAAATGGCATATAAATTAGGTGCATAACAACAAAATTAGGCTCAAATTGCCACTAAATTGAAAATTAGGCACATAAATCCCATTGTTATATGTTTAGACCAACTACACTGACAAATAGGCATTTAATCCCATTTTGGGGCGCATTTCCTATTTATTAGGTGCATAATAGTAAATTAGGATAAAAAGTCAATACACTGACAAGTGGGCGAATTAATCCCATTTTTAGGCGCTTTAAATATATTTTTGGGTGCATTGGCCTATAAGTTAGGCACATAATGGTAAACTAGGATCAAATTACCACTACGCTGACAAATAGGCGCATAAACCCCATTTTTAGGCATTTTGACCCTATTTTTGGAGCATTAACCCCATTTTGGCGTGCATTGGCCTATAAATTAGGCAATACACTAACAAGTAAACAGATTTACCCCATTCTTTGGTGTAACCTACTTTAGGCACTTCGGCCCATTTTTGGGTGCATTTCCTATTTATTAGGCTAATAATTTTAAATTAGGTTAAAAAGGCACTACACTGACAAATGGGCGCATTAACCCCATTTTTAGACTTTTTAACTACATTTTTGGGCACATTGACCTAAAAATTAGGTGCATCACAATAAATTAGGTTCAAATTTCCACAACACTGATAAATAGGTGCATAAACCATATTTTTAGGTGTTTTAACCCACTTTCAGACCTTTAACCCCATTTTGGGGCACATGGGCCTACACTAACAAGTAGGCAGATTACCCACATTCTTAGGCACTTTAACCCACTTTTAGGCACTTCAACCCATTTTTCGGCGCATTGGACTATAAATTAGGTACATAACAGTAATTGAGGTTAAAATTACCACTACTCTGACATATAGGCGCATAAACCCCATTTTTAGGTGTTTTAACCCACTTTAAGGCATTTTAACCCATTGTTAGCCATTGTAGCCTAATTTTGGGGTGAATTGGCTTATATATTAAGTAGTACACTGAGAAGTAGGTGAATTAACCCTATACTTAGGTGCTTTAACCCACTTGTAGGCACTTTAACCCATTTTTGGGTGTTTTTCCTATTTATTAGGTGTATAATAGTAAATTAGGCTAATAAGGACACTACACAGACAAGTTGGTGCAATAACCCAATTTTAGGTGCATTAAATGCATTTTGGGTGCATCGGCCTATAAATTAGGTTCATAATAGTAATTAGGCTCAAATTAACACTACACTGACAAATAGGCAGATAAACCCCATTTTTAGGTGTTTAAACCCACTTTTAGGTACTTTAACCCCAATTTGGGGTGCATTGGCCTATAAACTAGGTACTACACTGACACATAGTTGGATTAACCCATTCTTAGGCACTTTAACCCACTTTTAGGCACTTCAATCCATTTTAGACGCATTTCTTATTTTTAGGCGCATAATAGTAAATTCATCTAAAGAAGCCACTACACTGACAAGTGGGTGCATTAACCCCATTTTTAATCACTTTAACTATATTTTTATGGGCATTGGAAATTAGGCGCATAACAGTAAAATTAGGCTCAAATTGCCACTACATAGACAAATAGGTGCATAAACCCCATTTCTAGGCGTTTAGACCACTTTTGGGCGGTCTAACCCCATTTTGGGGTGCATTGGCCTATAATTTAAGAACTACTTTGACAAGTAGGTGGATTAACCCCATTCTTAGATGCTTTAACCCACTTTTAGGCACTTCAACCCATTTTTGGGTGCATTCCTATTAATTAGGTGCATAATAATAAATTAGGCTAAAAAGGCACTACACTGACAAGTGGGCGTATTAATCCCATTTTTAGGGCTTTAACTGTATATTTGGGTGTAACCCCATTTTGGGGCGCATTGACTTATAAATTAGAAACTACACTGACAAGTAGGCATATTAACCCCATTCTTAGGTGTTTAACCCACTTTTAGGCACTTCAATCCATTTTTGGGCTCATTTCATGTTTATTAGGTGCATAATAGTAAATTAGGCTAAAAAAGGCAAACACTAACAAGTGGGTGCGTTAACCCTATTTTTAGGCGCTTTAATTGCATTTTTGGGCGCATTGGCCTATAAGTGCGAAACATAATGGTGAAATAGGCTCAAATTGCCACTACTCTAACAAATCGACATAAACCCCATTTTTAGGCATTTGACCCACTTTTTGGATCTTTAACCCAATTTGGCGCCCATTGGCCTATAAATTATCCAATACACTAACAAGTAGGCTGATTAACCCCATTCTTAGGTGTAACCCACTTTTAGGCTCATCAACCCATTTTGGGTGCATTTCCTATTTATTAGGCACATAATATTAAATTAGGCTAAAAAGGCACTACACTGACAAGTGGGCACATTAACCCCATTTTAAGACTTTTTTAACCACATTTTGGGCACATTGGCCTATAAATTAGGCGCACAATAGTAAATTAGGCTCAAATTGCCACTACATTGATAAATAGGCACATAAACCACATTTTTAGGCATGTTAACCCAATTTCAGGCCTTTAACCCCATTTTGGGGCGCATGGGCCTATAAATTAAGCACTACACTGAACAATAGGTAGATTAGCCGCATTTTTAGGAATTTAACCCTAGCCGCATTTTTAGGCATTTAACCCACTTTTAGGCACTGCAACCTATTTTTGGGCACATTGGCCTATAAATTAGGCACATAATAGTAAATGAGGTAAAAATTACCACTACTCTGACAAATAGGCCATAAACCCCAATTTTAGGTGTTTTAACCCACTTTTAGGCGTTTTAACCCATTTTAAGGTACTGTAGCCTGATTTTGGGGTGCATTGGTTGATATATTAAGCAGTACACTAACAAGTAGCCAACATAACACTATACTTAGGTGTTCTAACCCACTTGTAGGCACTTCATCCCATTTTTGGGAGTATTTCCTATTTATTAGGCCAAAAAAGACACTACACTGACAAGTGGGCACACTAACCCAATTTTTAGGCTCATTAAATGCATTTTTGGGTGTATTGACCTATAAATTAGGCTCATAATGGTAAATTAGGCTTGAATTGACACTACACTGACAAATAGGTGCATAAACCCCATATTCAGGTGTTTAGATTCACTTTTAGGCGCTTTAACCCCATTTTGGGGTGTATTGGCCTATAAATTAGGCACTACACTAGCAAGTAGGTAGATTAACCCATTCTTAGGTTTTTTTAACCCACTTTTAGGCACTTCAACCTATTTTTAGGCACATTTCCTATTTTTAGGTGCATAATAGTAAATTCAGCTAAAAAGGCACTACATTGACAAATGGGCGCATTAACCCCATTTTTAGTCACTTTAACTGCATTTTTGGGCGCATTGGCCTATAAATTAGGCACATAAGAGAAAAATTAGGCTCAAATTTCCACTACATAGACAAATAGGTGCATAAACCCAATTTTTAGGCATTTTAACCAACTTTAGAACATAATAGTAAATTAGGCTAAAAAAAGGCACTACGTTGACAAACGAGCGCATTAATCCCATTTTTTGGTGCTTTAACTGCATTTTTGGGTGCATTGGCCTATAAGTTAGGCGTATAACAGTAAACTTAGCTCAAATTGCCACTACGTTGACAAATAGGCACATAAACCCCATTTTTAGGCATTTTAACCCACTTTTTGGAGCATTAACCCCATTTTGGGGCGCATTGGCCGATAAAGTAGGCAATACACTAACAAGTAGGCGGATTAACTCCGTTCTTAGGTGTAACCCACTTTTAGGCACTTCAAACCCATTTTGGGTGCATTTCCTATTTATTAGGCTCTTAAACCCATCTTGTATCATACTTGCTCAAGCTTGTTCCTTGAATTGCGTATCTACTATCTTTTGTTTCTTACATAGCATTGTGATGCAGGACATATAGAGTTGCATTGTATGTAGCATTTTATGCAGGTTTTGCTCCAGTGTTAGAGTTTGACGCAAAGCTGGTGTTTTTATGTAGAAACAGCCTTATGAGCAAGACTCATCACTTTGCCATGAGCCATGACACTTTTTGGGTGAATTCCGTCATCTTAAGGGTCAAAATTGTGATTTACTATTTTTCTGCATCACTTTATCTTGCATTAATATTTTCTAGAATTACTTATGGGTTGCTCAAGTGCATATGGACTACATTTTTAGGCGTTTTGACCACCTTTTGGGGGCTTTAACCCCATTATGGGATGCATTGGCCTATAAATTAAGCACTACACTAAGAAGTAGGTAGATTAACCCCATTCTTAGACGCTTTAACCCACTTTTATGCACTTCAACCCATTTTTGGGCACATTTCCTCTTTATTAGTCGCATAATAGTAAACTAGGCCTAAAAACATACTACACTAACAAGTGGGTGCATTAACCCCATTAAAGCCACTTCAAACTACATTTTTGGGTGCATTGGCCTATAAATTAGGCACATAACAATAAATTGGGCTAAAATTGCCACTACACAGACAAATAGGCGTATAAACCCCATTTTTAGGCATTTAGACCCTTTAGGGCGCTTTAACTCATTTTTGGGTTGCATTGGCCTAAAAATTAGGCATTACACTTACAAGTATGCAAATTAACCCCATTCTTAGGCGCTTTAACCCACTTTAGGCAATTCAATGGATTTTTGGGATTAATTTCCTTTTATTAGCTGCATAATAGTATATCAGGCTAAAAAGGTACTACACTGACAAGTGGGCACATTAGCCCCATTTTTAGGCACTTTAATCACATTTTTGGGAGCAATGGCCTATAAATTAGGTGCATAATAGTAAAATTAGGCTCAAATTTCCACTATATAGATAATTAGGCACATAAACCCCATTTTTAGGCGTTTAGACCAACTACAGTGACAAATAGGCATTTAACCCCATTTTGGTGTGCATTGGCCTATAATTTAGCACTACACTGACAAGTAGGTGGATTAACCCCATTCTTAGGTGTTTAACCCACTTTTAGGGTGCATTGGCCTATATATTAAGCAACACACTGTCAAGTAGGTGGATTAACCCTATACTTAGGCACTCTAACCCACTTTTAGGCACTTCAACTCATTTTTGGGTGCATTTCCTATTGATTAGGTGCATACTAGTAAATTAGGCTTAAAAAGGCACCACACTGACAAGTGAGTGCATTAATCTCATTTTTAGGCGCTTTAACTACATATTTGGGCAAATTGGCTTATAAGTTAGGCACATAACAATAAACTAGGCTCAAATTAGCACTATGCTGAAAAATAGGCACATAAACCCCAATTTTAGGAATTTTTACCCACTTATTGGAGGATTAACCCCATTTTGGGGATGCATTGGCCTATAAAGTAGGAAATACGATGACAAGTAGGTGGATTAACTCTGTTCTTAGGTGCACCCCACTTTTAGGCACTTCAACCCATTTTGGGTGCATTTCCTATTTATTAGGCACTTAAACCCATCTTGTTTCATACTTGCTCAAGCTTGTTCCTTGAATTGCGTATCTACTATCTTGAGTTTCTTCCATAGCATTGTGATGCTAGACATATAGAGCTACATTGTACGTAGAATTTTATCCTGTGTTAGATTTTTTCTCCTGTGTTAGATTTTGAGGCAAGGCTAGTATTTTTATGCAGAAACGACCTTCTGAGAAAGACTCATCGCTTTGCCATGATCCTTGATGCTTTTTGGGTATATTCTGTCATCTTGAGGGTCAAAATTGCAATTTTGTTTTCTGCAACACTTTATCTTGCATTGATATTTTCTAGAATTACTTATGGGTTGTTCAAGTGCACTTAGACCACATTTTTAGGCGTTTTAACTAGCTTTTGGGGGCTTTAACCCCATTGTGGGGTGCATAGGCCTATAAATTAGGCACTACACTAAAAAGTAGGTGAATTAACCCCATTCATAGACACTTTAACCCATTTTTATGCACTTCAAGCCATTTGTGGGAACATTTCCTCTTTATTAGTCACAAAATAGTAAATTAGACTCAAAAAGCACTACACTAACAAGTAGGCACATTAACCCCATTTAAGCCACTTCAAACCGCCATTTTGGGCACATTGGCCTATAAATTAGGCACATAATAGTAAATTGAGCTGAAATTGCCACTACATAGACAAATAGGCATATAAACCCCATTTTTAGGCATTTAGACCCACTTTTGGGTGCTTTAACTCAATTTTGGGTGCATTGGCCTATAATTAGGCACTACACCTACATGTAGGCATATTAACTCCATTCTTATGTGCTTTGACCCACTTTAGGCACTTCAATTAATTTTTTGGCACATTTCCTATTTATTAGGTCCATAATAGAAAATTAGGCTAAAAAAGGAACTACACTGACAAGTGGGTGCATTAACCCCATTTTAGGCACTTTAATGACATTTTTGGGAGCGTTGGCCTATAAATTAGGTACATAACAGTAAAATTAGGCTAAAATTGCCACTACCCTGCCAATTAGGCGCATAAACCCCATTTTTAGGCATTTAGACCAACTACACTGACAAATAGGCATTTAACCCCATTTTGGAGTGCATTGACCTATAAATTAGACACTACACTGAAAAGTAGGCAGATTAACCCCATTCTTAGGTGTTTAACCCATTTTTAGGCACTTCAACCCATTTTTGGGCACATTTCCTTTTTATTAGGTGCATAATATTAAATTCGGCTAAAAAAGGCACTACACTGACAAGTGGGCACATTAACCCCATTTTTAGGAACTTTAATTGCATTTTTGGGCGCATTGGCATATAAGTTAGGCACATAATGGTAAACTAGGCTCTAATTGCCACTACACTGACAAATAGGAGCATAAACCCCATTTTTAGACATTTTGACCCATTTTTTGGAGCATTAACCCCATTTTGGCGCGCATTGGCCTATAAATTAGGCAATACACTAGCAACTAGGCGGATTAACTCTGTTCTTAGGTGTAACTCACTTTAAGGCACTTCAACCCATTTTGGGTGCATTTCCTATTTATTAGGCGCATAATATTAAATTAGGCTAAAAAGGCACTACACTGAGAAAAGGGCGCATTAACTTCATTTTTAGACACTTTTTTAACTATATTTTTGGGCACATTGGCCTATAAATTAGGCGCATAATAGTAAATTAGGCTCAATTTTCTAGTACACTAAGAAATAGGTGCTTAAACCACATTTTTAGGCATTTTAACCCACTTTCAGGCCTTTAACCCCATTTGAGACTCATGGGCCTATAAATTAGACACGACACTAAGAAGTAGGCAAATTAGCTGCATTCTTAGATGCTTTAACCCACTTTTAGGCACTACAGCCCATTATTGGGCGCATTGGCATATAAATTAGGCAAATAATAGTAAATGAGGTTAAAATTACCACTAATCTAACAAATAGGCACATAAACCCATTTTTAGGTGTTTTAACCCACTTTTAGGCATTTTAACCCATTTTAGGCATTGTAGCCCATTTTTGGGGTGCATTGACCTATATGTTAAGCAGTACACTGACAAGTAGGCAGTTTAACCCTCTACTTAGGCGCTCTAACCCACTTGTAGCCACTTCAACCCATTTTTGGGTGTATTTCCTTTATATTAGGCATATACCAGTAAATTAGGATAAAAAAGACACTACACTAACAAGTGGGCACATTAACCCAATGTTTAGGCGCATTAAATGCATTTTTGGGCACATTGGCCTATAAATTAAGTTCATAACTATAAATTAGGCTCAAATTGACACTATGCTAACAAATAGGTAGATAAACTACATTTTAAGGCATTTAGACCCATTTTTAGGTGCTTTAACACCATTTTGGGGTGCATTGGCCTATAAATTAGGCACCACTGACAACTAGGCGGATTAACCCATTCTTAGGCGCTTTAACCCACTATTAGGCACTTCAACCCATTTTAGGTGCATAATAGTAAATTTAGCTAAAAGGCACTACACTGACAAGTGGGTGCATGAACCCCATTTTTGGTCACTTTAATTGTATTTTTAGGTGCATTGGCCTATAAATTAGGCGCATAACAACAAAATTAGGCTCAAATTACCACTACATAGACAAATAGGTTCATAAACCCCATTTTTAGGCGTTTAGACCACTTTTGTGCACTCTAACCCCATTTTGGGGCGCATTGGCCTATAAATTAGGCACTACATTGACAAGTAGGCCGATTAACCCCATTCTTAGATGCTTTAACCCAAATTTAGGCACTTCAACCCGTTTTTGGGTGCATTTCCAGTTTATTAGGCGCATAATAGTAAATTAGGCTAAAAAAGGCACACCACTAACAAGTGGGCACATTAATCCCATTTTAGGTGCTTTAAATGCATTTCTGGGCACATTGGCCTATAAGTTAGGCACATTACAGTAAACTAGGATCAAATTACCACTACACTGACAAATAGGTGCATAAACCCCATTTTTAGGCATTTTGACCCACTTTTTGGAGCATTAACCCCATTTTGGGCCGCATTGGCCTATGAAGTAGGCAATACACTGACAAGTAGGTGGATTAACTCCGTTCTTAGGTGTAACCCACTTTTAGGCACTTCAACCCATTTTGGGTGCATTTCCTATTTATTAGGCACTTAAACCCATCTTGCTTCATACTTGCTCAAGCTTGTTCCTTAAATTGTGTATCTACTATCTTGAGTTTCTTACATAGCATTGTGATGCAGGACATATAGAGCTACATTGTCTGTAGAATTTTATGTAGATTTTGCTCCAATGTCAGGTTTTGACTCAAGGCTAGTGATTTTTATGCAGAAATGGCCGTCTAAGCAAGACTCATCGCTTTTCCTTGAGCCTAACACTTTTTGGGTGAATTCCGTCATCTTGAGGGTTAAAATTGTGATTTATTGTGTTTCTGTAGCACTTTATCTTGCATACATATTTTCTAGAATTACTTGTGGGTTGTTCAAGTGCACATAGACCACACTTTTAGGCGTGTTAACCACCTTTTATGGGATTTAACCCCATTATGGGGTGCATTGGCCTATAAATTATGCACTTCACTAACAAGTAGGCGGACTAACCCCATTCTTAGATGCTTTAACCCACTTTTATGCACTTCAACCCATGTTTGGGCACATTTCTTCTTTATTAGTCGCATAGTAGTAAATTAGGCTAAAAAACACACAAGGCTAACAAGTGGGAACATTAAATCCATTTAGGCCACTTCAAATCGCATTTTTGGGTGCATTGGTCTATAAATTAGGCAAGTAACAGTAAATTGGGTTGAAACTGCCACTACACAAACAAATAGGCGTATAAACCCCATTTTTAGGCATTTAGACCCACTTTTAAGCGCTTTAACTCAATGTTACAGTGCATTGGCCTATAAATTAGGCACTACACTTATAAATAGGTGGACTGACCCCATTCTTAGGTGCTTTGAACCACTTTAGGCACTGATTTTTTGGCACATTTCCTATTTATTAGGTGCATAATAGTAAATTAGGCTAAAAAGGCACTACACTGACAAGTGGGATTAACCCCATTTTTAGGCACTTTAACAACATTTTGGGGAGCATTGGCCTATAAATTAGGTGCATAATAGTAAAATTAGGCTCAAATTTCCACTACACTGACAATTAGGTGCATAAACCCCATTTTTAGGCGTTTAGAGCAACTATACTTAGAATTAGGCATTTAACCCCATTTTGGGGTGTATTGGCCTATAAATTAGACACTACACTGACAAGGAGGTGGATTAACCCCATTCTTAGGTGTTTAGCCCACTTTTAGGCACTTCAACCAATTTTTGGGCACTTTTCTTATTTATTAGGTGAATAATAGTAAATTAGGCTAAAAAAGGCACCACACTGGCAAGTGGGTGGATTAACCTCATTTTTAGGTGCTTTAACTGCATTTTTGGGCGCATTGGCCTATAAGTAAGGCACATAATGGTAAACTAGGCTTAGATTTCCACTACACTTACAAATAGGTGCACAAACCCCCATTTTTAGGCATTTTGACCCACTTTTTTAGCATTAACCCCATTTTGGCGTGCATTGGCCTATAAATTAGGCAATACACTAACAAGTAGGTGGATCAACCCCGTTCTTAGGTGTAACCCACTTTTAGGCACTTCAACCCATTTTTTGGTGCATTCCTATTTATTAGGCACATAATATTAAATTAGGCTAAAAAGGCACTACACTGACAAGTGGGTGCATTAACCCCATTTTTAGACTTTTTAACCGCATTTTTGGGCACATTGACCTATAAATAAGGTGCATAACAGTGAATTAGGCTCAACTTACCACTACACTGACAAATAGGTGCATAAACCACATTTTTAGGCATTTTATCCCACTTCCAGGCCTTGAACCCCATTTTGGGGAGCATGGGCTTATAAATTAGGAACTACATTGACAAGTAGGCAGATTAGCCACAATTTTAGACATTTAACCCACTTTTAGGCACTTCAACCTATTTTTGGGTGCATTGGCCTATAAATTAGGCACATAATAGTAAATGAGGTTAAAATGACCATTACTCTGATAAATAGGAGCATAAACCCCATTTTTAGGTGTTTTAACCAACTTTTAAGCATTTTAACCCATTCTTAGGCACTTTAACCATATTTTGGGGTGCGTTGGCCTATATATTAAGTAGCACACTAATAAATGGGTAGATTAACCCTATAATTAGGCTCTCTAGCCCACTTGTAGGCACTTCAACCCATTTTTTGGTGTATTCCCTGTTTTTTAGGCGTATATTAGTAAATTAGGTTAAAAAATACACTACACTGACAAGTGGCCGCATTAACCTTTTTTTTAGGCGCATTAAATGCATTTTGGGGTGCATTGGCCTATAAATTAGGTTCATAACAGTAAATTAGGCTCAAATTGACACTACATGACAAATAGGTGGTTAAACCCCATTTTTAGGCATTTAGACCCACTTTTAGGCGCTTTAACCCCATTTTGGGGTGCATCGGCCTATAAATTAGGCACTGCACTGATAAGTAGACAGATTAACCCATTCTTAGGCACTTTAACCCACTTTTAGGCACTTCAACCCATTTTTAGGTGCATTTCCTATTTTTAGGCACATAATAGTAAATTCAGCTAAAAAAGGCACTACACTTACAAGTGGGCACATTAACCCCATTTTTAGGCTCTTTAACTGCATTTTGGGGTGCATTGGCCTATAAGGTAGGCACATAATGGTAAACTAGGCTCAAATTGCCACTATGCTGACAATTAGGCACATAATGGTAAACTAGGCTCAAATTGCCACTACGTAGACAAATAGGCACATAAACCCCATTTTTAGGCATTTTGACCCACTTTTTGGAGCATTAACCCCATTTTGGCGTGCATTGGCCTATAAATTAGGAAATACCCTGAAAAGTATGTAGATTAACCTCGTTCTTAGGTGTAACCCACTTTTAGACACTTCAACCCATTTTTTGGTGAAATTCCTATTTATTAGGCACATAATATTAAATTAGGCTAAAAAGGCACTACACTGACAAGTGGGCGCATTAACCCCTTTTTGGACACTTTTTTAACCACATTTTTGGGCACATTGGACTATTAATTAGGCGCACAACAATAAATTAGGCTCAAATTTCCACTACACTGACAAATAGGTGCATAAACCACATTTTTAGGCGTTTCAACCCAATTTTGGGCCTTTAACCCCATTTTGGGGTGCATGGACCTATAAATTAGGCACAACACTGACAAGTAGGCAGATTAGCCGCATTCTTAGGCACTTTAACCCATTTTAGACACTTCAACCCATTTTTGGGTGCATTAGCTTATGAATTAGGCACATAATAGTAAATGAGGTTAAAATTACCACTACTCTGAAAATTAGGCACATAAACCCTATTTTTAGGCGTTTTAACCCACTTTTAGGCTTTGTATCCCATTTTTAGGGACTTTAACCCAATTTTGGGGTGCATTCGCCTACATATTAAGTAGTACACTGATAAGTAGGTGGACTAAGCATATACTTAGGTGCTCTAATCCACTTGTAGGCCTTTCAACCCATTTTTTAGTGTATTTCCTATTTATTAGGCGTATAACGGTAAATTAGGCTAAAAAGACACTACACTAACAAGTGGGTGCATTAACCCAATTTTTAGGCACATTAAATGCATTTTGGGTGCATTGGCCTAAAAATTAGGTTCATAATAGTAAATTAGGCTCAAATTGACACTACACTGACAAATTGGCAGATAAACCCCATTTTTAGGCGTTTAGACCCACTTTTAGGCACCTTAACCCCATATTGGGGTGCATTGGCCTATAAATTAGGCACTACACTGACAAGTAGGCCAATTAAACCATTCTTGGGCACTTTAACCATCTTTTACACACTTGAATCCATTTTTAGGCTTCCTATTTTTTAGGCGCATTATATTAAATTCACCTAAAAAGGCACTACACTGACAAGTGGGCACATTAACCCCATTTTTAGTCACATTAACTGCATTTTTGGGCACATTGTACTACAAATTAGGTGCATAGAGACAAACTTAGGCTCAAATTTCATCTACATAAATAAATAGGTGCATAAACCCCATTTTAGGCGTTTAGACCACTTTTGGGTGCTCTAACCCGATTTTGGGGCACATCGGCCAATAAATTAAGTACTACATTGAGAAGTAGGTGGATTAACCCCATTCTTAGACGCTTTTACCCACTTTTAGGCACTTCGATCTTTTTGGGTGCATTTCCTATTTTAAGGCACATAATAGTAAATTAGGCTAAAAAAGGCACTAGATTGACAAATGGGTGCATTAATCCCATTTTAGGTGCTTTAACTGCATTTATGGGCACATTGGCCTATAAGTTATGCCCATAATAGTAAACTAGGCTCAAATTACCACTACACTGACAAATAGGTGCATAAACCCCATATTTAGGCATTTGGACCCATTTTTTGGAGCATTAATGCCATTTTGGGGCGCATAGGCTTATAAAGTAGGCAATACACTGACAAGTAGGCAGATTAATTACATTCTTAGGTGTAACCCACTTTTAGGCACTTCAACCCATTTTGGGTGCATTTCATATTTATTAGGAACTTAAAGCCATCTTGTTTCATACTTGCTCAAGCTTGTTTCTTGAATTGCATATCTACTATCTTGACTTTCTTACATAACATTGTGATGTAGGACATATAGGGCTACATTGTATGCAACATTTTATGCAGATTTTGATGCAAGGCTAGTGGTTTTTTATGCAGAAACAACTTTTTGAGCAAGACTCGTTACTTTTCCATGAGCCCTGACACTTTTTGGATGAATTCTATCATCTTGAGGGTCAAAATTATGATTTATTATTTTTCTACATCGCTTTATCTTGCAGTGATATTTTCTAGAAATACTTATGGGTTGTTCAAGTGCGCATAGACCACATTTTCAGGCATTTTAACCACCTTTTGGGGGCTTTAACCCCATTATGGGGTGCATTGGCATATAAATTAGGCACTACACTAACAAGTAGGTGGATTAACCCCATTCTTAGACTCTTTAAACCACTTTTATGCACTTCCACTCATTTTTGGGCACATTTCCTCTTTATTAGTCGCATAATAGTAAATTAGGCTAAAAATGCACTACACTAACAAGTGGGCGCATTAACCCCATTTAAGCCACTTCAAACTGCATTTTGGGCGCATTGGCCTATAAATTAGGCACATAACAGTAAATTAGGCTGAAATTGCCACTACACAGACAAATAGGCATATAAACCTCATTTTTAGGCATTTAGACCCTTTTGGGTACTTTAACTCGATTTTGGGCTACATTGGCCTATAAATTAGGCACTAGACTTACATGTAATGCGGATTAACCTCATTCTTAGGTTCTTTAACCCACTTTAGGCACTTCAATTAATTTTTGGGCACATTTCCTATTTATTAGCTGCATAATAGTAAGTGAGGCTAAAAAGGCACTACACTGGCAAGTGAGCACATTAACCCCATTTTAGGCACTTTAACCACATTTTTTGGAGCATTAACCTATAAATTAGGTGTATAATAGTAAAATTAGGCTCAAATTGCCACTACATTGACAATTACGTGCATAAACCCCATTTTTAGTCCTTTAGACCAACTACACTGACAAATAGGCGTTTAACCCCATTTTGGGGTGCATTGGCCTATAAATTAGATAGTACCATGATAAGTAGGCAGATTAACCCCATTCTTAGGTGTGTAACCCACTTTTAGGCACTTCACCCCATTTTTGGGCGTATTTCCTACATATTAAGCGCATAATGGTAAATTAGGCTAAAAAAGGCACTACACTGACAAGTGGGCGCATTAACCCCATTTTTAGGCATTTTAACTGCATTTTTGGGTGCATTGGCCTATAAGTTAGGCACATAATGGTAAACTAGGCTCAAATTGCCACTACACTGACAAATAGGTGCATAAACCCCATTTTAGGCATTTTGACCTGCTTTTTGGAGCAGTAACCCCATTTTGGCGCGCATTGGCCTATAAATTAGGCAATACACTAACAAGTAGGCGAATTAACCCCGTTCTAAGGTGTAACCCACTTTTAGACACTTCAACCCATTTTTGGGTGCATTTCCTATTTATTAGGTGCATAATATTAAATTTGACTAAAAAGGCACTACATTAACAAGTGGGCTCATTAACCCCATTTTTGACACTTTTTAATCACATTTTTGGGCACATTGTCATATAAATTAGGCACATAACAGTAAATTAGGCTCAAATTGCCTCTACACTGACAAATAGGCGCATAAACCACATTTTTAGGCATTTTAACCCACTTTCAGGCCTTTAACCCCATTTTGGGACGCATGGGCCTATAAATTAGGTGCTACACTGACAAGTAGGTAGACGAGCCGCATTCTTAGGTGCTTTAACATACTTTTAGGCACTTCAACCCATTTTTGGGCACATTGGCCTATAAATTAGGCACATAATAGTAAATGAGGTTAAAATACCACTACTCTGACAAATGGGCGCATAAACCCCAGTTTTAGGTGTTTTAACCCACTTTTAGGCGTTTTAACCCATTTTTAGGCACTATAGCATGATTTTGGGGTGGATTGGCCTATACATTAAGCAATACACTGACAAGTAGGTAGATTAACCCTATACTTAGGTGCTCTAACCCACTGGTAGGTACTTCAACCTATTTTTGGGTGTATTTCCGATTTATTAGGCGTACAATAGTAAATTAGGCTAAAAAAGACACTACACTAACAAGTGGGCGCATTAACCCAATTATTAGGCGCATTAAATGCATTTTTGGGTGAATTGGCCTATAAATGAGGTTCATAATAGTAAATTAGGCTCAAATTGACACTACAATGTCCAATAGGCAGATAAACCACATTTTAGGCGTTTAGACGCACTTTTAGGCACTTTAAACCCATTTTGGGGTGCATTGGCCTATAAATTAATCACTACACTGACAAGTAGGCAGATTAATCCATTCTTAGGTGCTTTAAACGACTTTTAGGTATTTCAACCCATTTTTAGGCGCATTTCCAATTTTTTAGGTTCATAATAGTAAATTTAGCTAAAAAGGCACCACACTTATAAGTGGGCACATTAACCCCATTTTTAGTCACTTTACCTGCATTTTTGGTCGCATTGGCCTATAAATTAGGGACATAATAGCAAAATTAGGCTCAAATTGCCACTACATAGACAAATAGGTGCATAAAGCCCATTTTTATGCATTTAGACCACTTTCAGGCGCTCTAACCCCATTTTGGGATGCATTGGCCTATAAATTAAGCACTACATTGACAAGTAGGCGGATCAACCCCATTCTTAGATGCTTTAACCCACTTTTAGGCACTTCAACCCATTTTTGGGTGCATTTCCTATTTATTAGGTGCATAATAGTAAATTAGGCTAAAAAAGGCACTACACTGATAAGCAGGCACAATAATCTCATTTTTAGGTGCTTTAACTACATTTTTTGGCACATTGACCTATAAGTTAGGCACATAACAGTAAACTAGGGTCAAATTGCCACTACGCTGACCAATAGGTGCATAAACCCCATTTCTAGGCATTTTGATCCACTTTTTGGAGTATTAACCCCATTTTGGGGTGCATTTTCCTATAAAGTAGGCAATACACTGACAAGTAGGAGGATGAACTCTAGTTTTAGGTGTAACCCACTTTTAGGCACTTAAACCCATTTTGGGTGCATTTCCTATTTATTAGGCACTTAAACCCATCTTGTTTGATACTTGCTCAAGCTTGTTCCTTAAATTACGTATCTACTATCTTGAGTTTCTTACATAGCATTGTGATGCAGGACATATAGAGCTACATTGTAGGTAGAATTTTATGCAAATTTTTCTCCAATTTCAGATTTTGATGCAACACTAGTATTTTTTTATGCAGAAATGGCCTTCTGAGTGATTTATTGTTTTTCTACAATGCTTTATCTTGCATTGATATTTTCTACAAATACTTATGGGTTGTTCAAGTGCGTATAGATGACATTTTCAGGCATTTTAACCACCTTTTGGGAGCTTTAACCCCATAATGGGGTGCATTGGCCTATAAATTAGGCACAAATTAGGCACAACACCAACAAATAGGCGGATTAACCCCATACTTAGACACTTTAACCCACTTTTATGCACTTCAACCCATTTTTGGGAACATTTCCTCTTTATTAGTCACATAATAGAAAATTTGGCTAAAAATCGCACTACACTAACAAGTGGGAGCATTAACCCCATTTAAGACACTTCAAATCGCATTTTTGGGTGCATTGGCCTATAACTTAGGCATATAATAGTAAATTGGGCTGAAATTGCCACTACATAGACAAATACGTGTATAAACCCCATTTTTAGGCATTTAGACCCACTTTTGGGTGTTTTAACTCAATTTTGCAGTGCATTGGCCTATAAATTAAGCACTACATTTACAAGTAGGCAGATTAATCCCATTCTAGGTGCTTTAACCCACTTTAGGCCCTTCAATTGATTTTTGGGCACATTTCCTATTTATTATGTGCATAATAGTAAATTAAGCTAAAAAAGGCACTACACTGACAAGTGGGCGCATTAACCCCATTTTTAGGCACTTTAACCATATTTTTGGGGGCCTTGGCCTATAAATTAGGTGTGTAATAGTAAAATTAGGCTCAAATTGCTACTACACTGACAATTAGGCGCATAAACCCCATTTTTAGGCGTTTAGACAAAATACACTAACAAATAGGCATTTATCCCCATTTTGTGTTGCATTGGCCTATAAATTAGACACTACACTGACAAGTAGGAGAATTAACCCCATTCTTTGATGTTTAACCCACTTTTAGGCACTTCAACTCATTTTTGGGTGCATTTCCTATTTACTAGGTGCATAACGATAAATCAAGCTAAAAGAGACTACACTGACAAATCAACATATTAACCCCATTTTTAGGCACTTTAACTGCATTTTTGGGCGCATTGGCCTATAAGTTAGGCACATAATGGTAAACTAGGCTCAAATTGTGACTATGCTGACAAATAGGTGCATAAACCTCATTTTTAGGCATTTGACCCACTTTTTGGAGCATTAACCCCATTTTGGAGTGCATTGGCCTATAAATTAGGTCGTACACGGACAAGTAGGTGGATTAACCCCATTCTTAGGTGTAACCCACTTTTAGGTACTTTAACCCATTTTCTATTTATTAGGTGCATAATATAAAATTAGGCTAAAAATGCACTACACTGACAAGAGGAGGCATTAACCCCATTTTTAGACGCTTTTTAACCGCATTTTTGGGCACATTAGCCTATAAATTAGGTGCATAATAGTAAATTAGGCTCAAATTACCACTACACTGACAAATAGGTGCATAAACCACATTTTTAGGCATTTTCACGCTTTAACCCCATTTTGGGGTGCATGGGTCTATAAATTAGGCACTACACTGACAAGTAGGTAGATTAGCCAAATTCTTAGGCGCTTTAACCCACTTTTAGGCACTTCAACCCATTTTTGGGCACATAAGCCTATAAATTAGATACAAAATAGTAAATGAGGTTAAAATTACCACTATTCAGACAAATATGCGCATAAACCCCATTTTTAGGCGTTTTAACCAACTTTTAGGCATTCTAACCCATTTTAGGCATTGTAGCTCGGTTTTGGGGTGCATTGGCCTATATATTAAGCAGTACATTGATAGGTAGGTGAATTAACCCTATACTTAGGCGCTCTAGCCCACTTGTAGGCACTTCAAACCATTTTTGGGTATATTTCTTATTTATTAGGTGTATAATAGTAAATTAGGCTTAAAACACACTACACTGACAAGTGGGCGCATTAACCCAAACTTTTAGGCGCATTAAATGCATTTTTGGGCACATTAGCCTATAAATTAGGTTTATAACAGTAAACTAGGCTCAAATTGACACTACGCTGACAAATAGACGGATAAATGCCATTTTTAGGCATTTAGACCCACTTTTAGGTTCTTTAACCCCATTATGGGGTGCATTGGCCTATAAATTAGGCACTACACTGACAAGTAGGTGAATTAACCCATTCGTAGGCTCTTTAACCAACTTTTAGGCACTTCATCTCATATTAGGCACATTTCCTATTGTTTAGGTGCATAATAGTAAATTTAGCTAAAAAAGGCACTACATTGACAAGTGGGTGCATTAACCCAATTTTCAGTAACTTTAATTGCATTTTTGGGCACATTGGCCATTAAATTAGGCACATAAAAGAAAAATTAGGCTCAAATTGACATTACATAGACAAATAGGTGCATAAACCCCATTTTTCGACATTTAGACCACTTTTGGGCTCTCTAACCCCATTTTGGGGCGCATTAGCCCATAAATTAGGCACTGCATTGATAAGTAGATGGATTAACCCCATTATTAGACACTTTAACTCATTTTTAGGCACTTCAACCCATTTTTGGGTGCATTCCTATTTATTAGGTGCATAATAGTAAATGAGGCTAAAAAAGGCACTGCATTGACAAGCGACACATTAATCCCAATCCCATTTTTAGGTTCTTTAACTTCATTTTTAGGCACATTGGCCTATAAGTTAGGCACATAACATTAAACTAGGCTCAAATTGTCACTACGCTGACAAATAGGCGAATAACCCCATTTTTAGGCATTTTCACCCACTTTTTGGAGCATTAATCCCATTTTGGGGTGCATTGGCCTATATAGTAGGCAATACACTGACAAGTAGGCAGATTAACTCTGTTCTTAGGTGTAACCCACTTTTAGACACTTCAACCCATTTTGGGTGCATTTCCTATTTATTAGGCACTTAAACCCATCTTGTTTCATACTTGCTCAAGCTTGTTCCTTGAATTGTGTGTGTACTATCTTGAGTTTCTTGCATAGCATTGTGATGCAGGACATATAGAGCTACATCGTATGTAGAATTTTATATAGATTTTTCTCCAGTGTCAGATTTTTGCGCAAGGCTAGTGTTTATTATACAGAAATGACCTTCTGAGCAAGATTCATTGTTTTTCATGAGCCCTGACGCTTTTTGGGTGAATTCTGTCATATTGAGGATCAAAATTGTGATTTATTATTTTTCTACAACACTTAATCTTGCATTGATATTTTCTAGAATTACTTATGGGTTGTTCAAGTGTGTATAGACCACATTTTTAGGCATTTAACCACCTTTTAGGGGCTTTGACCCCATTATGGGGTGCATTGTCCTATAAATTAGGCACTACACTAACAAGTAGGAGAATTAACCCCATTCTTAGACGCTTTAACCCACTTTTATGCACTTCAACCCATTTTTGGGCACATTTCCTCTTTATTAGTCGCATAATAGTAAATTAGGCTAAAAAATGCACTAAACTAACAAGTGGGCACATTAACCCTATTTAAGCCACTTCAAATCAAAATTTTGGGCGCATTGGCCTATAAATTAGGCACATAACAGTAAATTGGGCTGAAATTGCCACTACACAGATAAATAGGCGTATAAACCCCATTTTTAGGCATTTAGACTCACTTTTGGGCGCTTAAACTCAATTTTGGAGTGCATTGGCCTATAAATTATGCACTACACCTACAAGTAGGCAGATTAACTCCATTCTTAGGCGCTTTAACCCACTTAGGTGCTTTAATTGATTTTTGGGAACATTACCTATTTATTAGTTTCATAATAGTAAATTAGGCTAAAAAGGCACTAGACTGACAGGTGGGTGCATTAACCCCATTTTTAGGCACTTTCACCACATTTTTGGAAGCATTGGCCAATAAATTAGGTGCATAACAATAAAATTAGGCTCAAATTGCCATTACACTGACAATTTGGCTTACAAACCCCATTTTTAGGCATTTAGACCAACTACAATAACAAATAGGTGTTTAACCCCATTTTGGGGTGCATTGGCCTATAAATTAGACACTACACTTACAAGTAGGCGGAGTAACCCCATTCTTAGGTGTTTAACACACTTTTAGGCACTTCAACCCATTTTTGGGCACATTTTCTGATTGTTAGGCGCATAATAGTAAATTAGGCTAAAAAAAGGCACTACACTGACAAGCGGGCGCATTAACCCCATTTTTAGGCATTTTAATTGCCTTTTTGGGTGCATTGGTCTATAAGTTAGGCACATAATGGTAAACTACGCTTAAATTGCCACTACGCTGACAAATAGGCGCATAAACCCCATTTTTAGGCATTTGACCCACTTTTTGGAGCATTAACCCCATTTTGGGGTGCATTGGCCTATAAATTAAGTAATACACTAACAAGTAGGTGGATTAACCCCATTCTTAGGTGTAACCCACTTCTAGGCACTTCAACCCATTTTTGGGTGCATTTTTAACCACATTTTTGGGCACAATAACCACATTTTAACTGCATTTTTGGGCACAAGTGGGGGTATTAACCCCATTTTTTGACACTTTTTTACCGTATTTTTGGGAACATTTTCCTATAAATTACGAGCATAACAGTAAATTAGGCTCAAATTGCCACTACACTGACAAATAGGTGCATAAACCACATTTTTAGGCATTTTAACCAACTTTCAAGCCTTTATCCCCATTTTGGGGTGCATGGGCTTATATATTAGGCACTGCACTGACAAGTCGGCGGATTAGCCACATTCTTAGGCACTTTAACCAACTTTTAGGCACTTCAACCCATTTTTGGGTGCATTGGCCTACAAATTAAACACATTTTAGTAAATGAGGTTAAGATTACCAATACTTTGAATAATAGGCGCATAAACCCCATTTTTAGGTGTTTAAACCAATTTTTAGGCGTTTTAACTCATTTTTAGGCACTATAGCCCAATTTCGGGGATCATTGGTCTATATATTAAGCAGTACATAGACAAATAGGTAGATTAACCCTATATTTAGGCGCACTAACCCACTTGTACGCACTTCAACCCATTTTGGGTGTATTTCCTATTTATTAGGAGTATAAGAACAAATTAGGCTAAAAAGACACTACACTGACAAGTGGTCGCATTAATCCAAATTTTAGGCACATTAAATGAATTTTTGGGTGCATTGGCTTATAAATGAGGTTCATAACTATAAATTAGGCTCAAACTGACACTACATTGACAAATAGGTAGATAAACCCCATTTTAGGCGTTTAGACCCACTTTTAGGCGTTTTATCCCCATTTTAGGGTGCATTGGCCTATAAATTAGGCACTACGTTGACAAGTAGATGGATTAACCCATTCATAGGTGCTTTAACCCACTTTTAGGCACTTCAACCCATTTTTAGGTGCATTTCCAATTTTTTAGGTGCATAACAGTAAATTCAGCTAAAAAAGGCACTACACTGACAAGTGGGCGCATTAACCCCATTTTTAGTCACTTTAACTGCATTTTTGGGTGCATAGGCCTATAAATTAGGCACATAACAACAAAATTAGGCTCAAATTGCCAATACATAGACAAATAGGTGCATAAACCCATTTTTAGGCGTTTAGACCATTTTTGAGCGCTCTAACCCCATTTTGGGGTGCATTGGCCGATAATTTAGGCACTAGATTGGCAAGTAGATGGATTAACCCCATTATTAGAGTCTTTAACCCATTATTACACACTTTAACCTATTTTTGGGTGCATTTCCTATTTATTAGGCGCATAATAGTAAATTAGGCTAAAAAAGGCACTACACTAATAAGTGGGTGCATTAATCCCATTTTTAGGTGCTTTAATCACATTTTTGGGCACATTGACCTACAAGTTAGGCACATAATAGTAAACTAGGCTCAAATTGCCACTACACTGACAAATACGTGCATAAACCCCAGTTTTAGGCATTTTGATCCACTTTTTGGAGCATTAACCCCATTTTGGGGTGCATTGGCCTTTAAAGTAGGCAATAAACAGATAAGTAGGAGGATTAACTCTGTTCTTAGGTGTAACCCACTTTTAGGCACTTCAACCCATTTTGGGTGCATTTCCTATTTATTAGGCACTTAAACCCATCTTGTATCATACTTGTTAAAGCTTGTTCCTTGGATTGCGTATCTACTATCTTGAGTTTCTTACATAACATTGTGATGCAGGACATATAAAGCTACATTGTACGTAAAATTTTATGCAAATTTTGCTCCATTGTCAGATTTTGACAAAAGGCTAGTGTTTTTTATGCAGAAACGGCCTTATGAGCAAGACTCATCACTTTGCCATGATCCCTGATGCTTTTTGGGTGAATCATGTCATCATAAGGGTCAAAATTGCAATTTATTGTTTTTCTGCAGCACTTTATCTTGCATTGATATTTTCTAGAATTACTTATGGGTTGTTCAAGTGCACATAAACCACAGTTTTAGGCATTTTAACCACCTTTTGGGGTCTTTAACCCCACTATGGGGTGCATTGGCCTATAAATTAGGCACTACATTAACAAGTAGGCTGATTAACCCCATTCTTAGATGCTTTAACCCACTTTTATGTATTCAACCCATTTTTGGGCACATTTCCTCTTTATTAGTCACATAATAGTAAATTAGGCTAAACAATGCACTACACTAACAAGTGGGTGCATTAACCCCATTTAAGCCACTTCAAACCACATTTTTGGGCGCATTGGCCTACAAATTAGGTACATAATAGTAAATTGGGCAGAAATTACAACTACATAGACAAATAGGTGTATAAACCCCATTTTTATGCATTTAGACCCACTTTTGGGCGTTTTATCTCAATTTTGGGGTGCATTGGCCTATAAATTAGGCACTAAACTTACAAGTAGGCATATTAGCCACATTCTTAGGTGTTTTAACCCAGTTTTAGGCACTTGAACCATTTTTGGGGACAATGACCTATAAATTAGGCACATAATAGCAAATGAGGTTAAAATTACCACTACTTTGACAAATAGGCGCATAAACCCCATTTTTAGGGCGTTTTAACCCACTTTTAGGCATTTTAACCCATTTTAAGGCATTATAGCTCAAATTTGGATTGAATTGGCCTATATATGAAGCAATACACTTACAAGTAGGCAGATTAACCCTATACTTAGGCACTCTAACCTACTTGTAGACACATCAACCCATTTTTGGGTGTATTTCCTATTTATTAAGTGTATAATAGTAAAGTAGGCTAAAAAAGACACTACACTGACAAGTGGGTGCACTAACCCAATTTTTAGGCGCATTAAATGCATTTTTGGGCACATTAGCCTATAAATTAGGTTCATAGTTGTAAATTAGGCTCAAATTGACACTACACTTACAAATAGATGGATTAACCCCATTTTTAGGCATTTCGACCCACTTTTAGGCACTTTGACCCCACTTTGGGGTGCATTGGCCTAGAAATTAGGCACTACGCTGACAAGTAGGCAGATTGACCCCTTCTTAGGTGCTTTAACCCACTTTTAGGCACTTCAACCTATTTTTAGGTGAATTTCCTATTTTTTAGACGCATAATAGTAAATTCAGCTAAAAAGCACTACACTAACAAGCGAGTGCATTAACCCCATTTTTAGTCACTTTAACTGCATTTTTGGGCGCATTGCCCTATAAATTAGGCACATTAAAGAAAATTTTGGCTCAATTGCCACTACATAGACAAATAGGTGCATAAAGGCGTTTAGACCATTTTTGGGCACTCCAACCTCATTTTGAGGTGCATTGGCCTATAAATTAGGCACTACATTGACAAGTAGGTGGACTAACCCCATTCTTAGATGCTTTAACCCACTTTTAGGCACTTCAACCTGTTTTTGGGTGCTTTTCCTATTTATTAGGTGCATAATAGTAAATTAGGCTAAAAAGGCACTACAATGACAAGCGGTGCATTAATCCCATTGTTAGGTGCTTTGACTGCATTTTTGGGTGACTTTGCCTATAAGTTAGGCACATAACAGTAAACTAGGCTCAAATTGCTACTACACTGACAAATTGGCGCATAAACCCCATTTTTAGGCATTTTGACCCACTTTTTGGAGCATTAACCCCATTTTGGGGTGCATTGGCCTATAA
Organism: Alisma plantago-aquatica; assembly: GCA_963693085.1. Lineage (NCBI taxonomy): Eukaryota > Viridiplantae > Streptophyta > Magnoliopsida > Alismatales > Alismataceae > Alisma > Alisma plantago-aquatica. The sequence continues at coordinate 919,892,921 of OY856413.1, read as the reverse complement.
AGTAGGCAATACACTGACAAGTAAGTGGATTAACTCCGTTACTAGGTGTAACCCACTTTTAGGTACTTCAACCCATTTTGGGTGCATTTCCTATTTATTAGGCCCTTAAACCCATATTATTTCATACTTGCTCTAGCTTGTTCCTTAATTGTGTACCTACTATCTTGAGTTTCTTACATAGCATTGTGATGCAAGACATATAGTGCTACATTGTATGTAGAATTTTTATGCAGACTTTGCTCCAGTGTTAGATTTTGACGCAAGGCTACTGATTTTTATGTAGAAACGACCTTGTGAGCAAGACTCATCGCTCTACCATGATCCCTGACTCTTTTTGGGTGAATTTTGTCATCTTGATGTTCAAAAGTTTGATTTATTGTTTTTCTACATCACTTTATCTTGCATTGATATTTTCTAGAATTACTTATGGTTTGTTCAAGTGCACATAGACCACATTTTTAGGCATTTAAACCACCTTTTGGGGGATTTAACCCCATTGTGGGGTGCATTGGCCTATAAATTAGGCACTACACCAAAAAGTAGGAAGATTAACCCCATTCTTAGACTCTTTAACCCACCTTTATGCACTTCAACCCAATTTTGGGTCATTCCTTTTTATTAGTCGCATAATAGTAAATTACACTAAAAAATGCACTACACTAAGAAGTGGGCGCATTAACCCCATTTAAGCCACTTCAAACTGCATTTTTGGGTGCATTGGCCTATAAATTGGGCACATAATAGTAAATTGGTCTAAAAATTCCACTACACAGACAATTAGGTGTATAAACCCTTTTTTAAGTCATTTAGACCCACTTTTGGGCACTTTAACTCAATTTTGGGGTGCATTGGCCTTTAAATTATGCACTACATATATGGACCCTGACCTAGGTTTTGGGATAACCCTAGAAGTTTTTCCTAAGAGAGGTGATTAGAACCTTGTCTTACTCTTTTTAAAAGTAATTAAGACTTAAAGAAGAACTCATGTTTCAAGTTTGGTCCTATATAAATGTTGTTTGAGCAATGCTTGCTTGTTTTGGACCAAAGTGCAATTTACCCAAGATAAGGGGTTATCTTCCAATATATCACATGATGGGTGTTCCCTTAGTACTTTAGTATCATAAGATAGAGCATGATGCTAAGGGGTGCCTTGTGGATAGTCTAAATTCTAGGTTGAGCTTGTATGGTTGATGCTTGTGCTTTATGTGCTAGTTTTGGTGCAACTTATAATTTACCCAATATAAGGGGTTGAAGTGCAATTTACTACCTCTAGAGTGATCCTACTCTCTTTTAGTATCATATATAGTAGGGAGATAGGGTGGGCTCCTTTTTTAAGTCTTGGATGAGTGATAACACTCTTGGTGATGTTAGAACCATAGAATGTTGAGTACCTTGAACTCTAGATGAGGTTGAGTCAAGTTGTGAAGGGCATATGGGGGTGCCTATCGGTTTAGAAACCATGGAGGAAGTCCCTTATTGGTTTACAAACTTTTTGGAAGCATTCATGTTAGGTTAAGCACCTAAAATAGGCGAAGCCTATCAGTTTAAGACTTCCTTGCAAAAGTTGTATTTGTTTGTACACAAAGTGATGTCGAGTTGTGACATCTTGTTAAGAAAAATACCCAATGGTCAATAACTCACGCTTGGATATCTACAAGAGTTTTTCATGTCAAGATAAATGTAGTTACATGGTGTCACCATGCATGGACACGTGTCACCCATGTACATATGGTGAAGACACCTTACACATACTCTCTTTCATGAGCCTCCACTATATATGCCTCTCTTTTCACCTCTTAGTAAACCTTTTGACTCATTTACCATCTCTTGCTTAGTGGATGACCCTAGGAACTCAAGGAGCAAGTAGAAGGCTGATCAACTTGCCCAAGGTAAAGTCATGATCATCTTCAACCTTAGAAAGACTATGCCTCTTGGATCATGATTCTTTCATTTCCTTCCTTTTTCACCAAGTTCCTTACTATGATATCTTCTTTCATATAGAAGTGTTTTGATCGAGTCTTGGACTTTTGATAAGTCATCTTCAACCTTGGGGATGTGTATCTTTGGAGCTTGAAGCTCTTGTGTTTATCTTGAGGCGAGTTATATAACTTGAACTCAATTTTATTATTATTCACCTTCTAGCATGCAATACTTGGTGATTCCTTTTCTACTTTGACTTTTCTTGTTTGAATTATGGTTCTATGAGCTCTAATGGATATATGGGGTTGTTGTCCATGAACTAGAGTAGTAATGGACGAAAAGTTTAAACTTTAAGATGATAAAACTGATATGCACAAACCGATATTGGTTTGTGGAGACCCTAACTCGATACACATGAACTCCTACCCCTATCAATTTGTTACATATGTAGGATTACTATCCTTTCAATTGTTTAACTTGTCACCTAAGGCTAAGAATAGGGAAGGCCGATATCTAAAAGTTATACGAGTCAATACACATACTTACACCATTACATGAATGGACGACATGAATTGTAATGCTCTAGAATGATATGTTGTTAATCCATTATGACCTGGAGGAAGCAAGGCCTATATGTTGGACAACATAAAATGATATGCTCTTATATTACTAACTCATCATGACTAAGAGACATCTAGTGGAGATAGAGTATTGAATCATGTTGCCTTAGTTGAGTGAATAGGTCGATATGGCCAACCCTAACTCTAAACCGATACACTCATAATCTGACACCCCTCTAGCATGACACATCATGTGAAGGTGGGGCAATATACTCTTTGGAGCCTTGGCCGATACACCAAGTAGTGGTGAGGCCAATAGGTGAGAAAACTAAGGTGTTGAATAAGGGTTCACCCGATACAAATAAAGCCCTATAGGCTGATATACCATAGTAATCCATGTGGCCGATACACAAAGGGATAGCTAGGTCGATACCCTAGTTGATGGTGTGGCCGATATACTAGTTGGTTGAGTGGATGGTATCCTAGTTTATGGTGTGTCTGACACACTAGTTGGTTGAGATATCCTATTTGATGGTGAGTTCGATATACAAAGAGAGAGGGTGGTCGATACCCTAAAGTACACTATAGTCAATATACCTTCTCAAGCATCTCTAAATCGATACCATTTGATATACCTTTTCCGATACAAGTAATGGTACCTTGGCCGACACAAACACATGTCTCTAGGCCGACACAAGGTGTAACATGCAGGCCGATACATCTAGGTTGACACACCTTGATGAGTGTAGGTCGGTACACTTTGATATAATTAATTGATACACTATGAAGTAATGATATGAATGCACTTCAATAAGTATGGGAATGATAAACCCTAAAGTGGATTCAACTAATATAATAAGTATGTTGAAATCAATATCCTAGTAAGGATGAAAGAGAAACTTGTACTACTCATATGAGAAAGGTAATAGCCTATGTTGATAATCAGTTAATGAGAATTGATGAGAGTAATCAAGTATGATTGAATACTTATGGCAATGAAATAGGCTCCTAGATGTGAGGAGTTATGAATTAGGGATTTGGTTGTTGAATAAAACCCTAAAGACCCTAATTGGTTACAATAGAAGTCCTAACCCTAATTATGAGAGGGTTGTAACTTGATTGAGTGATTACCTGTGATACAATTGAATGTAAAAATGATAATATAAGCTCCTAGAAATAAAGAGTTATGGTCTACAGTTGGCAATTGAATATAACTATAAAAACCCTAATTAGTGAAAAGAGAAACCCTAATCCTAATCACAAGAGGGAATGTAACTTGAAATGACATGATGATAATAATTAATGGTTACAACAATGAAATCTTAACAACAAATGCCTTATGAATATATCCAAATGAGGGCTATAGTGGTTATAATTTATTATAGCTTAATTATGTCGTATGAGGCCTATGGAATAATTATTTCACACAAAGAATGTATATAGGGTTGATGACCTAGCAAAAACATAATTGCCTAAAAGGTGATGTGGTACTCAATGGTGAGTTTAAGGGACTGATATCCTATGATGAAAATGATAGGGTAACACAGAGGTGTTCTAACTGTTGAAGAATCTTAGACAATATTATATACCATTCATTTTATTATATTTGTAATTTGATTAAGGGATTATTCTTTTACAACATGGTGCTGACATTGGAATCAATATCTCTTTTATCATGAGACCCTAATCATGCAAGTGTTTTGAAACAATAAGCATAGCCAGCTATGGGCTATGGTGATGTGACATTATATAGATTGAATGGGCCTTGTGATCCATGTGAAATACTTGAACAACATGTATGATGTTTATATGGGTCTTATGATCTAGAGATGGTTGTTGCCTAATGAGAGGTGGCATTGTTCAATAATGAACTAAGAAGAATGAAATCCCATGGTATGTGATAATCAAGTATATGGGTCTAATGACCTAGAGATGATTATTGCCTGGTAAGAGGTGACACTATTCAAAGGTGAACTGAGGGTTTGATACCCAAAACATATGATCATGATGATGAAAATATTTAAGGGATGAGATTCCCAGTAATATGTTTAAGGGATTGAGATCCCAGGAAGGGTATAGCAAGATATATTCTAATTGATACCAAATTTCTTGAAACATGTAGCATGCTTTCCTTGGTTGTAATTACTGGTAGTTCATGCTTGTAACTTGATTGATGTTAAAAGATGTAGTAATGCACTTAACCTATCAAGTAAACTAAAAATGTAGTTGCCCTGGCCATAGATCCATTCGGTGTTAGAACTTGTTAAATGGTGAAATGAGTTTAACTCAGAATGCATATTGTTGAATATGCGGGTACAAATTGTATCCTGAATTCACAAGATTGGCTACAGGCCATACCCTAAATATTAGGATTGATTTTGGGTCATACCCTAACAATAGTACGGTTGTATTGTGACTCAATAAACAGTCAGGATTGGTTACGGACCATACCCTGATATAATCAGGATTGACTACGGCTCACACCCTGATAAGAGAACATGCTACATGTTGTATCTCTATAGCAAAGAGCCTCTATACGCCAGGCTAGATAATTGCAGTTTGACTCATAATGTCTCTGCCACTCTCATACTGACCGAGAAAGATGATGTCGTGGATTATAGCTGTTCCATAAGACCTTTATGGAACTGATGCTTTACTTCACAGTGGTCAGTTGGAGATGAAAGGTATATTCCCATCTCTGCAGGGTATAATATTGATTGTTGAAAGATGTAATCATCCGTATAGCATATTTATTTAAGGATCAAATAAGGAAACATTGGTTGAAGCCTTTCCTTGTTTTATGCTATTTAGTTTCTAACAGTTATACATGTTCTTCATATTCCTTTTAAAAGTGATTAAATGATCTATTGCTCAATTGGATATTTAAACTAATGAGATGTTGAGACTGCTCTATCCTACATATAAGAAGTAGTTATACATGTTTAATTCAATAAAGGTTTCTTCTACTCTCATCCATAAAAGTTTAACTGTGATAATAATAATATTGGCAGAGAGTTATATCTCTCGCTGAGACTTTTTGTCTCACCCCGTGGGTTCTACAACTTTTTAGGTGAACATGCATAAGAAGATAGTGACCATATAGCTGAGAATGGGCAGCAGCAGCAAGGACAACAGTAATAACTCAGACTGAGTCTGCAGATATGTGTCTAGTAGAAATAGAGTCCTATGTGTTGTCCCTGTACTCTCAGGTCCTTGGGAGATAGTTTTCATATCTGGTTTCACGATTGATATGAGATTTTAGCTAAGAACGCTTCAATGTGTAATGTTGCTTTTGTATATGTTTTAGTAAAACAACTAATATCTCATATAGAAGCACACAATGATGTATGTATATATGGCCTTGGGCCTTCTGGTAAAAGGTTTATGACAAGGGATCTTATGGAAAGATGGTTTTAATTTTTAGTGATTTTTGGTAATTCACTGTTAATGGTTGTTTCTGCATGGTTTGGTGTGATATCATTATCAATTGGATAGCAATTGTCACAAGTTTGGTATCAGAGTTATAAGTTCATTGAGTCTATAGGGACATAGGATTAAGGTCATTGAGTTTGTTCTAAGTGTACTTCAATATGTCTAATAATGGCTTCTGCTCATGCAGAAGAAAGGATAAAATCATGAGAATGTCTAGAGAACACAAGGAACATGCTGCTGAAAGCAGTGTTGCTACACCAAGAGCAGGTGTGAGGGATCAGGCAAGATAGAACAAGTGCCTGAGAATCCCCAACTAGATCAGTCTATACTAGAAAATCCTACTTTTCATGCTCTCATTGGACATGTTATTATAATAGTTTCACATATAGTGGACCGGACACTAGCAATACCACCTAGGACACCAGTCCCTAATACATAATTCTCGAGTTCTGGTAATCCCTTTAAATATCCATGTCATGTTAAAACAATGAAAAATGCGGGAAAGAATAAAATATGGCAAGAAAATAGAGTCTTCCACAAGTGTGGACAAATATGATATCTGAGGAGGCAATGCCCAAGAGGGGACAATAAAATGAGCATCAAGGGAAAGTCTGCACAATCTCGATAATAGTTGTCTAAAACTCTAAAAAGCTCAATTTTTGTGTGCCACCAGTACAACAAACCCCTTATGCATCAGGGTAGTGGTCATCACTTAAGGGCAAAGGTCCTGACTTTCCACATGTAAGGTATTCTAACTTAGCCTCTACATCAGTAACAAGACCAGTCTAGTGATGGTGCGAGATCAGGACATGTTTTAGATGTCGACATATTGAGCATATTAAACCCTTTTGTCTAAGGGGAGAGGGTGAGATGGCCCAACAGTCTATGCCAACTCAGTAGGACTTACAGTTGTCACAGTCCAATAGTGCCAAAAGGTAAAGGCGATGAAGGGAAGCGATTAGACTTTGTGTTGCGAATCAACCAGAGATGGTAGATGACCTGCAAGGGGTAACAAGTCAGATAGAACTTTTTCATTTTGAACTATTTCTTCTTATTATACATGTTAACTATGAGAAGAGTAGTTGTTTTTTGAGTTTCTTTTGATAAGTCCTATGGGGACATGAGAAGAGATGAAGAGGAATAGAATTTATATTATGTCCAGTATTCTCTAATTTTTTTTATAATTTCTCCTACTCATATAAAGAGGAAGAGGTATGAAAGAGATACATGTAGAGAACTAGAGACACTAAGTTTTAAAACTTAAAAGAGATGTTTAACGTAAGAAACATGATGTAAAATAAAGTGCATGCTACATAATCTCAGTGCTTGATACCCTGGCTGGGTATTCAATGACTAAAGACAAGGCAAGTGTGGAACTCTTAGATTACTATCTTTTTTATTACCCTGATCAAGTAGTCACTTTAATATGATCTAAAGAGCAATATGATATCAGAAATGTGGTATAGAGATTCCTATCACATTCTAAATTATGATAAAGTGGAGTTAATCTCAGACCAACCTATGAATATAAGAAAGTATAAGGAGTAATTGTTATGATATGTAAATAGGGAATAAAGAAAATAAACCCTTCTCAATAAATAATACGAAGAGAATAATGATCCTTGTGGTAAAATAAGGAAATGTTCAGGAACATGAAGAGAAAAAATCAAAGAAGGAGTAATTACATGAAATCATCTTTATAGTTCTTATGTCAATTGTAAGGAACCCAAGATGAAAACAAATTGAATGACACATAAGTAGTGAAAACTTGTACAATAATCAAAGAAATTCAATGATCTCCTTCTCCCCTGTAGCAATCTATGGACAATGCTATGATGATAAGGAAAAGCATGTTTCATTAACACTTCCTTTCCAGGGATATGAGGATCAAGTAAGTCTCATTTCACTTGATGTGCATGGCTTTGAAGTGACTATGATATGGATACTTGAAAAGTATCAGCTAGGGCTTGGACTTTAGTTCCAAGATGATGACATCTGAGAATGGTAATGTTTTATGAACCATAAAAGATGTTGGAAAGGTTCTTCTTATATGTTTGGGTCTGATAGTAACAACAGAAGATGGATGAGATAAAGATATGATGTGTTTTTGGCACATGTGATAGATACCAAGGTGAGGAATCTGAAAAACACTAGAGGGGGGGTGAATAGAGTTTTTAAATAATTTTAACAATTTATTGAACTCAAACAACCACAATTGAAAATTGGAAGAAGGAGATAGGTGTTTAGAGTGGTTCCAACTTTAGCAAATACTAAAGTTGTCAGTCCACTACCCGGTTGCTTACCCAACCGGGATTTTGAAAGTATTTATTTTATTACCTTCTCAAGGATTTATACAAAATACAATACTTTCCTTTACACCCTTTGAACAGCCTTCACTTGAAGTAGGTGCACCAACTTGAGGTAGCCTTCTTGAAGTAACTCCAAGCTCCCCCTTGAAGTAGCCTTCCTCTCTAGAAGTAACCTCCTGTTGCACCAGCCTTCTGAAGTAGCTCAAAGTCGCCTTCTTCACCAAGAAGATCTTCACCCTCTCCAATCTGCAGCCTCCAACCTAGGAGTAGCAAGGAGAGTACAAACGGTAATAGAGAACAAGAAAGGAAAAAGGAAATTACAACTTATCCTTTGTAGCCCAAGGCTTGATTTGCCTAGATCAAGCATATAGATCTCCTAACCAAGTGTATGGACTTGTGATTGTAGTGGGTAGGAGATACTAGCCTATAGGACACGAATTTTGAGCTAAAGAAGAAAGTGGCCAATTGTCACAATGCTCAAATTACTCACAAACAGATTGCTCAAAGTATGCTCAAGGATTTCTCAAGTGTAACAAGTGTGTTTGAGTGTCCTATGGCTTGTCCTATTTATAGGAATGGCCTAAGGATGCTTAAGGACGTTCTAGACAACTTCTAGGGGTTTCTAAGTGCTTAACTAGCCGTTAGGTACAAGTTTGTTGCTTTAACAACGGCTAATTAATTTACTCTGCAGTTGTTGTCAGAGTTCATCTCGGTCGAGGAATGGTCGACCGAGACACCTACTCGGTCAAACTCTTGTCGACCGACAGGCTCTCTGGATCAAGTGATTTGCAACGTCTATCTCCAACTGCCAACTACCTTATCAGTTGTGTCTAACGGCTACTTTGGATCTTTCTCGGTCGAGAAGATTGTCGACCGAGAGTGTCTCGGTCGAGGAGTTTGTCGACCGAGATTGATCCTGTTTCAATGTTTCAATTTAGGCACTAATTATATGTATGAGTGTGCAAATGTGATCCTATTTGAAGAGGATGACCTATCTAAATGTGGTGTTTAGCTAGGGAGAATCTAACGCTTGATTTACATGAAATCTAAGTACTTGTACATTATATATTTGTACAAGTTTTTACAAGGCGATTACAATTCATGAAAATACAAACATATAAGCATATGGATTTCCCTAATTGCTTTTGTCATCCACCTTGTTCCTGCACACTCAAGTAGCTCGTTAGATCAATAAGAATGAAATGTTTGTCATAATAAAAACAAAGGGATTTATAGATGTCCATTTAGCCAACAATCTCCCCCTTTTTGAAGATGACAAACATTTCCAAAATATAAATGAAGGAAATATAAAACATATGAGTTTCATACCTTTAGATTACCTTTTGTAGCTTTTTCTCTTGTTTATAAAATGTGTGCTTATTATTCCCCATGAATTATGGAACATGAAATCCACTTCACTGGGGAATATAGCAACTTTCATTGTAAAGCCAAGAGTTTATTTATGAAAATCATTGATTGAGTTTTTCATAATTACTAAATTTTAGTTTTATATTTATTTCTCCCCCTTTGTCATTTCAAAAAGATATCCGTTAAGAATAAAAACTCCCCCTTAATTAGATGTCCCATCAAATCTAATGAAAAAGATGTCCATTAAAAGTTTTTGTTAAGAAGCACAGATATCAAAGAAAACATCTTCCAAAGGAGTGATAAGCAGTTGCTTCCTAATTTTGGTAAATTGATCTAGTGGAAGCGGTTTTGTAAAAATATCAGCCAATTGATCTTCCGTATCAACATGATGAAGGGAAACATGATTCTTGGAGATATGATCCCTTAAAAAGTGATGAAGGATTTCAATATGTTTAGCTCGGCTGTGTAAAATAGGATTGTGTGCTAAGTTTATAGCGCTCGTGTTGTCACAAAAAATAGGCGTAGATGAAATAGTAAAACCATAATCGTTTAATACTTGTTGCATATAAAGCACTTGAGCACAACAAGACCCGGATGCCATATATTCAGCTTCAGTTGTAGATAGGGCAACCGTATTTTGTTTCTTGCTAAACCAAGATACTAAAGCTCTCCCTAACAAGAAACAGCCACCACTAGTACTCTTGCGATCAAGTCGACAACCAGCATAATCCGCATCAGTATAAGCTTTAAAATCCAAGGATTGTCCTTTTGGATACCATAAACCAAAACAAGTAGTGTCGGCTAGGTAACGAAGAATTCGTTTAACTGCTAGAAAATGAGAGTGCATAGGTTGTAATTGAAATCGAGCACACAGACCAATGGAAAACATAATGTCCGGTCTAGAAGCAGTTAAGTAAAGCAAACTACCAATCATGGCTCTATATAAGGAATCATCAATGGGTTCCCCATTTTCATCCTTATCAATTTTAATAGAAGTATCCATAGGAGTAGTAGCATGTTTGCACTGATCCATCCCAAAATGTTTTAAGAGTTCCTTAGTATATTTTTCTTGGCTTATGAATATTCCGGCAGGTGTTTGCTTAATTTGAAAACCAAGAAAGAAAGTTAGTTCACCCATGAGGCTCATTTCAAATTCTTTTTGCATAATGTCACTGAATTGTGTGCACAATGAATCATCAGAAGCTCCAAAAATAATGTCATCAACATATATTTGCACAACTAGGAAATTAGATGTATATGTTTTGAAAAATAAAGTAGAATCTGAATTTCCAATAGAAAAATTATTATCAAAGAGATATGTCTTGAGCCTTTCATACCAATTCCTAGGTGCTTGTTTTAAACCATAAAGTGCTTTCTTAAGTTTATAAACATAGTCACCTTTTTCCGGTATTTCAAAACCAGGTGGTTGGGCAACATATACTTCTTCTTGAATAATGCCATTTAGAAATGCACTTTTTACATCCATTTGGTAGAGTTTGATGTTTTTATGTGCAGCAATAGCTAGTAACATTCTAATAGCTTCAAGTCTAGCTACAGGTGCATATGTTTCATCAAAATCTATTCCTTCTTGTTGATTATATCCTTGTGCTACTAACCGAGCTTTATTCCTTATTACTTCTCCTGCCTCATTTAGCTTATTCCTAAAAACCCATTTAGTTCCTATGATGGTTTTATCTTGTGGTTTAGGAACTAAATCCCATACATCATTTTTAGTGAATTGATTCAATTCTTCTTGCATGGCTATTATCCAATAATCATCTTTAAGAGCTTCAGATATCTTTTTAGGTTCAATGATAGAAACAAAAGCCATGTTTGCAACATCTTTGAAGGAAGACCGAGTTTTGACTTTATCATTAGGATCTCCAATAATAAGTTCTTGAGGATGATCCTTAATAAGCCGAGGTGTAGGTTGTGGTTCAGCTTGGTGATTATTTGTAGTAACTTTCTCACTATCATTTGGTATGTTTAAATTTTCGAATTGATTAGTGAGATCTATGATTTCTAGATTTTTAGATTTGGTCTCTTCATGAAAAGAAACATGAATAGATTCCTCAACTTTTCTAGAGATAGTGTTATATACTCTAAAAGCTTTGCTAGAAGTGGAATATCCCAAAAAGAATGCTTTGTGTGATTTAGAGTCAAACTTATCTCTATCATCTTTGGTATTTAAAATATAGCATGTGGAGCCAAAAGTATGAAAATAGTCAACTCGAGGTTTCTTAGAATGTATTATTTCATATGGAGTTTTCTTCAAGTGAGAGTGAATAGTTACTCTATTTAACACATAGCATGCAGTGTTTATAGCTTCAGCCCAAAAGGTTTTGGGTGTGTTGTGTTCGAGCATCATAGTTCTAGCCATTTCTTGTAGTGATCGATTTTTCCTTTCGACTATACCATTTTTTTGTGGGGTGCGTGGAGCAGAAAAATTATGAGTGTACCCTTGAGATGTACAAAATTCCTCAAATGTATGATTTTCAAATTCTCCACCATGATCACTTCTAATGGTACATATTTTGCTTTGTAATAGATTTTCAATCTTGGAACAAAATTGTATAAAAACATGAATAGTATCATCTTTAGTTGCAATAAAGTGTACCCATGTGTATCTACTATAATCATCAACAATAACAAAATAGTATCTTTTACCACCAATAGATTGTGTCCTCATGGGTCCAAATAAATCCATATGAATTAATTCTAAGGACCTACTGGTGCTAAGTACATGTTTTGGTTTAAAATAGGTTTTGGTTTGCTTTTCCATTGTGCATGGTTCACAGTTTTCAACTTGATCAAAAGATAAAGTAGGCAATCCACGAACAAGATCATATTTCACTAACTTTTTAATAACATGTGAACTAGCATGTCCTAGCTTTTTATGCCATAGTTGTAAGGTATTTTCATTTGCAAGAAAGCATTTTCCCACTACTGATTTCATAGAGTTAGGTTTAAGGATATAAAGATTTCCAACTCTATTTCCTTCATAAACAACATTTGTAGTGTTTTCTATTAATAACTTGCAGCAAGTTTTGTTAAATAACACATCATAACCACTATCACATAATTGACTAACACTTATCAAATTATGGTGCAAACCATCAACGAGTAGAACATTCTTTATTTCGAGGTTTGTACCAACATTACCTATTCCAACAATTTTGCCCTTACCATTGTCTCCAAAGGTGACTGTCCCACTTTTCTTTTCTTCAAAGGTTTGAAATGCATCCTTGTTCCCGGTCATATGTTTGGAACATCCACTGTCAACCACCCATTCCTGCATTAAAATGTAGATTTTGGTACCCATGTGATGGTCTGATATGGTTAGAATCATTTAAGTACAGACTTGTATAAGAGTTCTGAATCAGAAATCCAGTCGGTCGACAATTGTTCGACCGACATCTATCTCGGTCGACTAATTGTCGATCGAGAAGAGTACTGTATTACAAACAAAGAAACACAGAAATTTAGCTCGGTTGACCAATTTTCGACCGAAATAATTGCTGTAAATTTTGATATGTTACAGACATCCGGTCGGTCGACAATACTTCGACCGATTAATGGTTCGGTCGATAATACTTCGACCGACTAAGTTTCTGTTTCAGTACAACAGTGCAGAAAATTAACAATATGCATGAAATCTTTTTGTTTAGTTGAGATAAGACAATATAAATAGCAAGATGGAGCGTTTGGCCATATCTCAACTAAATTCCATTTGACTCTATTAAGTTTGAGGTTTTGGGACCCAAACTAATTTGGAATCCTTAGTCTTATAAGGGCATGAAAAGGAATAGTGTCCAAGACGTAAACAAAAATGACAAGTAATAGAATCAACTTCATTTCTCTTTCTAGCCATTGTGTTCTTGGGTACAAACATAGTTTGAGTTCTTTTGGGTTGATTTTTCTTTGGAGCATATCCCAAACCTTTTCTTCCGTTGAAAACAGTACCAATGCTTAGAATGTTATCAAGTATATCTTTTCTTCTTAATTCATAAAGTTCTCTTTGCAGCTGAGCAATGTCATTCATCTTCTTGTGTAGATCATTTCTTGCTTGATCTAAATCAGATAACAATGAATCTCTTTCTTTTACAACATTATCATAGTCTAGATGGTTACACAATATAGGTTGAGTCTGAAAATCTTTTAGTTTAGCTAACAATTCAGTCTTTTCTTTAGAAAGAAGTTCAACATTTATTTCTAAAGTGAGTAGCTTTCTAGTGCAATCATCTAAAGATGTTTTTAAAGATAAATTCTCAAGATCATTGTTGTTCTTTTCAGAAGAAAGATTATCTAATTTAGCAATTAGCTCATCATTTGATTTGATAACCTTCTTTAGTTTCTTCTTGACATCAACATACTTATCATGAATTTCTTGTAGACTAGTAACTAACTCTTCTTTAGGAAGATCAAGTAGGCTTACCTCTTGAGAGTCTTCATCATCTTCTCTTGCCATTAGACAATCCACCGTTTCTTCTCCGCTTTCACTGTGACTTGACTCGTCTCATGCAGCTTTATAGGCTTTTTCTCCCTTCTTCTTGTGTGAGCTTTTCTTTGCTTTAGGACATTCATTTTTGAAATGCCCTTTCTTCCCACATTCAAAGCACCTAGGAGGGGTAGAAGAAGAACTGGAAATTTTGTTAGATTTAAATCTTTTGTATTTCTTACCGTTGACGATCAAGGCTTCTTCTCCTTCTTCTTCACTTGACTCCTCACTTTCTTGTGTGACGACTTTTGAAGCTTTTAGAGCCACATCCTTCTTCTTTCCTTGCTGAAGTTCACGTGCTCTTCTTTCTTCCTCTTCTAGGGTTGCTTCATGAGCTTCTAGGTTGCCAATAAGTTGCTCCATTTTCAGTCGAGTGAGATCGTTTGCTTCTTCAATGGATGTCACCTTTGGCTTATATTTTGGAGGGAGTGATCGAAGGATTTTTGATACCTGATCTTCTTCAAGGACAGGTTTTCCTAGGGCACTTAAACCATTAACAATAGTAGAGAATTTTGCAAACATTTCACTAATAGATTCATCAGGATCCATACGAAAGTGTTCAAACTTTTGTTTAAACATGCTAATTTTGGAATTTTTGACTTGGACTGTACCTTCATAGGTTATGGACAGTCTATGCCAAATATCATAGGCTGTGTCACAATTAGATATTCTATTAAATTCTCCTACCGAAATAGAACAATATAAAATGCTTACAGCTTTTGCATTCATTTGAGCCAGTTTTACCGTATTTGCATCCCATTCTGCAAATTGAGTTTGAGGGAGCTCATATGGGGTTGACACCATTCTCCATAAGTCCCAATTGATGCCCTGGAAGTAGAACTGCATCCTTCTCTTCCAATATTGGTAGTTTGTTCCATCGAACGCTGGAGGCCTAGCAACAAGTATCCCTTCAAGGTTAAGGTTGTTGAGCACTCCGTCACCCATTTCTTCAAGACCTTGTTAGGGTTCCTTGAAGCCTGCTCTGATACCAATTGAAAAACACTAGAGGGGGGATGAATAGAGTTTTTAAATAATTTTAACAATTTATTGAACTCAAACAACCACAATTGAAAATTGGAAGAAGGAGACAGGTGTTTAGAGTGGTTCCAACTTTAGCAAATACTAAAGTTGTCAGTCCACTACCCGGTTGCTTACCCAATCGGGATTTTGAAAGTATTTATTTTATTACCTTCTCAAGGATTTATACAAAATACAATACTTTCCTTTACACCCTTTGAACAGCCTTCACTTGAAGTAGGCGCGCCAACTTGAGGTAGCCTTCTTGAAGTAACTCCAAGCTCCCCCTTGAAGTAGCCTTCCTCTCTAGAAGTAATCTCCCGTTGCACCAGCCTTCTGAAGTAGCTCAAAGTCACCTTCTTCACCAAGAAGATCTTCACCCTCTCCAATCTGCAGCCTCCAACCTAGGAGTAGCAAGGAGAGTACAAACGGTAATAGAGAACAAGAAAGGAAAAAGGAAATTACAACTTATCCTTTGTAGCCCAAGGCTTGATTTGCCTAGATCAAGCGTATAGATCTCCTAACCAAGTGTATGGACTTGTGATTGCAGTGGGTAGGAGATACTAGCCTATAGGACACGAATTTGAGCTAAAGAAGAAAGTGGCCAATTGTCACAATGCTCAAATTACTCACAAACAGATTGCTCAAAGTATGCTCAAGGATTTCTCAAGTGTAACAAGTGTGTTTGAGTGTCCTATGGCTTGTCCTATTTATAGGAATGGCCTAAGGATGCTTAAGGACGTTCTAGACAACTTCTAGGGGTTTCTAAGTGCTTAACTAGCCGTTAGGTACAAGTTTGTTGCTTTAACAATGGCTAATTAATTTACTCTGCAGTTGTTGTCAGAGTTCATCTAGGTCGAGGAATGGTCGACCGAGACACCTACTCGGTCGAACTCTTGTCGACCGACAGGCTCTCTGGATCAAGTGATTTGCAACGTCTATCTCCAACTGCCAACTACCTTATCAGTTGTGTCTAACGGCTACTTTGGATCTTTCTCGGTCGAGAAGATTGTCGACCGAGAGTGTCTCGGTCGAGGAGTTTGTCGACCGAGATTGATCTTGTTTCAATGTTTCAATTTAGGCACTAATTATATGTATGAGTGTGCAAATGTGATCCTATTTGAAGAGGATGACCTATCTAAATGTGGTGTTTAGCTAGGGAGAATCTAACGCTTGATTTACATGAAATCTAAGTACTTGTACATTATATATTTGTACAAGTTTTTACAAGGCCATTACATTTCATGAAAATACAAACATATAAGCATATGGATTTCCCTAATTGCTTTTGTCATCCACCTTGTTCCTGCACACTCAAGTAGCTCGTTAGATCAATAAGAATGGAATGTTTGTCATAATCAAAACAAAGGGATTTATAGATGTCCATTTAGCCAACAGAATCCTAGTATCCAAGAAGTTCCAGTTGTGTGTGAACCCCATAATATATCTCTTGATAAGATGATTAAGGGTTTGAATACCTGAGAAGGATTGATTTTGAGATCAATCTAGCTACATGTACTCTATCTATAGTATGGGTGTTACACACACATCCCACAATTACCACTAATCATGAGATCAGGGAATAAGTTTGAGTATTATACTTAATACTAAGTTCATTTCCAACCTTTTTTCCTTTATTGCAAACTCTTTGTTTTCTCGCATTCAATCATGTAACCAAACCTTACAAGAGAATTAAACATTGATTACTCTAATATGATCTCAACATCAATGATACACATCCAGACATTCACTCTATTTCTCACACTTCCATGTACGTACAACATGATAACCAAATATATACTTTATTATTAAAGAAACAAAGTTACACATTATCATTTACAACACTCTCCCAACTCTATACAAGGACCTAGAGTGATAGGGACCGACTGAACTTAACTAATCACATACATAACTCATGTGGAAGATCTACTCTGATGCAATGACATCTTCAATCCATGAGTTATTCCAAAAGAATTGAGTAGAGGGGTGATCTACTTGCTTAGTGAATGAGTACTTCAAAGAAATAGTTTAAAGAACTTATACAATTACAAATATACTATTTAGCAACTAATATTAATTATAATAGCAATAAGTTTTAAAGAGACTAATCATTCACAAACATAAATATGCCATAATACTCTAGACATCTACATGAGTGAATCAATATATGAACATTCTTGATTAATCACAAAGAAAACTAATAATCCAGAAACATACAAAGAGTAATTGAATAACTTCACACACTTGGTTAACATATCATTCATCTTATTATGCCCTGAACCCACATGAGGTGTACAGCAACATGTGAAAGAATTGCAGAAAGCTACAATCTCACTGTACAAGGCTTAGAAGCATGCCTGGGTTCCTAAGCATATCTCTCGAGTAAGACCCCATCTAGAGTGGGCCTCGACATGTCTGCCTCTCAGTGGATAATGGGAGTGGCCGGATCTCTCAAACTCCACCTCTCAACTTGGGTACTCAGGTGGTGAGTCAGATCCCTCAGGCTTATTGTGCATCAGTGGACCTACTGACCACTGATCACTATAACATGTAACACATGTACCACCGGCATCCCCGGTTGGTGTTGGGTACCACACAATTGTAAGGATTCTTCCCTACTGGTCAAGACCCCCACACCGTACTGGTGCGTTCCAGCTTACCTCGATCTGGACTACCTCCAGTCGAGAAATCATTTACTCCCCACAGTGCAGGCCTCATCCTGTGAGGATTCTATAGTGTTTAGGGCATGTAAATGTCTAATTCACTCTTTAAATTCACAATCAATCATCACATCAACATATCTTAGTTTAGCTTTGTAAACCATTCATTTCATAAACCATCTGATAACATTTACCACAACTGAACTATTAAGCATAACCACATTTCATACTAAGAAACATTGATATCACAATACTTGATTCACTGAACACTGTATCATTAGGGCTTCATTTACCTCATTCACTTATCACATGACTCGCATAAGGATTTCATGTGTCATAAGCATTCACTAAATAAAGATTGCTTTCAACAAGTGATATATAATCAATATATGTATGAAATATTGGAATTGAGCTAAATTAAGGTTTCCATGCCATTCATTGATATATCATGAATCATGAATAACATTGAATAAATAAAGTCTATGATGTTAAGAAAAGCACTTCAAATGAATTTCACAATATCTATTGGCAAATTTCCAACTTTCCACTCATCCAGGGTTTCACCCTCTTTACTGAGATATCAAGAAAACACTATTCACATCACATGAAATCCAAGATAGTATATAACATATATGTACTATGCATTCAGATAAACAATCATGCATAATCAATGAGATTCAGATAGACAAATTTATCTATCTAATTATACAACAATTTCAGTCATAGCTGGAAACCCTAAATTTTAGTATATTCATATAACCTCTACAATTACTTTAAGAATTATCATTTAGATGGATTGTAACCAATTCTAATGTGATTTCATCATATGAAATTCATCACAATAGATAAATAATCCATTTCATATCATCTTGCAAAAGCTAGAGCAATCTGGCAACTTAGGGTTTGTACTCGCATACTAAGCAATTGAAGATTATTGATGATTTAACTCATTTTTGTGCAATATACTATTTAAAGGAAGTACCCACTCACCCATAGGTGAGAAAACATCTTTAAAATGTAGCACATCTCTAAAATTCTTGAATCCATATCAAAACCCTAGCAAATCTACAGTTTCTTCTTCCTTTCAACTAGGAAACCCTAGAAATGGGGGATTATAAAGAAAGAGTGAGAAAAAGGAGAGATTTGCTATCATTTCAGATCAAATCATAGGATGGATGGAATTTTGACATGTGAGAGAAGATTCACCATGAAAGGCTATGCAAAGAAGCTAAACTTACTTGATTTCATCATATCACGGATAGAGAAACCCTAGATCAGCAATTCCACCACTTTCTTCTCTCCAACCCTAACTCTCCCTCTCTCTCTGAGATTTCATTTCTCTAGAGTGAATCATGAATTATGAGATGTCCTAGTGTGTTAGAATGACCATATAAAGCAATTGAGCTGCTTGGGTCAATTGCACATTGACCCCTCACTATACTTTCTCTTATTTTAGTTCAACTTTATGTCAAAAAAAATGTTACTGTAATTCATTTATTTAAGAGGTCAAACCTTATCCAAAAATTATAAAAATTTATCATATTGTTTTTAATTGAGATATGAAGCTTTAGTTAAAATTGCAGATCATTCTGGTTACCAATAAATAATTAAAATTAGAATAGTGCACTTCTATCCAACAATATGTAGAACCGTCAGTTGAAGAGAAAATTCCCCAGAATGGACATGCAAAGTGCCACGACTGTCCTAAGATGGGCCAAAATGGTTGTGCTGTGTACCATGGACGTGGTACATTGGTTTCATCAGATTTTAGTATAAAAGTTGGTCAACAGTTCAATTCTTTCAAAACAGCTGTGTGGCCTAGAATGCCCATGCCACCAACGACCTAACACAACCGTGCTACCCACCACGGCTATGGTATCCAAGAATCCAACTACAATTTTCATTGTCCTTTACCTACCTATCTCACTCCTCCTCAACATGAGCCTATTCAGTGAAAACCCTAATTTCATCCGACTAGGGTTTATATTTTCTCAAACCCTAATTATACAAAGTGATAACATACTTGGAGTTCTCATTAGGTTTAACACATCATACTTGAGATATCATCATTAATCATGTTTAAGCAATGATCAACCAAATCAAGTATGTAATCAAGCACATAAACCCTAACTTACCAATTAAGCTCAGATACGGTCATAACAATTCTCCCTCCCTTAAAAAGTTTTGTTTTTGAAACATAAATACATATGTAAAGTTTCTTTTACTCACTTATTTGATATGTGTATATTGTTTTCAACATTGAGTCCTTTGTTTCTTTTCTATTCTCAACATGTTTAAAGCATGGCTTCTCAATGACAACAAATGAATTCTCTATGCCACAATCAATCATAGGAAAGATAAATAGAAACAACCATTTTCAATATTTTCATACTCTTGAGATGTTACCTCAACATTGATAATATGATCCAACTATCTCAATTCATATGGCTCAATATGTACTATTGTTTTTTATTACCTCTAAGTAACAAAAGAGAGTTCATCATGTTTTTTTTTTGAATTTTACTATTGTTCTACTCAAATAGCAAAGCACTCATGAGTTGGAAGACTAGATTTAACAACAATTGTACAATACTAAGCTAGATTACTGGTATGAATGACTAGAACTATCTGACACCTTTAATTAAAATATTTCTTGCACACATACAAATGAAATCATACGTAAAACAAATTTACATCCCTTAATATACCTTCAACAAATTATACTTCTAAAAACAAATTCATGTATTACTGAAAGCCATTGTTTTCTCTTATCTGCTCATAAATTACTACTTACTTCTTGATACTTATCCTTCTCATTTTGATCATATAGAATAAAAATCCCTAAAATTGAAACATACAAGGTAAGAATAGATTATTCATCATTCTTGATATCACTGTAAGAATTTATTTCATATCACACTTTACTCATGATGTACCATTCATTCCTTTTATTCAAAACACACTTGTTACATTTCAAATTTATTTCTTATCCTTTGCTCCAAATCATTTCCATATTGTTTATCTATCTTTCAGAATTGCTACCTTTAAACTGTGGATTACTATCAGTGCTAGTTTAATTCTTATCTCATGATCTTATTTTATAGAGATGCTAGTATTCAAGGTCAAATCACTTGTGACATCCCTTGAACTACTACAACTCCAAACATTCTAGGGTTTTATCCTTATCAGTAACATGGTGTTATTGTGATGTGACTTTACTCCCTTAATTTTAAATTCAAACTTTGGATCTCACAAGTTTTACTAATGTCTTCCTTATCTTATCACTTGAATTTCCTTTCTCTTACTTGGCCATTTATATAGATTACTTTCTTAATTTACCCTACTAGGGTTTCATCATCATATTATGTATCATTAATACATTCAATAGATGTCTGTACAATGGTGGGTATGCATCATATATGATTCATTTTCTTATTACCTCATCCCCACATTAATCTCATTAGGAAGGATGTAAAAGAGAAGGTGATTATGAGATTTAGAATTCCAATCTTCAAGTATTCACTTAACGGAAAAATTCGTCAGCGGATTCTCATGATTGATGAAAAGTTCCAGTTCTGTCTGGGAAGAAAGTGAAGTAAGTAGCAGTAATTGTTTTAGGTGTCCCACCTGTTATTACAGCCCCTCTCTAATCTCTTCCCCAAAGCGTCGGGTGGTTCTTGTTTGGGGGGTGTGCCACCAGAAGCGGGATTCTCTAAAAAGCCGACGGTCGTGGGTTGGCCAAGAGGGCCTTTCTTGTATCTAGGTTTAAGTACTCATCATCAAAGAGACTAGACTACTTAGCATCTTCTCGCATATCCCATTCTCTCTTTTATCATCTAAATTACTCCCACATGTTTCAAATACTTCTTTATTTTCCATAATCGTCTTACCATATGCTACTCTTCCATCCATCATCTTTAGCTTCTACTTATCTCTTATGATCATGTTTCTCACTCTCGTGTATGATTCCATATTATGTGTCATATATACTTCTTATCATCCTTTTACTTTTATCAAGTTGAAAGTCCATATCAATATTCTCCCTACTAGTTTCATCTTCAACATAATACACTACATGTCTTTCATTTAAAATCAAATGACTCACGTAGGGTTCAAACATAGTTTCTTTGTCAATCAAACTTTTCATCCCTAATATAATCCACCTCTATATGATTTGTTCATTTGTTTAGCTACACTTTGTTCTTCCTTTGAGAACTATTTCCATTTCATCACTAGGAGGCTATTAAATACATCAGATGGAAACTAAGTTGTTGTTCTGTATTAGAATTAGAATCCAAAGGTAGTAAGAATGGATGTATTGAACTTCACAATAAATGTATACATTCCATGCTATCAATTATATCATGTAACCCTCATTCCTTAATCAAGCTCATCATTTCAAACATTTCTCTTTGTTTCATCTAAGTTTCTTATCCTAGTCTTATGATTTACATGTTTATCTAGTTCTCTTCACTTTCATTCTTATTAACTTCACTTCTATGTACTTACTTCATACTTAACTCTTTTCTCCTATTTTCCTTTTTTTGTAGAGAGTACATTTTACTCAATTATATGATCCATTCCTCATAATTGGTTCTTACTGTCTTAGCCCTTACATACTTTTCTCATGTCTTTCCATATTTCATATTTAGAGTTCATATAATACCAATCATAACTTAATCTGAATCTTATACTCTAGTCCTTTATTCCCAATTAAGGGTTTCTAATATGAGGCCTCATAGTTGGATGTTAGATATTAGTTTCGACTGATTCTTAGTTATTCCAATCTTTCCCATATGTTTCAATCTCTAGTGTATGTGCATACCCATTACATTCTGAGTTTGCCTCCCTATAGTTTAATTACTCTTATTAGATTAATTAATAGGACTCATTAGATCCCAGTAATGCATCCTGCTAGGCAGACCAGGCCGAACCTACAGTCCTGAAGCTAAGAGCTACTCAGGATTAACCGACTTCTATATATCTCAAACATATAGAAAGAATACCTACTCAGGGTGAACTCATTTAAAGATAATTTATGGTCCACTTGATACAAAGAATGTAAACAATAATTAAATTTACTTCATTGTGTACAAGAATCTTACAGGACCACATATATTTCTAAGAACTGAATATTTGAATTCAAATATATAAGAGCATTACCATTGATATCCAATCAAAGAAACAATATAAAATAAGAGTTACATCACATTCTATTCTTATGCCCAATTCATTCATTTCTTTCTGGTCTTCTAACCCTAATATTTCTAGGGTTTCTCTCTAGCCCATCCTCCCACTGCATGCCTGGCCATGGCATTCATAGAAGAATAGACATAGTAGCTTGATACTGGTCATCCTAGGTATCCAGATACTGGGCCAGGGTATCCAAATACCCAGACTTCCAAGAGATATGGACACTTCACCTCCTAACTGCCACACTTATAACTTTGACTTTCTATCCTAATGGTCCCTGACAACTCAACCTAAGCTCTAATACCAACCTATTACACCCACATCCCACGATTACCACGAATCATGAGATTAGGGCATAAGATTGAGGATTATACTTAATACTAAGTTCACTCCCAGCTTTTTCGCTTTATTGCAAACTCTTTGTTTTCTCACATTCAATCACATAACCAAACCTTGCAAGAGAATTAAACATTGATTACTCTACTATGATCTCAATGTTAATGATGCACATCCAGACATTCATTCTATTTCTCACACTTCCATGTACGTACAATGTGATAACCAAATATATACTCTATTATTAAAGAAACAAAGTTACACATTATCATTTACAACACTCTCTCAACTCTATACAAGGACCTAGAGTGATAGGGACCGAATGAACTTTAACTAATCTCATACATAACTCATGTGATAGATCTACTCTGATGCAATGACATCTTTAGTCGACAAGTTATCCCTAAAAAATTACGAGTAGATGGGTGAGCCTACTGACTCAATGAATGAGTACTTCAAAGAAACAATTTAAATCACTTATATAATTACAGATATATTGTTTAGCAAATGATATCAATTATAACAGAAGTAAGCTTTAAAGATACTAATCATTCACAAACATAAATATGGCACAAAACTCTAGACATCTACAAGAGTGAATCAATATATGAACATGCTTGATTAATCACAAAGAAAACTAATAATCAAGAAACATACAAAGAGTAATTGAATAACTTCACACACTTGGCTAACCTCTCATGCATCTTATTATGCCTTCAACCCACATGAGGTGTACCACAACATGTGAAAGAATCACAGAAAGATACGATCTCACTGTACAAGTCTTAGAAGCATGCCCGGGTTCCTACGCCTATCTCTCTAGTAAGACCACATCTATAGCAAACCTCGACACGCCTGCCTCTCAATGGATAATGGGAGTGGTTGGATATCTCAAACTCCACCTCTCAACCTGGGTACTCAGGTGGTGAGTCAAATCCCTCATGCTTATTGTGCATCAATGGACCTACTGACCACTGATCACTACAACATGTAACACATGTACCACCAGCATCCCTGGTTGGTGTTGGGTAGCACACAACTGTAAGGAGTCTGCCCTACTAGTCAAGACCCCTGCACCCTACTGGTGCGCTCCGACTTACCTCGATCTAGACTACCTCCAATCGGGAAATCATTTCCTCCCCACAGCACAGGCCTCATTCTATGAGGATTCTATAGTGTTCAGGGCATGTAAATGTCTAATTCACCCTTTAAATTCACAATCAATCATCACATCAACATATTTTAGTTTGGCTTTGTAAACTATTCATTTCATAAACCATCTGATAACATTTACCACAACTAAATTGTTAAGCATAACCACATCTCATACTAAAAAACATTGATATCACAATACTTGATTCACTGAACACCGTATCCTTAGGGCTTCATTTACCTCATTCATTTATCACATGACTCGCATAAGGATTTCATGTGTCATAAGCATTCACTAAATTAAGATTGCTTTCAACAAGTAATATACAATCAACATATGTATGAAATATTAGAATTGAGCTAAATTAGGGTTTCCATGCCATTCATTGAGATATCATGAATCATGAATAACATTGAATAAATAAAGTCTATGATGTCAAGAAAAGCACTTCAAATGAATTTCACAATATCTATTGGAAAATTTCCAACTTTCCACTCATCCAAGGTTTCACCCTCTTTACTGAGATATCAAGAAAACACTATTCACATCACATGAAATCCAAGATGTTATCTGACATATATGTATTATGCATTTAGATAAACAATCATGCATAATCAATGAGATTCAGATAGACAAATTTCTCTATCTAATTATACAACAATTTCAGTCATAGCCGGAAACCCTAAATTTCAGTATATTCATATAACCTCTACAATTACTTTAAGAATTCTCATTTAGATGGATTTTAACCAATTCTAATGTGATTTCATCATATGAAATTTATCACAATAGAGAAATAATCCATTTCATATCATCTTGCAAAATCTAGATCAATCAGGTAACTTAGGGTTTGTACTTATAACATCCCTAACCTGGGTTATGTATTGACCCTAGGTGTTTTGCCTAATTAAGTTGATTAAATGCTTGCTTTCATTCCTTGAAAAAAAATTAAAGCTTTTGAGGAACTTATATTTTATTTTCAGTCCTTTTTGAATAATGTTGAAACATTGTTTTGTTAATAATGGACAAAAGTGCAAATTACCCAAGTAGAGGGGTTAAATTGCAAATTGCACATGTTAAGATGTTCCTATAATGATGAGACATCATAAGAGTGAATATGATGAAATGGTACAGTTTTCACAAGCTTGGGTACCAAGATATAGCTTGTAGAGCAATCCTTGTGCTTTAAAACCTAGTTTTGGTGTAAAGTGCAATTTACCCAAAACCTAGGGTCCAACATGTAAAATACACCCTATAGAGGATCTTTCATGTTTCTTGGTATGATTTAGAGCAAATAAAATGAGAGGGGCACCTCATTTGAATGATCATGGAGGAGAGAGAATCTTGATGTTAAGATAATCAAGATTTAAGCACAAATGACTCTTTAATATTAATTAATGTAAAAGAAAATATAATAACTATGGAGCCCTTTAACCAAAAGTTGGAGGATGAGTTTGAAATAGTTTGGACATGCTTGTTCCATGCTTGGGCACCAAAAAAGGATCTTGTTTGAGTGGAAGCTACTCACACTAATAATAATATATATAGCAATATCCAAGTAAAGGATGGATATTAACATATAACCCTTCAAGGTGTTTGGTTTGTTTTCCTTTAAACCTTGGATAATGGAGTAGTATTGCATGATAATATAAGGTGGCCACGTATCCAAAGGATGAAGGAAGCTTTGGTGGATATGTTCGGGAGATAAAAGGATATAATCCTCTTTTTTCCATTTTCCTTGAAAACCCCATAAATATATATAAGTATCTCTTTTTCCAAACACAAAGGATCGTTTTCCTTAGCTTCTTTCTTCTCAAACTGCTTTGGCCGACCAAGGGAGAGCTCTAGACCATAGGAAGGATACCCAAGCAAGTTTGGTAAGATTTGTTCATCATCTAACTCGAATTCATGGTGGAAACCATAAAACAAGGTTGGATTATTAGTTTTCTTCACACGATTTTCCTTTCTAGCCATCTTCTCCATCCAAAACTTGAAGAAAGGATCTTGTACAACTACTAGAGCTTCATCCACAATTAAATCTATGAATCTTGGAGCTCTAGATCAGTCCTAGAGGTGGGTTTTATAACTCTAACCCTTAAGCTTTGCTAATGCATCATTCTTTCCTAAAATCGTTGCTTATACTTCTTCTTTAGATACCTTTGTGTGTTCTTGCTATCATTTTTCTGAAGAACAGCCCCTGTTCTTGGTTGAACAGAGGTAGAAGATGATGATGTTAATTTCTATGTTTATCCAAGAATATACTTTAGCAAACGGTCTCCCAACCTTGCTCAAACAGTTTGACAAACCGTTTGGAGTAAACAGTTTCAAACCGTTTGAATGCAAACGGTTTCACTAGACCTCATAGAAGCAAACGGTCCAAGACCATTTGGAGGCGTTGACCAGACGTTGACCATTTGGAGGACTTTTGATAATAATGTAGACTAATTACCTACCAAAAATCATCAATTAATTCCAAGTGGTTCACCAATTGAAGGTCCAACAATCATCAAAACCCTAATCGGGTTAATTGCTGATTTTAATAATTGAATTATGTTGAAGTTTGGGTTGAGTGACCCAAACAGTTTCAAAACTGTTTGGGAATCACCCAAACAGTCTCAAGACCGTTTGGTGATCACCCAAGACCATTTTGAGGCCTAGGGTTAAGCATGGTTGACCAATTAAGGATCCAATGATATCAAGTTGATGAGTAATCGATTGCTGATTTGGTGACTAAACCTAGGATCCAAACCCTAATTGAATGTCATGGTTTTTGATATAAAAAAATTGGGCAAACGGTCTCAAGACCGTTTGGAGGATATCCAAATGATCCCAAGACCGTTTGGAGGTCACCCAAGACTGTTTGGAGGTCTAAGGTTGACTATGGTTAAGAGGTTGAAGATCTAAAGGTAATTAGTTGAAGTGCAATCGATTGTTGACCTAGTGATCAATACAATGAGCCAAACCTTAACTGGTTGAGTTGGTTTTTGATGTTGACTTGAGAAAATGGTCTCAAGACCGTTTGGGGGTCATCCAAATGATCCCAAGACCGTTTGGGGTCAGGTCATGACCAAATTGGATGATGGGTCAAAGGGTTCAAATCAATTAGACTCACAATGAAATATGTTGAAGGGTCATTAATTTCAAACCCTAATCCAATTGATCCAAGCCCTAATTGATGATCAATTGAGGGTCAATTGAGGGTCAAATCAGTTGAAGGTTGATATAATTAACTCAATTGATGATGGGCTAACATGTGCATGATCGATTGAGGGGTTCAACATTGGAAACCCTAATTCAATTGAAGTGGTTGAGACACTTTTTGGTCCTTGTGGTTTTGAGGTGGTTTGGACCAAATGGTCTCAAGACAATTTGGGACCAAACAATCCCAAACCGTTTAGGTTCATGCGGTTTCCAAATCGATCAAGTCCATGCGGTTTCAAAACCAATTGTGTCCATGCAGTTTCAAAAGTCAAACTTGGGCAAACGGTCTTCACTCCTACTTTAGCAAACGGTCTTGGAGGCCAACTTTACCAAACGATCTCAAGGGCAGACCAAAACCACATGAAGGTCCAAATGGTCTTAGACCATTTGGAGGTTTAGTGCGCAAGACCATTTGAGGTCTGAAAAGGTTAAGATCATTTGATGCCTTAGTGGTCAAGATGGTTTAGTGGTTGATTAACCTAAACCCCATAGATACTTAAAGTGATTAAAGGACCAAGTAAATACGTATTTAATGCATGTTATAATTAGTGGTGATCATTATAAAGGTATCCTTGTTGGTATAGAGTGATTAGTACTCTTTGAATGAGTAAGCCTTAATGATCACAATAGTAATGACATAACCCATGATGTCAATATTGAACTGACTTAGTCTGATCAAGAGTGATGCAGACATCAACTTATAAAGATGAGAGAGAAGACTTATTATATGAATGTTAATCAAGTAATGGGATCCCAATATGAATGAATACCTAATTAGGGTATGATCCATGTTAGTGAGATCATGAAACCCTAATTATGATGGGTAATGAATCATAACCCTAATTGAGGGAAATAATGGGAGTATCCCTAATATATGATGATGATATAATCCTAATTCATAATGATGACATGGTAACCCTTAAATTAAAGGTACTTTGTTGATCATTCCTACTTAGGGTGAATAGTAAACCCTAATTGCGAGATATTAATGATAACCCTAATCAAGGATGATTTAATGTGAATAGTAAACCCTAACCCAGGGTAATGTGATGAGTATAGTAAATCCTAATTCAGAGTATGCTAAATAAGAACTCTAACCTTGAGTGATGTGATATGAATAGTAAACCCTAATCGGTTTGAAGTATTGATTTCATAAGTGTAAAACGGTCGTGGTGATCTTCTGTAGCACGACCGTGCAAGGTAGCACGGTCGTGGTGGCTTCCCCTTGCACGGTCATTCTTGGCTGCACGGCTGTGGTGCTCTATACTTGACTTGGAGTTGATTTGTAAGTAAACCTTAACCAATAGTGATGCTATCATTGTTGTACATTGTGCTGATATAGAAATAATGTGCCTCTTATCATTTATATTAATCATGCAGGTTTTTATGAAATAGTGAGCATAGCCAGGTAAGAGCTATGATGCAATATTCATTGAAAGCACTTTATAAGCTTTGAAAGCAATGATATGCTATGTTGCCTAGTGGGAGGTAACAAAAGAGATTGATAGGTTGTATGAACCATGAGAAATATCTGTATTGCTACAATCATGTTCACATTGTTAAATGACTTGATGGCAATATGTTACTTGGTAATAAGTGTTTTGCTAAACTAAGGGTTTGAACACCCATGTTCTTGAATCATAATGATGAGATGGTTAGGGATTGATATCCCAATGATAACTAGATGTGAAATGAACTTGATATAATTAGTACTCTTTCTTTATAGCAATTGTTTTAATGGTTTATACTTGAAAACATGCCTGATGCTAAAAGAATGGCATAATGTACTTAAATAATCAAGTATAATGATATCATGTAGAGCCCTGACCATAGATCCATCATTGTCAGAAGTTAGATGATGGTGAAATAGGTTTTCCTAAGGGAACTCTTGGAGAACATACTTTTGAGTATGTGGGGGTTATGGACGCGAATATCCTTACGTCCTAATGGGGGAATTGATGTGAGATGAACATTTAATCTCTCAATCCTTCATTATATGTATATGTCGGGAAGATGTAACATTAATCTCCCGATGATGATGTTAATGCCGAATTGATGTGAGATAACTTGAAATCCCTCGATTGCGAAGAGAGTACAACATGCCACTGTAACTCTAATAGCGAAGTTTCCAGAATACCCTGGTAAGCTATTTTAGCAGAGACACAAGATGTCCTGCATGTTGTACCTCACACTGACTGAGGAAGATGAGGTCATAGGAATCCAGATCTTCTAATGACCTATGTATGGTACCGATTGCGATTTTATAATGGTCGGTTGGAGTATGAGCGGTATACCTCATCTCCTCAGGGAATAAATATATTTGAAAAATGTAATCAGTCGTATAGCATAATTTCTTAGGTTGAACTATGAGAAATAATGATTGATGATACATTGTTTATAGTGCTCTAGTTGAATAACTAGTATACATGTTCTTCATATTCCTTATTGATATATGTCTTGTCATTCAATCAAGTTATAATTGAAATGATTGCTTAGAGAATACTGCTCTACTTAGTTTATTCAATGAATTGCCTGTTGTTGAATAATTATAGTTCTACTGCTCATTGTTATTTTAATTACTTGCAATAGCAATGCTTTTGTCGGAGAGTTATAACTCTCGCTGGGACAATTATTCAATTGTCTCACCCCCGTGGGATTCAACTTTTTAGGTAGACGTCGAGGAAGGAGGAACCCATCAGTGGGTGAGCAACAACAACAGTAGCAACAACATCAAGGACATCAGTGATCCACAGGTGGAGTCACTATCTGTTAGGTCTTGTATATAGAGTGCCCTATATGTTGTCTATGTACTCTCAGGTCCTAGGAGTCAGTAGATGGTTTAATATAGATATGAGAATTTTGGCGTAATGCCTCGAGATTTTTGTATACTGCTCATGTACAGTGTAACAGGGCAGTCAGTGTTATGACTCTCGAGATGTGACAATACAGAGATGTACTGATGAATCAGTTTGTAAATAACTTACCTTGTTTCTTTATGAAAGAGTTTTACCATTTGAGGTTCTCTTTACAAAAAGATTTAATTTTTAGTGATTTTCAGTAATTCTGCTGCTAACGAAATGCTTCCTCTTTAGTTTAAATTAGTTAATCTTATTTTCACGAGTCGGTCCTCACAATTAGTGGTATCAGAGCTCTAGGTTCACTGAGTCTATAGAAACATAGGACTAGGGTTGTTGAGTCTGTTCTAGTGTCTTCCAGCATATCTGATAGTGTCTTCTGCTCGTATAGGAGGAGAAGATAAAACTAAAGATGTCTGGGTCACACGAGGAACATGTTGCAGAGAGTAGTGTCGCTGCACCCAGAGGAGGTGCAAGAGACCAAGAGAGGGAAGAACATGTGCCTGAACCACCCCAGTTCAACCCAACTGACATGGGGAACCCAGCCTTCCAAGCCATGTTTGGGCAGTTCATGACTGCCATGACACACATGACTGATAGGATGCCTATACATGTACCTAGGGCACCTACCCATCCAGAAGGACAAGGATCCAGTAAGATGTTTGAACGACTTTGCCGAGTTGGAGCCACGGAGTATGCTGGAACAGCTGACCCAGCAGATGCTAACTTGTGTTTAACTGAACTAGAGAAGGCCTTTAGAATCCTGAACATCCCAGAAGCTGAGAAGGTTAGACATGCTATGTATCTTCTCAAGGGGAGTGTTGGTCACTGGTGGACCATGGAGGAGGGGAAAAGGCCAGGTGTGGAGATTGAATGGGAAGTTTTCCGACGGGAATTCATCAACAAGATACTTTGTGACGTCCCCGGATTTTCTAAAACTTAATCTGATGTGAGACGTCCAAATTGAAACCCTCACCTCAGCGAGAATCCCAATTTAAACATCCCACACTAGGCTAAGAAGAAGAAATTCAAGGGAGTCAGAAGGAAACACAGTAGCACATGCATAGGAACAATAAAAAAAAACCACAACACCTGTTCACCATTCAACATATAATTACAACATGAATTGTTACAACATTTGATATTACATATTGAACAGCAAACTACTAAACATATACATGTACTACATCTAAACAACA
Source organism: Alisma plantago-aquatica (assembly GCA_963693085.1). NCBI lineage: Eukaryota > Viridiplantae > Streptophyta > Magnoliopsida > Alismatales > Alismataceae > Alisma > Alisma plantago-aquatica. The sequence continues at coordinate 919,861,220 of OY856413.1, read as the reverse complement.
GGATCTTAAGACAACAGGTCCACCTGTACATCAGCTCGCTACACAACTCTCTCTATCCTGGATCTTCAAGAGCATAACCACAACCTAAACAAAAGATTACATGCAGTACACGTCAGCACAATATTTCAAGAATATTGTACTGAGTACGCCTACGTGTCTTTTATTTACCTCTCATCATATCTTGGCAATAAGATAAAACTAACATACTTGGCAATAATAGTAGAATATAAGAAAAGCATACACTTGCACAAAGATATTCATTAACAAAAGAGAACACACATTTTAAGCACATTTTCCATTATATATCCATGCATTTGCCACCTGAGGGAATAATGCATCATCTCTGCTACCAAAGAGAATGAGATGTAAGGTCTTATGATCTACTACTAAAGAGTTAGATCATTGTACAATGTGATCTGCTACCAAAGAGAATGATCACTTCCCAGCACTATGCTACCAAAGAGAATTAGTGCTTTCATATAATGGAACAGATATATTATGTTTGATGTGTTCATAGCAATAAGTATGGAGAATCATGCAACATATCATACAAGAATAATCATTTCAACCAATACCATATGCCAAGTATTTACTACTACATAACACAAGCATATTGCATAATAAGCCAAGTAAGAGGTAATGGCGTACCTTGATCAAGAGAAACCTAATCATCACATATCACATTCCTCATGTCATCTATATCCTTGGTCAACCCTGATTAAGGCAAGATCATACACTATCATCAGGTTCCCATCATCCTATATCTCATTAAGGTATTCTCATGATTACTTGTATTATCTTCTTATAATTATCTCACTGATATCAATTTTCAGATTACATCTCATTATCAAGGTTCATCATCTGAACATTAGGTTCCATATATTTTTGTGTGTCCATTAATCATATCTTATATGCATTATACATATTAGGGTTACAACCCATGTATCAAGGTTCATCTTCATATAACATGGATTTCGTGTATAAAACTGATCTCAGATTTACATATTAGTTTCTAGTTACATATATAAGGGTGTTCTGTAAATTTCATCATTTATTGAGCATATATGTAGTTATTGTATTTTATTTAGGGTTAAAAGCCCTAATTCGCCATATGGAGCAAATTACATGATTTCATGTTCAAATATCATCATATATAACATCATATGTATTACACATTACATTTAAGAGCTACTGGAGCATTTTCATGATTTTAGGTCATCATTTACTATTTATTATGCATCAAACTAGCATTACATATCTTTTATGATATCATCGATATTAATTCATCAAAAGCTGGATATTATAGTTCCATCTTGTTCTATGCAATTTTCTGAGAATTTTGGTACTTTGTTTGTATTTTTCTGACGTCCGAGCTAATTACTATGAATTTTGGAAGATTTGGACATTTACTGAAAATACTAAGCAATTTACCTTTTTCGGCCAACCATGATGTGCCACGTGTCCTTGGCGCACAGCTCTAGCCCCTCCTGGTTCATCGTTGACCCGCCGGTTCTCGTTTGGAATTGGGCCGGTTCAGCCGGTTCCTAGGGATTGGACCCGGTCCTCCCTTTTCTTCTCTCTCGCGTTTCCTCCGATCCAGCGTGTGAACTGGAAACAGAGCCGCCGCCGCGAGGGCCAACTCCGGCAAGCGATCGGCCATCCTCTGGTGCTCCTCGCGGATGGCTTGACCCCCCATAAGCTTCATCGTCGTCTTCCTGACCTCCGCGGGTGGTTGGGACGCCGCCTGTGTCTTCGAGTCACCACATCCGCAAGGTCGCCTCCGTAGCCAGCCTCTGCGGCAGATCCAAAGAGGGACAGAGCTCCTCGACGCCTCAACTCCAAACTTCAGGCTTCCCCTAGCATTGCAAGACCTATCTAAACTTGCCTACGACATCCATATGTGGTCGGATGCCCTCCTAGCAGCCCGTCGAGCTCCGTCTTCTTTCCTGACAAAACTCGACTCCGTCAGCCATGGAACTCCCCATGAAGGTGGCCGGAAAAACCCCAGCTCGACTCCCTTACTCGCCCTCTTTCTTTTCCCCTTCTCAGTTCTCCTCCGCGAGCTCCATTCCTCTGATCTGCACTCTCGGACACCACCTGCTCCTTGCGGTGGAGAGCCAAGGGCAATGGAGGGCGCGTTCTCCCTACTCTCTTCGTCAAACGGTGTGCTATCAACGCCAGGACGGAAGTACTCGCTTAGACAAGGCCAACCAACCGGTTTCCCACTCCAATCACCCCACTATCACAGATCGTGGCTGCGTGGATGGTTGCTCGTCTCCCTGCTCCATGACTCCTTCAAAGCCGGAGCTTGGAGATGATATCAGGGCCATCCGATCTACATCCAACTGCTACAAAAGGTCCTTCATGAGACCAGATCCGCGGGTCACTGAAGTAGGCAATCACAGCCACTGGATCAGCCACAAATGGTCAAGATCTAGCCACATGACCCGCCCTCAATCAAAGGGGTGCGTGACACTTATTTAATTAGCAACTTAGACTAATCAAACACCATTAATGCATATTATTTCCCAATTTTCAAACCTTCATAACTCCTTCTAGGGTACTCCAAATGCCACCAAATTTTAACCATAGTTTTCCTTCCACTCAATCTACCTTATACTCAAATTTGGTGCAAAAACTCAATTGTTATACCATCCAATTAAATTCCTCAAGAAGGCATATAAAGAGAGATATTAATCATTATATAGTTCTCATTCAACATTTCCACTTTACCAAAACACTTGGAACTCTCATTGTAACTCAAGATATGGATTCTAATATGTTATTGAAGATTTATGGATTCCAAAAATCCACTCCATCACATACTTCCCTAAGAGATTCCAAGATGAGAACATCTCTCAGTTTGAGAGGGTAAGACAAGGAATAATGAACATTAGCGAGTACGAGGCTAAGTTCATGGAGCTGTTGTGTTTCTATCCACACATGGCAACCACATATGAAGAAAGGATTAGGCATTTTGAGAAGGGGTTAAACGCTGAGTTGACTACCCATGTGTCTGCTCTGGAGAACAGAGAAAGGTTTGCTACCTTTGTGGAGTTTGTCAGAAGGGTAGAGAGGTCTGTGTCAGAGAAGAGACAAACCAATAATAAGAAGATGTATCCCCAATTTCAAGGATCCTCATCCAAAGATTTCAAGAAACCAAGGTTTTCTGCACCTATGGCACCACCTAGATTCAGTAACCAGATGCAGTGGACGTCAAATAGGGGTAGAGGATGAAGTTTACCTCTAGAAGGAGCTCGTAGCTCAGCATCTATGTCAGTTACAGGACCACCCAGACCACATCAAGGGATCAGAAGCTGTTATATATGTGGAAAGGCGGGACATTTGATGAAGGATTGTCGATCCAGAGAGGCAAGTGTGACTCAACCTCAAAGGCAAAGTCATCAAGGTTCTCAAAGGAGACAGTTTCCAGGTAGAGATAGAGGACGTGGACAAGCGTCCCAAGCTGGATCATCGGCACCTAGTCATCGAGCACCGAATCAACCACAAGCAATGGCAAGATTCTACGCGATAAATCTACCTGATGCGGTAATAAACCCTCAGGTTGTGGCAGGTCCGATGGAATTGTTATATTCTGATATGTCTACATCTTGTGTTGTATCTGTTTTAATTGATCTGGGTGCTATGCATTCCTTTATCACTCGAAGAGTGATTCTTGACTGCAAGAGTTGCTTGAGAAGGGTTTTATCCGACCGAGTACTTCACCTTGGGGTGCTCCGGTCCTCTTTATTAAAAAGAGAGATGGATCAATGCGGTTGTGCATTGATTATAGACAGTTAAATAAAATAACAATAAAGAATAAGTATCCTCTACCGAGGGTTGATTATCTCTTTGACCAATTGCGAGGTGCAACCGTCTTCTTAAAGATAGATTTGAGGTCAGGATATCATCAGCTGCGTATTAAGGATGGTGACATACCTAAGTCTATCTTTCGAACAAGGTATGGTCACTATGAGTTCACAGTTATGTCATTTGGACTAACTAATGCACTAGCTGCATTTATGGAACTCATGAATAGAATCTTCCGACCTTTTTCTCGATCAGTATGTTGTTGTCTTCATAGATGACATCCTGATCTATAGTAGAGATGCTCAGCAGCATGGGCAGCATCTTCGTCAGGCTCTAACTTTGCTAAGAGAGCATAAGTTATATGCTAAGTTTAGCAAGTGTGAGTTCTGGTTGCTTGAAGTTTCTTTTCTTAGACACGTAATATATGCCTTAGGTATATGTGTTGACCCTAAAAAGGTAGAATTTGTCCTGCAATGAGAGCAGCCGAAGACACCGACAGAGATTCATAGTTTCTTAGGGTTGGCAGGCTATTATCGAAGATTCATTAAGAATTTTAGTTCTATAGCTTTACCCTTGACTAAGTTAACCAGGAAGGATGTTCTTTTTACCTAGAGTGACAAGTGTCAGCAATCATTTCAGTTGTTGAAGGAGAGGTTGACAAGTGCACCAGTACTTGTGTTACCTGAGCAAGGAAAAGAATATATAGTTTTCTATGATGCTTCTAAGAATGGACTTGGATGTGTGTTGATGTAGGATAAACAAGTGATTTCTTTTGCTTGTCGACAGCTTAAGAAACACGAGGAGAATTATCCGACACACGATTTAGAGCTAGCTGTTGTAGTTCATGCCCTGAATATCTGGAGACATTATCTTTATGGAGAGACATTCTAAATTTTCACAGACCATAAGAACCTTAAGTATATCTTTTCTCAGCATGAGCTTAACATGAGGCAATGCTGCTGGATGGAGTTAATCAAGGACTACGACTGTATGATAGATTATCATCCAGGGAAGGCCAATGTGGTTGCTGATGCTTTGAGTAGGAAATCAGCAACACCAGCCTTAGACAGAGCACAACTGAATTCCTTAGTGTGCTCAAGAAGGGATATGTTTATCTCCTTGAGGCAAAACAATGTACAGTTAAAAGTATCATTGTTAGCCGGGTTGTTAGCTGAGATGCACATAAAACCTACTCTTAGGCAACAGATTTAGGAGGCACAACAAGTTGATGCTGCAGTTCAACAGATTATATCTGAGTATGGTAGTGAGAAAAGAGAAGGTTTCCATGACTCAGGTGATCAAGTAGCTTGTTATCATGATAGGAAGATAGTACCTGATATGGATAACTTGAGGAAGTTAGTCCTGGAAGAAGCTCATTCTTCAATGTATGCTATGCATCCAGGAAGCACCAAGATGTATCGTAATTTGAAAGATATATATTGGTGGCCCGGTTTGAAGAAGGATGTTGCTGAGTTTGTTATGCGGTGTCCTGTGTGTTAGCAAGTTAAAGCTGAACACCAGAAGCCTGCAGGAACAATGCAACCTTTACCCATACCATAGTGGAAATGGGATCATGTGACCATGGACTTTGTGGTTGGTTTACCCAGAATAGCCAAAGGACATGATTCCATATGGGTAATAGTTGATAGGTTGACAAAGACAGCACATTTCTTACCTGTCAAAACAACCTATTCTGCGGAGAAGCTGGCACAGTTATATGTAGATGAAATAGTGTGGCTGCATGGGGTCCCAGTTATCATTGTTTCTGACAGAGGTCCCCAGTTTACGAGTCATTTTTGGGAGCGACTTCATAAAGCCTTAGGCACACAGTTAAGGTTTAGTACAACCTTTCATCCTCAAACTGATGGACAGTCAGAAAGGACTATACAGACTTTGGAAGACTTGCTTAGATCATGTGTTCTTCAGTTTTCAGGGAGTTGGGATCCGCACCTAAGTTTGATTGAGTTTGCCTACAACAATAGCTATCAACACAGCATTAACATGGCACCTTATGAAGCCTTATATGGTAGACGTTGTAGATCTCCCCTATGTTGGTATGAAACTGGTGAATATCAACTTTTAGGTCCTGAACTTGTGCAGCAGAACACCGAGAATATTAAAATAATACAACAACAGATAAAGACTGCACATGATAGGTAGAAATCTTACACTGATAAGCATCGTAGACCTTTAGAATTCTAGGTTGGAGACATAGTGTACCTTAAGGTCTCACCTAGGAAGGGAGTTCTTAGATTTGGAAGGAAAGGAAAGTTAGCTCCTAGGTTTATAGGGCCTTATCCAATCATTGAACGGATTGGAAAAGTAGCTTATAAGCTAGAATTACCACCAGAGTTGCAGAAGTTACACCCAGTGTTTCACATTTCCATGTTAAGGAAATGTCACCCTGACACAGAATCAGTTCTGCAACCTATGGAAGTAGAATTGAATGATGATGTATCTTATGTTGAAGGACCTATGACAATCCTTGACAGAAGAATTAAAAAGTTGAAAAAGAAAGACATAAGTCTTGTAAAAGTCCTCTGGAATCACCGTGGAGTTGAAGAACCTATGTGGGAACTAGAGGAAGAGATGAGGAGGAAATACCCTACTCTTTTCTCTTAATATGTTTTTGTAATGATTTCCGGGATGAAATCCTTGTAAGGGGTGGATAATTTGTAACATCCCTGACCTGGGTTATGTATTGACCCTAGGTGTTTTGCCTAATTAATTTGATTAAATGCTTGCTTTCATTCCTTGAAAAAAAATAATTAAATCTTTTGAGGAACTTATATTTCATTTTCAGTCCTTTTTGAATAATGTTGAAACATTGTTTTGTTAATAATGGACTAAAGTGCAAATTACCCAAGTAGAGGGGTTAACTTGCAAATTGCACATGTTAAGATGTTCCTCTAATTATGAGACATCATAAGAGTGAATATGATGAAGTTGTACAATTTTCACAAGCTTGGGTACCAAGATATAGCTTGTAGAGCAATCCTTGTGCTTTAAAACCTAGTTTTGGTGTAAAGTGCAATTTACCCAAAACCTAGGGTCCAACATGTAAAATATACCCTCTAGAGGATCTCTCATGTTTCTTGGTATGATGTAGAGCAAAGAAAATGAGAGGGGGGCCTCATTTGAATGATCATGGAGGAGAGAGAATCTTGATGTTAAGATAATCAAGATTTAAGCACAAATGACTCTTTAATATTAATTAATGTAAAAGAAATATAATAAGTATAGAGCCCTTTAACCAAAAGTTGGAGGATGAGTTTGCAATAGTTTGGACATGCTTGTTCCATGCTTGGGCAACAAAAAAGGATCTTGTTTGAGTGGAAGCTACTCACACTAATAATAATAAATATAGCAATATCCAAGTAAAGGATGGATATTACCATATAACCCTTTAAGGTGTTTGGTTCTTTTTCCTTTAAACCTTGGATAATGGAGGAGTATTGCATGATAATAGAAGGTGGCCATGTATCCAAAGGATGAAGGAAGCTTTGGTGGATATGTTTGGGAGATAAAAGGATATAATCCTCTTTTTCCCATTTTCCTTGAAAACCCCATAAATATATATAAGTATCTCTTTTTCCAAACACAAAGGATCGTTTTCCTTAGCTTCTTTCTTCTCAAACTACTTTGGCCGACCAAGGGAGAGCTGTGGACCAGAGGAAGGAAGACCAATAAAGTTTGGTAAGCTTTGTTCATCATCTAACTCGAATTCATGGTGGAAACCATAAAACAAGGTTGGATTATTAGTTTTCTTCACACGACTTTCCTATCTAGCCATCTTCTCCATCCAAAACTTGAAGAACGGATCTTGGACAACTATTGGAGCTTCATCCACCATTAAAGATACAAAGCTTGGAGCTCTGGATCAGTCCTATAGGCGGTTTTATAACTCTAACCCTTAAGCTTTGCTAATGCATCCTTCTTTCCTAAAATCGTTGCTTATACTTCTTCTTTAGATACCTTTGTGTGTTCTTGCTATCATTTTTGTGAAGAACAACCCCTGTTCTTGGTTGAATAGAGGTAGAAGATGATGACGTTAATTTCTATGTTTATCCAAGAATCTAATTTAGCAAACGGCCTCCCAACCTTGCTCAAACGGTTTGACAAACCGTTTGGAGTAAACGGTTTCAAACCGTTTGAATGCAAAAGGTTTCACTAGACCACATAGAAGCAAACGGTACAAGACCGTTTGGAAGCGTTGACCAGCCGTTGACCATTTGGAGGACTGTTGAGAATAATGTAGACTAATTACCTACCAAAAATTATCAATTCATTCCAAGTGGTTCACCAATTGAAGGTCCAACAATCATCAAAACCCTAATCGGGTTAATTGCTGATTTTAATAATTGAATTATGTTGAAGTTTGGGTTGAGTGACCCATACGGTTTCAAAACCATTTGGGGATCACCCAAACGGTCTCAAGACCGTTTGGTGATCACCCAAGACCGTTTGGAGGTCTATGGTTAAGCATGGTTGACCAATTAAGGATCCAATGATATCAAGTTGATGAGTAATCGATTGCTGATTTGGTGACTAAACCTAGGATCCAGACCCTAATTGAATGACATGGTTTTTGATAAAATAATGGGAAAACGGTCTCAAGACCGTTTGGAGGATATCCAAATGATCCCAAGATCGTTTGGGGGTCACCCAAGACCGTTTGTAGGTCTAAGGTTGACTATGGTTAAGATGTTGAAGATCTAAAGGTAATTAGTTGAAGTGCAATCGATTGTTGACCTAGTGATCAATCCAATGAGCCAAACCTTAATTAGTTGAGTTGGGTTTTGATGTTGACTTGAGCAAACGGTCTCAAGACCGTTTGGGGGTCATTCAAACGATCCCAAGACCGTTTGGGATCAGGTCATGACCAAATTGGATGATGGGTCAAAGGGTTCAAATCAATTAGACTCACAATGAAATATGTTGAAGGGTCATCGATTTCAAACCCTAATACAATTGATCCAAGCCCTAATTTATGATCAATTGAGGGTCAAATCAGTTGAAGGTTGATCTGATTAACTCAATTGATGATTGGCTAACATGTGCATGATCGATTGAGGGGTTCAACATTGGAAACCCTAATTCAATTGAAGTGGTTGAGACACTTTTTGGTCCTTGCGGTTTTGAGGTGGTTTGGACCAAACGGTCTCAAGACCGTTTGGGACCAAACGATCCCAAACCGTTTAGATTCATGCAGTTTCCAAATCGATCAAGTCCATGCGGTTTCAAAACCAATTGTGTCCATGCGGTTTCAAAAGTCAAACTTGGGCAAACGATCTTCACTCCTACTTTAGCGAACAGTCTTGGAGGCCAACTTTACCAAACAGTCTCAAGGGCAGACCAAGACCGCATGAAGGTCCAAACGGTCTTAGACCATTTGGAGGTTTAGTGTGCAAGACCGTTTGAGGTCTTAAAAGGTTAAGATCATTTGATGCCTTAGTGGTCAAGATGGTTTAGTGGTTGATTAACCTAAACCCCATAGATACTTAAAGTGATTAAAGGACCAAGTAAATAGTTGATTAATGCATGTTATAATCAGTGGTGATCATTATAAAGGTATCCTTGATGGGATAGAGTGATTAGTACTCTTTGAATGAGTAAGCCTTAATGATCACAATAGTAATGACATAACCCATGATGTCAATATTGAATTGACTTAGTCTAATCAAGAGTGATGCATACATCAAATTATAGAAAGATGAGAGAGAAGACTTCTTATATGAATGTTAATCAAGTAATGGGATCCCAATATGAATGAATACCTAATTAGGGTATGATCCATGTTAGTGAGATCATGAAACCCTAATTATGATGGTTAATGAATCATAACCCTAATTGAGGGCAATAATGGGAGTATCCCTAATATATGATGATGATATAATCCTAATTCATAATGATGACATGGTAACCCTTAAATTAAAGGTGCTTTGTTGATCATTCCTACTTAGGGTGAATAGTAAACCCTAATGGTGAGATATTAATGATAACCCTAATCAAGGATGATTTAATGTGAATAGTAAACCCTAACCCAGGGTAATGTGATGAGTATAGTAAATCCTAATTCAGAGTATGCTAAATAATAACTCTAACCTTGAGTGATGTGATATGAATAGTAAACCCTAATCGGTTTGAAGTATTGATTTCATAAGTGTAAAACAGTCGTGGTGATCTTCTGTAGCACGACCGTGCAAGGTAGCACAGCCGTGGTGGCTTCCCCTTGCATGGCCGTTCTTGGCTGCACGACCCTGGTGCTCTATACTTGACTTGGAGTTGATTTGTAAGTAAACCTTAACCAATAGTGATGCTATCATTATTGTACATTGTGTTGATATAGAAATAATGTGCCTGTTATCATTTATATTAATCATGCAGGTTTTTATGAAATAGTGAGCATAGCCAGATAAGAGCTATGATGCAATATTCATTGAAAGCACTTTATAAGCTTTGAAAGCAATGATATGCTATGTTGCCTAGTGGGAGGTAACAAAAGAGATTGATAGGTTGTATGAACCATGAGAAATATATGTATTGATACAATCATGTTCACATTGTTAAATGACTTGATGGCAATATGTTACTTGGTAACAAGTGTTTTGTTGAACTAACGGTTTGAACACCCATGTTCTTGAATCATAATGATGAGATGGTTAGGGATTGATATCCCAATGATAACTAGATGTGAAATGTACTTGATACAATTAGTACTCTTTCTTTATAGCAATTGTTTTAATGGTTTATGTAACATCCCTGACCTGGGTTATAACCTAACCCTAGAAGTTTTGACTAAATATGTAATTATATACTTGTGAATACTCCCTGGCATGTAATTAAGTTCCTCAGGAACATTTACTTTCAATTTTGCTCCTTTATATGTAAAGTTGTAGCATTGTTTTGTAGTGCAGGGACCTATGTGCAAATTACCCAGTTAAAGGGGTTAACTTGCAATGTTCACAGGTTAAGATGTTCTTATTATAATAAGACATCATATGAGTAAATATGATGAAGTAAGAAGGATTTTCCAAGCTTGGGCATCAAGATGCAGCTTGTGGAATGATCCTTGTGGTAAAAATCACATAATATGGGTATGGAAACCTTTCATATATGTACCTTAGTTGAAAGTTGGCTTTCTTTACCCTTAGATCTTGAGATTTCATGAGCCTTGCATAAGTTTAGATGAGTTTGGACGTGCCTTGAGCAAGGGGGTACTTAGATGTAAATTCCATACTTTAGAGGTCCTTATGGTGTAAAAAGGCCTGAAGTATATAAGCCCTTTCCTTGTAACAAGTGAACGAACCTTTCATTTCCTTCACTTCTTCTCTTCTTTCTCAACCAACCAAGGCTAGCTCTGGAGCAGAGAGGGACGACCAAGGGTTCTAGGTAAGTTTAGATCATCCCTTTTGCTTGAACTCATGGAGGAAACTCGTTTTCAAGGTTAGATTCATGGCTAGCTCACCTAGCTCTATCTTTCTAGCCTTTCCTTTCCAACATTTCCTTGAAGAATTCACCTTGGTCGAACCTGTGGAGCTCAAAGACGCCATTAAAGCTTGGAGCTTGAAAGCTTGGAGCTCAAGGAACGACCTTTAGGCGGGTTTTATAACTCTAAACTCTTTGCTTTATGTGCATATTTTGTTCTTACAATCTAGCATGTTAGTTCTTCTTCTATCTCCCTTCTTCCTTGCACTTTTGCAAGCAAAACGGTGGAATAACCGACCTTAACCAAGGTTGAAGATGATGGGCGTGAATTCCTATGCTACTTTATCAAACGACCTTGGACCCTTTTGGTCCAAACGGTTGCAAACCGTTTAAGGTCAAACGGTTTCAAACCGTTTGCTCTCAAACGGTCTTGCAAGACCATTTGGATTGAAACGGTCTCAAGACCGTTTGATAGGGTTGACCAAGGGACGACCGTTTGAGGGTCTATTGGTTATATGTTGAATTTCATTCCTGCAAAAAAATCAAAGTTTAATTCTTAACCAATTGAGAGTTGAAGGCATTTCAACATCCTAACCCTAATCGGGTTGAAATTACTGTTTTAAAAGCATAAATCTTGTTGAGTTTTGGGTTGAAGGACCCAAACGGTCTCAAGACCATTTGGGGGTTCTTCCAAACAGTCTCAAGACCGTTTGGGCACAACCCAAGACCGTTTGGAGGTCTAGGGTTGAGATAATCTAATGGTTTGAAGGTCCAATTGCAATAAGTTGATGAATTGATAAAAATGCTGATTTTTAGACCTAATTGGAGTTCAACCCTAAACCAACCGACTTGGGTTTTGGTCAAACTTTGGGCAAACGGTCTCAAGACCGTTTGGAGGTCATCCAAACGATCTCAAGACCATTTGGGCCAAGTTTGGGCCCAATTGGAGGTCAATTTATAGGTTCAACCTTGAATTGATTCACATTGTTGAATATTGATGACTATCCGATTTGAAACCCTAATTGAGATGGACTTAACCCTAATTGACTTTCAATTGAGGGTTAATTTGATGTCCAAGTGATTGAGGTTCATCCTAATTGACTCAATTTATAAGTGGTTAATATGGCTTTAGCCAATTGAGGGCTTCAACATACTTAACCATGACTAATTGTAACTTTTGAACCACTTTGGAGGTCCAAACGGTTTGAGCCCATTTGGACCAAACGGTCTCAAGACCGTTTGGGCTCAAACGATCTCAAGGTCGTTTGGTCCAATCGATCTCAAGTTGATTTGATCAAACGGTTTCAAACCGCATGAGCTTCAAACGGTTTGAAAGTCAAAACGGTCAACGCACCCAAACGGTCTCAAGACCGTTTGGTGGTTGAAGGTTGAAACCGTTTGAAAGTGTTCAAGGTGGTTTGTACTTAATCAATTGATGATGTAATTGATTCAATGATGATCTAATCTAAACCCTAATGGTAACCTAGGTCATTAAGGGACTAAGTGATTAATGAGTTGACCCATGATGGTGATCATGAGGTAAGTTACCAAAATACCCTTGAGGGGTTTAATGGAGTAAAACCTTGTTCTAATCAAACCCTAATCACATGATAGTGATGTTTTGGCTTATGTTAATCAATGAGGATTTAACCCAACCTGATCTAGAGTGGTGTTATCACCATCTCCTAGTAAGAGAAGAGAGAATGTATCCTAAAAGAGAGAAAGTACCCTTTTATGGTGGAAACTTAAGTAAGATACTTTCAATGCACATGAATGTACATGAGTAGGGAATGATCCACCTATGTGAGATCATGGAAACCCTAATTATGATGTCTAGTAAATCTTAATCTTACTTAAGAGCTTTAATGATGATGTTTCTCATACATGATGATGTAATGAGTACAATTCACCATGGAGTGAATAGTAAACCCTAATTCTAGGGTGGTGACATGAAAGATGAATAGTAAACCCTGATTTATGAATTGTTGACTATTACCAGTTGAATTAACCTTGCAGGTTGTTATGAGATGATGATCATATCCAGGTATGGATTGTAATACTATATTCATTGAAAGCATGTCTTAAGCTTTATGAATAAGTGAAATATCTCGATGCACTGCTAGTGACATCTATTGAGATTTATGGGCTGTAAGAGCCATAAATACCATCAAGGTCATACTTAACAGATGACTTGTGGTGAAATGATTGAGAACTGATGATTGAAAAGAGTTAGGCTTGCTACATTTTAGTATTCTCATTTATAACTGTTATGCTAATGTTATTGTTTGAAGAACCTTGTATGATGTTAAAAGATTATTGAATGTACCTAACTAATCAAGTGAAATGTAGAGCCCTGATCATAGATCCATCATTGTCAGAGTCTAAATGATGGTGAAACAGGTTTTCCCAAGGGAACTCCTGGATCACATACTTTTGAGTATGTGGGGTATATGGATGTTTAGAACCTTACATCCTTGTGTAAGAATTGATGTAGATTTTTATAGTCCATCAAACCTTCACTACAAAACCCAAAAGGTGAGATGTATCACTATTCTCCCAAAGTAAACATAAACACCGCATCGGTGAAAGATAATCAAGAAATCTTCTGATGACGAAGAGAGTACAGAACGCCACTATAACTCTAAAAACATAGCGAAGGTCCAGTTTACCCTGGTGAGCTATAAATAGCAGACGTCCTGCCAGATGTCCTACAAACAATCCTCTAACTGACTGAGGAAGATGAGGTCATAAGAATCCGGCTCTTTTAATGACCTGTGTATGATACTGATGTGACTTCTTAGCGATCAATTGGAGTATGAGTGGTATACCTCATCTCCACAGGGCATAATAATGTTTGAAAAACATAATCAATAGCGTAGTATTACTTGATTGATGTTACACTGGATAAAGTATATGTTCTTCATGTTTCATAAATGTTGAACTCTTGCTCCTTATCAAAACTACTAATGAATGCTTTGAAAGCTTTTACTTCTTAAGTTATTCTTTGTTTGCTTATAAAGCTTCTAGTGGAGAGTTATAACTCTCGCTGGGGCAATTATGTATAATTGTCTCACCCCGTAGACTTCAGCTTTTTAGGTGGTTGTCGAAGACGGAGGAACCGGTCTAAAGGTGACCAATCCCAGCAGCACCAGGAGCAGCAGTAAATCTCAGGTGGAGATTCGGCATGCTATATGGCGTAGTTAGAGTCAGTCCTATGTGTCCTCTGTACTCTCAGGTCTTGGAGTGTTTTGGTCATGAGTTCTTGAGATTTTGTATCATGTTGTATATAATTACTCAAGAAGTAATTTGACAGAGATGTATACAGTTTAAATCCTTTTTCTATGGAAAAGGTTTGTGGTTTCAAACTCTTATCTCGAAAAGTTTTAATTTCCCGTGATTTTTGTCTTCCGCTAATTATCGATTGCTTCCGCTCAAGTTTAAATCGTGATTATTTTGTGGTTTGGAGATTGGAGCCCACAGTTTATGTTTGAAAACATGCTTGATGCTAAAAGAATGCCATAATGTACTTAAATAATCAAGTATAATGATATCATGTAGAGCCCTGACCATAGATCCATCATTGTCAGAAGTTAGATGGAGGTGAAATAGGTTTTCCTAAGGGAACTCCTAGAGAGCATACTTTTGAGTATGTGGGGGTTATGGACGCGAATATCCTTACGTCCTAATGGGGGAATTGATGTGAGATGAACATTTAATCTCTCAATCCTTCATTATATGTATATGCTGCGAAGATGTAACATTAATATCCCGATGATGATGTTAATGCCGAATCGATGTGAGATAACTTGAAATCCCTCGATTGCGAAGAGAGTACAACATGCCACTGTAACTCTAATAGTGAAGTTGCCAGAATACCCTGGTAAGCTATTTTAGCAGAGACACAAGATGTCCTGCATGTTGTACCTCACAGTGACTGAGGAAGATGAGGTCATAGGAATCCGGATCTTCTAATGACCTATGTATGGTACCAATTGCGATTTCGTAATGGTCGGTTGGAGTATGAGCGGTATACCTAATCTCCTCAGGGCATAAATATGTTTGAAAAATGTAATCAACTGTATAGCATAATTGCTTAGGTTGAACTACGAGAAACAATGATCGATGATACATTGTTTATAGTGCTCTAGTTGAATAACTAGTATACATGTTCTTCATATTCCTTATTGATATATGTCTTGTCATTCAATCAAGTTATAATTGAAATGATTG
Source organism: Alisma plantago-aquatica (assembly GCA_963693085.1). Taxonomy (NCBI): domain Eukaryota; kingdom Viridiplantae; phylum Streptophyta; class Magnoliopsida; order Alismatales; family Alismataceae; genus Alisma; species Alisma plantago-aquatica. The sequence continues at coordinate 919,845,752 of OY856413.1, read as the reverse complement.
CTTAGAGAATACTGCTCTACTTAGTTTATTCAATGAATTGCCTGTTGTTGAATAATTATAGTTCTACTGCTCATTGTTATTTTAATACTTGCAATAGCAATGCTTTTGGCGGAGAGTTATAACTCTCGCTGGGACAATTATTCAATTGTCTCACCCCCGTGGGATTCAACTTTTTAGGTAGACGCCGAGGAAGGAGGAACCCATCAGTGGGTGAGCAACAACAACAACAACAACATCAAGGACAACAGTGATCCACAGGTGGAGTCACTGTCTGTTAGATCTTGTATATAGAGTGTCCTATATGTCGTCTTTGTACTCTCAGGTCCTAGGAGTCAGTAGATGGTTTAATATAGATCTGAGAATTTTGGCGTAATGCTTAAAGATTTTTGTATACTGCTCATGTATAGTGTAACAGGGCAGTCAGTGTTATGACTCTCGAGATGTGATAATACAGAGATGTACTGATGAATCCGTTTGTAAATAACTTACCTTGTTTCTTTATGAAAGAGTTTTACCGTTTGAGGTTCTCTTTACAAAAAGTTTTAATTTTTAGTAATTCTGATGCTAACGAAACGCTTCCGCTTTAGTTTAAATTAGTTAATCTTATTTTCACGAGTCGGTCCTCACAGTACTCACATACTAAGCAATTGAAGATTATTAATGATTTAACTCATTTTTGTGCAATATACTATTTAAAGGAAGTAATCACTCATACTAAGGTGTGAAAACATCTTAAAAATGCAGCACATCTCTAAAAATCTTGAATCCATATCAAAACCCTAGCAAATCACCAGTTTCTTGCCGACGAGAAGTAGCCCAGAATTTACTTTTATGCGCCTAATAAATAAGAAATGCATCAAAAATGGGTTGAAGTGTCTAAAAGTGGGTTAAAGCGCCTAAGAATGGGGTCGATCCACCTACTTGTCAGTGATGTGCCTAATTTATAGCCCAATGTGCCAAAAAATGGGGCTAAAGCGCCTAAGTGTGGGTTAAAACGCCTAAAATTGGGGTTTAAGAGCCTATTTGTCAGTGTGTTGGCAATTTGAGTTTAATTTATAGGCAAATGCACCCAAAAATACAGTTAAAGCGCTTAAAATGGAGTTAATGCACCCACTTGTTAGTGTAGTGCCTATTTGAGCCTAATTTATTACTATACACCTAATAAAGAGGAAATGCTCCCATAAATGGGTTGAAGTTCCTAAAAGTGGATTAAAGCACCTAAGAATGGGGTTAATTTGCCTACTTGTCAGCATAGTGCCTAATCTATAGGCCAATGCGCCCCTAAATGCAGTTAAGCGACTAAGTGTGGGTTAAAACACCAAAAAATTGGGTTGATGCCTATTTGTTAGTGTAGTGGCAATTTGAGTCCAATTTACTGTTATGCACCCAAAAATGTGGTTAAAGCATATACAAATGAGGTTAATGCACTCACTTGTTATTGTAGTGCTCATTTGAGCTTACCTTACTATTATGCATCTAATAAAGAGGAAATGAAAGTGGATTGAAGTGCCTAAAAGTGCGTTGAAGTGCCTAAGAGTGGGGTTAATCCACGTACTTGTCAGTGTAGTGCCTAATTTATAGGCCCCAAAATGGGGATGAAGTGCCTAAGTGTGACACCTCGCCATCACACAAATAGTAAGGTGACACGTGAAAACGTGCGGAACCACATATTACTGAAAACATGGGTTAATTAAAACCGATTTCGGAAAGCATACATAAGAGAACTATTGCATCTAGATCCTGTAAAGAAACATGTTATATAAACATTACGAGCCTGATATATGTCCACAACTTAGGGAAACCAACTATCCTGCCAACACATGAGTTCATCACCTGTTTATATGTACATAACAGGCCACATAAGGCCAACAGCAGGATAAACAAAGGTTCAACAACTATACATCGTGAAACGTCATCAAAACACCTCTGAGGACTTAAGAGTACATGGATGACTCTAGGATTACGTATTATTATGCCCTGAGGAAGTGAGCCGTACTGTTCAAATCCAACCTTCAGCTGCGAAGCCCTGAACCGGTGCCATACAAGGTCGATGGAAGAGCCGGACTCCATGACCTCACCACTCGTGGTCAGTGCACGAGTGCAAAACAAGCAGGACCGCAGTCTCATGCTTAAGTGGCCTCAGCTACTGGGTCAGGCTACCCTCTGCCTAGCCCACCTTGGTACAGATATCGGCACTAGTGAAACTGAGTCACAGGCATGATCACCATGCTCTGAGCCATGAACACAATCATGCTCTTCTTATCACACATCCTGAGCCATGGGTAGACCTGTCAAACGGGTGGGTGGGTTGGGTCATTGCGGGTTTGGGTCTCATGGGTGCGGGTCAAAAAGATGTTGTTCTAAATGGGTGGGACAAACATAAATCCAAACCCGACCCATCGGGTTGCGGGTTGCCCGCGGGTGCCCATAAAAAAAATAACAAAGAAGCATATGTTAGTTTACAAACCACCTGCTATGAAGCATATATGTTCTTATCATTGTTGGATATCTTCTCTATGGTGTATCACTAATGTGCCTCAATGACCAGCCGGTGTGTGTTTGTGTACACAATTCTATTGTTGTATATTTAAATAAGCAGATTACAACAAACAACCTTAGATGGTCCTATATATTTCACAACAAAGAGTCCTGCATATTTCACAAGAACAAGCTGTTGTTGTATACTTTACAAAAACAAGTCTACGTCACAAGAACAAGACTAGAGGCTCCTACAGCAAATTAACTTGATGGTGCTCTCAAATGTCACAAGCAACTATATAAGTGTAATACTAACATCACGCAACAGCAAAAAAAATCACAGCCAGCCCAACCATAGCTAATAGCAAACCAATAACAATATTCGAACAAAGTCATTTCATTAATTTAGATATTGTAAATCATTCGGCTGTAAACCAATAACAATAGTTGAACAAAGTGATTTCATTTCATTAATTTAGAAACAATAAAGAGAAGAAATCAAAGTATAAATGTGGGATTCTACCAAGAAATTTCAGTTGTAATACCAAATAAATGAACATGATTACACTGAATTATATTATCCAGTGATGTGAGGAACTAAGGATACACATATACTAATCTTTAGTCACATTCAGTATATATACCTGACTTTTCAGGCGATTTCAGCTCCCTCCGCAACTTCTACAACAGCCAGCGCAGAACACGTGAAGAAGAGGTAGATGAAGCGGAAGATGAAGGCGAGCTTGCAAAGGACATCCTGATTGGCGACGGCAGAATGAGGACTCTGAATACGAGGGTTTCTGTCATGGGCGGGGAGGCTAAGAGCAGTTCGGCTACTTGGTGGGTTGTCGTCTTTGAGCCGGGCGTCTGTGTCTAGTGTCTACTCCGAGTCACCGAGCAAGAAAGCGTCCCGGTTGGTGTTTGGTTGGACCACTGGAAAGCTTCGCCGCGTTGCCATTTGCTAGGGCACGACGTAGCGTAGGAGTAGGGCTGTGGGAGTCAGCAATCAGGACTGATTTGGAAGTCGCTTGCCCACTTGACACTTCTATCCTTTTGTGAGAAAGAAAAATCAAATTGCCAATTACCAAATTGCCATTCTGTTATTGGGCCACTGGATGACTAGGCCGCAGTTCGCAAATCGCAACGCTATTGACTGCTATTAGCCTGTTATAGTTATTAATTTGTCTTAAATAACTGGGCACCCGCGGGTGCCCGCGGATTACCCATGAAACCTGCCAAATAAATGGGTGGGTACGGGTTTGGGTGATTTCACACGGGTGGTAAATTTCATGACCCAAACCCATGTTAAGCGGGTCGACCCATGGGCGCCCGCAGATTTGGACCCAGTTTGACAGGTCTAGCCATGGGCCTATTCACCATGCTCTAACATATTGAACCACGGGCCTGAAACCGCACTCTGGAGTCTACAACCGAAGTTGCACTCAAATCCTCCTCATTTTTGGCTAGGAGAAACCACTCATATTCAAAAATATGCGCTTCCAGGTTAACCCGTAGGAGAACCTATTTCACCATCACCATCTACTGACGATGATGGATCTATGGCCATGGCAAACTACATGATATATTCCACTGTAATTAATTAGTATATTTTGAGTGGATTGTTGAGGCAACCAAGTTGTAAAAAACACAAGCAGTGAGTTATATTATTACTGTCATCATCACCTTGTCCTGGGATCTCAATCCCTTATCACAGAAAGCCACTGCCTCTCAAGGCATCATCACCATCTTACATCATTACTGGGGATAACAATCCCTTATCTCATCATCAAGAGGATAACACCTCACTAGGCACTCAACCTTCATTAGGTTCTTAGACCTATCTTCTTATACTGGTGTTGCATGTTATTTCATCAACAAGAGTTATCATCATGATACAGTGTTATTCAAACACATATGCCTCATAGCTCTTACCTGGCTATGAATTCATCTTATACACCTACATGGTTAGTATACACAGTAAGAGAGATAAATTAAATCACCAGACATAGAGCTTTACTGATTATCATGTCATTAGGGTTTGCAGTTACACGTCATGATCAAGACTATGTGTGGCATACTGTATCAATTACATCAAATCATGGGCATCCATTTGAGCTTATAAACTAGCATCTTATCTTCTTAATAGGCATCATATTCATGCATTAAACATAGCATTGGTTTACAAACCATCATCCATAACCCATAAACATCAAAGGTGCGAAAACGTGATAAAGAACCACTAGCTAAGGTTTCTGAGTTGGTCATGACCCTCACCAAAGGTTCCCGCTACCTCACTAGAAGTGTGACGGGTAGGACAATCCTCACCAAAGGTGGTATTGGGCAGGGTAACTACCCTCACCCGAGCCTATCGGCCAAGCACAACGGGCAACCACATAACGGTCGATCCAAGGGCAAAGCATATCGGGCAACCACCGCATGGTGTGTCGTGCAACTAGAGAGCAAAGGTGCTATCGTGCAGCTGGGTTCATGGGGAATATCGTGCACCCAAGGTGACATGCATCCACTGAATTGGGCAAAGCCCTATCGGCCCACTTAGTTTAGGGTTAGGGTTATGTCGAGCGACAACTACCCTAACATTCAACTAAGTCAAGCATACCATATCGGTCACCATAGGGTCCATTACTCAACCCATGTCAGGCAAGAAACCAACCCAACTTGTATCACCCAAGACTCCAACTAGGGATATCCACTTAGGCACTCTGTCGCTTAGGGGCAACATCTATTAGGTCAAAGGATCATCTAAACCAAGGCATATCACCCAAGCTCACCATCAAGGTCAAGAGGGCCATAACGTGCATCAAGCCAACAACACTCAAAATGACCATATCAGCCAAGACTAAACCCAAGGCAAGGGGGAGGGGGCTATCGGGCAGCACTACTACAAGGTGTATTGTGCAGGGCACCAAGCTTATCCTGACAAGGTCATCATCAACCTCAAGATCACCATCATCAAAACCCTAAAAGATCAAGTGAATTGGCTCACCTCTCAACAACCAAGAGAGAGGGGTTTTGCACAACCTCCATCACCAATAGGGCATCATGATGGATCATTTCCATATCGGCCTAAGGCTCACCTCTCAAATCCATGGTGAGAGAAGAGTGTTGCTCAAGTAACTAGAGTATAGACTCACCTCTCAACAACCAAGTGAGAGGGGTGTTGCCTATATCACTAGAGCCGAACTCACTTCTCAAGACCAAAGGAGAGAAAGGGGTATTGCCCAAGAAACTCTACACATAGGGTTCAGCCACCAAGAGCAAAGCACATCCAACACATCCATTATAGCAACAAGATCATATATCCAACAAGATCAAAGGTGCAAACTAGAGAAAGAAACATATCTAGCAAGGAGTATGGCCGATCAAAATGAAACATATTATGCAACAAGAAAGGGATAGATAAGGTTAGGAGTTATGTAACCTACCTTAAGCAAGCTCCAAGTTCCTAGCTCCAAGCAACACCTTCAGCCACCACAAGAGGAAGAAGAAGAAGAAGACTCCAAAGAGAAGGATCGACCACCAAGCTTAGCTCCTCCAAGGGTATCGGCCACCAAGGTTGCAAAGGAGAGGTGTCGTTCACCAAGGAAGAGGGGAAACTAAGGAACTAAAGGGATCCTTAACAAGAGAAAGGAGATACATATATAGAAGAGGGTGGAGGAGAAAACAAGGCAATGTGTTGCCCACCTAGGGACACTTGTCCATGGGTAATGCCACCTTCTCATCCCACCTCATACACATGTCCAAGGCAATTGCCACATGCAAGCATCATGCACCAAGTGTCCACTAGAGTGGTGACACAAACGAAGCTAAGAGTCAAAGATGGTCCATGGCCGACACACTCACTCCCTTGCCCGATAGAACCCCATGGGCGACACACCCATGGCCGATACAAGACACTCATGCCCGATACAGGGTCCAACAAGGCAAAGAAAGGCCCAAATAAGGCAACACGAATCCCAAAAAAGCTCAACAAAGCCCAAGGCAACTCAAGCAATGAGCCCAAACCTTCCTCTCAACTCTAGAGGAAGCAAAAAGAGAGAAAACATCTCTCAAGGTGACAAACTTGCTCATCAACCCTAAACTTAGGTTATATGCAAGTAGCACCTCCAACTCTCAACAAAGCTCAAACAAACCCTAATCACCACTAAAGGTGATTAGCAAGCAACTAAACATAAGGTTTAGGTAAAGCAAACAAGATAAGCTCAAAATGAAGGTCAGGGTACTTACACTAAGTGTGGGTTAAAACGCCTAAAAATGGGGTTTATGCGCATATTTGTTAGTGTAGTGACAATTTGAGCCTAATTTACTATTATGCGCCTAATTTATAGGCTAATGCGCTAAAAAATGCTATTAAAGCGCACACTTGTCAGTTGAGTGCCTTTTTAGCATATTTACTATTATGCATCTAATAAATAGAAAATGTGCCCAAACTAGATTGAAGTGCCTAAAAGTGTTTAAAACACATAAGAATAGTTTTAATCCTCCTAGTTGTTAGTGTAGTGCCTAATTTATAGGCCAATGCGTCCTAAAATGGGGTTAGAGTGCCTAAGTGTGGTTAAAATGCCTAAAAATGGGGTTTATGCGCATATTTGTCAGTTTAGTGGCAATTTGAGCCTAAATTACTTATGCGCCTAATTTATAGGCCAATGCGCCTAAAAATGCAGTTAAAGCACATAAAAATGAGGTTAATGCGCCCACATGTCATTGTAGTGCCTTTTTTAGCCTAATTTATTATTATGCACCTAATAAAGAGGAAATGCACCCATAAATGGGTTGAAGTTCCTAAAAGTGGGTTGAAGTGCCTAAGAATGGGGTTAATCTACCTACATGTTAGTGTAGTGCCTCATTTATAGGCCAATGTGCCATTAAATGGGGGCAAAGTGTCTAAGTATGGGTTAAATCACCTAAAAATGGGGTTTATGGACCTATTGTTAGTGTAGTGGCGATTTGAGCCTAATTTACTGTTATGCGCCTAATTTATACGCCAATGCATCAAAAAATGTGGTTAAAGTGCCTGAAAATGGGGTTAATACGTCCCCTTGTCACTGTTGCGCCTTTTTTAGCCTAATTTACTGTTTATGTGCCTAATAACAACAAAATGCACTTAAAAATGGGTTGAAGTGCCTAAAAGTGGTTAAAGTACCTAAAAATGGGGTTAATATGCCTACTTGTTAGTCTAGTGCCTAATTCATAGGCCAATGTGCCCCAAAATAGGGTTAAAGTGCCTAAAAGTGGGTTAAAACGCCTAAAAATGGGGTTTATACGCCTATTTGTCATTGTAGTGGTAATTTGAGCCTAAATTACTATTACGCTCCTAATTTATAGGCCAATGAGCCCAATAATGTGGCTAAGTGCCTAAAAAAATGGGGTTAATGCACCACTTGTCAGTTTAGGGCCTTTTTTAGTTTAATTTACTATTATGCACCTAATAAATAGGAATTACGCTTGAAAATGGGTTGAAGTGCCTAAATGTGGGTTTAAACACCTAAGAATGGGGTTAATCCGCCTACTTATCAGTGTAGTCCCTAATTTATAGGCCAATGCACCCAAAATGGGGTTAAAGTGCCTAAAAGTGGGTTAAAATGCCTAAAAGTGGGGTTTATGTGCCTATTTGTCAGTGTAGTGGCAATTTGAACCTAATTTACTGGTATGCACCTAATTTAATGTTATGCGCCTAGTTTATAGGCCAATGCGCCCAAAATTATGGTTAAAATGCCGAAAAATGGGATTAATACACCCACTTGTCTGTGTAGTGCCTAGAGCCTAATTCGCTATTATACGCCTATTAAAGAGAAAATATGCCCAAAAATGAGTTGAAGTTCCTAAATGTGGGTTAAAACGCCTAAGAATGGGGTTAATCCACATACTTATCGCCCTGAAATGGGGTTAGAGCACCTAAGTGTGGCAAGCGTGTTGGACTCCCACCCACCCCGACCGTCGTGGGTGTTTTTAGCCACCTCCGAGTGAGGTTCAGTGAAGATGGAGGAAGAGATACTCAGGAGGTGTCAAAACATTTACAACTTTTTTGCAATGCGGAAGACAACGACGTTAGCGTGGGATCTAAAAAGCGCAATATCCTTCCAACAGTTGGAGCACAAAGTCATTGTCATCTAGTTCGAGAACATGAAGGACAAAGAAAAAGTGGAGAAGGGAGGTCCATGGAGCTTTGATGGATACCTTCTCCTACAAAAAGACTTGAATCCGGGAGAACAAACATCAATAATATAAATAAAAGAATGTGCCTTTTGGGTACGGTTGTATAACATCCCAATGGGCTACTAATCAGAGGAAGCAGTGAAAAGAATAGGCGAGAGGATTGGCATAGTTGAAGAAGTGGACAACAAAGGAGGAAATACATGGTCAAGGGCGGGAAGATTGCAGATAGTAATCAAGATCGATAAACCTCTTAAGCAGTTACAGAAGATGAAAATAACGGAGGGACATATGGTAAATGTGGAAGTAAGATACGAGCACTTGCCTATTTTCTATTTTCATTCCTACTTGATAGGTCACATGATGCTAGAATGCAGAGATAAAAATGATTAGGAAGAAGAAGCCCAGAAGGGGTGAGACCAATGGCTCCGTGCCACACTCAGAAAAGCCATGATAAAAGAAATGGACGTATTAGCTATGAAGATTCCCACAAAAGTGTATTCCAAGATAACAGAGAGGTAAGCTATAAACCCCCACCCCCTCCCGTGACAAAGGCATAACCAGGGAAGGGCACATCAAAGAAATATTTGATACACGTGGGGTGGGGTTGAAGGAGACTAGGACAAAGAGAAAAAAACGAGGGTGGCTCGGAGAAAGTAGTGGAAAGCATAGAAGACAACACAACTAACAGAACCCCGGGGGGGGGGGGGGGTTTAAGACTATTTTAGAAGACACCAATAGAGCAACAAAGGTTTGGAGCCACCTACTTGTATTAAAGACAAGGGCGAACTTAAATTATCACCAAACTTCCGTATTTAGAATCACATTTTCAATATTTCTTGTCGTATGTCATTATCGTTGTACACTGAGTTATCTGATTAACTTCAACCGGGTAGAAGTAGGCCCAAAACTAACAAATTGGACCCACTTACACCTTGTGGGATGTAATTGGAATCTAGTATCATTAAACATCATGGGTTAGAAAATTTGAAAATTTTACGATGTCACATTTGTGCTTTTCCACTATAAAAATAAAGGACTATTAAGTAAATAATATATGTTAGCTGTTATGTCCCTCGTCTTGAGTGAAAAGGACAAAAAGTGTGTCCCATTTTAAGTCCCAAAATTGTGCACACATATCATTTTCCTTTAACCTAAATAATTCCAGTTAACAGTTAACACCCGATAAAATGTCATCACGAACAACACACGTGACCACGTGCAAGCCCTTGTGGTTGCCGATAGGGGTGTAAACGGTGCGAGTACGGTGCAGGTCTGGCCATACCCATATCTATACTCATCTAATTTAGCGGGTCCGGTTCTGGTTCTAGACCCGCATAATACAAAACCTAGACCCGCACCATACTCGTACCCGCAATAATAGCGGGTATGCGGTGCGGGTATGCGGGTAAGAGGTTCTAAAAACCATCATATTGTTTATGTAAGAGAAATGACTTTGTTCTATATATTTTAATACAACAAGATATTGTTATTATATAGTATATTAAGATACAATAGTTATATTAGATAATGCTATATTTTATACATTATTAATTGAGTTGATTGTTTACATATTTTTAGTTATCATCATAACGTTAACTTATGTAGAAAGTAATGTAAATTAGTAGACATTTGGATTTTAAGTTTACATATGATGTTCATTATTGTAACTAGAATAGTTAATTCTTAACTATATGACTAGTCTCAACCTTATTGTGCTTAGAGTAAGATATAATCTCAAAAATTATATTAGTTAGACTAGTAAAGTATGATATATATAGTATATTATTTACGTAGTTACTTATGTATAGCGGGTACATGGGTCTAGCAGGTCTGGGTCCAAGCATACTCATTATTGGACCCGCTTATATGCGGGTCCAACGTATACAGATCAAAGGGTAAGCGGGTATAAAAAATTAGACCCGTTACGGATTTTTTATGAGTCCGGATTTGTCGGTCCACAGATCTACCCGTACCCATTTACAACCCTAGTTGCCGACTAGTAATGCCGAATATTCTAGTACCAAATCCATCCCAACCTATCCGTCAACCTAGTTGGCCGTGGAATGTGGCACGACACGGCACGCCACAGTAGGGGGGGGGCGATACGAACAAGAACCAAGTGGATCATTATTAAAACAAAAAGTATCACCATTAGAGGGAGGAAAAAGATACTTCAATTCATTCATCGATGATATTGCTAAATAAAACTAATTGTGATGCTTTTGGTGGAACTCCCCCTTTTTTTGTTTTGTTTGGTGATGATGGTACGACAAGCAACAGCCAACCCATTAAGTGGGAGGAGCAAGCAAAGCAATGCATCCGTCCATCATTATAAATGATGAAACTTTGCTTTGTTCTTCTGGCGTTTTGACTCGAGTGCCGGGCACGCATTTGAATGGCCCCCGGAGGGATGTGTGGGTCCCGCGTCACAAGGAAATGCATCCCTGCTAGGCGCGACTTTCAAGTCCCATGGTCGGTCCGGTCCAATTGTACCATCGGATCGGCCGAACCCCCACCCTATTTCTCCTCTCCCCACTCTCTCTCTTTCCTTCCCTCTCCTCGACGCTACCACACTTTGCGTTCCCTCGGAAGCCGGTAGACGGTAGTGCCGTAGTGGGGCGACGCTGGGACTTGGAAGTATAGTAGACTACCACTCTCTCCCCGCCTCAGCTAGAACTCCTCCCGCTCCACGCCCTCACCCTGTCTTCCTCTTCTACGGCCGACATATAGCCCATCTACCTCCGACGTATACTGCCTGATCGGAGTCCGCCGGCCGGCCCCAATCTGCAGCGGCAGCGGCTGCGGCTGCTCCGCGGGAAGCTTTGTTGCGAGGTATGATGGCACAAGTTCCTTTCTTTTTAGCTGGTTTCTACACGCAGTTTTTGGTTTTGGCGTTCCCTATACATCATGCTCGGCCTGCCTGCCTGCTGGAGAGGTTGTTGGACCTCACCTACCAGGTCTGCTTTGTCCGAATCGATTCACACACTGTGCTAGTGTGGCTGGCCGCAGGATGATGTGGGTGTCTCTTGCGCACTGCGCCTCGCACAAAATCCGCGTTCCGGGGTGGTGGTGGTAGTAGGGAGGGGGGTGTGTGTGAAGTGCAGATTGCTGCCCTGTTCAGAAACCGCCGAATCACATCTCGACAGGCGGCGGCGAAGCTGTGAGGCGCGCACGTCGGAGAGATGACGGCCGGTTGGTAGTTGGTACTAAGGGGCGGCGTGCCAAATTACAACCGGGCACGGCGACCAGTTGTAATTGTTAGCTCCACCCTTTTCTACTGCCTTACTCCGCCCTGAAACGTCTAATACTACACGACCATGGTTTTCCTAGATCAAGTGCCCTACCTTTTCTTTTTGGCTCTTCGGCCCTTTTCTACTTCCCATTCTAAGACGATTTGGCCGGAACGGCTGTTACATCATATGATTAAAACCATTCAGCGCCATTCTCTTCTTCCTTGTCCGGAATAGAACCTCCAAGATTTCCCACTTTGCTGGTCACCCCCAACGCTCTGTCATTGTAGGTCAATCAATGTCAGCACATGATGCGTCCCATTTCAAATTCCTTCCATCCCCTTTGTCTTGGCTTTACAAGTTAGGAACCGTCACCTTCTGATAGTACTCGATTGCACGATGTTTCACAAAATTTGGTAAAACTTGTTTTTATCCCTCCCTACACCGCCCTTTCTCTCTCTTTGTTTCCTCGATTGTGGCAGGCCCCATGTGCTGCTGAATGGTAACCTTTACTCGTAAGCCAACAAAACAAGTTTCCCGAGAGTGAACAACCTTAGGGGCCCGCACCTCTTCGGAAAGAAAAGGAAGACCTTGGACTTGATGATTATCAAAGATGCTTGCTTGCTGGTTGAAGTGACGAACAACATGCTTAACCATCTTTAACTCTGTTGAAGGATTCAAAAACCCGCCCTTCCGGAAACCATGGGGCATGTTCTCAGTTTTAGATTGGGTGCAAGTACTGATATTTATATATGTTTCAGCAGGGTTAGACTTTTTTTGATTTGGGGGGGGGGGGTATAATAATCGAGACAGCTGTGAACAATTTGCCAGTTGATGTGGGGATGGTAGTTGTGGGTGGTAGATAGATAGTTTGTTCTGCAAGCTTTCAGCTGTGTAGTTGGGTCCTTACTCTTACGACTTGCTGGAACTTAGCCACCGACTAGATGTTGCCTCTCAAGTCTTGGTCCATTGAGATCCAATACCATGAGTTGTCCTAGAGCACTATGTTCCGAGCATAGCTCTGTTGTTTACTTAATCTAGAAGGTTTCATATCCATTCTGTCAACATCTCTCAGTCTACCCCTCTTAGCTGGGCTTGTTATGATCAACTTAGAAGGTTTGTTGCTTAACTTGCCTCTGGCTAATCGGGCTTTAGGCAACACCAATAAACTTGTGATTCGTTACTGGTTGTCATGTCATTCTTAGCTCTTGTTTTTTTATGACTTTTATGGTTTATATCCTTTCATTTATGTCTGGAAGTTTGAACTTCTGTCCATCTTTTACACAACTTTTCTTGAATTCATCCATAATAACACACTGATTGTATCTGTTAACTTTATACCATTAGCGCTCAGTTGTCAGTTTTGAATTATGGTGATTTATTCCTTGATATTGTGAAGGCATTCAATATTTTCCAAGTGGAATAAAGGGAGAATTTCACCCAGTTTGCACTTATTCTGAAGGGGTGGATTATCTTAGCTCCTCTTTTTTTTATGACTTTTATGGTTTATATCTTTCATTTATGTCTGAAAGTTTGAACTTCTGTCCATCTTTGACCCAATTTTTCTTGAATCCATAACAACACATTGATTGTATCCGTTAACTCTATACTATTAGCACTCAGTTGTCAGTTTTGAATTATGGTGATTTATTCCTTGATATTGTGAAGGCATTCAACATTTTTCCAAGTGGAATAAAGGGAGAATTTCACCCAGTTTGCACTTATTATGAAGGGGTGGATTAACCTTTCTCTCTCTCTCAAGTTCAAAATCCATCCAACTTATTTCTATTATGTATTACTTGTTATCCAATCAGTTGTTTATTTCGACATATCTTTGGACCCAAAGTTCTTTCAATTTCTGACTGAATAGTAAGCCCTCGTTTGATGCTGGAAGTTATGCAGAAATTAATCACATCGTTGCTCAAATGAACAGTCTATTCTAGAATATTTGTTTCAGTAAACAGTCAATCACATGGTTGTAGTTGGAACAAGGAGGAATATGTTTTGATTTTTTAAGAGACCAGAAACTTGTTACACCTTCAAAGCTAAAAGTGGCATGGGATAGTGAAATAAGACTCTGCAAACGAATAATTTTTAGCTACCAAATCTGTGGCGTAAACTGTGTTATATAGCTTTGTTGGCTACTCATAGTACAAACATACAAGCCCTAAAAAAATGAACTGGCATGCACAGATTATTGACTTTTTAGAAATATTTCAAAGATTATTGCTTTTGATTTTAAAAAAGAACAGAAACTTGTTACATCTTTGAAGACAGAATTTTCATGGGAATAGCAAATAATGTAAAAGGCTCTGCAAACAAACAGGTTTTCAAAGAGAACACAGGTTATTGCTTGTGTGACTTGCACTTGTAGTTGCAAGGTTGGAATTTTGGGTTCTTGATTTGCTTTGGGAGGTTTTATATTTGATAACAATGCAAGTTATAAGTTTGAATCATATTAGAGATTGAGTCAACGTGTATGAGCTCATATTATGCCACATAGTGTTAACATCAAACACCGATCTTCAAGTGCCCTCCTTGAGGAGTCTATCATAAAAAGTCTGTTTCTTTTCTCCTTTAAGATTCCACTACTTGATTCTGCTATCGTGGTCTCCGTTATGCTTGCCTTTGTTGATCTTCACGTTAATATCCAAAAGCACCAACCTGTATTATGTGGTGAGTTCTATGTCAGAGATCACTTTATAATCCTTGCATACTTCACGGTCCTCCCACTTTGTAAGGAAGTAATCAATTTGGCTACAATTGAGACCACTCTTGAAAGTAATCTTATGAAAATCTATTTTCTTGAAATTGATGTTTGTCAAAATCATATTATATGCTACTACAAAATCTAATATCCTCTCTCCTTCATTTCTGCTTCCATATCCAAAACCAACATGAACTGTCTCATACCTAGCTTTGCTACTCCCGACATTGCCATTAGAATCACTCCCACAAGTAAGGATTATATAATGATCCCTGACAAATATCACACTGTGATTACATATAAGCATGAAATGATATATTTACATATATCATTTAAATCACATTGATACATGTAAATCACATTGATTAAATGGCCAATGATGCATTTGAAACAGAATGATACATTTAAATCATTTAAATCACATTGATTACATATGTCCTTTAAATCACATTGATTACATATATCATTTATATCACATTGATTACATATATCTTTAAATCACATTGATTACATGGCACAATGATACATTTAAATCAGATTGATTACATATAAGCATAAAATGATATATTAAGGGTATAAAATTATATAATTAAATTGTGGAATATACAATTATATATTTTGATGTAAACATATAATACAATGTTTATACTTTATTAATGTGGGTATATATGAATATTTGAAATGTGTCCGGATGATATGTATATGTATGTATAAACATTGAAATGTTCATGATGTAGGCATGCTACGGAGAAGAAGTATAAGGAAGGATTAATTTGCAACAAGCAAACTAGATTTCAGTTCATACTCGACTGCGTGGATACAAGTCACAAGGCTGGCTTTTGTAAGACTCGATGACTTGATTTGCAAGTAAATAAAATAGGAAATTAGAATCCTAATTTAATGAAATTCAGGTTTAAATAAATATAAAATTCCTAAATAAACAAATGACTAAATAAAAGCTTAACTTGAGCCCAATAAGCTCTAATTGGGTTTGTCTTGAATCCTGACTTGCTTTCTATGCAAATACGCCTTTAAGGATTGCATCTTTATAGACATTTTAAATATATGAATACATATGTAGAATGTATGCACATGCACATGTATGCAAATTATTTGTATAAAAATGTATGCTTACAAATAAACAAATATATTTTGGGAAATGTGTTTGTGTTATGCACACACATGCGACCAAGACCGTTTAGTGGGTTGATTTTGCAATATGTGGAGCAGATGGGTAGCCACACACTGTGTGGACTGATTTCGTCAATGCAGTAGACCATCATGTAATTATTCATACTTGTATCAGTCTTAGCGATATGTAACGACTCATCATTTTGTTTTATACATGTAAAAAAGTCTAAATTATGTCCTTCCTTTGTTTGCTGCTAACAAAGATGCATTATCTTCCTTCTGGCTTGACAGATTAAGTGAAATGCAGTGATGGCCGTTCCTCCAACCCATTCCTGTGTCCTGGGGCGACGCCCCAAGCTCACTACATGTCTTCTTCTGCTTATAATTCTACACGCACTACAAGTTCAAGAAACACTGTCAGATTCCAATTATCTGATTGGACTTGGGAGCTATGACATTACAGGACCTGCTGCTGATGTGAATATGATGGGTTATGCTAATATGGAACAGATTGCTTCTGGAGTGCATTTCAGGTTGCAAGCCCGTTCATTTATTGTGGCGGAGCCTGGTGGGAAGCGTGTTGCTTTTGTGAATTTAGATGCATGTATGGCTTCTCAGATTGTCACAATTAAAGTTCTTGAGAGATTGAAAGCTAGGTAAATATCCTTGCTTACTAGATTTCTTTAGTAGAAATTGTAATTGATAGATCCTCTATACCTCATATGAAGTGGAATGGTGGGCCTGCTACAGTGCAAAAGATTGTTATAATCTGGAAAGCATATCCTTCTGCGGACGTACATTTGACTTACTGTGTTTGATGTAGTGGTGTTTAGAATTAAATCTAGATGGCTTTTATGAATTTCATAATCAATGAGAAACTTAAAGTCTTCCATTAGTTATGTGCCAATGCTCTAACCAAAGTGCTTGTCTGCATTAAAATTCTCTGGTCAGTGCGGCGGTTTTCTACCATATCCTACTCGGCCTGTCTAAACACGTGGCTCATTATCCGACATCACTTTTTGTTATTTAGTTGTATTGAGAGTTTTAAACATCTGACTAAATATTTATGCTCACTCATTAAACTGCCCTTTTTTGTGGGTCAGCGTTCTACATATGTTCATTATCTTTTGTAACATTACTTTCATATTAACTGGACTATTAGCACTTTGCATCATGAATGCTACTACAAGCACTTGTTATTGATTTCGCTATTACACTCATTCTTAAGTCATGTATCCTGAAGTTTCATGTTTCACGTAGTATCTTTTCTGCATCTTGGCAGGTATGGTGATATGTATACTGAAGAAAATGTAGCTATTAGTGGTATTCATACTCATGCTGGGCCGGGGGGTTACCTTCAATACATAGTGTACATTGTTACTTCTCTAGGCTTCGTACGCCAATCATTCGATGTGATTGTCGATGGTATTGAGAAAAGCATCATCGAAGCTCATGAAAATCTTCGTCCTGGGTCTACATTTGTGAATAAGGGTAAGCAAATACTATATTTTCCTTAGTTTTCTACAGAAATTATCTGTTTAATGAAAGAGAGTGTAATCTGTGCATACATAATATGTCATGTTCTGACAACTGCATTTTCTTAATGTAAACTAGATGACAGTACTTTGGTCATTTCTTTGTTATAGCCTGCAAATAATTTTAATGTTAAAGGATTTTTGTTTTACCTAACTACTAAACTAGTATTGATAGAATCTTACTAATGTACTTTATTGAGCTACATATGCTTTTGTGCTATAGCTGCTCAAATACAGCGTCATGAATTTTCAAGTATAGTTGACCTGTGCTGTTATCTGACTACTATGTATTAGGATATGGTTGGGTTTCTTTTCAATAATGCTTACATGACCTAAATGTAAATTCACCATTTTTATAAACTAATGGTACTATACCTGTTAGTCTGTGATTGGGATTATAGCCACATAAATCCTAGCATGACTTAGGTCCCTTGCTTGGCGTTTAAAGGAAGATACCAAATTTGTAATAGAGCCCGCAGAGGGTAGGTTGAACAAGGGAGTTTGAGGGTTCTGTAGATTCACACTTCACAATATATTCAAACTTTCCACTCAGATATCCTGTGTGTTGTTCTTCATGTTTTCTCAAACATCCACCACAATGAGCTGAGATAACAAAGCGCCAGCCTCCTGAAGTCAGAAATGAGGGGGGTGGGGGTGGGTATCTTTTTTAGTTGTTGTTGATGGATATCTCAACCTTGTCTTATAATGTATGCTCCAAAATTTAGAGCTAAAGCTAAAATTAACTAAGCTATCAGTTAATGTCTTTTACTTGGGTTCTGTTATTCAAATGGAGGAGTGCAACTGGAGTATTATGTCATCCGACCAAGAAATGACTACATCAGGAATAAAGTGGGGGGGGGGGGGGGGGGGGCGAGCATTGTGGACAAGTTGCAAGAGGGCCGACTCAGATGGTATGGACATGTGCAACGCAAACCGACTAATGTGCCTATACAAAGCAATGCTATCGAGTCAAGCACAATTAATAGAAGAAGATGAAGGCCTAAATTAACATGGGAAGAACTTATAAAGATAAATTTTGAATCTCTACATCTCAACCAGAATATAACCCATGATAGAGTTGAATGGAAACGAAGGATCCATGTAGCCGACCCCAACATAGTTGGGACTGAGGCTTAGATGATACTGATGATCAGCTATGAAGCACGGATACTCCAAAACAAGTGCCGTACCCATATCCGATACGTATCGGATACCAATACTCCGTGGATACTCACTTTACAACACAACATTACATGATACATGAAATGTGAAAGGTTTAGAATATGATATTATCATGTCTTTTTGTAACTTCTGTCTCACATTAATATGAATGAAAAACCCCTTTTAAATCATTGTTTGACATTATGGTATTGGTTTCCATTTTCTTTAAAAATATTCTGATTTTTGAATGAAATTTGATTGTCTTCATCTATTTTTAAAATAAATATATTGGTTATTTTTAAAAATATTAAAATAAATATTAAAAATTTGTCGTATCCATGACGTACCCGTATCCTATATTTTCAAAAACTACCATATCCCCGTACCCGTATCCATATCCGATACGTATCCGTATCCGCGCTTCCTAGATGATCAGTTAATGTCTTTTGCCATATTTGAGAAGTTTTGATCTGATGCACCATGAGAGCATTCCCTGGAACGATCCTCCGGTTTGAAGCAGTAATAGGCTCTGCATAACACAATCTTTCTTAGCAAGTATATTTAGAGTGATAGACATAGTATGGTTACTTAACGAAATTTTTTTGGTCCTTCATACGTTGATGTTAGGATTCTTAAGAATAATCAATTGTGTCCTTTGAACTTTCTTTTGGGACATTACTTTGAATATTTCATGCAAATTAATAATAGTTCATGCAGGTGTCTGCTCTTTTGCCGATTGACTAAATCCCCTTAACATTTTCACCGAGATTATTACATCGCGTTGGTGAAACATTTACATCTTATTGTATCTCTATAATTATGGTTCCTACTAGACCCATCCTGGCTGTCGGTTCAGCTGAAGGCTCCCCAATGTAGCAACCTAGGTTTGAACCCGGAAGCCATCCTTGATTTACCTTCCTGCCATCTATGAAGCAAGAATACTCCAAAACAGGCGCCATACCCGTATCCGATACGTATTGGATACCAATACTCTGTGGATACTCCTGGATACGTATCAGATACTCCTAATCCGTATCCTGCCATATCCAGGCCGTATCCAGTCGGTTAAAACTAGAAAAAAATCTGGACATGACATTGTTTGATTAGCATTTGACACCAGCTCATGTCTCAACCCTCTTTGTTAAGTAGTAGCTTACAACAATGTTGTCATAGTTGCTTCATTGAAGTAGTTCAAGGTTAGTCACCATTCCTTTTGCTAAATGCCAATCTTCCTTCTCTTTATTGTTTGTATCTCCTTTGTTTTTTGGGATTTCAATTTTTAAAGAACTTCAATATGTAATCTGGATTTTTGTTTGTTCTTTATTGCAAACCAATTCATTCACCTTTACATGGTACTTCCGGATGCTTTCCCTGCTAAGGTGCAAGTTTTAAGCACATTGATGTCCTCCATATTCTATGAAAGAATTCAATTTAGTATCGTTGGGTTAACATGCCTCTTGTTTTGGTGACTAAATCCATTGTGATTTATTCTGGATTTCTTTCTAGACAATATCTATTTCATCTCCTTTGAAGATAATCATTGCATCCCCATCCTTATGTCTCCCCCTATGAAGCACCGATACTCCAAAATAGGTGTCCTACCAGTACTTAATACATATTTGATGCTAATACTCCCTAGATACTCTTTAAGACATACCAAATACTTATTAAGTTGTATTCCTTTTTTTATTAGCAAGATATGACTTCAATGTAGCCAGAATACAACCAACCCATTTAGCAGCCAAGAGAGCACCCCACTCGTGTGATCCCTCAAAATCCCAAAACCATGTGACTTCCAACTCTAGACTCCCCCTATTGTATTGTGATTTGAGAATGAAATTTGTATTGTCTGTTAAACTTTCAAAATAAACATTAAAAAAAGGGTTGTATCCATGTTGTACCCGTATCTTATATTTTTTGAAAATTGTCATATCCCCGTACCACACCCGTACCCGTATCCATTTCTATATCTATATCCGTGCTTCATAGTAGCTAGCTATACCCTGAGAGAAGATAGTTTGGTATCACAGATGACACAACTCACTTT
Organism: Alisma plantago-aquatica; assembly: GCA_963693085.1. Classification (NCBI taxonomy): domain Eukaryota; kingdom Viridiplantae; phylum Streptophyta; class Magnoliopsida; order Alismatales; family Alismataceae; genus Alisma; species Alisma plantago-aquatica. The sequence continues at coordinate 919,825,289 of OY856413.1, read as the reverse complement.
ACAACACAACATTACATGATACATGAAATGTGAAAGGTTTAGAATATGATATAATCTATGTCTTTTTGTAACTTGTCTCACATTAATATGAATGAAAGACCCCTTTTTAAATCATTGTTTGATATTATGGTATTGGTTTCCATTTTCTTTAGAATATTGTGATTTTTGAATGAAATTTGATTGTCTTCATCTATTTTTTAAAAAATATATTGGTTATTTTTAAAAAATATTAAATAAATATTAAAAAATTGCCGTATCCATGACGTACCCGTATCCTATATTTTCGAAAATTGTTGTATCCCCGTACCCGTACCCGTATCCAATACGTATCCGTATCCGTGCTTCCTAGCCTGCCACACATCCAAGGGTTTGTGGGGTTGTTGGGGCAGCAAGTGGGTCAACCTCTACTGTTATTTCAAAAAAAGTTCATTATGGTCCTTGATCTACTTTGATCATATTATATACGTAACTTCCTAGGGGGTCTCAGCTCTTATTGCGGAAACCCATTCTTAGCAGTTAGAAATACCACCGTCTTGTGGATGTTGATTTAGTAAAACAAGGGAGTTTGAGGGTTTTTTAGTATTAGTAACTCAGTTTATTCAAGCTTTCCACTTGGGTTTCCTTTTTTGTTTTCTTCGCGCTATTTCAAACGTCCACTACAATGAGCTGATATAGCAAACGAAGTGAGATTCCCAAATCAGAAGTTAGCACATGTTTGTATGTTTTGTTGGGGGGGGGGGGTCTTTTTTTTTATGGCTATCCCGGCCTTATCTTGTGTTATTGTGTTTGTTCCGAAATTTAAAGTTAAATCTGTTAATCTCTTTTGCCACATTAGAGAAGTTTTGATGTGATGCATCAAAGGGCCTGCCTTGGAGGGATCCACGTGTTTGTAGTAATAGGCTCTGCGCAACGGGATCTTTGTTTAGCAAGTATACATAGAGTGATGGACATAGTATAACTACTTAAGAAAAGTTGGTGCTCCTTTAGAATTTGATGTTAATATTCCTTAGAATAGCTTATTGAGTGTCATTTTACTTATATTTGTTTCTTATGGACCTTATGTGAATATTTCATGTCAACTTATAGAAGTTCTTGCAGATATCCGCACCTTTTGCTAATGTGTTTTAACCCCCTTAACATAGTGACATTATTGCATTGTATTGTTGATATAAGTACGCCTTTTTGTACTTCTCTAATTATTATGGTCCTTCCTTCAAGGAGCCATCCTAGCCTGTTGGTTCAGCACTTGGTAAACACGTTATTATGGTGTAGTACTGTCTTGTGGATGTTAATTTAGTTGAGAAAAGTTCTTTTCCCTCCATTATACAGGTGGCATATCAATTGTTTAAATTACTTTACCTTTAACTCTCCTCTGTAAAATGTAATTTTTTGGGGGTATGGGGCCACGTATGTGGGGTTATAAGTTGTCTCAAATAACTGTAATTTTAAAGAAGCAACTAGACGTGTCAAAAAAGAGCCAGCAGGGCCCATAAAGATGAGATCCCTAGCAAACCATTCTTGCTGTGCAAAGATTGCCTGCACCATAGCCTTCATCATTTTGTCCCGGTTCGCTTCCTAGGATAAGAAATCCTTGAACAGTTTACAATCTGAGATTGTATTTTTTAGTATTTGCTCCATGTTAGTCACGGAAGATCTTGTGTTGCACTTCCCAGAATAGAGGTTGACATGTGTGCTATTTGGCGTTTCACTGGATCAAACCTCTAATGTTGTACGTGACTTGGTTTTCAAGATACCACATGCTTTCTGAAACCAGTTCCTATCACTTCCCAGATCATATTCATTACGAAATGGGCTTTCCTACAAGCATTCATCTGGTTGTATTGGAAATTGCTTACCGTTTCTTCTTGTTGTGAACTTACAGGTGCTTACTATTTCTTCTTCTTGTAAACTTACAGGTGATCTTCTTGATGCTGGAATAAATCGTAGTCCCAGTGCTTATCTTAACAATCCAGCTGCTGAACGTAGTCGATATAAATATAATGTAGATAAAGAAATGACTCTTGTGAAGTTTGTTGATAATCAATGGGGTCCAATTGGCAGTTTCAACTGGTTTGCCACTCATGGCACTTCGATGAGTCGTACTAACTCTTTAATTAGTGGAGACAATAAAGGAGCTGCTGCTCGCTTCATGGAAGATTGGGCAAAAGAATTTGCATTTCAAGATGGATTTAATATTATCAACAGTGGTTCACTGAATGCGTTTGCCAAGTTAGATGAACTTCCACGTAGAGTTTCCAATGTTATACCAGCCCCACAGGATAACCGTAAATTTCATTTGTTCTTATTCCTTTATTATACTTTTGGATCTTCATCCCACTATTAGAAATCTTATTGATCAGTTTCGTTTATGCAGATAATGAGTTGATTCAGCTTGCCTCTGCCTTTAAGGCGAGTAGTGGAAGACCAGTTACAAGGCTTCTTAATGTCATTAAAAGAGTTCGAAATGATTTACGCCAGGGAGGTAAGCCGAAGTTTGTTTCAGCATTTTGCCAATCAAATTGTGGTGATGTTAGTCCAAATGTTCTTGGAACTTTTTGCATCGATACGGGGCTTCCTTGTGATTTTAACCACAGCACATGCAATGGGAAGAACGAGTTATGCTATGGTCGTGGACCAGGGTACTCTTTAATCATTAGACTCATCTTTTCAATCATACAAATGTTCAACTACGAAAATATCTAATTAGAATATTTGGGCGTGTAGTTACCCTGATGAATTTGAAAGTACCCGTATCATTGGAGATCGCCAATTTCGGAAAGCTATTGAGCTGTTTAAATCTGCCTCTGAGCAGCTAAAGGGAAAAATTGACTATCGTCACTCTTACATAGACTTTTCCCAGCTCAATGTCACCCTCAGTAATGGCCAAACTGTCAAAACATGTCCTGCTGCTATGGGCTTTGCATTTGCTGCAGGAACTACAGACGGTCCTGGAGCTTTTGATTTTAAGCAAGGCGATGATCAGGTAGGTTGGTGTTTGAAAAAAATCTTGTGGCACTTTAGGCTCCTTGTAGCGGCATCACTTTCCCCAGTAACATGTTATACATTTTATATTTTGGTTTCCAGAAATTCTCTCACATTTAATTGCACTGCTATTCCAGGGAAATGCATTCTGGAGAATGATAAGAAACCTATTGAAAGAACCTGGACAGGAACAAGTTGCTTGTCAACAACCAAAGCCCGTTTTACTTGATACTGGAGAAATGAAAGAACCATATGCATGGGCGGTAAGTTCTCCATATTTCATATCTACAAGAATACATATTCTAGAATATTATTTTAGTTGTGTTGAGTGTCTGACAAATGTCACGTGATTGGTATCATTTGTCCGCTTCTAAGGTTGAAATATAACTCTTCCTACTACTATGACCTACAGCCGTCAGTGCTTCCTATTCAGATACTACGTATTGGCCAGCTTGTCATTTTAAGTGTACCTGGAGGTATTTGATTTTCACTTCACATCTGTAATAGATTGTTATGCTATGTTCTTTATTTCTTGTTTTCTGAAGTATGACAACCAACATGATCATTTTCAGAATTCACTACAATGGCTGGCAGGCGCCTCCGAGATTCTGTTCAGTCAGTACTTGCTGCTAGTGGCAATGCAGAATTTAAAAATGTTCACGTCGTTCTCGCTGGTTTGACGAATACCTATTCTCAATATATCACGACTTTGGAGGAGTACCAAATTCAAAGATATGAAGTATGGCTTGAACATTTATGTCTTTGAAGGACTTTATATATTTGTATTAGAATTATCTTATAGAGAATTAGCAGATGATGTTTTATTCTAGCTCTTCTCTTTGGTGGTTTTCTTGTCTACTTTCAGAAACAGTTGTCACTCATTTATCTTTTATAGATGTTACACATTAACCTTGTCATAAGAACTGCATCAGTTTGACCCTGTGATAACTACACATCTTAACTGCAACCTTGTAGAGTCTAGATACATGGTAACTATTGAATATGTTATAGGTTGTCAGAAAGTCGAGTAAAACTAATTTTGGTCATTCTTCCAGTCATACTTGTCTAGGCGGCTAGGCGGTCCTTCCCACCCAAGGGAAGCCTAGGGGGCCTAGGCGTTTCGAGGCGTTCTTCATATTTTTTATATTTTACATATAAATAAATGATTTTGCGTAATATATTTAGATATATTCAAATATATACATCACTATGTACATTTGTATTGCTTATCCTTAAGCTTAATAAATCATAAGTTAACCTACATCACACACGTCATGGCCTAAGGTAGACATATTCAACCTCTATTTGACCTAACATGATCTAAATTGGACCTAATTTAACTAGGTCTTCCGTAATTTAGCCTGAGTTAGACCCATTTTGGTATAACATGAGCTTATCAGACATACCTTCCCCTAGTTTGTCCTACATTGACCTAAATGAGCTCTAGTTTGGAGAAATCAGACCTAGTTCCCCCAAGTAAGACATATTTTCCTCAAATCAGTCCTAATTGCCCACAAATCAGACCTAATCTGCCCAAATTAGATCTGATTTGGCCTATATCAGATCCATATCTTCCCCAAAATAACCAAACATGATCTAATTTGACCAAATTCAGACCTAGTCTATATGCTAATTTGGTCTTCAAGTGTCTCAATTTGGGCCTAAAAGGCGTTAGGAATCCACTTTAATTATCTGAAAGCCTAGGCGGCCAGTTTAAGGCGGACCACCTAGACCCTAGGGTGCTAGGCGAGCCTAGGCGGGAGCCTGGATAACTGTACCGCGCGAATTGAGCAAAAGATAACACACTGGATCCATGTAAAATTGAGCCTTAGTTTAATAAATTGTGTCAGCAATTGTATCATTACAGAATTTAGTCGGTTATGGTGATATGTCAAGGTGCATTATATGCCCTACCTTTAAAACAGTATGATATAACTGCCCAATTTAGCAAATTTCGTACTTGGTCATTGCTTTCAGCTACAAAAATTTTGCATTTTGTTTGTTAGTAGTTAGTGCCCTTTTTGTCATTTTTAGACAACCTTAAAGCTGGATGTCGTCTAGAGTGTAGTTCACCTTATAATTAAGTTGCACCCTGGTTTCAGTCATTTCTTTTTGCTAAAGATTTTGGTTTCTCGTATGAACTGAAGCTGAACAACTACTACACATTTTTTTGTGATTGAACACTATGGTTCTAACATAAGGTAAGTTGCATACTAGGGTTTGACCTTTTCCCCGAACATTAAATGGATCCTATCCTATTTTCCTTATTAGAGGGCCAACTTGTACATATATTGTCATATCCAAGCCAGTCAGCATTAGCTAGTCAATACCCTGTATTATCATGGAAGGGGCCTAGGCACAGGCGGGTTGGGGGGTTGCTTTTTTGAATGTACGCTACTCCTGGGTGAGTTTGGAGTGTGTTTAGGTCCCCATTAGAGGTCGTTTCGATCGAATTTGGTCTATAGATAGATGTATGTCTGAATTATATCAAATTTGGCCTCTTTTACGCCAATTCATGTCTAATGTAAAGCTGTTGTTGACAAATTTGGTCTCTGTTATAGCAATTTAGGGAAATTAAGTCTGCTGTAAGTCAATTTTGGTTTGACTAGATGTAAATGAGGTAAATTCGTCCTAAAACAATTTCGTTTAGGTCGAAATAATTAGTTATATGTGAACATTAAGTAGTCTAGGTATTGGCCAAAACATGTATACATTTCATGCATACGTTAGCAATTTACAAGAAATTGACATATAAAACTTATATATATAAATTGTGTGCCTTGGTACATGTAACTTATATGTACCATATTTTGTGTTTAACATGTTTGCACTACTTTCATAGATAATCCAATCATTCAGACTTGATGTCTACTGTTTAAATGAATTATATTTCAAAGATCAACTTAATCAGATATTTCTATACCATTTTACAAAAGAAAATATGTATTTTGTAATCAATAGTAAGTTGAAGTTGCTGTAGCCATTAAGTGATGTTTAATTGTATCTCAGATATACATAAAATATGGCCATGATTTAAAAAGCACATTTGATTCAAATTTATCGAAGAAGAAGAAGGCCTAAATTATCATGTGAAGAGCTTATAAAGAGAGTTTTTAAATCTCTACATCTCAACTAGAATATGACCCATGATAGAGCTGAATGGAAACGAAGGATCCATGTAGCCGACCCCAACATAGTTGGGACTGAGGCTTAGATGATGATGATGATTTGATTCGAATTTATCTTCAAATTTGGTTGTTGGAAATAATAAACAAGCTTCTGACTTTGGGGCCATGAGCACCCCAGCCTAGGTTTCTATCCCTTAGCTGCCTTGATTCCACTTATTGCCGACATGTAGTAGTAGGATCCACTTTCGTGGTAGGCTGATGTGCACCCAACAGTACCTGCATGACGTTGGAATATACTTAGTAACTGACTTGGACCCGCTGTGCATGTATGTCAATGTGTGGGTCTTGTAGGCTTGCACGTCAGCATATTGGGCCCAATCAGGACTTGGTGTGCTGGGATTATTTAACTAAAAAGAGAAGACGTTAACTGCAGATTTGATGCAGATAGCACAAGTTGTCCCTTTATGTAATTAACAGCATGGTTTGTCATGTCTTCCTTGAATACACTAGACTTTTTTATAGAAAAACCATATGCAGCTGACTCTAAGCTTTGCTACTTCCAGGGTGCTTCAACCTTGTTTGGACCGTACACACTGGAAGGTTATATCCAGGAGTTCAAGAAACTAGCCACTGCCCTGGTCAAAGGTCAGGCTGTCCCACGAGGACCTCAACCTCCTGATTTGTTATCCAAGCAGATCAGTTTGCTCACTCCTGTAGTACTCGACACAACTCCATTGGGTGTCCGCTTTGGTGATGTTAGTTCTGATGTCCCCAAAAACTCAACATTCAAAAGAGGTGTCATTGTAAATGCAACATTCTGGTCTGCTTGCCCCAGGAATGATCTCCTCACTGGTGGAACCTTTGCACTGGTGGAGAAGTGTACTGGGGGAAACAGTTGCATGCCAGTCTACGATGATGACGATTTCTGTTTGCGATTCATATGGTCTCGGCCTTTCAAACTCAGCACCCACAGCCATGCAACTATTCAGTGGAGGATTCCAGAAAATGCAGCCTCTGGTGTCTATAGGATCCGGCATTTTGGTGCTTCAAAGAGTCTGCTTGGGTCTATCAGCCATTTTACTGGCGCATCTAGTGCTTTTGTTGTTATCTAGCTGGTATTTTTATCACAGCGTTTCTTGCAAAGGGCGTTCTTCCAAGCATTTCTTCAAGGACCACATACATAAAAATGTGTTCAAACAACACTGCGATCCCTTCTCAGCTTTAAACATTGAAGCCCTGGCTTAGATGTGATACAATATGTCTGTATATTATGAGCAATCCGATTTTGAGGAGGTGATGTACAACAGTGAAGCTTTTCATTTGATACAGAATGCGCTTGTTATAGCTTTTAGCACCTGAGTACCAATTTGGTGTTGAAATTTCTCTGCACAGGACAAAGGGGCAGACACAGTCCCTCTTTCAGATTTACACTGGATATCCTTTTTTTCTTCCACTTCTCATCCCTATGTCTGCTGCCTACAACAGTTCATCTGTTTTTTTTTTCTCTTTCTTTCTTTTGTTCTTTAGGCACACTATTTGCTTTAAAGACAAAGTACATGTATCTGGATGATATTAAGTTACGGAACTTGTCAAAAAAAGATATCACGTTATAGAAAAATGATTCCATTTAAAAGCCTTTTTTAAGCAGAGCTGAATATGAAAAAAGGTTATTACCAAGATAACCTCACCCACCTGTGGAAAAAAGGTTGAGTTGCTGATTAGTACTTGGGTATGTCTCTTGAAACTGACAATTTTGCAGGTTCTGAATGTGAAATACATATTGATAGGAAAAATTTGTAAGATGGAGTACTCTGATAATATAACCCTATTGTACGAACTTATTGAATCTTCAGAATGATATTTTTGCTCAAAACATCCAGATCCGCAATAAAATAGCTGACAGTAGTTTTGCAGACACCATTTTATTCAATTATCGACTGCCGACTGATCGATCTATGTTCTTGCAATTATTTATCTAGCCCACTTTACACTTAATTGATGCATTTATCCGAGAATCATTATGAACTTATCAGTTGCACAAGTTGGAGGAAGTCAACTAAATTTGGCAGTTCATCAATGAAAATACAGTCTTCGTCAACTGAGAAGATGAAACCACGCTTTGGGAAAAACATCAAGGGGCCGTTTGTGCCCTCTTATGTAAACTACCGGTAATTATGTGTAAATAAACGACCACGCAAAAGGCTAAAAGACCATTCTGTATTTCGTTCGGTATTTGCTCTGATAAATGTACGAGCTTTGGAATCACGACAACTACGGCGGTACTGAAAACTGCCACGCAGCTCCCAGTTTCTACTTTTTCTGTTGCTCATCTGCAGTTCCGCAACGCTGAGTTTGTCTTCTCTCACTCAGCCGATCCTCAAATGATACGCCGTTACAGCTTACAAATACCGGGACTGGAAAGTTCAGCCCCAAAATCCTTTTGCTGTTCATTCTCTCCTTGACCACTGGTGCCTACCCAAAATTCTTTCGTGGAGCCTACCACTTTGTTTGGCGTTCACATGGCTCCCTTGGCTTAGTTCTTCTTCGTCTTAGGGAGCGAGGTCTCCACTCTCATATGCCTCTTTTTATCAGGATGGTACCTTGTTATGGGCTTATCATCTTCATCTTGGGTTGCCACTTCCTTGACCCGTGACTCCCTCATTTCTACCTTTAGTGTTTCCAATCTATGTTTTTCCACATCTCTTAATCTATTTTGAACTAGCAATGGTGGCAAGGTCACTACCATCTTATGTTGCTTCATCTAGCCTATGTTTGGCATAACATTGAATTTGGATTCAGAGTTTTAGTGTGGCGAATGGGCTGGATCCCAGTCTAGACTAATTTGTGTTTGGCAAGAACCGAGATGAACTGGTATTACCCCCATTAGTTCCAACAACATTGTTGAAGATGGGACTAGCTCAGCCCACGACAAAATGGATTTGAGATTCAACCCCAATTTAAGCCAGACAGTGGCATAACCTATAACTTTTGATGAGAAACTAATTCTATCCCCCGAATTGACCTTGAACCTGACCCCTCTCGACAACCCCATTTTGGTTGCCTTGGTGATGAATTCGTATAGATGATCTATAGCAGTTATGACGGCTCCCGTATTTGAGGTTTGCTACGCTAGGGTACAACACTTTCTCACATGTTGTGTGTACTGTCATTTCTACCATGATCGGGAAAGCCATAACTACCCCACCTAAGCCCTAACTATGCTACTTTCTACCCTTATTTTATGTGTTCTGATTCTTGACTTGATTTTCCATTGCAATTTGAGAGAGAATGCCTTCATGAATACCAATTAATTTGCCACATCATTCCACACACACACACACACACACACACACACACACACACACACACACACACACACACACACACACACACACACATATATATATATATATATATATATATATATATATATATATATATATATATATATATATATATATATATGGAATGTATGTATGTATTAGTAAACATTTTACTTTGCCCCCTCCTACTAGACCTCTTCATTGTTGTCTCAGTTGATATGGATGAAGGTGAAGAAAAAATGTTCACAACCATTACGAGTTATCTACTGAGGTGAGTTTTTCACTCATCAGTATTTAGTATATCTTCTAAATGAAAATTTTATATTGTCATTATTACTCAATTGATGTGGATTTTTTGAATGGTTGTTCTCCCTTGCTTGTCGATGCTCCTGGATGGGCTCCTTGCTTGCTCATGGACATGGATGTGCTTTGCTGCTTCTTGTTTACACATGTACCTCGAACAAAATCTATATATTGATTGAGTTCTTTGCGATTGTCATGTGTTTGTTGCGCCACATACACCATTTGAGTTACTTGATCCTATCATTCAAACATTTCAGAACTAGTGGGTAGTTTTAGGATAATAGTAGAGCCCTTTGTCTGAGCCTTGTCTGTCAGGGATGCAAGATTGCATCTTGGTCTTGTCGGGTGAGGTGGAACTTAAGGACAAGTTTTTCCTATACCAATAAAATTTTGACCTTGGCTTGACTGTGACTGAATTACATCCAATTTACTTGTTGTCTTCTTGACTTATCATCACATAAATTTGGTGGTTGATATTTTTTCCTTATGCCAAAGTTATTGTTAGTTTATAATGTTATATGGACTTAAATATGTTGGTCCATTAAGGTTAAGTCCTTTTCCCTTGTACTTGCCTTCTCTCCTATATATAGGAGGGAAGTCTACCATGTATCAATAAGAAACATCTCATTAGCCTCCTATCTTATTTTCCACATAGTATCAGAGCATATAGATCCTAACCTAGGGAGACAAAGAAAGAGCCCCCTCTTGCGGATGATTGTCGTCTCTTCTTGGCTTGACCGCCTTACAGGCATCATCCTGACCTCCATGATCTCTCCTCTCTTCTTCTTTTATAAAAGTAAAATATTTTTTTATCCCTACGGTGGTACTCTCCATCTCATACACCATCACTAACACATCTATCTAGTCATTGCTTTCTCGCTTCCTCCCCACCTTCAACCTCTACATCTGACACCCACACATCTCCAGACAACAATATCATACTAGCAACGTTTTATGCTGGCATACCAACAACAAGAACACAACTCCTGCCAATCGTAGCATCAAGTGACCACCACCACCAGTAGTGCAGTGGCTGCTAATCAAAGCATCAAGCCATCACAACCACCAACAGTGTAGTGACAACCAACCATAGCAGCAAGCTACCACCAACAGTAGGTTGTTGTCCCTCCAGAAGCAATGCCACCACCATCGATAGCAACATCACCACTGCTATCAACAACTCAGGGCCACACCCCTAGAAGAAACAACCAACAACATTGGCTTGTCGCTGACCGCATCAAGTGGCAACCGCCCACTTCTCCTTTTGGCTCTGTCGTTGCCTTCCCATCTATTGTGGTTCCCTGTTGCTACCCACTGCCTAGACCTTCACACAGACTCAAAGTAATCAGGTGGATCTCCATGTCAATAACTTTGTCTTTACTATATGTTAAGGTTCCACAAAGCTACCCAGATCTCCAAAAATTAACCTCTTTTTACAAATTTAATGTATCCCACTGAAAAATGTTGTAGACCTTTTTTTGGGCCTCAGTGAGACACCCTAACTGGGAGGTGCCCCTAAACCCCCAATAGTTCAACAACCATTTACCAAGAAGTCCCTTTTCCTCTACCTTTAAAAGTTATAATGACTATCCTCCATCAATTTTATTCCCCTACCACCCCTCATTTGTGCATCCCTTTCCACATGCTAGAGTATTGTTTCTTTTCCATGCCTCTAAACCCACCAATAGTTTGGCGACCATTTACCAAGGAGCCCCTTTGCCTCTACCTTTAAAAGCTACAATGACTCTCCTTCACCAATTTTATTCCCCTACCACCCTTCATTTGTGCATCCCTTTCCACATGCTAGAGTATTGTTTCTTTTCCACACCAACTATTCACTCACTTTGTATAGAGAGGAGAGATAGTATCAGTAGGGGAGCGAGAATGTACGAAGAGGGAGTATGAGAATGATGAGTATGAAATAGATGATATATATCAGTCAAAGCTATTTAAATCTCCATGGAGCTTCTTGTTCTCCAACACATCTATTTTCTGATGTTTTGTTGGCACTTTATTCTCATAAGCATGGTGCTTCCAGCACATCATTGATGTATCGTTTTCCAATAACAATGTACTTCTTTGTGCTTTCACCACATCACTGGTGTGCCTCTTTCCTAATGACACTATGCTTCTATGTGTCTGTGCCATGATATGCACGTGGTTTGGCTAATTTGCACTTCTTCCAGTTGGTCACCTCCTTCGTGCGACATTTGAATGATCTCAGTTATAGCATTAACACACGTTAGGATAGAGCTTGTTTCACTTATTCTAGCCTTTTCCTCCCTTTTGTGCTAGTCTATAATGATCTGCTGCATCTCAAAAGATGGATGGTTAACTTTTAGATGCTCATAAGTATAAATCCTATAAATACTATATCAGCAAAGTTGATGTTCGTCAATATTGTATCTTCACTAGGATATTTTACTCAGGTCTTCTCAAACTTGCATCTTCTATTTGTCAATTGCCAAGACAATTCTTCTAGTGACCTATTTGGGCTTCCTTGATGGCATCTTTTGTCCCCGTCAAGCCCCTGCGATCACACTCCAAATTGTTCTTCTAGTGATCTACTCTGGTTTCCTTGAGGGTGTCTTTCATTCCCTTAAGCCTCTAAGAGTCACACTACAAATGGATGTAGTTTGACAGTCATCATCACCTCATCATATTTATATTTGAAGATACCTCTATTTCTACATTGTTAGATGTGTTGATTGCGCTTATTCTAACTATACATTCCTTTCTAGTGAAGATGTCATAGTCATGGTATATTGACCGTCTACTCTTCATTGGTGGTGATGTTCTTCATTCCATACACACTTCAAAAGATCTTATCCAAAGATGAAATATTTCAAGCCCGTAGAACATAACTTCAAAGGAGACATAAAGCATGGTGTGTTTTTCCTCACCCTGAGGTTTACACACCTATATCAATTGAATCTTGTTTAGATGCACACCTCAAGGCTCGAACACACAACAGGGGTCTTTCAAATTTATAAATCCCTAATAGGATTGATCACATACACTAACACACATCATCTGCCACTGCACGAGGCCGTGTCGTACTATAGGAAAGTGGCAAGTTAGGGGTCAAATCCAAGAGAGAAAAGGGGGTACTAGAGCTGAATTAATTTTGACTAGGTTCCTACTGTAGTCTAAGTTGAAGGGTTTGGAGGTTGATTTTGTTTGATTACACTAAGGGTTGAACAAGAAATTAAAGAATAACAAGAATCAAAATCTAAATTATCCTAGACACTTAGTTCTAAGAAGCAAAAAATGACATGCTAAGCAAGAAAAAGCGAGAAAGGAGTAAATTACACTAAGGCAAGCAAGAAGAGATCTACACCAAAACTAAGCTATCAGTTAAGACTAGAAGGCAATTAAAGACCTAAACTAGAAAGAACAAGGCAATGAACTAATTAAGCAAGTAAAGAACTAAATAAGTACCAAAAAGTAAATTAGGGTTTTAACACAATAAAGGGAAGTATGTGTTACTTTAGGGAATGCACTTGTCAATTGGGTTGGGGGAGCATGTAAGAATTATTCTTTCATTTAGAATACCAAATCAAACAACAAGCTAGATGTTAATGAATTGCCTAAACTACTAAGTGGCTATGTATAAGATAGGGTGTGTATATGGAAACTAGTCCTTATCACCTCCTACCCACCCTTGCGAGGCTCATTTGGGTTAGGGTAAGGATCTAGTCAAGTCTAGGTTTCTAGGGTAGAAAATCATAGGGTAATTAGGGGCCAAGGGTAGTAGTGGGAGTTGGAAATGAGGGCTTACACCTCACATCACCTACATTCTAGCCTTGATAAGGCTCCAAGCTAATTACATAAAATGTTGCTATACTAGCTACTTAGATCTTTCACTTAGGTATAGGAGAATTGATTAGCATATAGGAAGGTGAAAAGTTAAATAGGGATCCACTAGTTCAACTTAGGAGCAATTCCAAAAAAGAACCACTGGTGCGTCCCGCCAGAGGTGCACACACTAATCAATTGGACGTGACTAGATGCACCCCACGAGATCGGAATACACTGGTTATCTTTCAAAATTTATAAGGGACCTACGCTGGCACTCTCATTCAAACTAAAACACTACATCTGCAAGCACACATGGTCATGTCATAGTATAGGAGGGAGGAATGTATAGGATCGATCCACAGGGAGAAAAGGGGGCATTAGAGATAGGTTAGTTTTTGGGCTAGGTTCCTACTGTAAGGTCTAGGGTTGAAGTGTTTAAGGTTGTTTTGATGATTACACTAGTGGTGAACAAGCAAGCAAATGAAGAAAAGTAAAAAAGATCAAAACCTAAGTTAACCCTAGACAGATAATTCTAATGAGCAAGAAAAAATAAGGCAATCAAGGAAAAGAGAAAGCTATGATAAGGCAAGCTAGAAGAAGTCTACACTACACCAAGCTAGCAAGCAGGGCAAAAGTGAAATTAAAGACCTAAACTAGTAAGAACAAGGCAAGAGCAAGGCAATAAGCTAACTCATCAAGTAAAGAGCTCAATAAGCTAGCACTATCTAAGAAAGAAGGAAATTAAGGTTTTGATGCAATAAAGGGATGTGTGGGCTGTTTGGGGGATGTAATTATCAATTAGGTTGGGGTGACATGTGAACATTATACTCCTGTTTAGATTAGCAAACCAAACAACAAGCCAGAGTCTAATGAATTTCCCTAAACTACTAATTGGCCATGGATAGGATAGGTTGTGTAGAGGGGAACTAGTCCCTAACACCTCCTACCACCCTTACGAGGCTCAATTGGGTTAGGGTTTAGGTGAAATTCAATTAGAGTCTAATCAAGCCTAGGTTTCTAGGTTAGAGGATCATAGGGTGATTAGGGGCTGAGGTTAGAAGTGAGGTTTTAGGCCTCCCATCAACCATATTCTAGCATTGAGAAAGCTTTAAACTAATCACACCAAATTCATCTAAACTAGCTACTAAGATATCTTACATAGAGTTAGGATAATTTATTAGCATGTAGGAGGATGGGTAGCTAGCTAGGGATCCATGAATTGGACCTAGGAACAAATCCCAAAATTCACACATATAATCAATTTCCCTAAGTTCCTAAGTGATTTAAAGCACAAGCCATGAAGAGTGAGATAGAAATAGAACATAATCATTAGCAAATGAAATTACATGTTTACATATCATTTCCCCCCAACATGGTATCAAAGTAACATTTTTGGCCCCAAACAGTCCACCAAAGGGGCCTAGCTACTCATGGAAATGCAAAATACAAAAAGAAAAGAGAAAGAGGGAGAAGTAGCCATGGAACTCAATATAGATGGAGCGATCCTCCTCTCCAACTACTATAAGGACGTCCTACTCCTTCCTAAAAGGTGCAAGGGCATGGAATGATGGTGGAATAGGGTCAAAGCACTAGTAAACTATAGTTTTGGTGGTAGAAATGGAGAATGGAGTAGAAATGAGGTGGGGAAGTGAAGGAATGGATGAAATGCAAAAATGGGGAGCTAGGAGGGGTAGAAGGTAGCTAACCTTGTGCCCCAATGTCACCTAGGTATATATATAGGTGGCGGGGAAGCAATTTGTCAAGTAGGGGGGGTAAAGTGGAAAATGTAGTGGAAAAATTGTATGTAGCACAACTGTGCTGGGTAGCACGACCATGGTGGGTAGGGATAATGGTCATGGTGGAGTGGAACAACCGTGGTGAGAAAATGAAAAAAACTAGAGTAAAAAGTTGGATTTTGAACTGGTGGTGGCACGACCGTGGTGAGGCAAGGGTAGCACGACTGTGGTGGTCACCATGACCGCAGTGGCTTGGAGAAGCTCTACTCGTTCTTAGTGGAATGGCCATTCTAGCTCAGCTACAACATGGCCGTACAAGGCTGCAAAACCATTATGGATCAATGTGGCACAGCTGTTTTGTGCTGCACAACCATGCTAGTCTATGTAGTCCTTCAATCTTGATTCCATTGATTTTGAGTGGACTAGCACGACTGTTTGGTGGCACCACGATTGTACTAGTGTCTGTATCAACATTTTGAGCTTGTACTTGGTTCATTCTTGGACATATTTGCTTCAATTGATCTTTGACCACTAGGGGTAGGTTTAGGGAGTCTTGGACTTCACTTTGGGCCTCCCTAAGGGTAGAGAAATCCTAAGATCATTCTTTTTCTCTCTCTCTTCCGTCCAAGCATGGTCCAAATACCTAAAAAATATGCAAATAATGTCCATACGTGCATCTTACACCAATATGCATATTAGGGGAAACAACTTGTAATCTATCATGTATAGATGTGGTTAAAGTAAAAAAATACACAAGATGAAAGCCAAATAAGGACCACATCAACCACATATAAGCAATTTTCCTAGAATCCTAGGTTCAAGCACAAACCTCAAAGCAATTTATGGGAAATGAGATAAAAAATAGAACATAATCATTAGCAAAAGAAATTATAATGTTTACATATCATTTCTCCAACATGGTATCAAAGTAACATTTTTGACCCCAAATAACCCACCTATGGGTCCTAGCTACTCATGACAATGGAAAATACGAAAAGAGAGGAGAAAGAGGTAGAAGTAGCCATGGAGCTCGGTGTAGATGAAGAAAACTCTTTCTCCTATAGCTGTAAGGATGTGCTCCTCCCTCCTCCAAGGTGGAATGGTATGGAATGGTGGTGGAAAGTGGTTAACACCCTAGAAAACTAAGATTTTAGTGGTGGAAATGGTGAAATGGAGTGAAAATGAGGTGAGGAAGTGATGGAATGGCTAAGGGGAGAAATGGGGGAGCTAAGAGGGGATAAAAGGTAGCTAACCTCAAGCTCCAGCTGCCACCCGTGTATATATAGGTGGCGAGGAAGCACTAGGTCAAGTGGATGGTATAATGAGTAATGCAGTGCAAAAATTGGGTAGATTTTCAAGTAGCATTGACGTGCTGGGAAACAGGGCCGTGGTGGGTAGTGTCTAGAACAACCATGGTGGGGTAGAAGGTTGAGGTGAAAAATGGAAAAAATGACATGTTATTTTGAGGTTTTTGAATGGTTTGTGGCACAACCGTGGTGGCTAGGTGGTCACACGCCTGTGGAGGATCACACGGGGCTGTGGTGAGCTGAGGAAGTCATTGGCCGTTCTGCCCAGAATGGGCATGCTGGGGTCTAGCACCATGCCCGTGCTAGGCAACATGATCATTCTGAGTCCTCCATATCACGACCGTGCCATCCTACACAAATGTTGTGTTGAACCTTTTCTTCAACTCTTGAACTGGACTCTCTCTAATTTTTATCTCGGCCAACACGGCCACTCCTTGGCACCATGACCATGTTGGGGTCTTTAGTTGCACTTTCTCTTCAACTTTGGATTTCAATGGCCGTCTTTGCTTCACTTAAGCATTGCCTCTGGGGTAGGTTGGGGAATCTCTTCTACGTTCCTTGGATCCCTCCAATGGTGGAGTAACCCTATGACCATCCTCCTTCTTTTCTATCCATCCAAGCATGGTCCAAGTACCTAAAAAACATGTAAAGAACGTCCATAAGTGCATTAATAGAAATATGCACATCGAGAAAAATAACTTGTAATCTAACATGTATAGATGTGATCTAAGTACAATAAGACACAAAATGGAGCCCTAAATAAGATTGCATCACCTCCCCAAACTTAAAATATACTTGTCCTCAAGTTTTTTTCAACTTAATATCTCTTCAATTTTATAACAAATAAGAAATGACAAATGCATTGTAACAAATGTATATTGACTAAATGGGCTCAATGATGACTAAGTACATGTATTCCACCTATCTCTTCTACCCTTTCACTGACCAATCATCATTAAAGCACTCAACATGCAAACTTCACATATAGAGCATAGAATACACATTCAATCCAAATGGCTATCATATTACTTTGGGTAAACCATTTCATGGTGGTCAGAATAAAAAATGACTAGGGTTGTTGTTTTACCTTCATGCATTCAATCTCATATGTCAATCCACACTAAGTGACCCATGTGACCGTGAAAAAGGGAAAAATGAGCTAGGTTTTGTGTTTCCTAGATCAATGGGCATGCAAATAGAAGAAAGGGTTGCCATAAGGGGTTGGAGTCATATTACATAGGAGCACTCATCTTTTTCTTATTTAGATGATATTGCATAGGAACATCTTTTTTTTGCATATTATTTTTCTTTACCCTTGGTATAGGTAGGGCACATGGTGCTGAGAGTGAAGCGAGGATACATAAATATGGAACTCCAAACATTTGGAGGTGACCAAGGCATGTGCACTTTGGCATCCTTTCATGAGGCAGAGAGGTAAGAAATGGTGAGAGAAAAGTGAGTCAAAGAGGGGTCACTAGTGTCAACCTTCACATGAGATCTCATGCATGAAAATTACTCCAACAACTTCATCAAGCAATGAGACACCACATGAATGCGTGAAATGAAAACCACATTTTCTCATGAGATTCAACAAACCCAAAGCGTTTGTGGCTTGCTTAGATCACAATTCACCCAAGCTATTCACAATCATGAAAGATGTGATTCACATGTAAAAAGTCAACATTGAGGCCGTTTAGGAATGGAACATGAGAATACAACATGCATTCATCAAAGATCAACATATTTCAACTCGATAAGTAGAGATTGGGCCAAAATATGCTTTTAGGCAAGAAATTAGAAATTTGGAAAAAATAGGAAAAAATGATGCCAAATTGCCTTCAATCACAATTATGCCTTCATTATTAAATAAAAAGCACGAAACAAGAAAATTTAGACACAAACATTAAAAAATTATAAAAATCCACATGGAATGCAATGCATGCGAAAAAGAGCATAAATTGAAAATTATGCAAAAATGCAAGAAATTTAACTACATGATATGCATGTGTGTAAATCAAACAAACAAAGCATGGTTGGAAAAGCATAAGAGTTAGTTTGACTCTTTGATCATCTTGGGCAAAAAATTGGAACAAGGACCACATAGGTATGTGGGGTAAAACAAGGACTTACCTCCGTACCACCCAAACTTTTAAACCATGTTGTGCGTATTAATTGACAAAGTAAAAGCAAAAACACATAAAAGAATCGTCAAATTTTGCATTAATCTTCATGTACTCCACCCAAAAAATTGGTTTCTAGGGGTAGAACATTAATGTGAAGGCTTAAAAAAAACTCATATCAAACAAATTAGATTGGAACTCTAATATGTGAAGATGGCTCTCCTATTGTATGTAGGAAAAATAATTATTTTGATTCATTTATAGGAAGTAGTGTGGCATTGAATGAAAAAACAAATATTTGATATGGTAAACTGACAAGGAAAAAAATCACATATTCCATGTGAATATAAGGGTCAACGATCATGTAGTCCAACACAAAATACAAAATAAAGGTCTAGCTTATGTTTTTTATTGTTAGAGAACTCCAAACTGACATAATGGCAATCTAATACCCAAAATATCCACATGAGATGAAGTTGTGGTGTAGCATGTCAAACAAAGTGAAGAATCTAGTGACAGTATCTCAAAAATCAAATTAATATGAAATATCATAAATATAATTACTTGTAATGAAGCCTGGACCAGAAATATCTATGAACAGTGTCATGAATACTAATGTAACATACACCACTAAAAAACAAATGGAGAAGACAACAAGATTTAGTAAAAAAATCAATGGAGTCACTATCATTAGTAAATTTTGTTCATAATAGTAAAACAAAATTAGTAATCATTATTGGTCCTTGATATACTCAAAGATTTTCACACATGGGGAAAGGAAACCATGTTGACCGACGACCGTGGTGTGAATCAACCAAACTAATACACATAAAGCTTGTCACATAGGTCAAAGAAATATAAGTTGTGGAAAATAAGATAGGGGGTCAATGATATGCTTATTGTGGATAGACGACAGACTCTCCTACTATATATGTTACACCCACATCCCACGATTACCACTAATCATGATATTAGGGCATAATTTTGAGGATTATACTTAATACAAACCTCACTCCCAACTTTTTTCTTTGATTTCAAACTCTTTGTTTTCTCACATTCAATCACATAAACAAACTTTACAAGAGACTTATATTTTGATTACTCTAATATGATCTCAACATTAATGATACACATCCATACATTCATTTTTGTTCCTCACACTTCCATGTACATACAACATGATATCCAGATATATACTCTATTAATAAGGAAACAAAGATATAACTCATCATTTAGAACTCTCTCTCTCTCTCAATTCTATACAAGGACCTAGAGTGAAAGGGATTGAATGAACTTAACTAATCTCATATTTAACTCTTGTGGTAGATCTACTCTGATGCAATGACATCTTCATTCCATGAGTCAACCCTAAAAATTGTGAGTAGAGGGGTGAGCCTACTCGCTCAGTGAATGAGTATTTCATAGAAACAGTTTAAAGAACTTATATAATTACAGATATATTATCGAGCAACTGATATCAATTATAACAACAATAAGATTTAAAGAGTCTAATCATTTACAATCATAAATACGGCATGATACTCTATCAATATATGAACATGCTTGATTGATCATAAAGAGAACTAATAATTTAGAAACATACAATGAATAATTGAATAACTATGCACACTTGTTTAACCTCTCATTCATCTTATTATGCCATGAACCCACATGAGGTGTACCATAACATGTGAAAGAATCGTAGCAAGCTATAATCTCACTATACAAGGCTTAGAAGCATGCCTGGGTCCCTAGGCCCATCTCTCGAGTAAGACCCTGTCTGTAGCGGGCCTCAGCACATCTGCCTCTCGTCGGCTAATGGGAGTGTCTGGATATCTCAGAATCCACATCTCAACCTAGGTACTCAGGCAGTAAATCAAAACCCTCAGACTTATTGTGCATCAGTAGACCTATTGACCGCTGATCACTACAACATGTAATACAAGTACCACCAGCATCCCTAGTTGGTGTTGGGTACCACACAACTGTAAGGAGTCTACCCTACTGGTCAAGACCCCCACACCCTACTGGTGCTCTCTGGCTTACCTCGATCTGGACTACCTCCAGTAGGGAAATCATTTCCTCCCCATAGTGTAGGCCTCATCCTGTGATGATTCTACAGTGTTCAGCACATCTAAATGTCAAATTCACTTTTTAATTTCACAATTCAATCATCACATCAACACATCTTAGTTTAGCTTTATAAATTGCTTATTTCATAGATCATCTGATAATATTTACCACAAACCAAATTGTTAAGCATCACCACATCTCATACTGAGAAACATTGATATCACAATATTTGATTCACTGAACACCCTATCCTTAGGGTTTCATTTACCTCATTCACATATCACATGACTTGAAAAAGGATTTATTTCGTCATAAACACTCACTGAATAAAGATTGCTTTCAACAACATATGTATGAAACCCTGGAATTAAGATGAATTTGGGTTTCCATGCCAATCATTGAGATATCATGATTCAAGAATAACATTGAATAAATAAAGTCTATTATGTCAAGAAAATCACTTCAAATGAAGTTCACAAGATCTATTCGCAAATTCCCAACTTCCCACTCATCTAGGATTTCACCTTCTTTACTGAGATATCAAGCAAACACTATTCACATCACACGAAATTAAAGATAGTATCTGACATATATGTGCTAAACATTCAGATAAACAACTCTTCATAATCAAGGAGATTTAGATAGACAAATTTCTCTATTTAATTATACAACAGTTTCAGTCATAGCTGAAAAACCTAATTTTCAGTTTACTTTTTTTAAAAAATTGGCCATTCTATTCAATTTTCAGTTTACACTTATAACCTCTGCAAATACTTAGGGAATTCTCATTAAGATGGATTTTATCCATTTCTAATATGATTTAATAATCTGAAATTCATCAAAATAGAGGAAGAATCCATTTCATATCATTTTGCAAAAACTAGATCAAAAAGACAATTTAGGCTTTGTAGTCGCATACTAAGCAATTGAAGATTGTTTGATTTAAATCATTTTCATGAAATCTACTATTTAAAGGAAGTATCCACTCACCCTAAGGTGTGAAAACACCTTAAAAATGTATCCCATATCTAAAAGTCTCGAACTCATATCAAAACCCTAGCAATTCACCAGATTCTTCTTCCTTTCAACTCAAAAACCCTAGAAATGAGGGATTATGAAGAAAGAGTGAGAAAAGGGGAAGATTTGATACCATTTCGAATAAAATCAAAGAAGGTACACAACTCTTGACACATGAGAGAAGATTCACCATGAAAGGCTATGCAAAGAAGCTAAACTTACTTGATTTCATCATATCTCAGATAGAGAAACCCTAGATGAGAAATTCCACCACTTTCTCCTCTCAAACCCTAACTCTCCCTCTCTCTCTAGGATTTCATTTCTATAGAATGAATCACAAATTATGAGAGGTCCTAGTGTGTTATGTTGACCATATAGAGAAATTGAGCTGTTTGGGTCAATTGCACATTGACCTCTCACTATACTTTCTCTTATTATAGTTCAACTTTTTGTCAGAAAAAATGTCAGTGTAATTTGTTTATTTAAGAGATCAAACCTTCACCAAAAATTATGAAAATTTACCATGTTGTTTGTAATTGGGTTAGGAAGCTTCACTTAATATTTCAGATCATTCCAAGCTACGATTAAATAAATAAAAATTGAATAGTGCACAGCTATCTAGAAATCTGTAGAATAGTTGATTGAAGAGAAAATTCCCTAAAATGGCTATGCAAGCTGCCACGACCGTGCTAAGATGGACCCAGCATGGCCGTTCTGCCAACCACAACTATGATGCACTGCTTTCATCAGATTTGAGTAAAAAATTTGGTCAACAGTTCAATTCTTTCAAAATGATTGTGTGGCCTAGCATGCCTGTGCCACCAACGATCTAACATGGCTGTGCTACCCACCATGACCATGCTATCCAAGCGTCCAACTACCATTTCCATTATCATTTGCCTACCTCTCTTATTCCTTCTCGATATGATCCAATTTGGTGAAAACCCTAATTTCAGTCGACTAGGGTTTATATTTTCTCAAACCTTGCCTACCTCTCTCATTCCTTCCCGATATGATCCTGTTTGGTGAAAACCCTAATTTCAACCGACAAGGGTTTATATTTTCTCATTAGGTTTAACAAGTCATAATTAATATATCATCATTGATCATGTTTAAGAAATGATCAATCTAATCAAGCATGTAATCATCCACATAAACCCTAACTTACCAATTAAGCTCGGATTGATCATAACAATTCTTCCCCCCTTAAAAAGGTTTTGCCCCTGAAATATAAATATGCAAGCAAAGTACATTCAGGGTTTATTTTAAACTTCTGAAATCTTACATGTAATTATATTCTTGTATTTTATACTTGAATATAGTTTTCAACATTAAGTCTTTTATTTTTATTTTTTTAATTACAACATGTTGAAAACACTTCTCAATGATAACAAACAAATTCTCTATGCCACAATCAATCATAAGATAGAGAGAGAAACAATCATTTCAATGTTTTGATACTCTTGAGGTGTTACCTCAAGATTGATAATCTAATCCAACTATCTCAATTCATACACTCAATATGTACTAATTGTTCTGTATTACCTCTGAGTCACAAAAGAGAGTTCACCATGTTGTTTTGAATTTTACTATTGTGCTACTCAAATAGCAAAGTAGTCATGAGTTGGAAGACTAGATTCAACAACAATTGTACAATATTAAGCTAAATTACTGATATGAATGACGAAAACTATCAGACACCTTTAATTAACATATTACTTGCACATGTACAACTGAAATCATATGTAAAACAAATCTACATCCCTTAATATACCTTCAACAAATTACACTTCTAAAAACAAATTCATGTATTACTGAAAGCCATTGTTTTCTCTTATTTCTCTCCTCATTCATTACTACTTACTTCTCATTACTTATCCTTCTCATTTTGATCATATAGAATAAACATCCCTAAAATTGAAACATACAACGTAAGAATAGATTATTCATCATTCTTTCTATCACTACAAGAATTTATTTCATATCGCACTTCACTCATATTGTATTTCTCCTTTGTTCAAAACACACTTGTTACATTTCAAATTTATTTCTTACTCTTTGCTTTGAATCATTTCCATATTGTTTATCTACCTTTCAGATTAGCTACCTTTAAACCATGTATTACTATCAGTGCTAGTTTACTTCTCATAGTGCAAATCTCATGATCTTGTTTTGTATAGATGCTAGTATTCAAGGTCAAATCACTAGTGACATCCCTTGAACTACTACAACTCTAAACATTCTCAGGTTTGGTCTTTATCAGTAGCATAATGTTATTGTGATGTGACTTTGCTCCCTTAATTTGAAATTCAAACTTTACATCTTAATGCAGGGGTTTTGAGTCGCTTTTATAGGCTAGTTTTACACTCGTTTTATGCGCTTATTGGTCATATTTGTGGTTAATATTGCATGATTCATTTCCTTTAGCCTATTACCCTTACTTGCATCAAATTGAGCATATTTCATTATATTTTTGTATTATTTACGAAATTCCATTTCTAACTTAGGCCTTTTCTTCTTATTTTAGGTTTGTCATATTCCTGGACCCGTCGATACCATCGATGGTCCGTCGATGCCATCGACATGGAGACAGCAAAAGAGCCGGAGAAAAGGCAGACCAGTCGATATCGTCGACTCCTCGTCGATGGTATCGAGATTTCATCAGCATTCCAAAGTATCATCATGTCGATACCATTGACGAGGCTGGTCGATGGTATCGAGATGCCATCAGAGCGAATCCCAGAAGTTGAAGGAGTGCCGCTACCCTAAGGGGTCGATACCATCGACGACCCGCCGATGGTATCAACATCGTCAAGTTAGCAAAATGCCCAGAACGATCACGATCGAACGACTGAGATATTTTGACGGTCATAAGTGATACCTATACCTCAGGAAAGGTGGCCCAAAGGGTGGGATCACGTTCTATTGCATTGCACAAGTCCCGAAGGAGGAGAGAGTGAAGAACAGAGCTAAGAGCTATGCCCCAGACATTTCCAGAGCCGCATACGGAGTTTTCCACCATTGGAAGGCTACAGAACGCTCATCCCACGCCGAGGATCACCCGGTTCTCCTCCGTTCAGGGGTTATACCATCTCCATTCACGTTCTCCCCATGTCTTCTTCTTCCTTCATGACGTTTTGCATTGAGATGAACATGCAGGGCTAATCCCCTTTGTATCTAGGACCGGGAGTAACCTGGGAAATCATTGTATTACTCTTTTTACATAGTTTATCATAATTTGTCTCTTGAATCCATGGTATGATATCATTTTCTCCATTGCTATCATTGTGCTTGATCACCATAATGGTAATCTAATACTTTTAATTGCTTTTGACGAAGAATTAACGGTTGAAAAGAGGCAATAATCACATTAACTAATAAATCCTTTGGAAAAGGTGATGTACGGTTAATGGTGGGAACCCAGAGACATATTTTTCATGCACCTATTCTAGAGCATAGGTTACTACTGCGTGGAACCAACCTAGATTAAGGTAGTGAATTGTATCACGGAAGCGAGCAATTCTGACTACAGACCACTATCCGGAAAGGGAGACGAGTTGTGATAACTGTGTAGGAATTAGTATAACGAGAACTCTTAGTGCAACCACAATCCTAGAGATTCCATTTTAATTGATTAAACCAACCATTTAATCGATTGCTTTATTTTCTTTTGTTTTTATTTTCTTTTTCAAAACAACTCTCAACTTTCATAATTGGTCTAGATGATTGCGAACAATTATTAGTAGTCTACCAAAAATTACATTTCCCTATGTTCGACTCAGGCCTCACAAGGCCTATATTACATTGACGTGTATACTTGTGTTTTATGCACGGTAAAGTTGTGTCAGATCTCACAAATTTTTTATCTTATCAATTAAATTTTCTTTCTCTTACTTGGCCATTCAGATAGATTACATTCTCAATTTACCCTGCTAGGGTTTCATCATCATATTGTGTGTCATTATTACATTCACTAGATGCCTCTACCATGGTGTTTATGCATCATATATGATTCATTTTATTATCAGTGCATTCCCAGATTGCTCTCATTAAGGAGGATATGAACGAGAAGATGATTCTGAGACTTAGAATTCTTATCTTCAAACATTCCCTCAATACATTTTGCATATGTAAGTTTAATTAGTTATCAACAAGGATACTTGACTAACTAGCACTTGCTTGAATCTCCTAACCTCTTTCTTTTATAATCTATATTACTCCATCATGTTTCAAACCCGTCCTTACTTTCCATAATCCTCCTACCATATACTACTCTTCCACCTGTCATCTTAAACTTCTAATTTTCTCTTATGATCAAGTTGCTTTTTCATGTGTATGATCATGTATACCATGTTGCACATATTTCTTTTTATCCTTCTACTAATGTGAAGTTGAGATTCTAAATCAATAATCTCTCTACTAGTTTCACCTCATGTTTAATACATTACATATCCTTCATTTTAAATCAAACAACTCATGCATGGGTCAAATTGGGTTTCTCTTTCAATCAAGTTTTTCCTTCCTAAATATAGTCTACCTTTGTATGACTTATTCATTTGTTAAGCTACACTTTTTTTTCTTATTTTAGAAAGTAGTTTGTTGTTCTATAGAGACTTAGAATCCAAAAGTAGTAAGGATGAATGTATTAAATTTCATAATAAAGGTATACATTCCATTCTCTTAATTATGTCATGTAATCCTCATTCCTTAATCAAGCTCATCATTTCCAATATTTCTCTTTGTTTCAACTAAGTTTGTTATTCTAGTCTTATGATTTACATGTACATACAATTCTCTTTACTTTAACTCTTTTGAAGACTCTTTCCTTCTATGTACTTATTGTATACTCTCCTCTCTTTTCTTCTATTTTTCCTTTGCTTTGGAGTACATAAAAGCATTTTACTCAATATATGATTCATTCCTCATAATTGATTCTTACTATCTTGGCTCTTACATACTTTTCTCATATCTTTTCCATATTTCATATTTAGAGTTCATATAATACTAATCATTAAACTTAATCTGAACCTTATGGCGTGTTCATTTATTCCCAATCAAGAGTTTCTCATATTAGGCCCCAAAGTTGGATCTTAGATATCAATCCCAACTGATTCTTAGTTATTCCAATCTTTCCCATATGTTTCAATCTCCTTGTAGTTTAATTACTCTGATTACATTAGTTATTAGGACTCATTAGATCTAGTAATGCATCCTGCCAGCTGGACCTACAGTCCTAAAGCTAAGAGCTACTCAAGATTATCTGACTTCTATATATCTCAAACATATAGAAAAAATATCCACTTAGGTTAAACCCATTTAAAGATAACTTCTAGTCTAGTTGATATAAAGAATGTAAGCAATAACTGAACTAACTTCATAGTGTACAAGAATCTTAAAGGACCACTTATATTTCTACAAACTGAATATTTGAATTCAAATATATAAGAGAATTTCCATTGATATCCCATCAAAGCAACAATATAAAACAAGAGTTACATCGCATTCTATTCTTATGCTCGATTCATTCATTTATTTCTGGTCTTCTAACCGTAATATATCTAGGGTTTCTCTCTAGCCCATTCTCCCACTGCATGCCAGGCCAGGGCATTCATAGAAGAATAGACAAAGTAGCTTCATACTGGTCAACCTAGGCATCCAGATATTGGGCCAAGGTATCCAAATACCCAAACTTCCCAAAGCTATTCGCACACCACCTCTTAACTGCCACACTTATAACTCTAACTTTCTATCCTGATGGTTCCTGACGACTCAACCTATGATCTGATACCAAGTTGTTACACCCACATCCCATACTACCACTAATCATGAGATTAGGGCATACATTTGATGATTATACTTAATACAAAGCTCACTCCCAATTTTTTTCTTTGATTTCAAACTCTTTTTTTTCTCGCATTCAATCACATAAACAAACTTTACAAGAGAATTAAACTTTGATTACTCTAATATGATCTCAACATTAATGATACACATCCATACATTCATTTTTGTTCCTCACACTTCCATGTACATACAACATGACATCCATATATATACTCTATTAATAAGGAAACAAAGATATAACTCATCATTTGGAACTCTCTCTCAACTCTATATAAGGACCTATAGTGATAGGGACTGACTGAACTTAATTAATCTCATATTTAACTCATGTGGCAGATCTACTCTGATGCAATGACATCTTCAGTCCATGAGTCATCCCTAAAAATTGTGAGTAGAGGGGTGAGACTACTTGCTCAGTGAATGAGTACTTCATAGAAACAATTTAAAGCACTTATATAATTACAGATATATTTTCGATCAAATGATATCAATTATAACAGGAGTAAGCTTTAAAGAGTCTAATCATTCACAATCATAAATATGGCAGGATACTCTATCAATATATGAACATGCTTGAATGATCATAAAGAGAACTAATAATTCAGAAACATACTGAATAACTGAATAACTATGCACATTTGTTAACCTCTCATTCATCTTATTATACCTTGAACCCACATGAGGTGTACCATAACATGTGAATAAATCACAGCAAGATACGACGTCACTGTACAAGGCTTAGAATCAAGCCCAGGTTCCTAAGCCTATCTCTCGAGTAAGACCCCGTCTGCAGCGGGCCTCAGCATGTAACATCCCTGACCTGGGTTATGAACTAACCCTAGGTGTTTTGCTTAATTATGTAATTAGATACTTTTGATTATCTTTTGGTATGTAATTAAAGCTCCTAAGGAACATACATTTCCATTTCTGTCCCTTTTGAACAATGTTGTAATATTGTTTTGTAATACAGGGACCTATGTGCAAATTGACCAATTAAAAGGGGTTAACTTGAAAATTGCACATGTTAAGATGTTCCTTTGGTGTTGAGACATCATAAGAATGAATATGATGAAGTATGATGGATTCTCCAAGCTTGGGCACCAAGATGCAGCTTGTGGAGCAATCCTTGTACTTAAAACTCTAGTTTTGGTGTAAAGTGCAATTTACCCAAGAAATGGGGTGCAACTTGTAAAATACACCTTCTAGAGTATCTTTTATGACTCTTGGCATCATTTAGAGTAAGAATTATGAAGATGTCACTTCAATTGAATAATTAAATAAGAATGATAACCCTTATAAATTAAATAATCAAGTTATAAGCCTAATAACCCTTCCATATGTGCAACTTAGTAAGAAGTTGGCTTTCTTCACCTTTAGACCTTGGGTTTAAGATGAGTTTTGCTTAAGTATGGAAGGGAGAAACGTGGCTTAGAAGAAGGGAAGGACCTAGATGAGAAATGGAGAAACAAGTTGTCCTTATGTTGGAATTTCACCCCAAAGTATATATACACCTTTTCTCACTTAGTAAGGATCGTTTCCTTCACTTCCTTTCTTATCCCCTTGCTTAGACCGACTTAGGACAGAGCTCTGGAGAAGAGGAGAACGGCCAAGCAGTTCTAGGTAAGCTTTGATCATCATCTTGCTCGAATTCATGGAGGAAGTGGAGTTACAAGGTTGGTTTTATAATTTTCTTACTTAGCTTTCTCTTTCTAGCCATCTTTTCCCAACCTTTCCTTGGAGAAACACCCTTGGCCGACCTGTGGAGCTCAAGACACCATTAAAGACTTGAATCTTGGAAGCTTGGAGCTCAAGGAACGACCTTAAGGCGGGTTTTATAACTCTAAACCTTTTGCTTTCTTATGCATATCTTTGTACTTGCAAAAGTAGCTTGTTCTTCTTTTCCCCATCCTTTCTTGCTTTCCTGCAACTAAAACCACAAAGAACAGACCTTGATCTGGAGGTAGAAGAAGATGGGCGTGATTACCAATGTTACTTTATCAAACGGTCCAGTTTCCCCCCTTTGGCCAAACGGTTTGGGGCAAACGGTTTGCCAAACCGTTTGAAGGGCAAACGGTTTCACAAGGTCGGTTGGAGAAAACGGTCTCCAAGACCATTTGAGTGTGTTGACCAAGCGTTGACCGTTTGGGATTACTGTTCCTAATGATGTGGTCTAATTACCCACCAAATTTGATAGGTTAACTCCCAAGGAATCATGAGTTAAAGGCTAAACAATTAGGCAATCGAATTGAATTAAGTGCTGATTTTCCAATCTGATTAATTGAACTTTTTGGGCAAACGGTCTCAAGACCGTTTGGAGGTCACCCAAGACCATTTGGAGGTCTAGGGTTGGATATGGTTAAGTGTTTGAAGGATAAAAGATATGGTGTTAACCCTAATCGACTAAGTGTTGGATTTACATTGGTTTGAGTTGATTATTTGGGGTTGATTGGCCCAAACGGTCTCAAGACCGTTTGGGGATCACCCAGGACCGTTTGGAGGTCTGGGGTCAAGTATAGTTGACCAATTGAAGGTCCAAAGGTACACAATTATAAAGCAATCAATTGCTAATTTGATGATCAAATCAATAGCTCAAACCCTAATGATTTTTCACTAGAATCCAAGGGTTGGGTGAGCCAAACGGTCTTAAGACCGTTTGGAACTCATCCAAACAGTCTCAAGACTGTTCGGAGGTCACCCGAGATCATTTGGAGGTCTAGGGGTGAGTATGGTTAAGCAATTGATGATCCAATGATACTAAGTTGGAATGTAATCAATTGTTGTTTTGGTGATCAATCCAATGATCCAAACCTTAATTGGTTGACTTGGATTTTGATGATATGATGGGCAAACGGTCTCAAGACCGTTTGGAGGTCATCCAAATGACCTCAAGATCGTTTGGGGTCAGGTCATGTCCCATTTGAATGATGGTTCAATAGGTTCAAATCAATTAGACCCACTTTGAAATATGTTGAAGGGTTATTGATTCCAAACCCTAATTCGATTGAGTTAAACCCTAATGGATGGTCAATTGAGGGTCAAGTGAGGGACAAATCAGTTGAAGGTTGACCTACTAAAATCAATTAAGGTATGAGTATAGGTCCAATTGATGATTGGTTCCATGAATTCAATGATTGAAGGAATCAACATTGGAAACCATAATTCAATTGGATACCTTATGAAGTGGAGGTCCAATGTGATTGAATCTTTGAGAATCAAGATGATGAATGTTCTATTGATCCAATAATGATTAGTAATGATAATCAATGAAGGTGCGAAGGTTGTAACCCTAATAATACCTAAGTGATTGGAACCAATTAAAGGGAGAATTCTTAATTGTTTATAGGATTAATAGCTTGATACACTATGTTGACCATAGTAGTATGTACTTGATTGAAGGGTTGATGTGACCTAATCAATTTGAAAGAATGAGAAATTAGAATATATATATATATATATATATATATATATATATATATATATGAATCATATAATGATCCCATGTAGCACGACCGTGCAAGGGAGCACGGCCGTGGTAGCCTTAGCTTACACGACCGTGCAAGGGAGCACGGTCGTGGTAGCTTTACTTTGCACGACCGTGCAAGGTGGCACGGCCGTGGTGTCCTATTAAGAAATTGAAAAGTTTTGGTATTGTGCTGACATTGTTATACATGCATGTCCTTAATTGTATAAGTCATACAGGTTGATATTATGAGGTGATCATAGCCAGGTATGAGTTATGATGTCATATTCCTTGAAAACAATTATAAGCTTTTAGAGTAATGATATGTGAAAAGTATATACATTGCTTCAATCAAGGTCATGTTGTTAGATGACTTGTTGCTTATATGTCACTTGGTAGCAAGTGTTATGATAATCTGAGGGTTTGAATAACCACTCTCCTGAACCACAATTATGAGATGGTTAGGGATTGATATCCCAAGGTTAACAATATGTGATGTGAACTTGATACAATAGTACCTTTTCTTTATAGAAATTGTTTTATTAGGTTATGCCTGAACATGTCTGATGCTAAAGAATGTTGTAAGGTACTTAACTAATCAAGTATAATGATATCAAGTAGAGCCCTGACCATACATCCATCATTGTCAGAAAATATATGATGGTGAAACATGTTTTTCTAAGGAAACTCCTGGAGCACATACTTTTGAGTATGTGGGGGTAATGGACGTGAATATCCTTACGTGCTAATGTTGGATATGATTGGAGATGTATCATTAATCTCTCAGTCCTTCATTATATGTTTATGCCGGGAAGATGTATCACTAATCTCCCGATGATTTTGTTAATGCCGCATCGATGTGAGATAAACAAGAAATCCCTCGATGGCAAAGAGAGTACAGAATGCCACTGTAGCTCTGAATATCGAAGTTGCCAGAATACCCTGGAAAGCTATTGTAGCAGTGACACGAGATGTCCTGCATATCGATCCTCATACTGACTGAGGAGTGATGAGGTCATAGGAATCCAGCTCTCCTTATGACCTAGGTATGGTACCGATTGCGATCTAAGGATGGTCGGTTGGAGCATGAGAGGTGTAACTCATCTCCTCAGGGCATAAATATGTTTGTAAAACGTAATCAGCCGCATAGCATAATTGCTTAGATGAAACTACTAGAAACAATGATTGACTATACATTGTTATAGTGATCTAGTTAAATAACTAGTACACATGCTTTTCATATTCCTCATTATTATATGCCTGATCTTTCAATTAAGCTATAATTGAAATGATTGCTCATAAGGATATTGTTTCACTTAGTTTATATAATGTTACCTGCTGTTGAATGTTATAATCCTACTGTTTATGTTGTTCTCCTTTTTCATAACAAAGCTTCTGGCGGAGAGTTATAACTCTCGCTGGGACAATTATTTAAATTGTCTCACTCCCGTGGGTTTCAACTTTTAGGAAGATGCCGAGGACGAAGGAACCCATCAGTGGGTGAGCAGCAACAACAGTAGTCTCAGGGACAACATTGATCCTCAGGTGGAGACACTGTCTGTCATGTTGTGTAAATAGTATGTCCTGTGTCGTCTCTGTACTCTCAGGTCCTAGGAGTCTGTATATCTGAGATTTTGGCATGATGCCTCGAGATTTTATATCTTACCTTGTACAGTTAACAAGGTGGGTTTTGTTGTAATGCTCGAGATGTGTTTATTACAGAGATGTATCAATGGATCAGTTTGTAAATGACCTATCATGTTGTTTATGAAAGAGTTTTTATCTTTCGAAGATCTCTTGACAAAAGTTTTAAATTTTTAGTGATTTTTGATAATTCCGCTGCTAATCGCTTCCGCATTCGTAAATTTGATTGTCAGTTTGGTGTCGTTCGTTCCAAGTGGTATCAGAGCTCTAGGTTCGCTGAGTCTACAGAGACATAGGACTTAGGATGTTGAGTCTATTCTTAGTGTTTTCCAGTATATCTAATAGTGTCTTCTGCTCCTCAGGAGAAGAAGATAAGTAAGGATGTCTGGACCACATGAGGAGTATGTGGCAGAGAGTAGTGTCGCTGCACCCCGAGGAGGTGCAAGGAACCCGGAGATAGAGCAACCTATACCTGAACCACCTTTGGAGCCACCCCAGTTCAACCCAGTTGACATGGGAAACCCATCCGTTCAGACCATGTTTGGGCAGTTTATGACTGCCATGACACACATCACAGATAGGATACCTATGCCTGCACCTAGGGCACCTACCCATCCGGAAGGACAAGGAATCGGCAAGACGTTTGAAAGATTACGTCGAGTCGGAGCAACTGAGTACTTTGGAACAACTGATCCGGCAGATGCCGACATGTGGTTAACTGAGTTGGAGAAGACCTTTAGAATCCTGAACATCTCTGAAGCTGAGAAGGTTAGACATGCTGTCTATCTTCTCAAAGGGAGTGCGGGCCACTGGTGGACCATGGAAGAGCAGAAGAGGCCTGGTGTAGAGATTGCCTAGGAAGTCTTTCGTCGTGAATTTATCAATAGATATTTCCCTAAGACGTTCCTGGACGAGAAAATCTCTCAGTTCGAGAGGTTGAGGCAAGGATTGATGAACATTAGCGAATACAAAGCTAAGTTCATGGAATCGCTGTGGTTTTGTCCGCACATGGCTGCTACAGATGAAGAAAGGATTAGACGGTTCGAGAAAGGGTTGAATGCTGAGTTGACTACTCCCGTCTCTACCCTAGAGAATCGGGAAAGGTTTGCTACCTTCATTGAGTCAGTCCGAAGGATAGAGAGGTCCGTAGCAGAGAAGAGGCAAACCCATAAGAGATATCCCCAGTTCCAAGGATCTTCATCTAGAGACTTCAAGAAGCCTAGATTTTCTGCACCTACACCACCACCTAGACCTAGTGCTCAGACACAGTGGACACCGAGTAGAGGTAGAGGACGAAGCCTACCACTACAAGGGGCTCGCAGTTCAGCATCTATGTTGGTTACAGGACCACCCATACCACAACAACTGAACAAAAGTTGTTACATATGTGGAAAAACGGGACATTTGATGAAGGATTATAGAGCCAGAGACGTGAGTGTGACTCAACCTCAGAGGCAGAATTAGCAAGGATCTCAAAGGCGATAGTTTCTAGGTAATGCTAGAGGACGTGGGCAAGCATCCCAAGCTAGATCATCGACATCTAGTCATCAAGCACCAAATCAACCACAGGCGACGGCGAGATTCTACGCGATGAATCCACCTGATGCAGTTATCAACCCTAGGGTTGTGGCAGGTCATATGGAATTGTTATATTCTGATATGTCTACATCTTGCGTTGTATCTATTTTGATTGATCCGAGTGCTACACACTCTTTTATCACTCGGAAAGTGATTCGTAACTGCAATATGAGAATTAGTCATAGGGCAGATAGCTTGTTGCCTGAGACTCCGTTGAGAGGGTCTGCTGTGTTGTAGGAGGTTTGCTCTCCCTGCATCCTTTTCTTTTTTGAACATCACATTCAAGTGGATTTAATACCACTTGACATGCAAGGATTTGATATAATCCTTGGAATGGATACCTTGGAAAGGTATAAGGTTGTTTTGGATTGTGAATCCAAGCAAGCTGTGTTTGCTGATGAAAGCGACACATGGATCTTTCAAGGAGAGAGAAAGATTCTACCCACATGTCTTGTGTCATCTATGGTTGCTGAGAAGTTGATGAGGCAAGGCTGTTATGCATTCTTGGCCCATGTGGTAGATACTACCATGGAAAGTCCTAACCCTGCCGAAGTTCCTATAGTCAGGGAATTTGAAGATGTATTTCTTGAAGAACTTCTAGGTATACCACCACCTTGGGAAATTGATTTTGAGATAAATCTAATCCCATATACAAAACCTATAGCACAAACACCGTATAGGATGGCGCCTGCTGAGATGGCGAAACTCAAGAAACAACTGCAAGAGTTGCTTGAGAAAGGATTCATCCAACCGAGTACCTCACCTTGGGGTGCTCCGGTACTCTTTGTTAAAAAGAAAGATGGGTCAATGCGGTTATGCATTGATTACAGACAGTTAAATAAAGTAACAATAAAGAACAAGTATCCTCTACCGCGGATTGATGATCTTTTTGACCAGTTGCGTGGTGCAACCATCTTCTCAAAGATAGATTTGAGGTCAGGATATCATCAACTCTGTATTAAGGATAGTGACATACCCAAGTCTGCCTTTAGGACAAGGTATGGTCACTATGAGTTCAAAGTTATGTCGTTTGGACTAACTAATGCACTGGTTGCATTTATGGAACTCATGAATAGAATCTTCTGACCTTTCCTCGATCAATGTGTTGTTGTCTTTATAGATGACATTCTGATCTATAGTAGAGATGCTCAGCAGCATGAACAACATCTTCGTCAGGCTCTAACTTTGCTAAGAGAACATAAGCTATACGCTAAGTTTAGCAAGTGTGAGTTCTGGTTACCGGAAGTATCTTTCCTTGGACATGTGATATCTGCCTCGGGTATTCGTGTTGACCCTAAAAAGGTAGAATCTGTCCTACAATGGGAACAACCGAAGACACCGACAAAAATCCGTAGTTTCTTAGGGTTGGCTGGCTATTACCGAAGGTTTATAAAGAACTTCAGTTCCATAGCCCTACCTTTGACAAAGTTGACCCGGAAGATATTCCTTTTGTTTGGAGTGATAAGTGTCAGCAATCATTCCAGTTGCTGAAGGAGAGGTTGACAAGTGCACCTATACTTGTGTTACCTGAACAAGGCAAAGGATACATAGTTTTCTATGATACCTCTAAGAATGGACTCAGATGTGTGTTGATGCAGGATAAACAAGTAATTTCTTTTGCTTCTCGACAACTTAAGAAACACGAGGAGAATTATCTGACACACGATCTAGAGCTAGCTGCTGTGGTTCATGCCTTGAAGATCTGGAGACACTATCTCTATGAAGAGACATTCCAGATCTTCACTGATCATAAGAA
Organism: Alisma plantago-aquatica; assembly: GCA_963693085.1. Classification (NCBI taxonomy): domain Eukaryota; kingdom Viridiplantae; phylum Streptophyta; class Magnoliopsida; order Alismatales; family Alismataceae; genus Alisma; species Alisma plantago-aquatica. The sequence goes on along the minus strand of OY856413.1, from coordinate 919,789,217 downwards.
CATTAAGTATATCTTCTCTCAGCACGAACTTAACATGAGGCAACGACGTTGGATGGAGTTAATAAAAGACTACGATTGTATAATTGATTACCATCCAGGAAAGGCCAATGTAGTTGCAGATGCTTTGAGTAGGAAATCAACAACACCAACCTTAGATAGGGCACAACTAAACTCTTTAGTATGCTCTAGGAGAGATATGCTTATCTCCTTAAGGCAAGACAATGTACAATTGAAGGTGTCATTGTTAGCCGGGTTGTTAGCTGAGATGCATATAAAACCTACTCTGAGAGAGCAGATTAAGGAGGCACAACAAGTTGATGCTGCAGTTCAGCAGATCAGATCGGAGTTTGGTGATGAGAAACGAGATGGTTTCCATGACTCAGATGATCAAGTAGCATGTTATCATGGAAGGATGATAGTACCAGATGTGGATAATTTGAGAAAGTTAGTCCTGGAAGAAGCTCATTCTTCGATGTATGCTATGCATCCAGGGAGCACCAAGATGTATCGAAACTTGAAAGATATGTATTGGTGGCCTGGGATGAAGAAGGACGTTGCTGAGTTTGTTATGCGATGTCCTGTGTGTCAGCAAGTTAAAGCTGAACACCAGAAGCCTGCAGGAACAATGCAACCTTTACCCATACCACAGTGGAAATGGGATAACATAACTATGGACTTTGTTCATGGCCTACCAAGGACAAACAAAGGACATGATTCCATTTGGGTAATAGTTGATAGGTTGACAAAAACATCGCATTTCTTACCTGTCAAAACAACCTATTCTGCTGAGAAGTTAGCACAGCTGTATGTTGAAGAGATAGTGCGATTGCACGGAGTTCCTGTCACTATAGTATCAGATAGAGGTCCTCAATTTACGATTCGTTTTTGGGAGCGACTGCACAAAGCCCTAGGTACCCAGTTAAGGTTTAGTACAACCTTTCATCCTCATACTGATGGACAGTCGGAAAGGACTATACAGACCTTAGAGGACTTGCTGAGAGCATGTGTTCTTCAGTTTATAGGGAGTTGGGATCTACACTTAAGTTTGATAGAGTTTGCCTACAAAAATAGCTATCATCATAGCATCAACATGGCACCTTATGAAGCTTTATATGGTAGACATTGTAGATCACCCTTATGTTGGTATGAAACCGGTGAATATCAACTGTTAGGTCCTGATCTTGTGCAGCAGACCACAGAAAAGATCAAAGTAATACAACAACAGATCAAGACTGCACATGATAGGCAGAAATCTTATGCTGACAAGCGTCGTAGACCCTTGGAGTTCCAAGTTGGAGATAGAGTGTATCTCAAGGTCTCACCTTGGAAGGGAGTTCTGAGATTTGGAAGGAAAGGAAAGTTAGCTCCTAGGTTTATGGGGCCTTATCCAATCATTGAACGGATTGGAAAAGTAGCCTATAAACTAGAGTTGCCACCAGAGTTACAGAGGTTACACCCTGTGTTTCACATTTCTATGCTGAGGAAATGTCACCCTGATACTGAGTCAGTTCTACAACCTATGGAGGTAGAATTGAATGATGACATATCTTATGAGGAAGGACCAGTGTCAATCCTTGATAAAAGAATTAAAAAGCTAAAAAAGAAAGACATAAATCTTGTGAAAGTCCTCTGGAATCACCGTGGTGTTGAAGAAGCCACATGGGAACTAGAGGAAGAGATGAGAAGGAAATACCCTGCTCTTTTCTCTTAATATGTTTTGTTGATTTCGGGGACAAAATCCTTGTAAGGGGTGGATAATTTGTAACATCCCTGACCTGGGTTATGAACTAACCCTAGGTGTTTTTCTTAATTATGTAATTAGATACTTGTGATTATCTTTTGGTATGTAATTAAAGCTCCTAAGGAACATACATCTCCATTTCTGTCCCTTTTGAACAATGTTGTAATATTGTTTTGTAATACAGGGACCTATGTGCAAATTGCCCAATTAAAAGGGGTTAACTTGCAAATTGCACATGTTAAGATGTTCCTTTGGTGTTGAGACATCATAAGAATGAATATGATGAAGTATGATGGATTCTCCAAGCTTGGGCACCAAGATGCAGCTTGTGGAGCAATCCTTGTACTTAAAACTCTAGTTTTGGTGTAAAGTGCAATTTACCCAAGAAATGGGGTGCAAATTGTAAAATACACCTTCTAGAGTATCTTTTATGACTCTTGGCATCATTTAGAGTAAGAATGATGAAGAGGTCACTTCAATTGAATAATTAAATAAGAATGATAACCCTTATAAATTAAATAATCAAGTTATAAGCCTAATAACCCTTCTATATGTGCAACTTAGTAAGAAGTTGGCTTTCTTCACCTTTAGACCTTGGGTTTAAGATGATTTTTGCTTAAGTATGGAAGGGATAAACGTGGCTTAGAATAAGTGAAGGACCTAGATGAGAAATGGAGAAACAAGTTGTCCTTATGTTGGAATTCACCCCAAAGTATATATACACCTTTTCTCACTTAGCAAGGATCGTTTCCTTCACTTCCTTTCTTATCCCCTTGCTTAGACCGACTTAGGACAGAGCTCTGGAGAAGAGGAGAACGGCCAAGCAGTTCTAGGTAAGCTTTGATCATCATCTTGCTCGAATTCATGGAGGAAGTGGAGTTACAAGGTTGGTTTTATAATTTTCTTACTTAGCTTTCTCTTTCTAGCCATCTTTTCCCAACCTTTCCTTGGAGAAACACCCTTGGCCGACCTGTGGAGCTCAAGACACCATTAAAGACTTGAATCTTGGAAGCTTGGAGCTCAAGGAACGACCTTAAGGCGGGTTTTATAACTCTAAACCTTTTGCTTTCTTATGCATATCTTTGTACTTGCAAAAGTAGCTTGTTCTTCTTTTCCCCATCCTTTCTTGCTTTCCTGCAACTAAAACCACGAAGAACAGACCTTGATCTGGAGGTAGAAGAATATGGGCGTGATTACCAATGTTACTTTATCAAACGGTCCTATTTCCCCCCTTTGGCCAAACAGTTTGGGGCAAACGGTTTGCCAAACCGTTTGAAGGGCAAACTGTTTCACAAGGTCGGTTGGAGCAAACAGTCTTCAAGACCATTTGAGTGTGTTGACCAAGTGTTGACTGTTTGTGATTACTGTTCCTAATGATGTGGTCTAATTACCCACCAAATTTGATAGGTTAACTCCCAAGGAATCATGAGTTAAAGGCTAAACAATTAGGCAATCGAATTGAATTAAGTGCTGATTTTCCAATCTGATTAATTGAACTTTTTGGGCAAACGGTCTCAAGACCATCTGGAGGTCACCCAAGACCATTTGGAGGTCTAGGGTTGGATAGGGTTAAGTGTTTTAAGGACAAAAGATATGGTGTTAACCCTAATCGACTAAGTGTTGGATTTGCATTGGTTTGAGTTGATTGTTTGGGGTTGATTGGCCCAAACGGTCTCAAGACCGTTTGGTGATCACCCAAATGGTCTCAAGACCATTTGGGGATCACCCAAGACCGTTTGGAGGTCTGGGGTCAACTATAGTTGACCAATTGAAGGTCCAAAGGTACACAATTACAAAGCAATCAATTCCTGATTTGATGATCAACTCAATAGTTCAAACCCTAATGATTTTTCACTAGAATCCAAGGGTTGGGTGAGCCAAACGGTCTCAAGACCGTTTGGAACTCATCCAAACAGTCTCAAGACCGTTTGGAGGTCACCCAAGACCGTTTGGAGGTCTAGGGGTGAGTATGGTTAAGCAATTGATGATCCAATGATACTAAGTTGGAATGTAATCAATTATTGTTTTGGTGATCAATCCAATGATCCAAACCTTAATTGGTTGACTTGGATTTTGATGATATGACGGGCAAACAGTCTGAAGACCGTTTGGAGGTCATTCAAATGACCTCAAGACCGTTTAGGGTCAGATCATGTCCCATTTGAATGATGGTTCAATAGGTTCAAATCAATTAGACCCACTTTGGAATATGTTGAAGGGTTATTGATTCCAAACCCTAATTCGATTGAGTTAAACCCTAATGGATGGTCAATTGAGGGTCAAGTGAGGGACAAATCAGTTGAAGGTTGACCTATTAAACTCAATTAAGGTATGAGTATAGGTCCAATTGATGATTGGTTCCATGAATTCAATGATTGAAGGAATCAACATTGGAAACCATAATTCAATTGGATACCTTATAAAGTGGAGGTCCAATGTGATTGAATCTTTGAGAATCAAGATGATGAATGTTCTATTGATCCAATAATGATTAGTAATGATAATCAATGAAGGTGCGAAGGTTGTAACCCTAATAATACCTAAGTGATTAGAACCAATTAAAGGGAGAATTCTTAATTGTTTATAGGATTAATAGCTTGATACACTATGTTGACCATAGTAGTATGTACTTGATTGAAGGGTTGATGTGACCTAATCAATTTGAAAGAATGAGAAATTAGAATACATATATATATATATATATATATATATATATATATATGAATCATATAATGATCCCATGTAGCACGACCGTGCAAGGGAGCACGGCCGTGGTAGCCTTAGCTTGCACGACCGTGCAAGGGAGCACGGCCGTGGTAGCCTTACTTTGCACGACCGTGCAAGGTGGCACGGCCGTGGTGTCCTATTAAGAAATTGAAAAGTTTTGGTATTGTGATGACATTGTTATACATGCATGTCCTTAATTGTATAAGTCATACAGGTTGATATTATGAGGTGATCATAGCCAGGTATGAGTTATGATGTCATATTCCTTGAAAACAATTATAAGCTTTTAGAGTAATGATATGTGAAAAGTATATACATTGCTTCAATCAAGGTCATGTTGTTAGATGACTTGTTGCTTATATGTCACTTGGTAGCAAGTGTTATGATAATCTGAGGGTTTGAATAACCACTCTCCTGAACCACAATGATGAGATGGTTAGGGATTGATATCCCAAGGTTAACACTATGTGATGTGAACTTGATACAATAGTACCTTTTCTTTATAGCAATTGTTTTATTAGGTTATTCCTGAACATGTATGATGCTAAAGAATGTTGTAAGGTACTTAACTAATCAAGTATAATGATATCAAGTAGAGCCCTGACCATAGATCCATCATTGTCAGAAAATATATGATGGTGAAACAGGTTTTTCTAAGGGAACTCCTGGAGCACATACTTTTGAGTATGTGGGGGTAATGGACGCGAATATCCTTACGTCCAAATGTTGGATATGATTGGAGATGTATCATTAATCTCTCAGTCCTTCATTATATGTTTGTTCCGGGAAGATGTATCACTAATCTCCCGTTGATTTTGTTAATGCCGCATCGATGTGAGATAAACAAGAAATCCCTCGATGGCGAAGAGAGTACAGAATGCCACTGTAGCTCTGAATAGCGAAGTTTCCAGAATACCCTAGAAAGCTATTGTAGCAGTGACACGAGATGTCCTGCATATCGATCCTCATACTGACTGAGGAGTGATGAGGTCATAGGAATCCGGCTCTCCTGATGACCTAGGTATGGTACCGATTGCGATCTAAGGATGGTCAGTTAGAGCATGAGAGGTGTAACTCATCTCCTCAGGGCATAAATATGTTTGTAAAACGTAATCATCCGCATAGCATAATTGGTTAGATGAAACTACGAGAAACAATGATTGACTATACATTGTTATAGTGATCTAGTTAAATAACTAGTACACATGCTTTTCATATTCCTCATTATTATATGCATGATCTTTCAATTAAGCTATAATTGAAATGATTTCTCATAAGGATATTGTTTCACTTAGTTTATATAATGTTACCTGCTGTTGAATGTTATAATCCTACTGTTTATGTTGTTCTCCTTTTTCATAACAAAGCTTCTGGCGGAGAGTTATAACTCTCGCTGGGACAATTATTTAAATTGTCTCACTCCCGTGGGTTTCAACTTTTAGGAAGACGCCGAGGACGAAGGAACCCATCACTGGGTGAGTAGCAACAACAGCGGTCTCAGGGACAACAGTGATCCTCAGGTGGAGACACTGTCTGTCATGTTGTGTAAATAGTATGTCCTGTGTCGTCTCTGTACTCTCAGGTCCTAGGAGTCTGTATATCTGAGATTTTGGCATGATGCCTCGAGATTTTATATCTTACCTTGTACAGTTAACAAGGTGGGTTTTGTTGTAATGCTCGAGATGTGTTTATTACAAAGATGTATAAATGGATCAGTTTGTAAATGACCTATCATGTTGTTTATGAAAGAGTTTTTATCTTTCGAAGATCTCTTTACAAAAGTTTTAAATTTTAGTGATTTTTTATAATTCCGCTGCTAATCGCTTCCGCATTCATAAATTTGATTTTCAGTTTGGTGTCGGTCGTTTGACAGCACGTCTACCTCTCGGCAGCTAATGGGAGCAGTCGGATATCTCAAACTCCACCTCTCAACCTAGGTACTCAGGCAGTGAGTCAAATCCCTCAGGCTTATTGTGCATCAACAGACCTACTGACCACTGATCACTACAACATGTAACACAAGTACCACCGACATCCCTAGTTGGTGTTGGGTACCAAAAAACATTAAGGAGTCTGCCCTACTGGTCAAGACCCCCACGCCCTACTGGTGTGCTCCGGCTTACCTTGATCTGGACTACCTCCAGTCAGGAAACCATTTCCTCCCCACACTGCAGGCCTCATCCTGTGAGGATTCTACACTATTCATGGCATCTAAATGTCTAATTCACTCTTTAAGTTCACAATTCAATCATCACATCAACACATCTTAGTTTAGCTTTATAAACTGCTTTTTTCATAGATAATCTGATAATATTTACCACAAACCGAACTGTTAAGCATCACCACATCTCATAATGAGAAACATTGATATCACAATACTTGATTCATTGAACACCCTATCCTTAGGGTTTCATTTACCTCATTCACATATCACATGACTTGCATAAGGATTTAATTTGCCATAAACATTCATTGAACAAAGATTGCTTTCAACAACATATGTATGAAATCCTGGAATTGAGATGAATTTGAGTTTCCATGCCAATCATTGAGATATCATGATTCAAGAACAACATTGAATAAATAAAGTCTATTATGTCAAGAAAAGCACTTCAAATGAATTTCACAAGATCTATTTGCAAATTCCCAACTTTCCACTCATCTAGGATTTCACCTTCTTTACTGAGATATCAAGCAAATATTATTCATATCACATGAAATCAAAGATAATATCTAAAATATATGTGCTAAACATTAAGATAAACAGTTATTCATAATCAAGGAGATTCAGTTATACAATTTTTTCTATTTAATTATACAACAGTTTCAGCCATAGCAGAAAACCCTAATTTTCATTTTACTCTTATAACCTCTAAAAATACTTAGGTAATTCTAATTAAGATGGATTGTATCCATTTATAATATGATTTAATCATCTGAAATATATCAAAATATAGGAAGAATCTATTTCATATCATTTTGCAAAAACTAGATCAAAAAGACAATTTAGGCTTTTTAGTCGCATACTAAGCAATTGAAGATTGTTGATGATTTAAATCATTTTCATGCAATCTACTGGTTAAAGGAAGTACCCACTCACCCTAAGGTATTAAAACACCTTAAAAACGTATCCCATCTCTAAAAATCTTGAACTCATATCAAAACCCTAGAAATTCACCAGATTCTTCTTCCTTTCAACTCAGAAACCTTAGAAATAAGGGATTATGAAGAAAGAGTGAGAAAAGGGGAATATTTGATACCATTTTGAATCAAATCAGATAAGGGAAAGAAATCTTGACATGTGAGAGAAGACTCATCATGAAAGGCTATGCAAAGAATCTAAACTTACTTGATTTCATCATATCTCGGATAGAGAAACACTAGATCAACAATTCCACCACTTTATCCTCTCAAACCCTAACTCTCCCTCTCTCTCTCTAGGATTTCATTTCTTTAGAATGAATCATGAATTTTGAGAGGTCCTAGTGTGTTAGGTTGACCATATAGAGCAATTGAGATGCTTGGGTCAATTGCACATTGACCCCTCACTATACTTTCTCTTATTTTAGTTCAACTTTCTATCAGAGAAAATGTTATTGTAATTCATTTATTTCAGATATCAAACCTTCTCCAAAAATTATGAAAATTTAGTATGTTGTTTTTAATTGAGTTAAAAATCTTCAATTAAAATTAATAGCATTATGATATACCATTAAATAAATATAAATTGAATAGTGCACTACTATCTAGAAATCTACAGAACAGTCGATTGAAGAGAAAAATCCCCAAAACGGCCATGCAAGCTGCCAAAGTCATGCTAAGATGGACCCAGCATGATCGTTTTGCCTACCACAGCTGTGATGCATTGGTTTCATCAGATTTGAGTAGAAAAGTTGGTCAACAGTTCAATTCTTTCAAAACGTCTGTGTGGCCTAGCATGCTCGTGCCACTAATGGCATAATGCGGCCATGCTAGCCACCACGGTTGTGCTATCCAAGCCTCAAACTGCCATTTTCATTGTCCTTTTCCTACCTCTCTCATTCCTTCCTGATATGAGCCTATTTGGTGAAAACCCTAATTTTAGCTGACTAGGGTTTATATTTTCTCAAACTCTAATTATACAAAGCGATAGCATACTTGGAGTTCTCATTAGGTTTAACATATCGTAATTGAGATATCATAATTAATCATGTTTAAGCAATGATCAATCTAATCAAGTATGTAATCATCCGCATAAACCCTAACTTACCAATTAAGCTCAGATATGGTCATTACAATATAAGAGAGGCAAGTACAAGGAATGTGAACTTAACCCCCAAGACAATTAAGCTCATATAACACAATAAACTAAATAACAATAACTCTAACACTCTCCCTGAAGATATAGTATGAGTGAAACACATATGCAGCTTGAACTTACAAGACTCAACTAGACAATACTGCAAATAAACTTAAGAAAAAGTCACTCCCCCATACAAAGATTATCACTCCCCTTTAAACATGACTCTCCAACTAATAAAAGATTTTGTCAGAATCTCCCTGCACGACACACCCATGTCGGGTTGCTTCCATATCGGGCAGCGACTGCGACGGGTAATGGGGTGTGTCACTTAGCCTCTTCGCTGGGTCGGGGCAGTAATCTTGTTGTGGGTGGGCTGGAACGGGCATGTCCACATTCTTTTGATGGAAAAATAAGGGAAACTCTGCAAATGATTAGGAAATATTGTTAGGAGCATAGTGTGGGTTATTTCTATACAAATAATAAGATGAAACAAAGAGGAAAACAGTTTAGGAGGTAGGTTTGATAGCAAAATATAGGCTTTAACAACCATAAAATGGGTGTTATCAACTCTCCCAAAAGTTGGCATTTTAATTGTCCTCAATCAATATGTACTTATTTTAAAACTTTGTTTTGTGATACTTCTTCATAACCAGACATAATCTTCGGACAAGGGGTTTAAGAGAATTACTTGAATTGTCCTATGGAAAATTACGTCTGACTACGAGCAATGGACTACTAATGCTTGCCATTTCAAAAAGTATGATTTTTTCCCTCATACATAAATGTTATGTATATAATGGCATTCACCCATGTAATCTCATTTGGTTTATTATTCAGACATTTGCATCATGTTCTACCCCCAAAACCTTAATTTGGGTTGGAGTACATGATAAGTGACACATGATTCTGACATGGTCTATTTTTTGTTGTGTTTTTTGTTAGTATCCCATCTAGTGTGATTTTTTTATTCCCTGTGAGCTTGGTTTCCTTGTAGTATTTTCAAAAATTACATTTTCCCTTATTTGTCTTGGAAAACTTGAGATACAAAATAACAACTATATGTCTTATATCACTGTGTAGATATATACATTGTTCAGATCAATGATCCTTATAATTAGGCTAGAATACACTCAAGTGTACATATCAAGTTGTACGCCCATGGTGTTTTCCTATCTAGATCATGTTTTTTCAAAATGTAATCCATTGATCTTCATGGTTACAATAATAACATGCCACGTACAAAATTTGATCTCATTTGGATCAGTGTAAGTCACTCATGCAAGGACAAAAAAATTGACACAAAAAACTAATTTGAAATGCATGATTTCTTCCTCCTTTAGATGTATGACCTACAAGTGTCCAAATAAGCAAAAGTTTATTATATAGTATGTTCTTAAGATATTTAAGAAGATCAATGATTTAGATTTTTCAAAAAGTTATTGCATCTTTAAAAATAACTGAGGTGTACGGTGCCTCCTATACACTCGAGTGTACACTAGTCTGACTCTCTCTCTCTCTCTCTCTCTCTCTCTCTATATATATATATATATATATATATATATATATATATATATATATATATATATATATATATATATATATATATATATATATATATATATATATATATATATGTAGCGCAACGATCTAGTGAGAAACATATCTTGGTGAGAGCGTGAGAGGAATTTGAATAACTCTCCACATAGACCAATATTTCATAATCCAACTGTATAGATTACAAGTATACCTTAATATTTACCTTCCTACAAAATTTCATGACCATCCGATTTGTAGATCATTCACAACAACATAATACTTTTTGATGCTCTATATTGAATTTCAGGCTGATCGTTGGAACTAAAAAGTGTATATTGTACATATGGACATGTAAACAATGTCTGATTGCAATGATTTTTTGTGAGAAGGTAAATGCAATGATTATTTTTCCATCTATATGGTTGGATTCTTAAAAACAACTCCCAATTTGTAGTTATTCAAATGCATCTCATGCTTCACCGTAGGGTGTTTCTCATTGGATCGCTGCCATATATATATTTATATATGTATGTATGTATATAATCATTGAGACACGACCGCAACCATTCTCAAACTAAGGGCTATGTATGACCACAATCATCCTCCCAAAGACTTGAAGTCAGGATGATAAGCACCCCACATACTCAATAGAATGTGCTTTGAGTTTCCCCTAGGAAAACTCATTTTACCATCCAACAAGTTCTGGCACTGATGATGGTTCTATGGCACATGTCACTACACGATTAGGGTTACACTTGATTAGTTACTACTAATTGGGTTAATTAAGGATTCATCATACAAATATATATACAAATAATTCTTTTCTAACAATGGTATAAGTATTGCAACTTCAAAAGATGTAAAATGTTTGACATATAAATCTTAATCACATTACCACATGCTATCATTCATTACAATCAATGGACCACATTTGTAATCATACCATTACAAGATACCAATTTCTTATCACAAAGTTCCATGCTTCCAATCCTTAATGTATCATGAAGAGGATTATACCTCCATTAGGACTCAACCATACCCAAAGGTCATAAAACCATCATATCAATCCTTATAAGATCATCATTTATCTTTCAATACCTTAGGATACGGCTCAATAGGTCATCAATCACACATGTGACCTATAAGATTAACATAGCAAGGACTATGTTATTTAATTAGCATCATAAAAAAGTTTCAACACAACAAGAGAGTATTTCTTTGTCACATTTAATCATTCAAGAGGGCTGATTATAACCAATCACTACCACTTAGTCACACAAGAGTTGGTGTAACAAGTCATGTTTCATTAAGGGTACACATCCACTTGTTATGGTGATTTATCAAATATTATCATACAAGGGCAAAGGTAAGACTACAAGTTAAGGCATTGGACCATCGAATTCTCATTATTAGAACTAATATATTATACTATAGGATTTATTCTAATCCATTGTATGTTGAAGCATCCAATCTCAACAATTGGTTCCATTTTATTATTCAAAACCATCAATTGGTGTGTGGGTTTAACCCTTGAATCAATTAACCCAAGATACCATCAGTTTAGAGCTATATTGAAGCAAGATTTGAGACCTAGTCTCACCACTGGTTGACACCATCTGTTCATGTGTAAAGAAGAAAACATCTTAGAAGCCTAAGTATAAACCATCATTTGATAGGTTCTTAGTACCATCGGTTGTCATATCAACATGAACTAAGTTTTCTTCTACCTTAGGATGAATGTCCACATGGTTTCAGGTTCATCTAGAGCTGAAAACTAAGCAAGGAACACCATAAAATTCAAAACATGAAGCAAACATAGCTTCTAAGTGCTTGAATCTTTGTTTTAGAGGAAGTAAACAAGAAAGTAAGCTTGCAATAAGCAATAAAAGTGAAGAGGGTTATAAAACTCACCTTTAGGAAGAAGAAAATGCTTCTAGAATAAAGAAACTTGAGCAAAGAAGGTAGGAAAACCCTAGCTTTAGGTATGAACTCGGCCAAGTAGCACTTTCGTCCACAAGAGAAGTAAACCCTAGGTAGAAGGATAAAAAAAGGTAGATTCTTTAAGCTTTAGAGCAAGCTTTTCCATGAAACAATTGATTCCGTCCAAGAAGAAGGTAGGAGGAAGAAGAACAACAAAAGAAACAAAAAAGAGAAGGATATACTTACTTGTTTAGGTAAAGATCACCAAAAGGAAGCTTTATAAACCCTAGATGAGAGAAAAACAAAACCCAGAAGCTTAACCAAGAAGGTTGACACCTTCTTCTTCCTTGGGAAGCTCCTCCATCAACCAACAAGGAAAAGACAATCTCTAGAGAGGAGAGAGGAGATAAGAGACCAAGGTTTCATTTATGGGCTTAAGGATAGGTATATAAAGCTTAAGGATAAGGAGATAAGAAGCTTGATGTGTCCTAGAAGCTCTCCATGTGTCCATGACCTAGACCTTTCATGGACATGCAAGTAGCAACTTCACCAGTTGTGGGAGTCTGCTAAACCAATGGATTATGACCTCCCACAGTAGCCATCGGTTGTTAGTATTGGTAAGGTATTCCCTTAGAGCTAATCATATGATGATTGACATGTCATAATTACCTAAAGGATTTGATTAATATTAACATAAATAAAGGCAAGCTTCCAATTCATATGTTTCACTCAGTTATGAGATAATGAGGAGGCAAAGTGAATGTCTATAGAATGACAATACTGAATGACATATGTATTCAAGTATTAGACTTGGAAGAAATGAGATCATACAAGTTATAAGAGTATATACATTCTTATTATGTCCCTAGCCGGATGTTATTGTGGAAGGTAGATAGACATTAGTAACACACATGACTAGAGTGTGGGTTGGTTGATGACAAAATCTCATTTGTCATGATATGACAATATTAAACCAAGAACACATATACATGTTAGGGAACAGTGTATCAGGTAGACCCACCTTGAGAGTGACATATGGAAACCGTAATTGGTGGTCATAGTCATATCTGATAGTGAAGGTGGTGATTGTGATTCTTAGACCCAAAATCATTGCACTCGTCACATGTCATTGGGTACACTTTGACATCATCAAACGTAGTCTTGAAACGTGGGTTGTTATAACGGTGATGATTGGATGAATTTGACACATGGGGATATACTGTGAGTGATAGATATGAGATTTTCCCTCCTACCGGAGTATGATATTCTAGCCACTTGAAAAGCAAGACTGATAAACACATGTACATGCACATGTGAATCAATATATGCTATTGAGGTCACATTATCTCAGACATGCTACTCTTAGTTCAAGGAACATGGATTGAATGTTGACATGGTGACCATCCATGCCTCAAGTTCATCTTGGATATCGGTGACAAAGGAAGTATACTATCACTACAACACCTTACACAGATGGTAGGTTGAAGTTGTTCTCCAAATTTCCATTCACTTCGGTAGCATTGATGTGTGACTAGGCACCATTCTCTACTTGTGATGTCATAACCTAGTTATGGACACTCACTACCAATGTGATATGGGACCTATAGGGTCACACACATATGAACTCATCTAGAAGAGGAGTTTAATCTTGAATAACAATTGGATTGATTACTAAAGTGTGTAGGTATTGAATTCACACAAAAAAATGATAGATTAGCTGACTGAACTTCCAAACAACCATCTCACTGAGTGAGATAGACATTTGGGAAGCCAAACGGGCATCTCAAGTGTTAATATGGCCGTTTGGGTTGTCAGGCTAATTAGAGTTCAAATTGGTTAAGTTCTGCCCTTAAAGCGAGTAGTTCAATGTGATTGAACTGTCCAACTCATCTTAGACTCACTAGACGACCGTCTGGGTGTCTCATGTGGATGAGATGACTTGGTTGGGCCAAACAAAAGTTCCGGATGTTTCCCAGACATATTTGATTGTACTTTACTTGAGGTACAAGGAAATTAATATGTGATATTAATTGGAATCAAAATAGCCAAATTCATATCAAATTGGGAAACCGCCAGACAACCGTCTCGTAGTGTAAGATGAACATCTCACACCCCACATGACCGTCTGGGTGTGCCATATGACCGTTTGGTGTATCACAATTTGTGAAAGTTCAAGTTCTTTCGGTACCTTCCACTCCCACACAATCTCGTACATATTAGGAATCGTTGCCCAAACCCCACCTATAAAAGGAGGGGTACAACCGGCTTCCCAAGATACAACACAGACAACTGAGAACTAGTTCCTTTGAAAACCATTGTCCTCTCTGGTTGTGGTAACTAAGAGATCCCAAGCAAGTCCTACCTGATAGGAAGGGATATATACGGGAGAAGAAACAACTGGTGATTGTTTTTGGTTGGAGAGCTTGTTGGTGACTAGTATACCAACCAGAGGGACAACTCCTTCCTATCTGTTGTTGGTGAATGAATGGAGTTATAGGTTGTCTGTGTGGACTACTCTAGAGGCAGGAGTCCTTTGGCTACTTTTTCGAGAGAAAAGTCAACCTGCAGTCCATGGCGAGACCACAAGAGTCACTGTAGAGGTTGCACAAATAGGTGTTTGTGGTAAAGAACATGAACTGCACAACCACTATCCAAGAGAAACTAGTCAGCAGTTGCAAAGAAGAAAGTTTTGTTGCTAGTCTTGCTCCAGGACCAGGTATAACTTGCTAAAGCTATCTTTCCCATTTCATAGTAGTTGACGTGATCTTGCTGTTATGGGAATACAAATAGATTAAAAAATTGTTTCCGCTGCTATACTCTGTGCCTGTATTTGCCAACAGTAGTATCAAATCCACATCAATTTATTATATTTTAGGATAATCTATATGATTAGATTTTTGGTTTTATCATTTATTTATTGCATTCGATGTGAATATTTAAACTTCTCTCATATGTGTATCTGATCAAAGACCACAAAATCCCAAACTAATATATATATATATATATATATATATATGATTTGATATGATATATATGCAATTTACATATGTCGTCCTAAAAGTAGTTTTGATGGTGGATGTTTAGTGTGATTATGGCCTAAACCCTATATCTTTGTATGGTTGTATGGTTTGGTTGTTCTTCTTTATATTGGTCTACATACTGAGCCTCTACTACTATCTTCCCAAATGTAAAGTAATTCTTTCTTACATTTTCTCCCCTCGAATGTAACTTGAGGTTTCTCTTTATCATGAAATAAAGTAGCAACATGATATTTTTCTTTTTGCAATGACGACGATGATGATCATTTCCGGAGGAGATGACCATTTTGTGAGATGAGTCGACCGTCTGGAGGACCATGAAGGACAGAATGATGGAGCTAGATGACCACCTAGAGGGTCCAACTAACTACTTGGAAGGAATCTGAGCATTAGTTGGACAATAGGCCATTTGTGATGACCAAACGACTGGCCAAGAGGCAAGACGAATGGTTCAAGGGTTGAACCGATCTACCAAGATTGGCAAGCATAGGTGTACAACAACAATAGGTTCATACATATGATGTGATGATTGACCTAGGTGGTAGTAATTCCTTGTGGCTCAAAAGAATTACAAGTAGACATGGCCATAACCATCAATGTTTGTTTTATATTGCATGTTTATGTGTCAGATATAGCATGTATATGATACATACTATACATGTGGTGTTTGGATACAAATATATATATAACCCCTCAATCAAACATATTAAGTCTAAGATGCTTTCTAATAGTAATACACATGAAAAGATTATTCGACTAAGTGCAGGTTATGCCAAAGCATGGTGCGTCGTTTACCTTGTCGAAGTGTGATGGTAGTAATGTAGATTCCACCCAAGTGGGGTGCATTATTATCATATTGGATATTGGGTCAGGATTAACTGGTGATTCTCATAGCATCTAGGCCCAGAGGCACAAATAAGATTATGGAAAGGAGTTGCACATATCGTGTATCCAGAATTGCATATGATACAATTGGCAAAAGTTGCCTACCTTGATTATTGACTGTGTTTTGTGGTGTTGATCAGGCCACTGTTGAATTATCTTGGGTCTGGCTCATTAGAAAATTGTTCGCTGCAATTTTCCAGATTGATACTTGAGGGTTATCAATTTGAACAAAATAATGAGAATGCTAATTAATTAAAGACCTAATGATCATCACCCAAATTTTAATAAAATCAAATCAAAATGAGTTTTTACAAAATTATAGATTCTTTTGTAGAACCAAATGGCAATAACAAACAATCACTTTTACCTGTGATCAGTACTTGAGAAGGACAAACTTACTGGGAACAAATTCCATGATTGGTTCAGGATGCTAAGAATCATTCTCACATAGGAGCACAAGCTCTATGTCCTAGAAATGCCAAAACCAAAGGAACCAACTCAAAATGCTCCAAGGGCTGACAAGGATGGTTATAAGCAACATACTGAAGATGTCGTGGATGTGAAGTGTCTGATGCTATGTTCCATAAACTATGAGTTGTAGAGGCAACATGAGAATTTGGGTGTGATTGAGATGGTTACACATTTCAAGAACATGTACCAAGATCAGGAAAAATAGGAGAGATATGATGTCTCCAAGGTGTTGTACAAGTGCAACATGGCAGAAGAAGATCCAATAGGTCCTCATGCACTCAAGCAAGCTCATTAGGTATGTGGAGAACCTAGCTAGACTAGAATTCCCCTTGGGCCAAGAGTTGGCCACTGACATGATTCTATAGTCCTTTCCAGAGTCATATAGTCAGTTTGTCATGAACTATAACATGAATGACTTTGACAATCTATTGAAAGAGTTGTTAAGCATGTTGAGAACAACTGAGACACAAATGAAGAAAGACAAGCCCAAGTATGTAATGGTGATCAACAAGACAAAGGGGAAGTCTAAAGGCAAAGGAAAATCTAAGAAGAGTTCTAATGCTAGCAAGAAGCCCAAGTCTTCATATCTCAAGGCAAAAGATGGAGTAAAGAAACAAAGAGGCGATTGTCACCATTTTCACCAGCATGGACATTGGAAGAGAAATTGCCCACTCTGGTTAGAGGAACTAAAGAGGAA
Organism: Alisma plantago-aquatica; assembly: GCA_963693085.1. Classification (NCBI taxonomy): domain Eukaryota; kingdom Viridiplantae; phylum Streptophyta; class Magnoliopsida; order Alismatales; family Alismataceae; genus Alisma; species Alisma plantago-aquatica. The sequence goes on along the minus strand of OY856413.1, from coordinate 919,771,920 downwards.
AAAGGATGGAACTGAGGCCTCCACTTCAGGTATAAATTATATAAAATAAATTTGATTACTTCTTCATATTGGTATATGTACCAGATAAGAGATCTGACATACTGATGTGCAAAATTTGACAAGAAGTAAAAGCCCTCATAGAAGGACAAACATGGACAAGGAGGAGCAAGTGTTGCAGAAGCCATAGTCTACATTTAAATTCATCTTAGCCCAATGGGCATGTAATATATTTATTAGAACTGCTATTTCATTATGCCATTTGAATAGAAAAAACATTTTCTTTATGCATCTTGTATGGACAAGGATGATTATAAATAAAGAATTATGAGTGCTTGTATTTCAAAGATATGATCTTGCATGGCCTTGGCCCTAAAACAACTTGTGATATTTATGTGAAATGATCCAAAGATGAATGTTTATACCAAAGGATTATAATTGATAACTCAAGACTATCATTATCATTAGTTATCTTGTACGAATATGAGAGATGCATACCTAAAATACATATTCATGTTGATATAGATTCCATTGGTTAATGAACCTAACGAAACATGCAAATCTTATTTACGTACAATTATGACATGACGTCCTTCACTAGATGTAGTGGGAGAGTAAGTCTATCATCAGACCTCATACATATGATGCATGCAGATATTATTGAATAAATTCTATAGATAATTACTTATAATTCATTTCATTTACTGGCAATATGATTATATGTATCAAGTAAATTAGAAGCATTAATATATTGAAGTGTTCACGGAGATTATAAATGAAGTATGAGTTTGATGAAAGCATTAAGAAACCTTGAGCAAATCAAGTCTTGAAATAATTTACATCAATACCTTGAGTACCTTCACAAATGAACTGTGATAATGTATCACAAGTCAAATCCATCTGAACATAATGATGTGTTATAATGAAGGAGTTATACCATGATAAGTCATGATATAGTTATCAATTAATCTATTTTTTTAATATCCTCACTAATATATACCTATCACTAAATAATGTACCATGTATATGGTTTATAAGACATCATATATGATATGATTTGTGAGTGTCTCAATATGTCTAAAGGGATTTAAACAACATTAAGAAAGTAGTTTCTTGAAATGGTTTATCCAAAAACCATAATTGTTGAATGATACTATTAATCCCAATCTAATAGAAAAGTGTTTATTAGTTGGATAACTGAATTCCCAAAGAATCTGTGGGAGTAAAAGTAACACTCGAAGTGATTGAGGTCAACAAAGAAGTACAATGAGAACAATGAGAATCACAAGTTGTTGTGGAATTTTAGGTTCATCATATAACGTAGAACAAAATATTTCTAGTAGAACACATCTGAGATTGGAGGATTGTGAATCCAACAATTCAGATGGGTTGGTCATACAGGATGACCCAAGTAATCAACTAGAAACTATTAAGTACCATAATATGAGTAATGACTTAAGGACATTGTGGGATTCATGTAACTAATAAGGTAGGACCTTAGTAGTGCCACCTAAAGGGGTAATACCTAAAGCGTGTAACAGGGTCTTGTGGCAAAGACCTACATGAATAACATAAAAGGACAAAGTGGTTGAAAAGTTTGTAAACCAGTTCAAGTTGTTGAATATGATAGAAATTCCTTTACCAATTGTTAGGCTTGTTGATGTAGTCAAAATAGACTAAGGGATTTAGCATATGAAGATTGAAACCAGATTCCTTAATTGGAATACATCAAAGGATGTGTACATGAAACAACCTGAAAGGTTTCGTAACTCTATAAACTACAAGGTTCAATCTGGGATTGAAATAGGCATCTAGAGATGGGATCTTGTGACTTGACAAGATAGTCAAAGAGTTTGACTTGAATCAAGATGAAAGATGAAATCTGTGTTTACAAAAGATTTAGTGGGAACATAAACAAATATTCCACATGTAATGAGGAGAAATGTAACGACCCTGCCTCCCGGTAACCCCCATTTATGGGAGACCTGAAGGTCAGAGCCGTTATTCCAATTAACAGGATCAAAGGTTTGACAAATAATCAGTAATAATTAGAAAATTCTACCAAACTATAATGAAATTTGGTATAAAATAAAACTTTGCATACCGTTTTCAAAAACTTGGATATCTGACTTCTATCCACATCTGGACTCTATTCTAACTAATCCTCCTTGCACTTTATTTCTAAATTTCACAATGTGTCACTTTACTATTTGTCCTTTTCAATTTGTACCTAAAATGCCGACAAACAAAATTTCGGTCAACATAAATGAATATGCCGGTATGTGGGGACAACCAAAATTTCACAAATATGGCTAACAATCTAAATATCACAATCAAGTTAATTAACAAGCCAATTTACGCTTTCAATGTGACATTCTCCACTGCTTTTGCCCTAACCCTGGAATACCCTCCTTAGGGTTTCTCTTTTCCCATTGACTTAAGGCCACCTTCTCCATCCTGAGCTTGGTTCCTGGGGTCACCTCTCACAGTGCCCATTAGTCATGCAATATCATAAGGCCACCTTCTCCATCTTGAGCTTGGTTCCTGGGGTCACCTTTCATGGTGCCCATGGTTCTTCCCTCTTGTGCTTGACATCATTGCCTCATCCATCAAGGTGGCATGTTGGTGTGAGAATACACACTTATATCATAATTGTGATAATCATAGTGACTTTATGAATTTCAAGTATGAACATCCAAACTGATAGGTTGCATTCAATGCGATGAATCATCCGAAAAACCTTTGAGAAACTAATGCGATTAACCATAATTAACCACATACCTGTCAGGCTGACTTGAGTGCAGAAATAATCCAACTAAGCAAGAAATCTAGTAAACAAGCAAGAACACAAGATGATCCTGAAACATGCATCCAATTTTTCTTTCATTGATTAGGCCATCAAGGTCTATTAGACCTAGCTCGCTTCCTAGGGTTTCTAGTCCACTTTTAGGGTTTCCTTCGGAATTAGGGTTTCACTTCAGTTTTACTATTTTAAACCCTAATTATCTCATCTATTCCTCATGAAAGATATTAAGGTTACCTTTTAACAACATATAACCCTAATTTCGGATTACAGGAACAATTAAATGTCCATTAAGTCTATTATGCCTCTTTTACATTAAAACTACCATTTTTATCCTTTTAAGTCATGACACGATCATTAGGCCCAAATATCATCTTTGGTTCCTTTCAAATTAGCAACTCATCTTTCATGAACTCTATTTATCACTAATTCCACCTTTATTCCTTAGAAAACCCTAATTACCATATTAAGGGTATTTATCCACAATTAGGAACTTTTATACTTGAAATAGCTTAGAACCATCATATCTCAACTTTATTCATGAATTTGAACAATTAAAGCCATTAAGAGTCACAATTACTAACATTAGGGTTTCAAGGCCCATTAAAGCTCATTTATGCACATGGAACCCTAAATTCCAATTACGTGTAAAGTTCATCCTTTTAGATCTTGATGTGTCTTTTTATAATAAACATGTTAATATCAACTTTAATCATCCACATAACCCTTCTAAATACATTAATCATCTCAAATTAGGGTTTCTTAATCATTAATGCATTAAAGTTGATAACTTCCACTACATGTCGAATTGCAAGAGGAATTAGCTTCTAAATATATTTTTAATGGATTCCTCGCATTTGTTTGAGAAAAATTGATGATTACATGTATCGATCCGAGCTTCCAATAATGAGATATGAATTTTGCAAGATTTACCTACTTGGGCCAATAGCAGGCTGCCACGTCATCTATTTCCCATACAATGCAACCACTTGAAAACATAACACAATGCCGCTATTACCCTCATTTAAGTGATTGGCTCTTTAACTCGTAGAGGGGAAAAACGGTCCAATGTCTTCTAGGTTGTCTTCAACCTTCGGCGCCCGACCTGGCCGCCGACTGCAGCCCAACGCGGGGCTGTCCACTCCTTCCTAAGGTTTGTCGACCACCACCAATGGCCGCCCCAGCTCCGCTACAACCTGGTGCACGCGAGGCACCTCCAAGCCATGGTTAAGATGACCATTCCCAAGTGAGACAAGCCCGCGACCACTAATGCGATCACTATAGGTTTGCAGACCTTCGGCAAGAGCTATGCGAAGATGAGAGCATGGGTATGGTAGTCGATCCATTTTGGATTGTCGTGGGAGCTTCCTGCCTCCATCAAGACCACATACAACCCCTCATTTGCTCCAGGGTGCCTCTACCCTCTCACGACCAGGGTTTGCACGGAAAGAACAAGAAGAAGAGAGAGGGTTGTGTGGGATCTCTCTTGAACTTGAACCGGAGGTTCTACCTCTTATATAGGGGAGGGTATCAACACCCTAAGGTGTTCATCCACGAGGAAACAAGTCCAAATCTCAAAAGGAAACCTATTCCTTCATTGAAAAGAAATTTTTATCTCCTTGATAAACTATATTCTTTGGATATTTAGGAAAATCCTCTCTCTTGTTCTTTTTATGCTTGCCTTTTAATCCATTGGGACTAATTTATACTTTCTTTTAGTAGAAAATACCTCTTTTTATCAATACCACAAAATTCATTAATTATATATCACATTATCCTCTTATTTTGTATTATATGTATTTTTTGTTTCTTTATCTCCATTGGGGCTCGTTGGACCCCAAGAAACTTTAATATTTCGAAATTCTTTTTAGTGGATACTCATTATCCTTCTAGATGCATCTATATCCATTATTTCTCATTATCTTATTTATTTTTTTATTAAAATATCTCTTTTTGAGGATTTCTCTTTATCTCTCTTTTTATTTTCCTTATTGGAATTCCTTCTAACATTAGAAACCTTATGGATATGAAAATCCACCAAACATGACTCAATCATACCTCTTTCCACTTATTTCCCACATTTTATCATTGTCTCTAATTTCTTTCTTATTAAAGAAATATTTAATTGATCTTTTCTTTTCTTATTGCATTATCTTTGTAACTTTGGAGTCCTTGGGATCCAAGGAACCCAAGAGGCATGAAGTCCTCCTTCATATCATATTCCCTTGCCTTCTAGAGGTTTCTACATCTTTCTTTTCTCCATTTCTTATTTACTCATTTAATAATGGATTTTCCTTTGTCTTTTCCTTGTTATTGGGCCCAATAGCCAATAAAACCCACAAAACAACCAACAAGGCTATTGTAAACAAAATCCTTTTATTCAAAAAAAATTATATCATTATTTGTTCAAATATCTTTAATAGGAGAAATTACATTTCTCACTAAAAGAACCCAAAAATTGGGGTTGTAACATCCTTCCCTTCTTATTGGAATTTTGCCCCCAAAATTCCACCAGACACACAAACAAACAGGATAAGCCTTTCTTATGTCCATCATGGTTCCCATGTGTCCTCCCCATTTAAATGGTGCTTCCCAAGAACCCTCATCGTCTTATAATCTTCCATCTGAGTTCTCTCTCACCTTGGTATATCGTACCCTCATAGGTGACTCGGGACATTTCAGCCTCTCGTAAAGATGAATAGGTTCATGGCTCAACACATGGCTTGCGTACCTCACATAGTGCTCTAGATCAGACTCATGGAACATATTATAGATCATGTTATCTGGAGGGGTAAGGCTAAATATAACCACCTCCACCAATCCATCTCAAATGGACCCATGCAGTCGAGACTCAGCTCTCTTAGCTATAATTTAGAGGGGTCAGATTTTCACATCACATATTCTCCCACAGTGAACTGCATGTCAGTCTATTTTGCATCAGCTCACGACTCATGTCGCCCCTGGGCTCTCTTTCAGCCATTGCACGATCAAAGTGACTTCATCTGCACAGACTGTAGTCCTTTTCTGACCTTTGCGAGGTCCCTTCACCAACATCATCTTAATGAAGTGGTGACCGACACAACCTCCCTTACAGAGCTTCTTTACATCCCGATACTGGCTATGGTGGTTATCATCACATCTTACAGAGGACAAGAACTGTCTCCATGTATCACCCTGAATCAAGCACACATGCTCTCATCAGACCCTCTAGTCTGGATTATACTAATCATTAGTTAGGGGTGATAAACCGTACTAATATCAAGTTCATCATGTACCTACTTCCACCACATGGAAGTGAATCTTTAGGTTATACTCAAGAACTTTTGAACTCGCATCATGGTGTATTTGAGCCATCTCTTTCTCATATGTAGTTCAATTGGATCCGTCCCTTGACAGTATTCTTTCTTTCTCGTGTCATCTAGGTAAGGTGATCTACCATAACCCATATTGCATTTTGACCTTTCTTGGTCTAGGGGAAACTTACTACACATCCATAGTGATGAACTCCTATTCCCTCTCGGGGATTCTTTATGCTCTATATCCATATTATGGGTTATTGGTGTTCATCCTTCACCTTTTGTCTTGCATGGCGACAAGCCACATGCACCTTTGTACACTTTTCATCTTAGGCATCAAAGTACTTCTACCACTTATTATCTTAGCAGTACCATGGTGTATGGTGATCTTAAAATCATGATCTCCTGTATGTCATGATTCCTCAAAATTGATTCCTCGGAAACCCTAAACTACTCTAATCGGGGTTTCATCACCTTCTTTTCCAGAGAAGTGCATCTGAGGTTCTACAACCGTCCTTTTATCGCATCAAGGCCTAGGGTGGCTAACCAAGCAACCACTAACTCGATCAACATATTTCGTTATATCTGAGTGTTAGACAAACCCATCTCATGAACTTAGGGTTATCCTAACAACCTCTTCTAGCCTCTAGCTAAACTAGGCAGCTGCATCTTAACAAGAGCATCCATCACCACCTCACATCCTTATGTGTTAGGTAATGTTGAAGACATACACCTCCATGTATTCCACTTATCATCTCATCTCAGACATCCAAGTCTATCTTCATCAAGAAAACTCATAGCTCATCCTCCTGGTTATCGAATTCAACCTTGTATAGCTCACAACTTCCACATAGCTCCTGATAAAAACATCCTCATAAGATGACTACCTTAGTTCTCTTGATATTTGTAACCATCCCTGCATCGTTCACTCCACAAGGGTATGTTATCATCTCTATCCTCATTCCTCATGGCAACGTTCCAACTCACATCATCTTTATCCTTGGTGTATGGTATGCGTACTGTCCCGTCTCTCACTCCCATAACAAGAGGAAATAAGCATTTGGCTGCAGTCCAAATACAAAGTTCTTCCCATTCCAAGAGTAGAGATGGTACATCCCACCTTGCCAGCACACCTTCAAATCTAAGTTGAAACGTGCCACATGTGTCTCTACATCACGATCATCTCGATATCAAAGTTACTTCCATGGAAAACTGGTCTCGAACCTACTTGGGTCCACACACAATCCTTGGTCATCTCCTCTAGGTCTGTAGGGTGTCGACACTTTTGGGGTCATTCCTCTTCCCTTATGCATCCAGAGAGTGCCCTTCTCATCTTCCCTTTGGGTCCCATGAGTTCATGAAGGTGATCAATCTCCTAACCCATGGCCCTCAGACAATGATAGCTGTTACCTCCTGACCTTATGGTCATGTACAATTAGGGAATTAGGAAAATCCTACTTCCATCGGTCTTATCCCTACCTGACCCTAGGACAGACTTAGGATTCTAACATAGTACATGTCCAACTTAGAACCTTACCCAAGTCTCCATCATCTCTCTCTGCATTCAAGGGCTGACTTTCATCCTTTCATAGGGGTCATGGTGACCTACCTACCATGGTCAGGCCCCATACCGGTTACCTCCATGGTAACACATCCACATGCACTTCGAGATGGTTATCTATGGGTCTATAGGTTCATTCTCATACTATGTACTTTTCACTTAGCTTCTCAAGATCCTATGAGACCTCTTTAGGTTACCTCAAAACCAATAGAAACTGGTATACACCCTACAAAAGGGTCCCTCTCCCTAGATGGGAGGAAACTACATTAAAGGTCACAAACGTCCTTATGTCTAGGGTTTACATCCACATGAGCATGCTTGACCCTAGCAAGCTACTAAAGCATAAGGAAACCACCTAGTAGACCATGCTAGGTCATACTTGTTCTCATTCCTCAACATTGGACCAAGAACACACCTTCCCATGTCACCAACTTAGCTGTGAGGGGTTCATCAAACATACCTTAGACTTAAGGGGTTTCCCTTTCCTCTAAACATGAGAAGTGCCATGCTTGAATCTATAGAAACTCAAATCTCATCATGAGCATCAGGTACGCCTCTTCCCCTCTTAGTCCTAGGAACCCTAGGTTCACTTTTTAGATGTCCCATTGCATGCTCAACCTTTTTAACCACAAACCAAGCATGTACAAGGTATGACATGCACTTCCCATGATCCTTCTACTTGAACAACAATTCAGAGTGGAGTCCTCCTCAAGGATAACCAAATAGGTAAAAGGCCTCACAACTTGCTACTAAACCTCTTCATGGTCTAAGGAACTCTTCTTCCTAACCCTAAAAGGGTAAATACCTATACCATAGGCACAGAGTTACCAGCAGTCTCATCTTCTCTCTAGGGTTTAGTTCCTCTAAAGGCAACCAAGATACCATAAGCCTCCAAGGATCATGCACGAGGAAACCACAACCATCCACTTAGGTCACATCATCCTCAACTCCCCACTATTCCTCACATCTCAGAGTCTAAGCTTCCAACCTTCTTTCTTGGGTCCTTCTCTTTCTCTCTAGAGCTACCCCTACAAACAACCTTACTACTAGAGGTTCTCTCTCCATGAAGGATCAAGCTCACAAGAATACCCCTACATGGGTGAAGCCTATGTTCAAACTTATGTTTGCTCAAGATTATCCATAGCCCTTTGTACTTGTCTCATAAGCTATCCAACATACTCTCCTAGCTAGGGTTTCAACTTACTGCCCGCACTACTGACATACTCTGGGTGCATACTAAGCCATGATCCTATAAGCCCATAGGGTTTCTATAGGTTCTTCACTAACCTCATCATGGAAGGATCTATCCTTCACTCTAACATGTATGACCCTTTCCAGGGTTGGGTCGCCAAAGGCACTAGGTCATCCAACCTCACATGGCTCATATCATCATGGGTATCTAAACTAAAAGAATATCCACATGGTCTACCATGACATCTAGCTCATCATGTCATCTCTCTCTCCAACCTTCACTTAGGGTTAGGGTTAGCATCGTCCTCAGAGGATGCACCAGGTCTCTACCCCCAAGACTAACTTTCTCCACTCATCATCCTGACAAGGAGGTCTAGCCTCATGTCTCTCCTGAGGGCATGAAAACATATGTCATACGACCTAAGCATGTATCTATTATTTAGTTTACGATTAAAATATTAATCTTATTTCCATGACATCTTATTTACATGCTTTTTATTAATTTTGGTGGAGGATTACTTAACCTTATCATGCCTACCCTATCCTCAAGAGGGTGAGGAAGAGAGAGAAAACCCTATTCCTTAAAATCCTTAACATCATTTGAGTTTAGAAGGGATGAACAAGATGAGAGAGTCCTAAAGGTATCTTATTTCGAGTCAAATTTTGAGACATTGGCAAGGCAGTCACACAAATCTGGGAGTCCTCATATTCCAACTAGTGGTGCAGAGGAAAATATTGCTAGCCCCCATATGTGATCCTTTTCTAGACACCTCTGTCTTTTGGAAAATCCTCTAATAACTCCCTTGGGTTATACAAAGTTTGTAAAATTTAATAATTATTAAAGATTAAATGAGGAATCGATGCTCTGATACCAAATGTAATGACCTCACCTCCTAGGAACCCCCATTTAAGGGAGACCCAAATGTCAGAGCCGTTATCCCAATTAACATGATCAAATGTTTGACAAATAATCAGTAATAATTGTTGGCTAAATGGACATCATTTAATCCCTTTGTTTTGATAATGACAAACATTTCATTCTTGTGGATCTAACGTGCTACTTGAGTGTTGCATGAATAAGGTGGATGATAAATACTTGGAAGATCTATATGATAAAATTGCTTTAAGTCATGAATGTAATCAAATGTAAAATCTTGTACAAATATATAATGTACAAGTACTTAGACATCATGTAAATCAAGCGTTAGATCTTCCCTAGCCAATCACAACACTTAGATAGGTCATCCCCTAAAATAGTGTCACATCTGCACACTCATACACACACTTATTACTTGGTTTAAAAACATTGAAACAGGGTTAATCTCGGTCGACAAAATTCTCGACCGAGACACTCTCGGTCGACAAACTCTTCGACCGAGAATGACCCAGGTAGCCGTTAGACACAACAGACAAGGTAGTTGGCAGTTGGATTAGAACGTTATATACACTTGCTCTAGACAATCCCTCGGTCGACAAGTCCTCGACCGAGAAGGACTCTCGGTCGACAATTCTTTGACCGAGAAGAGTTCTGTCTGCACTTTTCAGAGTTAATTAACTAGCCGTTGCTAAAGCAACTAATGGTTACCTAACGACTAGTTAAGCACTAAGAACCCCCTAGAAAGTGTCTAGAATGTCCTTAAGCATCCATAGGCCATTCCTATAAATAGGACAAGCCATAGGACACTCAAAGTACACTTGTGCAATACTTGAGCTTTCATACTTGCAATTGGCAATCTGTTTTGAGCAATTGAGAAACACTAGTACTTGCTACTCATTTTCTTACACCAAATTAGTGTCCTATAGGCTAGCATCTCCTATCCACTAAACCTACACTTCCATACTCATTGGTTAGGAGATCAATACGCTTGATATAGGAAATCAAGCCTTGTGCTTCAAGTGGTAAATTGTAATTTCCATTTCCTTTCTTGTTCTTTCTTATTGCTTGTACTCTCCTTGCTACTCCTAGGGTTGGAGGCTGCGAAGTGGACAGAGTTTGATCTTATTGGTGAAGAAGGAGATCTTTGGACTACTTCTAGAAGGCTGTCTCAACGGGAAGCTACTTCAAGAGGAAGGCTACTTCAAGGGGGAGCTTGAAGTTACTTCAAGGAAGGTTGCTTCAAGGTTGGTGAGACTACTTCAAGGTGAAGGCTGTCCAAAGGGTGTAGAAAGTATTGTAATTTTATGTAATATCCTTGCGAGGTAATAAAATTTAATACTTTCAAAATCCCGGTTGGGTAAGCAACCGGGTAGTGGATTGACTGCCTTAGTATTTGCTAAGGTTGGAACCACTTTAAACACCTTGTCTCCTTCTTATTATCTCAATTGTGGTTGTTTGAGTTAAATTATTGTAAAATATCCATAAAACCCTATTCACCCCCCCTCTAGTGGTTTTTCAATTGGTATCAGAGCAGGCTTCAAGGAGCTCTAATCGAGTCTTGAAGAATGAAGGGTGGTGGTGTCTGCAACTGCAAGCAAAAGAAAAGCATGGACCAATCTTCAACTAGTTGCAATTGGTTCTTAGGAACAAGGCACACTACACCTAGCTGTCCATGGAGGTCGAAGAAGGAAGATGTGCATAAAGAATGCCTTATTGCTACAATAAGTAAAGAAGAAGAAGAAGAGGTAAGCCTTTTTGATTTACCTAAAGAAGAGCTAATTTCTAGTCTTGAAGAGACACATAATAAGTATATTGAGTGCAAGAAGAAATTAAAGAAATCTAATAAAGAAAATGATGAGTTATATGCTAAACTTCTTTCTCTCACATCTAAAAATGAAGATCTCAAAAAGGTTATTAAAGATCATGATATTAAGCTAAAATCTGTAGAAGCAAATTGCAATCTTCTTTCCCTAGAAAAGTTAAACTTGCAAACTCAAGTAAATGATCTTCAAAAACCTGTTTTGTGTACACATCTAGATTATGATATTATTGTGAAAGAAAGGGATTCTTTATTATCTAATCTAGATCAAGCAAAGTTAGATATCAAGAAGAGAATGGATGACATTGTTAAGTTGCAACAAGAAGTGAGTAGTTTGAGTAACAATGATATCCTTGATAAAATCTTAAATGATTCTTATCGTCAAGTTGGAAGGAGAGGACTAGGTTATAAGCCTAAAGGAAAATCTTATCAAAAACCTAGTTGGAAAAAGACACAAGTGCCAAATATTCAATCCATGAATGTACCTAGAGGCAAATATACATATGTACCCAAGAACAACCTAGAACAAAATCATAGAAAGAGATATGAGGTTGATTCTATATGTTGCCATTATTGTTTACGTCTTGGACATTATTCCTTCTCGTGTCCTTACAAGAAAAAGAATGTTGAGTTAGTATGGGTTCCAAAACCCCAAAACTAAATGAATATATTTAAGTTGAGATATAACCAAAGACTCTAAGTTGTATATCTCCTTGTCTATCTCAACTTAAAATAACAAGATAACAAATTGATTCAAATCTCTAACTTGAAAATACACATTTTATATAAATCTGTAGAGACACGTCTTTAGAAATTTGTCTTAATTTGGGTTCTCAAAACCTAAAGATTTGAATATTATTAGTTGAGATTTGATCTACATATTACTTTGATATTTATATGTTTTATCTCAACTAAATTGATTTTTAAATTACACAATTGAATTGAAAATGATCTATGTTTTACTTATAAAATGAATTATTGAAAAACAGTACAGAAACAATCTCGGTCGAGACACTATTCGACCGAGAACATGGTCGGTCGAGAAATAGTCGACCGAGCAGGTTACTGTTTTCAAGTTTGCAACAAATCTGATAAAACCTGTTCAAACAGCAGCATTCTCGGTCGAGAAAAATGTCGACCGAGATAAATTCGGTCGACAAACAGTTCGTCTGAACCATGTTCTGATGAACCTGTTTTAATTAATCTAGTTTGCTATCAATTTGTTGTTAATGATTGATTTAATATGAAAATCAAGAATGAATCTTGGAGACCATCTTTTAATCAAGAAATATTGATCATTTGCATCATGAATTGTTGAATGAAGGTATACTATTATCCTTAAAACATATTGCAAAAGTATTATATGAAGACTGATATTGAACAAACTTTCTTCATTGATTGAAAAAGTTTATTAAGCATGTTCATTTACAAGGTTTATCTTAAATTTGAAAATCCATGAATCATGAATGAGATTATTTTAGTTTATCCTCCACATGGTTTGGCTTAAAAATGAAAATTATGAACCATGGAAATTACTATTTTATCATAGTCCACATGGTTTATCCTAAGTATTTCTTGGTCTATCTATACAGGAACCATGTGTATTAAAATTTAAATGGTCATAATCATTGCATTTCATGAAATTACATGCTTCTATCTTGATCATTGTATTGTGGATATGCTTCTATTGTTCTATCATAATCATTGTGCCATGATCATTATGTTTCATTGGTTTGTCTAAAATAATCTTTGATCCATATATACAAACCATGAATGGATATTGTTTTTGATCATTGTGATTCAACTCATATGAAGATGCCATTTTGCATAAACAGTAAAACTTCATGGCATAAATGTATTTTAAATTGAAAATCTGTAGAAATTATACTTCACATATAAGTGATCAAATTGGAAATCTACAGAAATTGCCTCTTGGTTGAAATCAAGTTTGACCAAGGGGCGCTATGGTCGTAGTCAAGGTTGACCTAAAATAAGCTTGACAAAATGCTTATTTGTACATCATTTTAATGTACTTAATCTTAGTATCTTAATTCAAAATGTGCTTTTGATAAAAGGTCAAAATCAAATCTTAAAGACTATTTATGACCTTAGAATTGCTCAAATATCCTAGACAATGATTACATTATTACTCCCCTAGAAGATATATATGTGTTCTACAAATCTAGTCTCTCACTTACTTCAAAAAAAAACTAGCTCAAAATTTTATCCACAAAAACCTCGTCGGTCAGCAAAATTTTTTGACCGAGACATACTCGGTCGACGAATTCGTCGACCGAAAACATCTCGGTTGGCTATACTTCTCGACCGATACTCACTAAGTAAATGCTGTACAGTCGAACCCAGATATACTTCCGGTCGACAAAATATTCGACTGAGCCAACATCGGTCAACAAAATTGTCGACCGAGGTCAACCTTGTGAACCACCATTTGCGTGAATTAAAAGGCAATATTCTGATTAAAATATAAATAAATAAATAATAAAAAAATTGTAACGTCTAGTTTTCGATCGACCATTGGATGACCGAGAGGAGCGTCTGAAGAAATGACCATTGCGGTCATCGGTCGACAAATTGTCGACCGAAATGGGCTCTATTTTGCTATAAATAGAGCCCAAAATGACCCCTTTCTTCACAACTTCACATTCTCACTTCTCTAGATCCTCTCTAGTGCATTCTTGTGCAAAGTTTTAGCTTCTTTACATCCAATTCTTGCCTTGGTCCTTCTCCACTTCAAAGCACAAGATGGCTTCCTCATCATCGCGTGGAAAGAAGCAAGTCGCAACTAGGAAAGGAAGGACGGTCTCTCCAGCGCTGTCGTTCATCAACGACATTCCATTCAACGACGTAGCTACCGACGATCGCTACCTCAGGCTATCCTCAAGAACCCCTCTTCCACGACGGCCAGTCGACGTCATGGACTTCCACAACATTGTTGATCTGGAGGAACTCTTTGAGGTGCAACATTTGTCTAAAATTTCTAAATCCCTCCTTCCATTCCTACTCCTCAAAAGTAGTTAACGAATTCTATGCCAACTTAACCCCACATCCTGACCATGATTCCTTCTCTTCTATGGTTAATGGGTATGGATTCCATTTTTCCGAGGAGGGCATTCTTAGCATGCTTAACATAGATATAGAAGACTATAAAGATTTTATTGATCTCACCACTAGAAATCCACTAAATAAACTTTCTCAAGATGACACTACCACTAGCTTAAGTGACATTAAAAGAGCCATCTTTTTATCCAATACCACTTTCCATGAAGATAGGGGTACCTATTATGCCATAAACTTAAAACCTGAACCTAGGATCATAAACCTCATTTTTGCCACCAATATTCATCCTAGGGCAAATAAATCTGAAGTACCCACTTTTCGTATGTATCTTATCTATGCCATTCTAAAAGGTATCCCCATAAATTTCATTCGTATCATCCTTAAGAATATGCTTGAGTTCTCTGGAAATCCACCTTATGCCGACTTTGTTTGCCAAATTACTCAACATTTTCTTAAGAAGAATATTGAGGACCTAGGTTATACATGGGATAGGAAACCCCAAAAGATAAGTAAAAATACGATAGAGAAGATGGGAATAGACTTTGACCACAAAAGGGCTAGGACTGAAGGGGAGACATCCACCCAAGACATACCTCCACCACCTCCTCCTACCAACCTACCCCATGATCCTATCACAAACACTTTGACATACATAGCTGGATCTCAATATCACCTAAGTAGGCAATTGGATTACAATCACCATGCCATGACTTATTTAAATCAAAGGATGCAAGCCCTTTCTCCTGACCAACCTGATGAATATCCTTATTCCCTTAATCCTGGCATGCTAAACCCATACAATCCTTCCTACAATTACTATCAAATTCCACCTCCACCATCTCCTGACCTCACTCATACTCAGTTTTCCCAAATCCAACTCCAAGATATTGCTGACCACTTTCGCTTAGATCATGTTCCCACCTTCTTGGAGGCTTATGCTTTAACCAAGACAGGTGCTTTGGAGTGACAGACTCTGGTCAAATACTATGGAGCTGAGCCCTTTCTTGGAAAAGACCCCGAAATTGATGTAATTCTTCGGTCTTTTAAGTGAGATCATGAGATGAATGACTATCTTTGTAATGTTTGCAATGGATACCTTTTTATAAGCCCGTATGTCATGCTTTATGGGTCATCTTATAAATTGTATGAGCACTAATCTGTTATGAATACAAGTGTTTTCTATGGCTTCATTTGGACATATCTTTGCTATATAAGAATATTATAGTGAGGCATAAAAATAAGGGGGAGTAATATATGCAAATAAAAGGATCTCATTCTTTGCAAATGATTGAGAAATAAATTGTGGCTAAATTTGACAATGCGTAGTTTGCATTCATTTTAATCCCTTGTTTTAAAATTGAATATCTCTTTAAGGGGAAGCAAAACATAAAATTAAGGGGGAGAAATACAAAAGTCATACTAAATGATTATGTTGGATATCTTTTTGAAATGACAAAGGGGGAGAAATAATATATAAATAAAAATTAATGAACAACATGAGTTTCATAAATTTCGGGCCAGCACACACTTGCAAACAAGAGAATGGCTACAAAAGGTAAACTTCAGGTATGAAACTCATATCTAAGTCTCCAAATAGATATAAATTCTTCTACTGGAAAGTTCTTCTTCATAGGATCCTGACTCAAACTTATCTCCAAAGAAGAGGGTTTTGTCTCCCATCAAGATGTGAGCTATGCAGATGCAACATTGAAGATCTTGATCATCTTCTTATTGACTGTGTTTACAGCCAGCAGGTCTGGAGCTTGGCGTCTGTTGATGGTTACATTGGTGTGATGCCTACTTCTGTTTACACTTTTCTTGATACGTGCTCTGAGAAGGAGAATACTTTCTTCTTGGTGACTATCCATGGTATTTGGAAGGAAAGGAACCAGAGCATTTTTTAGGGTGTTGATAAATTGGCTACTGCTGTGTGGAGATACCTAAAGAGAGACATAGATATCATAGTCCAGAATGTATAGATAGATAGCTATCTGTTTGTCTATCTAATCCCCCCCTTTTTTCTTTCATGTTTCTCTTTTCTTTTATGCACTGTAATTACCTTTCTCAAAAATACAAAAAAAAGGGAGACACGCTTTGGATACAAAAAAAAAGAAACTCTTATGATTTATATTTCCTTATTTTATATTTAGGAAATGTTTGTCATCTTCAAAAAGGGGGAGATTGTTGGCTAAATGGACATCATTTAATCCCTTTGTTTTGATAATGAAAAACATTTCATTCTTGTGGATCTAACGTGCTACTTGAGTTTTGCAGGAATAAGGTGGATGACAAATACTTGGAAGATCTATATGATAAAATTGCTTTAAGTCATGAATGTAATCAAATGTAAAATCTTGTACAAATATATAATGTACAAGTACTTAGACATCATGTAAATCAAGCGTTAGATCTTCCCTAGCCAATCAAAACACTTAGATAGGTCATCCCCTAAAATAGTGTCACGTCTGCACACTCATACACACACTTATTACTTGGTTTAGAATGTTATATACAGTTACTCCAGACAGTCCCTCGGTCGACAAGTCCTCGACCGAGAAGGACTCTCGGTCGATAATTCTTCGATCAAGAAGAGTTCTGTCTGCACTTTTCAGAGTTAATTAACTAGCCATTGGTAAAGCAACTAATGGTTACCTAATGACTAGTTAAGCACTAAGACCCCCCTAGAAAGTGTCTAGAATGTCCTTAAGCATCCATAGGCCATTCCTATAAATAGGACAAGCCATAGGACACTCAAAGTACACTTGTGCAATACTTGAGCTTTCATACTTGCAATTGGCAATCTGTTTTGAGCAATTGAGCAACACTAGTACTTGCTACTCATTTTCTTACTCCAAATTCGTGTCCTATAGGATAGAATCTCCTATCCACTAAACCTACACTTCCATACTCATTAGTTAGGAGATCAATACGCTTGATATAGGAAATCAAGCCTTATGCTTCAAGTGGTAAATTGTAATTTCCATTTCCTTTCTTGTTCTTTCTTATTGCTTGTACTCTCCTTGCTACTCCTAGGGTTGGAGGCTGTGGATTGGAGAGAGTTTGATCTTCTTAGTGAAGAAGGAGATCTTTGGACTACTTCTAGAAGGCTGTCTCAATGAGAAGCTACTTCAAGGGGGAGCTTGAAGTTACTTCAAAGAAGGCTGCTTCAAGGTTGGTGAGACTACTTCAAGGTGAAGGCTGTCCAAAGGGTGTAGAAAGTATTTTAATTTTATGTAATATCCTTCTGAGGTAATAAAATTTAATACTTTCAAATCCTGGTTGAGTAAGCAACCGGGTAGTGGATTGACTGCCTTAGTATTTGCTAAGGTTGGAACCACTCTAAACACATTGTCTCCTTCTTATTATCTCAATTGTGGTTGTTTGAGTTAAATTATTATAAAATATCCATAAAACCCTATTCACCCCCCTCTAGTGGTTTTTCAATAATTATAAAATTCTACTAAACTATACTGAAATCCGGTATAAAATACAACTTTGCATACCTTTTTCAAAAACTTGGATATCTAACTTCTATCCACATCTGGACTCTATTCTAAATAATCCTCCTTGCATTTTATTTCTTAATTTCACAATGTGTCACTTTACTATTTGTCCTTTTCAATTTATACCTAAAACACTGACAAACAAAATGTCGGTCATCATAAATGAATATGCCGATATGTGGGGACAACCAAAATTTCACAAATATGGCTAACAATCTTAATATCACAATCAAGTTAATTAACAAGCTAATTTAAACTTTCAATGTGACATTCTCCACCACTTTTGCCCTAACCCTGGAATACCCTCCTTAGGGTTTCTTTTTTGCCATTGACTTAAGGCCACCTTCTCCATCCTGAGCTTGGTGCCTGGGGTCACCTCTCATGGTGCCCATTAATCATGCAATATCATAAGGCCACCTTCTCCATCCTGATCTTGGTGCCTGGGGTCACCTCTCATGGTTCCCATGGGTCTTCCCTCTTGGGCTTGACATCATTGCCTCATCCATCAGGGTGGCATGTAGGTGCGAGAATACAAACTTATATCATAATTGTGATAATCATAGTGACTTTATGATTTGCAAGTATGAACATCCAAACTGATAGGTTGCATTCAATGCGATGAATTATCCAGAAAACCTTAGGGAAACTAATGTGATTAACCATAATTAACCACATACCTATCACGCTGACTTGAGTGCAGAAATAATCCAACTAAGCAAGAAATCCAGTAAACAAGCAAGCACACAAGATGATCCTGAAACATGCATCCAATTTTCCTATCATTGATCAGGTCATCAAGGTCTATTAGACCTAGCTCGCTTCCTAGGGTTTCTAGTCCACTTTTTGGGTTTCCTTTGCAATTAGGGTTTCACTTCATTTTTACTATTTTAAACCCTAATTATCTCATCTATTCCTCATGAAAGATATTAAGGTTACCTTTTAACAACATATAACCCTAATTTCGGATTACAGGAACAGTTAAATGTCCATTAAGTCTATTATGCCTCTTTTACATTAAAACTACCATTTTTATCCTTTTAAGTCATGACACGATCATTAGGCCCAAATATCATCTTTGGTTCCTTTCAAATTAGCAACTCATCTTTCATGAACTCTATTTATCATTAATTCCACCTTTATTCCTTAGAAAACCCTAATTACCATATTAAGGGTATTTATCCACAATTAGGAACTTTTATACTCTAAATAGCTTAGAACCATCATATCTCAGCTTTATTCATGAATTTGAACAATTAAAGCCATTAAGAGACACAATTACTAACATTAGGGTTTCAAGGCCCATTAAAGCTCATTTATGCACATGGAACCCTAAGTTAATCCAATTATGTGTAAATTTCATCCTTTTAGATCTTGATGTGTCTTTTTATAATAAACAAGTTAATATCAACTTTAATCATCCACATAACCCTTCTCAATACATTAATCATCTCAAATTAGGGTTTCTTAATCATTAATGCATTAAAGTTGATAACTTCCACTACATTTCTAACTGACAGATGAATTAGCTTCTAAATATATTTTTAATGGATTCCTCACATTTTTCTGAGAAAAATTGATGTATTACATGTATCGATCCGAGCTACCAATAATGAGATACGAATTTTGCAAGATTTACCTACTTGGGCCAATAGCAGGCTGCCACGTCATCTCTTTCCCATGCAACATAGCCGCTTGAAAACATAACACAATGACGCTATTTCCCTCATTTAAGTGATTGGCTCTTTAACTCATAGAGGGGAAAAATGGTCCAATGACTTCTAGATGGTCTTCAACCTTCGGTGCCCGACCTGGCCGCCGACTGCAGCCCAATGCGGGGCTGCCCACTCCCTCCTAAGGTTCGTGGACCACCACCAATGGCCGCCCCAGCTCCGCTGCACCCTGGCACACGCGAGGCACCTCCAAGCCATGGACAAGATGGCCATTTCCAAGCGAGACAAGCCCGCGACCGCTGCTGCGATCACTACAGGTTTGCAGACCTCCGGCTAGAGCTGTGCGAAGACGAGAGCATGGGTATGGTAGCCGATCCGTCTTGGATTGTCATGGGAGCTTCCTGCCTCCATCAAGACCACATACAACCCCTCATTTGCTCCAGGGTGCCTCTACCCTCTCACGACCAGGGTTTGCACGGAAAGAATAAGAAGAAGAGAGAGGGTTGCATGGGATCTCTCTTGAACTCGAACCAGAGGTTCTACCCCTTATATAGGGGAGGGTATCAATACCGTAAGGTGTTCATCCACGAGGAAACAAGTCCAACTCTCAAAAGGAAACCTATTCCTTCATTGAAAAGAAAATTTTATCTCCTTGATAAACTATATTCTTTGGATATTTAGGAATTCGAAAATCCTCTCTCTTATTCTTTTTATGCTTGACTTTTAATCCATTGGCACAAATTTATACTTTCTTTTAGTAGAAAATACCTCTTTTTAAAAATACCACAAATTCATTAATTATATATCACATTATCCTCTTATTTTGTATTTTTTGTATTTTCTCTTTATTTTTCTCCATTGGTCCTTGGACCCCAAGAAACTCTAATATTTCAAAATTCTTTTTAGTGGATACTCATTATCCTTCTAGATGCATCTATATCTATTATTTCTCATTATCTTATTTATTTCTTTATTAAAATATCTCTTTTTGAGGATTTCTCTTTATCTCTATTTTTATTTTCCTTATTGGAATTCCTTATAACATTAGAAACCTTATGGATACGAAAATCCACCAAAGATGACTCAATCATACCTCTTTCCTCTTATTTCCCACATTTTATCATTGTCTCAAATTTCTTTCTTATTAAAGAAATATTTAATTGATCTTTTCTTTTCTTGTTGCATTATCTTTACAAATTTGGACTCCTTGGGACCCATGGAACCCAAGAGGCATGAAATCCTCCTTTGGATCATATTCCCTTCCCTTCTAGAGGTTTCTACATCTTTCTTTTCTCCATTTCTTATTTACTCATTTAATAATGGAGTTTCCTTTGTCTTTTCCTTATTATTGGGCCCAATATCCAATAAATCCCACAAAACAACCAACAAAGCTATTGTAAAAAAAATCCTTTTATTCAAAACAAATTATATCATTATTTGTTCAAATATCTTTAATAGGAGAAATTACATTTCTCACCAAAAGAACCCAAAAATTGGGGTTGTAACAAAAAATGTCTCAATATTGTGAGTATTGAGAACTGGCATGAAAAATCCTTCAACAATGAAGGTTTAGGTGAAACATCTTCTGAGATAAGGATCAAGATCTATGAGATAGTCCTTGAATGTTTCACAATGGAAGTTTGAGCATGTACAATAGCAATGTGTTGAAAGAGTTCATCGTGGTTGGATTCAATGAGAGAGAATTCAGATTAGTGTCTCATGACCCTATATTCCTATTATTATCAAGAATGGAAATATCATGAATAAGATTCCGTGGGCCAGCCCAACAATGGGTTTATCATGAATTCTATCAATGTACTTATCCCATATAACCTTGTATGTATTGGACAAGACAAGATGATATTAAAATCCAATAAGGGTTATTGGAATGTCATCGAAATATCCACTAGTACTTGTGAAGTTCTTAAGGATAAAATTCTATTCAATAAAATGAAGAGTTGGATGTAAAGGGTTATATCAATGCAAGATTCTATAATGACCAAGTGATAGCAATAAAATATGTTTGATTTTAAAAGAGAAAAGGATGTTATTAGTTGGAAGGGTTTCAAAATAATAGCCATTAATTCTATTTTATAATAGATGCTGGTATACTTGTGTTATGAACACATAGTGATACTATATGGATCTAAAAGGTTCATATGATGAACTTATAGATGTTTCGACCATTGATGACTCAATAGAGATACTGTAACAATAATGAAACTAGTTGTTAGGCAAGGAATATAAGATACCATATTATGGTGGTTTCATCTCATAGCAAAGAGATAAGAAACATGTAATATACTGACTTATAGCAAAGTGTTGCTAACCTGCTGGATTAGCACTTGCGCAGCAGAAACATGGTGGACATGTTTGGATCAATGTGAATGGGATTCATGGGTGATTGTCTCTAAGTGTAAGTGGGATTCTATTGGTAAGGTATGCCTGTAGAGCCAATCATATGATGATTGGCATGGCATAAATACCTAAAAGGATTTTATTAATAATAACATAAATGAAGGAAAGCTTCCAATTCATTCGTTTAACTTAGTTATGAGATAATGAGGAGACAAAAGGAATGTATATAGAATGATAATACTCAATGACGAATGTCTTCAAGTATTAGACTTGGAAGAAATGAGATCATAATGAATGCTAAGAGTATGTACATTCTTATTATGTCCTTAGTCGGCTATTACTGTGGAAGGTAGATAGAAACTAGTAACACACAATACTAGAGAATGGGTTGGTTGATGATAAAATCTCATTTGTCATGATATGTCAATATCAAACCAAGCACCCATATACGTGTTTGGGAGTAGTGTATCAGACAGACCCACCTTGTGAGTGACACATGGAAACCATAATTGGTGGTCATAGTCATCTCTCATAGTGAAGGTGGTGATTGAGATTCTTATACCTAAAATCACTGCACTCGTCACATGTCATTGGGTACACTTTGACATCATCACACACAATCTTGAAACATGGGTTGTTACAATGTGATGATTGGATGACTTTAACACATGGGGATAGAGTGTGAGTGATATATATGGGATTTGTCCCTTCTATAAGAGTATGATATTCTGGCCACTTGATAAGCGATACTGAGAAATGCATGCACATGTACATGTTAATCAAAATGTGATATTGAGGTCACACTATCTCAGATAGTTTGCTCTTGGTTCAAGGAACATGGATTCAATGTTGACAGGGTGACCATCCATGCCTCGAGTTTATCCTAGATATCAGTGACAAAGGAATTATAAAATCACTACTACACCTTACACATATTGTAGGTTGAAGTTGTTCTCCAACTTTCCATTCACATGGGTAGCATTGATGTGCAACTAGGAAACAATCTCTCTTGTGATGTCATAAGCTAGTTATGGACACTCATTGCCAATGTGATATGGGACCTATAGGGTCACACACTTAGGAACTCATCTAGAAGAGGAGTTTGATCTTGAATGGCAATCATATTGATTACTAAAGTGTTTTGGTATTCAATTCATGCAACAAATCGACAAATTGGGTGACTGAACTGCTAAATGACCATCTCACCGAGTGAGATGGCCATTTGGGCAGCTAGACATGCATCTCAAGTGTTGAGATGACCATTTGGGTTGTCAAGCTAATCAGAGTTCGAATTAGCTAAGTTCTACCCTTGAACTGACTTGCTCAATGTCATTGAACTGACCGGTTCATCTCAGACTCACCAGACAACCGTCTGGGTGAGTGAGACGGGCGTCTTGCTTGGGTGAGATAGCTTGATTGTGCTGAATGAATGTTTTGGATGTTTTTGGAACATATTTGATTGTACTTTACTTGAGGTACAAGGAAATTAATATGTTATATTAGTTGGAATTGAAATTTCCAAATTCATATCCAATTGGGAAACTTCCACACGACTGTCCGGCAATGCGAGACAACCGTCTGGCACTCCAGACAATTGTCTGGGTGTGCCAGATTATCGTATGGTGTATCTCAAGTTGTGAAAGTTCAATTTCTTCTAGTCCCTTCCACTCCCACACAATCCCATACAAATTGGGAACCCTAGCCTAAACCCTACCTATAAAAGGAGGGGTACAGGAGGCTTCCCAAGATACAACATAGACAACTAAAAACTAGTTCCTCTGACAACTATTGTCCTCTCTGGTTGTGGTAACCAAGAGAGCCCAAGAAAGCCCTACCTGACAGGGAGGGATAAATACGATAGAGAAACAACTAGTGATAATTTTTGGTGGGAGAGCAGGTTGGTAACTAGTACACCAACGGGAGGGACAATTCCTTCTTGTCCGTTCTTGGTGTACAACATGAGTTCTATTTGGTTCGTGTGGATTGATCTAGAGGCATGATTCCTTTGGCTACTTGTTAGAGAGCAAAGTCAACAAGCAATCCATGGTGAGACCGCATGAGTCACTACAGAGGTTGCGTAGACAAATTTTCATGATGAAGACCAAGAGCTGCACAACCACCATCCAAGAGCAACTAGTCAGCAATTGTAGAGAAGTGAGTTTTTTCACTAGACTTGCTCCAGGACCATGTATAACTCACTAAAACCATCCTTCCTATTTCATAGTAGTTGATGCGATCTTTCTTTTATGATAATATGAATAGATAATTTTTTTTCCATGTCTATACTATGTGACCGTACTTGCCAAGAGTTAGCACATGGTAACCATCATTTGTTGAAACCCTAACTTACTAGGTGATGAACCATTATTTGATCCTCCTTTTAAGTGAACCATCGGTCCAAGTGAACTAAACTAGAAAAACCATTAACCTAATGCCTTATAGGATGACCACTAGTTGTCACCACCTATTGGTGACTATTGGATGTCAACCAAATAGGTGGACCATTAATTGATTTCTCCTAAATGTATCTCATCCGTAAAGGGGCAAACCCTAATTCACCATTGAAAAGAATCACCTCCAAACCAAGGTACAACCAAGCGCCCCATGTCTCAAAAAGCTCAAGAATGATAAAAAAACATCTAAGGATCATAATGCATGTGACAAGTTGCAAAGAAATCCTCAAATTTAAGTAAATATAGAAAATTCCAAAATGTGCATAAAATTGCATAATTTGCTCAAACAATGTCCAAATTGAACCAAACTTGAAACTTAAGCTTGTAACGGTAAGGCCCCTGACCTAGATTTTGGGCTAACCTTATTTTTTTGCCTAGTAAGATGCTTAATACTTAATCCAATCTCTTATGATGCTTCTATGACATGTAACAAGATTATGCTTTCAATTTGGTCCTATTTGGATGATGTTCAAGCTATGTATCCTTGTTTTGGACCAAGTTGCAATTTACCCATGTTGAGGATTTGAATTGCAATTTGTCACATGAAGAGTGTGCATCTTTTTCTTTGGCATCATGAGAGAGAAGATGATGTAGAGGGGTGCCTTGCTTGGACCCTGGTTGGTGATGTGGCATCCTGTGGTGATGCTAGGGTTCTAGGGTTTTGGCTTTGGTGATATGTTTCCACCTTGAGCTTGAGTTGGGAGTGTTTTGACCACAACAATTACCCTAGGTGATGGTTGTTTCTACCATGCTAGCCTTGGTGAGGTTTGGTCGAGATGGTTTGTCTTCTAGTGATGTGTTTCAACCATGTTTGGTTGGTGATCTTTTGTAGTGGTCGATACATGGTTCCTTGATGTTTGTTTTGACCCCTAGGGTGATGGTGACCCATGTGGTTGATACAACACCTAGGTTGTATCACCATGTGTTTCATGGAAGTGTTTAGTGGTTGCATGGCTTTTTTCTTGGTGGACAAGTGTCCTTTTAGTTCTCTCATGTGTTGACACATCATATCTACCTTACCTCTCTCATCCCTTGGGTATATAACCTCTCTCTTCTTCATACAAGCAATCCTTTTGCTCTCTTTCCTTCTCCTTACTTTCTTGGACGACCTTGGAGATTGGTGGAGCTATAGGGTTCTAATCAAGGTGCTTTGGTGGCCAATCAACCTTGCATGTGGTGCTTTTGGGCTTGATCATCTCCTTGGTGATGATCTTTGCTAATCTTCTTCCTTAGTAAGTGGTTTTCAACCCTTGATCTCATTTTCCTTTTCACCCTATCTCCTTTTTCCTTCCTTCCTTCTTGTACATGAGACTATGGATCATCCATGGTGGTCATATTGAGAGAAACTCCTCATCACAAGGGTCAGAGACTATGTATTGACATGGTGGTACCCAAGTGAGAGGAAGCTTTCTTGTCTTTCTCCTTTCTTCTTCTTTGGTTCGGCCTAGATTTTTTCAACTCTTTCTTGAGCTATCCTTTAATCATGTTGTTCTTCTATTTGGAAGTAATATTGTGGCTGAAGTGTTTATCTTTGTTGGAGCCTCATCTTCTTCCTTGGAGCTGTGATCTTGGAAGCTTGATCCCTTCATAAGGCAGGTTATATAACTCTCAACCTTCTTCTATTATTGCACTCTATTTGTGCTTGCATGCTACTAATTTCATATCTAAAATGTGATGTTGAGATGGTATATGATTTTCTTATGATTTTGGGGTTTATAAATTTGTAATGCTCTCATGTACATTGTTCTCTTTCTTAAACCCTAATTTCTTGTAACTGGTTTGTTATGTGATGGTTGAGGTGATATCGATACATGCATCATGATCCTTGTTTGTATCACCATGTTATGGTTTGACTATCATGTTTTCTTGAGGTTTTTGATCAGTTTTTCTTGAGGATTAAGCTTGGTCTTCTTTATCCTAGTTTGTCTTCTTCATGGATCATGTTGGAGATCAGTTTTAGGGTTTTGACGTTCATCTTGTATGGAGTTCTATCTCCTCACTAGTGGTTTGTGTCCTTGACATTCATCATCTCTTTTGATTGTGGTTTATCCCTATTTTGAGGAGGGGTGTGTGCCTTTGTGGTAGCTTGACCTTGGTGGTCACTACACCTTTGTTTTTGTTTCGGTCGACACACTTTCACCTTGGGTAATGATAGTGATGCTTCGATTTGTTTCAGTCAAAACACCTTGGCTTGGTTTGTATGAGGTGTGACCTATGATGTGTGTCAGACACAACATATACCTTGGTAACAATCACAACCGTAACCCTAATGGCTGATGGCCATAACACCTAAAGGTTGATACGCATGCTTTGTTTGATATTGTGTTTCAACCGTGATGCATGTTTTGCTATAGTGTTTCAGTCATGACACAAGTGCTGATGTGCTTTGGTCATGAAATGCTTTGTTGTTGGTCAAAACCCATGTATGGGTGATGGGTCGAGACAAATATTTGTCTAAGTGGGTCGTAGCACATGGTTGACACACAAATGATACATGGTCGCTAATATGTATAACATAGTGATATGGTTACACATGTACATGTGAATGATGTTGATACTTAGTGTTGTTGATATAATAGTCTTATCATGAATAAGTAATGATGCTCAACCCTAATCAGTTCCAAGAAAGTGGGAGGTAATATAAGTAGGGTTTGGTGATTGAATATTGATATGGTTATCCTAATCATCTATGTACATGAAATTCTTATCCTAATTCTAGGGTGATCTATGCTTGTTGAGCTCGTTTGCATAAATAGGATGTGATTGTAGTTTCTCTCTCCTATTTGTATGAATCTAACCATGCATGTGAAATGACTGACATAGCTTGTGATTTCTATGGTGATGGATGGTTATGAGCCGTTGAGGCATGTTGAGGTCTTGATGTGACTCAGAGATATGTGATTCAGTCTTATGATATGGCAGAGGCTTTATGCCTAATGTGAGGTGTTATCCTCTAGTGACGTAATGAGGGATTGGTATTCCATGACAGTGTGATTATGGGATAGCCTTGTGTGGCTGTGTGATGGCAGTGGTGTCCTGAGAAGATGTAACAAGTTTATGCTTGAAACATTTTATATCTTCTAAAGTTGTATTATGCCCTTATCTTTGTAGAGTTTGTTTAGGGTTTTTACATTGTAACTTGATTTATGCTAAAAGGCACCCAATTGGCTTAATTAATCAAGAGAAACCCTAATCATGTAGTTTCCATGTGCCATAGATCCATCTTCAACGTCAGTATTAGCTGAGTGGTGAAATGAGAAATTCCTGTGGGAAACTCGGAGCACATATTATTGAATATGCAGGGTGCAAGATGAGGTTTCTCCTTGCATCCTTAATATACTAGGATGACTGAGGTCATACCCTGGCAGGAGAACGGTCGAGATTGTATCTTAGATGATGTGATTCACTACATGTGTTGTGATATGTTTACTGGGATGACTATGGTCATACCTTGATAGGAGAACGGCTGTGGTCATATCTCAGTTCACTAGCGTTGTGACCTATATACCAAGGCGGGCTAGGCTGTTTTGTAGTTGGACTTGACATGTCACTGTAGCAGACTCAGACTGACTAAGGTGTGGAGAGATGATGGATTCTGGCTCTTCCATTGATCTTGTATGGCACTAATTTTGACTTAGTAGTGGTCAGTTGGAGCATGAGTGGTATACCTCGTCTCCTTAGGGCATAATAAAAGACATAATACAACCATGTAGTATATTTGCTTAGGGTTACTGTTACGACCCCACCTTCTGGTAACCCCCAATTAAGGGAGACCAAGAGGTCAAAGCCACACCCATAATTTACGGATCAAAGGTTCGACATTTAACCAAGAAAAATTATTAAATTTTAACAGACTATATTGGAAAGTTGTAAGAAAATTTTTCATACCTTTTGAAAATTTTGGATTTCTATCCATGTAAGCATTCTACTCTAACTAATCCTCCTTGCATTTTACTTCATGTATTTCACAATATGATGATTTATTTTTTGTCCTTTTGGCTTGTACCTAAAACACCGACAAACAAAACGTCGATCAGCCGAAGCTGGTATGTGGGGGAAACAATAAACGTGCAACTATGATAACAACGTAATCATTCAATTAATCATTTAAAAACCAAGATTACGTTTTAAATATAACTCTGTGATCCATGAGTACCCTATCCTCTGTGCTATCCCTGCAGTGGACCTGGATACTACCTTCCGTATGGTAGATCCCCATTAAACCCCTCATGGTCCCACCTATTGGTGAACCAGTTTCTAGGGTTGAGTCACATGACACTACTCGTAAGTAGCCCACTCCTTAACTCATGGCATGCTAATGGGTCTCATGGCACTACACTTGGTAGCCCAATTTCTAACCCACGATAACCTAGACCTTACTCTAGGTTACCCCTTTTTAGCATTTACAAGCCACAGAGGTGGACCCGAATCTAGCCAGTTATACATGTATATTCATAGTGATAGTCATAGTCACTCTATAGTTGCATGAAATAAAAGCATCCAATAGTTATTTCAAGCCATGAGGGAAACATCGATAAAATCCTCAAAAAACTAGTCGTGATAATCATAAGTGTAACCACATACCTGATTTGATGATTTCACAGCATTAAGAAAATCCAAACAAGAATGCCATCCAAGCAAGCAATTCAATAATCACATAATTCTTGAAAAGAATATGGACTCTATTTGTTACACACTTTATCAAGAATCTACTTTATTGACTTGGATTCACATTCTAGGGTTTTTGTATCCATTTTAGGGTTTCATTTTGCAATTAGGGTTTCCCTTCATCTTTTACCATATTAAACCCTAATTTTATGCCATTACTCATAAACCCTAATTATCTCATCTATTCTTCAATATTAAGGTTATCTTAACAACATATAACTCTATTTCCATATTAAAGGCACATTAATCATTAATTAATTTCATCAAGCTTCTTTTCATTAAATCTACTATTTTTATCCTTTTAATCCATGACAATATCATTATACACATCTATCATTAATTCAAAGTTCATTAGGGTCTAATTAACATATGAACTCATTTTACCATCAATCTACCTTTTATTCATGAGAAAACCCCAATCACTACATATAGGGTATTTATCCAGAATTAAGGAATTTTATGTGCAAATAACTTAGGACCATCATTTTACAACATATTTTCATATTTTCAAATCATATACGATCTTATCCTCTTTTACCCTAAATTTAGGGTTTCGAAATACTTCATCATTCTCATATGGGGTAAAAACCCTAAATCATGAAAATTTCATCTAGATCAGGTTCGAATCTAACATTATCATTCAACAGGTTATTAATACTTCAATTAACCCATTAAGCATACTAGATTCAACCTTTAATCACAAAAAGGGTTTTTAACTTAACTTTAATGCACTTTTCATCAACATATAGTACTTTTGCAATTAGGAACGTAATCAATCTTTAATATCATTTTTAGTGAATTCCTCTCATTCTCCTGATCAAAATTCATATATTACTTGTCCTAATCGGAGTTACCAATCTTTAATTATGAATTTAGCAAGATTTTACTTACTTGGCCAATCGGATGGCGCCACATCATCAAGATCATGCAACATTGCTTTGGCCTTTTGAAAACATGACCAAAAGACGCGATTACCCTCCCTTAAGTTGGTCGTTGCTTCAGCCCACGAAGGGAAAAATGGTACAAGGCCATCTGGCCTTCTTCAACCTTGCGGCTGCTGGTTCCTGCCGCCCTAGCCGTGGCTGGGTGGCTTCTCCTTCCCTCCCTGGCCCCCGACGACCCCTAGGAAGGGTGTCATTGCCTCCGCCGCTCCCTAGCGAGCCCGATGAAGACCTAAGGTGGGGCCAAGATGGTCGAGAAGTGCTGTGCGAACCTGCACTTACAGACATTAAAAGCAGCAGTGCGGCTACTTCGGTGGGTTGTTTAGGGAACATCAACGCTGGCTAGGTCATGCTCTGACCTCGGCACACATCCAGCCTCCAACGCAACCCCTCCTGGGCTTCTCTCTATGCCAGGGTCGCAAAACTTCCCTTTTCTAGGGTTTATGAATGAGAAACATGGAAGAAGAAGAGAAGTTGGTGTGTGTGATCTTCGAAACTCGGCCCAACGCCTTACCCCTTATATAGGGGGAGTACAAAGCCCTAAGGCATGCCTCCTTGAGGACTCAAGTCCTATTCTTGAAAGGAAACATATTTTCCTTGGGTGTGAAGCAACCATCTCTCTCTCTCTCTCTCTCTCTCTTCATTATCTCCTTAGATAACTATGTTATTTGGGTATACAGGAAAACAAAAATCCTTTTTCTTATCCTCATTATTCTTTCCTTTTAATTTTTTGGCACGAATTTCTATTTTCTTTTAATAGAAATCACTTCCTTTTTCATAATGCCACCAAAATCATTAATAATGTATCATATTATCTTTTATTTTGCAAATTTGTCATTTTCTCTTCCTTTCCTCTTTATTGGGACTCCTTGGATCCCAAGACACTCCATTATTTCGAAATTCCTTCATAAGGATACATATTATCCTTCTAGATGCATCAAAACTCATTATTTCACATTATCTTGTTCATTTTTTTATTAAAATAACTCTTTTTGAGTTTTTCTCTTTATTTCTCTTTTATTTTCCTCATTGGTATTTCTTTTATCATTAGGAATCCTTGGGATACGAAATTCCACCATGGATAACCCAATTATACCTTTTTCCACTTATTTCCAACATTTTAACATTATTTTCAATTTCTTTCTTACTAAAGAAATATTTAATTGATCTTTTCTTTTCGTATTGCACTCTTTATGCAAATTTGGACTCCTTGGAACCCAAGGAACCCAAGAGTCACGAAATCCCTCTTTGGATTTTCCTTCTAGAGGTTTCCACATTTTTCTTTTCTCAAATATTCAATTATTCATTTACGAATTGAATTTTCTTGTTATTTAGGCCCAATAGCCAATAAAGCCCACAACACAAATATCAAGGCTATTGTAAACAAAATCCATTTATTCGAACCAAATTGTATCATTATTTGTTCAAATATCTTTAATATGAGAAATTACATTTCTCACCAAATGAACCCAAAATGGGGGTTGTAACATCCTTCCCTTCTAATAGGAATTTTGTCCTCAAAATTCTATCAAGCAAATAAACAATTCAGGATAAGACTTTTCCATGTCCATCATTGGCTCCTATGTGGCTTTACCATACTCATGGCATTTCCAAAGAACCTTTATCATCACATATTCTTTTCTCTGAGTTCTTTCATCCTGGCATCTATAAACTACACAGGTGACTCAGGCTATTTCAGCCTCCCTTGGGCTTACTAGGTTCATTGCTCAGCACATGGTCTGGGTACCTCACATAGTGCTCTAAATTGGACACATGGAACTCATCACACATTACTTTATCCTGAGGGGTAAGATCAAACTTAACCTTTTCCACCAAACCACATCAAAAGAACCCATGCATCGGGGACTCATCTCTCTTAGCTATAACTTAGAGGGGTCGTATTTTCACATATTCTCCCACAGTGAACTTGTATGTCAGTCTACTTTGCATCTGCTCACAACTCTCATCGTCTCTAGGCTCCTTTCAGCCCTTGCACAATCAAAGCGACTTCATCTACACACACTGTGGTCTTTTTATAACCATCATGTGGTCCTTTCACCAACATCACCTTACTGAAGTGGTGACCGACACAACCTCCCTTACAGAGCTTCTTATAAATCCCGATACTGGCTATGATGGTCATTGTCACATCTTTCATAGGATAAGAGTTGTCTCTAGATATCACCCTGAACGAGCACATATGCTCTCATCAAGCCCCTTTAGTCTGGATCATACTAACCATTAGTTAGGGGTGATAAACTGTACTAACATTAAGTTCTTCATGTACCTACTTCCACCTTTTGGAAGGGAACCTTTAGGTCAAAATCAAGAACCTTTTGAACTCACATCATGGTATAGTTGAACCATCTCTCTCATGTGTAGTTCAACCAAATATATCCCTTGACAAAAATCTTTCTTTCTTATATCATCTAGGTAATGCGATCTACCATAACCCACATTGCATCTTGACCTTCCTTGGTCTAGGGGAGACTTATCACCACATCCATAGTGGTGAACTCCCATTCCCGCTCGGGAACTCTTTATCCTCTATATCAATGCACTGGGTTACCGATGTTCATCCTTCACCTTCTGTCATGCATGGAAACATACCCCATGCAACTTCATCTTAGGCATCCAAAGTACTATTGTCACTTATTATCTTCGTGGTACGGTGTATGGTGATCTTAAAATCATGATCTTCTGTATGTCATTATTCTTCAAGATCAATACCTCAAAAACCCTAAACCATTCTATCAGGGTTTCATCACCTTCTTTTCCAAAGAAGTGCATCTGAGGTTCTACCACCATCCTTTCATTGTATCAAGGACTAGACTGGCTAACCAAACAACCCTTAACTTTTCAACATATCTCGTTACATCTGAGTGTTATCCAAACACCTCTCCTTTCCAAACTTAGGGTTAGCCAAACAACCTCTTCTAGCCAAACTAGGCAGCTATAACTCAACCAGAGCATCCATTACCACTTCACATCCTTAGGTATTAGGTAACATTGAAGACATACACTTCCATGTATTTCACTTATCGTCTTACCTCAAACTCTATGTCTATCTTCATTAAGAACACTTTCTAATTTCATCATCATGGTGATCAAACTCAACCTTGTATGACTCATATTTCATGATAAAAACATCCTCATAAGGTGACTACCTCATTTCTCTTTAACTTTTGCAAACCATCCATGTATAATTCACTTTACCAGGGCATGTTATCCTCTCTATCCTCATGCCTCATAGCAACGTTCCAACTCACATCATCTTTTATCCTTGGTGTATGGCATGCGTACTGTCCTATCTCTCACTCCCATAATAAGAAGAAATAAGCATTTGGCTGCAGTCCAAATACATAGTTCTTCCTGTTCTAAGAGTAGAGATGGTGCATCCCACCTTGCCAGTACACCTTTAAATCTAAGTTGAAATGTGCTATTTATGCTTCTATATTACAATCATCTTAATATCCAAGTTACCTCCATGGAAAACTGATTTCAAACCTACTTGGGTAACCTCACAATCCTTGGTCATCTCCTCTAGATCTATAGGGTGCCGACACTTTTGGGGTCATCCCTCTTCCCTTATGCATCCAGAGAGTGCCCTACTCATCTGTCCTTTGGGTCCCATGAGTTCATGAATGTGATCAATCTCCTAACCCATGGCCTCCAGACAATGATAGTTGTTACCTCCTGACCCTATGGTCATGTGCAACTAGGGAATTAGGCAACCCCTACCTCCATCGGTCTTATCCCTACCTGACCCTAGGATAGACTTAGGATTCCATTATAGTACATGTCCAACTTAGAACCTTACCCAAGCCTTCATCATCTCTCTTTCTGCATTCATGGGCTGACTTTTATCCATTCATAGGGATCATGGCAACCTGCCTACCCTGGTCAAGCCCCATACCGGTTACCTCCATGGTAACACATCCACATGCACTTAGAGATGGTTATCTATGGATCTATAGGTTCATCCTCATACCATGTACTTTTCACTTAGCTTCTCAAGATCCTATGCGACCTTTTTAGGTTAACTCAAAAATTGGTGTACTCCCTTAAAAAGGGTCCCTCTCCCAGGATGGGAGGAAACTATCTCTAGACAACACAGTCACAACCACCCTTAGGTCTAGGGTTTACATCCATATGCTTAACCCTAGTAAGCTATTAAGGCACAAGCAGACCACTAAACCATGCTGGGTCGTACTTGTTCTCATCCTCCATATTGGGTCAAGATCCCTTGCCATCAACTTAGTTATGAGGGGTTCATCAAACATACCTTTAATCTTAAGGGGTTTCCCTTTTCCTTTATACATGAGGAGTACCATGCTTGTAACTATAGCAACTTAATTCTCGTCATGAGCATTAGGTACACCACTTCCCCTCTTAGGCCTAGGAACTCTAGGTTCACTTCTTGATGACCAACTACATGCTCAACCTGTTAACCACGAACCAAACAT
This sequence comes from Alisma plantago-aquatica, assembly GCA_963693085.1. Taxonomy (NCBI): domain Eukaryota; kingdom Viridiplantae; phylum Streptophyta; class Magnoliopsida; order Alismatales; family Alismataceae; genus Alisma; species Alisma plantago-aquatica. Next base: position 919,737,239 of record OY856413.1, on the reverse strand, counting down.
ATACAGGGTATGCCATGCACTTCCTGTCATCCTTCTACTCGAGCAACACATCAGGGTCGAGTCCTCGCCAAGGACAACCAACAAGGTACAAGGCCTCGCAACCTGTTACCAAACCTCTTTCGGTCCACAGGCACATAGGTACCAGAAGAATCATCCTCTCTCTAGGGTTTGGTTCCTATAAAGGCAACCAAGATATCAACAACCTTAACAGATCATGCATGAGGCAAACTCTATCATCCACTTAGGTTGCATCAGCCTCGACTCCCCACTGTTCCTCATATCTCGAGGTCTAGGTTTACGACCTTCTTGCTTGGTGTCCTACTCTCTCTCTAACCCTACAACCAACCTCACCATTAGAGGTCCTCTCTTCATGAAGGATCAACCTCAAAAGCATGACCCTACCTAGATGAAGCATATGTTCAACTTATGTTTGCTCAAGGTTATCCATAGCCCCTTAGGCTTATCACATAAGCTATCCATCAAACTCTCTCGATCATGGTTTCAATCTATTGTTCGCACTACTGATACATACTCTGGGTGACTACTATGCCATGCTCATGGGGTTTCCATAGGTTCTTTACTAACCTCTTCATTGAAGGAGCCATCCTTCACTCCAACATGTACGACCCTTTCCAGGTTAGGTCATCCAAGGTTCATAGCTCATATGGCATCCAAAGGCATACCCACACACCTGGTCCATCAAGACATCTAAATCTTCATGTCATCTCTCTCTCTCTAACCTTCACTTAGGGTTAAGGTTAACATCATCCTCAGAGGATGTGCCAGGTCTCTATTTGTAATGGAGATCACTATCTCCAAGACTAACTCTCTTTATTTATCCTCTTGACAAGAAGGTATAGACTCAGGTCTCTCCTGAGGGCATGACAACTTATGTCATACGACCTAAGCATGTATCTATTCTTTAGTTTATGCTTACTCTATTAAGCTTATGTCCATGACATCTTAATTACATGCTTTTCATTAATTTGATGGAGGATTCCTTAGACCTTATTAATCTTACCCATACCTCAAGAGGGTGAGGAGAAGAGGGAAAACCTTAATCCTTAAGGTCCTTAACAGAATTTGTGATGAGAAGGGATGAATAAGATGAGAAAGTCCTAAAGGTATCTTATTTCAATTCATACCCTAAGACTTTGGCCAAGCAGTCACACATATATGGGAGTCCTCATATTCTGAATAGCGGTGCGGAGGAAAATATTGCCAGCCCCCGGTCGTGATCCTTTTCTAGACACCTCTGTCTTTCGGATAATCCTCTAATAACTCCCTTGGGTTCTATGGAGTTTGTAAAATTTAATAATTATTAATGGTTAAGTGAGGAACCTACGCTCTGATACCAAATGTTACGACCCTACCTTCTGGTAACCCCCAATTAAGGGAGACCGAGAGGTCGAAGCCGCACCCATAATTTTTGGATCAAAGGTTTGACATTTAACCAAGAACAATTATTAAATTTTAACAAACTATACTGGAAAGCTGTAAGAAATTTTTTCATACCTTTTGAAAATTTTGGATTTCTATCCATGTAAGCATTCTACTCTAGCTAATCCTCCTTGCATTTTACTTCATGTATTTCACAATATGATGATTTACTATTTGTCCTTTTGGCTTGTACCTAAAATGCCGACAAACAAAATGTCGGTCAGCTGAAGCTGGTATGTGGGGGAAACAATAAACGTGCAACTATGATAACAACGTAATCATTCAATTAATCATTTAACAACCAAGATTATGTTTTAAATATAACTCTGCGATCCATGAGTACCCTATCCTATGTGTTATCCCTGCAGTGGACCTGGATACTACCTTCCGTATGGTAGATCCCCATTAAACCCCTCATGGTCCCACCTATTGGTGAACTAGTTTCTAGGGTTGATTCACATGGCACTACTCATAAGTAGCCCACTCCTTAACTCATGGCATGCTAATGGGTCTCATGGCACTACACTTGGTAGCCCAATTTCTAACCCACGATAACCTAGACCTTACTTTAGGTTACCCCTTTTTAGCCTTTACAAGCCACAAAGGTAGACCTGGATCTAGCCAGTTATACATGTATATTCATAGTGATAGTCATAGTCACTCTATAGTTGCATGAAATAAAAGCATCCAACAGTTATTTCAAGCCATGAGGGAAACATCGATAAAATCCTCGGAAAACTAGTCGGGATAATCATAAGTGTAACCACATACATGATTTGATGATTTCACAGCATTAAGCAAATCCAACCAAGAATGCAATCCAAACAAGCAATTCAATAATCACATAATTCCTGAAAAGAATATGGACTCTATTTGTTACACACTTTATTAAGAATCTACTTTATTGACTTGGATCACTTTCTAGGGTTTTTGTATCCATTTTAGGGTTTCATTTTGCAATTAGAGCTTCCCTTCACCTTTTACCATATTAAACCCTAATTTTATGCCATTACTCATAAACCCTAATTATCTCATCTATTCTTCAATATTAAGGTTATCTTAACAACATATAACTCTATTTCCATATTAAAGGCACATTAATCATTAATTAATTTCATCAAGCTTCTTTTCATTAAAGCTACTATTTTTATCCTTTTAATCCATGACAAGATCATTATACACATCTATCATTAATTCAAAGTTCATTAGGGTCTAATTAACATATGAACTCATTTTACCATCAATCTACCTTTTATTCATGAGAAAACTCCAATCACTACATATAGGGTATTTATCCAGAATTAAGGACTTTTATGTGCAAATAACTTAGGACCATCATTTTACAACATATTTTCATATTTTCAAATCATATACAATCTTATCCTCTTTTACCCTAAATTTAGGGTTTCTAAATACTTAATCATTCTCATATGGGGTAAAAACCCTAAATCATGCAAATTTCATCTAGATCAGGTTTGAATATAACATTATCATTCAACAGGTTATTAATACTTCAATTAACCCATTAAGCATACTAGATTCAACCTTTAATCACAAAAAGGGTTTTTACCTTAACTTTAATGCACTTTTCATCAACTTATAGTACTTTTGCAATTATGAACGGAATCAATCTTTAATATCATTTTTATTGAATTCCTCTCATTCTCATGATCAAAATTCATATATTACTTGTCCTAATCGGAGTTACCAATCTTTAATTATGAATTTAGCAAGATTTTACTTACTTGGCCAATTGGATGGCGCCACGTCATCAAGCTCATGCAACGTTGCTTTGGCCTTTTGAAAGCATGATGAAAAGACACGATTACCCTCCCTTAAGTCGGCCGTTTCTTCAGCCCATGAAGGGAAAAATGGTCCAAGGCCATCTGGCCTTCTTCAACCTCGCGACTGCTGGTTCTTTCCGCCCTAGCCGCGGCTGGGGTGGCTTCTCCTTCCCTCCCTAGCCCCCAATGACCCCTAGGAAGGGTGTCATTGCCTCCGCCGCTCCCTGGCGAGCCTGGTGAAGACCTAAGGCGGGGCCAAGGTGGCCGAGAAGTGTTGCGCAAACTTGCACTTGCAGACGTCAAAAGCAGTCGTGCGGCTGCTTCAGTGGGTTGTTTAGGGCACGAAAACACTGGATAGGTCATGCTCTGACCTTGGCGCACATCCAGCCTCCAACACAACCCCTCCTAGGCTTCTCTCTGTGCCAGGGTCGCAAAACTTCCCTTTTCTAGGGTTTATGAATGAGAAACATGGAAGAAGAAGAAGAGAAGTTGGTGTGTGTGATCTTCTAAACTCGGCCCAATGCCTTACCCCTTATATATGGGGAGTACAAAACCCTAAGGTGTGCCTCCTTGAGGACTCAAGTCCTATTCTTGAAAGGAAACATATTTTCCTTGGGTGTGAAGCAACCATCTCTCTCTCTCTCTCTTCATTATCTCCTTAGATAACTATGTTATTTGGTATACAAGAAAACAAAAATCCTTTTTCGTATCCTCATTAGTCTTGCCTTTTAATTTTTTGGCACAAATTTCTATTTTCTTTTAATAGAAATCACTTCCTTTTTCACAATGCCACCAAAATCATTAATAATGTATCATATTATCTTTTATTTTGCAAATTTGTCATTTTCTCTTCCTTTCCTTTTTATTGGGACTCCTTGGATCCCAAGACACTCCATTATTTCGAAATTCCTTCATAAGGATACCTATTATCCTTCTAGATGCATCAAAACTCATTATTTCACATTATCTTGTTCATTTCTTATTAAAATAACTCTTTTTGGGGTTTTCTCTTTATTTCTCTTTTATTTTCCTCATTGGTATTCCTTTTATCATTAGGAATCCTTAGGATACGAAATTCCACCAAGGATAACCCAATTATACTTTTTTCCACTTATTTCCAACATTTTAACATTATTTTCAATTTCTTTCTTACTAAAGAAATATTTAATTGATCTTTTCTTTTCGTATTGCTCTCTTTTTGCAACTTTGGACTCCTTGGAACCCAAGGAACCCAAGAGGCACGAAATCCCTCTTTGGATTTGCCTTCTAGAGGTTTCCACATTTTTCTTTTCTCAAATATTCAATTATTCATTTACTAATTGAATTTTCTTGTTATTTGGGCCCAATAGCCAATAAAATCCACAACACAAACATCAAGGCTATTGTAAACAAAATCCATTTATTCAAACCAAATTGTATCATTATTTGTTCAAATATTTTTAATATGAGAAATTACATTTCTCACCAAATGAACCCAAAAATGGGGGTTGTAACAGTTACATATGTCTCACATTGGATGACCCTTTGCCTTATCTTTGTACTGATTTCTTGAATTATAATGCGGTAAGAGAAATCAACTATTATACATGTTCTTCATATTCCTTCTTAAAATATTAATTGTTCTACATCTCAATGGTGATTGCTTTAGTTACTTAAATTGCATTATCTATTAAATACATATCATTTAGCTAAATTTGCTCAACCTGATAATAATGATATCTATCTGCATTAATCTATTTGTGCATTTAATAGACATTGGCAGAGAGTTATATCTCTCGCTGGGACGTTTGGTCTCACCCTGTGGGTTTCCACATGTTTTAGGTGGTCGAGCACTAAGAGGTAGAGATCGCGCTATTGAGGATGAGCAACAAGAGGAGTAGTAGCTGAGTAAAGGTTGGATAAACTATTTGTTCTTTGTAGTAGAGTCTTATGTGTCATCCCTGTACTCTCAGGTCCTTGGGGAAATTTGGTAGATGTTGTATATCAAGACAATGATTTTGGCTATATGCCTTTGTTGTATAGATACGAGCTTGTATGTATATGAACATGTTACCTCTTGTAATAGGTTGTGGATTTTGAGCCAACAAACAATATCTTGTAATAATATTTTGACATAACATACATGTGATTTGTGGCTTTTGTGGATAGAGAAATTGTTTTCCACTTGAGGTGGTATGTGTGTTTGGCTTTAATTTCCTATGTTTTCTGGTAACCTAGTTGATAAGTTTTAATTCCACACTTTATTTTAAGTAATCTCAATTTGTGGCACATCGGGGCATAATAGTATCATGATATCAAAGCATATTACAAGGTTAGATTCAGGTTCAAAGCATTCAATTATGATAATTAAGCATGTTCAACATTTTAAGCAAGTTCAGGGGTCTTATAGCTATAAACCCCTAACAAGGACTTTGCCCCCGAAATCCTATGCAAAGAGAGATGGGTACATCCTACACATCTTGTCTTGTAACTACAATGTGGATTCTTCTATGCCACAATGATGCCACAAAACCTTCATTAACACTATATCTTTCTTCTTCAAAATTTTCACCCTTCTATCCAGGATCAATACATGACCTTCAACATAGGAAACATGTTCATTTAACTCAACCTCCACTGGATGAATTGTCTACCCTGTGTCTGGATGACACTTCCTCAACATAGAGATATGTAAGACATTATGTAACCTCTGTAGTTCTGGCAATAGCTCCAACTTGTATGCTACCTTTCCAACACGAGCCAAGATAGGGTATGGTCGCATAAATCTTAGAGCCAACTTACCCTTATTTCCAAACATCAACACACCTTTCCAAGGAGAAATATTGACATATAATTTGTCTCCCACTTGGAACTCAAACAATCTACAATGATTATTTGCATAAAACTTTTGTCTATCCTGAGGTGCCTTCAACTACTATTTTTTTTCACCTTAATCTTCTATGTAGTCTATTGTACAAGCTCATGACCCAAAAGTTGATACTCACCTATTTCACACCAAAAAAGTGGAGACCGATGATGTCTCCCATACAAAGCCTCATCATGAGCCATATCTATGCTTCTCTAATGGCTATTATTATAAGAAAATTCTATTAGACTCAAGTGTATATCCCAACTTCCAAGAAATTGCAACACACATGCCCTCAAAAGATCTTATAGAGTCTGAATAATCCTTTGAGACTGACCATCTGTCTACAGATGGAAAGATGTACTAAACCTTAGATGTGTTTCCATTTTTGAATGCATATGCTCCCAAAACTGACTTGTAAACCGTGGACCAGTGTCAGAAACTATAGTCACTGGAATTCCATGCAAACAAACTATCTCATCAACATGCACCTGTGCCAACTTCTCTGCTATTAATGCCATCTTAACTGGGAGGAAGTGAGCTGACTTAGTCAATCTATCCACTATTACCCATATGGAATCATAACCTTTATCTGTCCTAGGAAGACCAACCACAAATTCCATGGTAATATGATCCCATTTCCACTATGGTATCAGCAAAGGTTGTAATGTCCCTGCAGGCTTCTGGAGCTCAGCCTTCACCTACTGACAAACTGGACATCTAACAACAAACTCTGCCACATCACAGTTTAGTCCTAACCATGAATACAAGTCCTTCATGTTGTGGTACATCTTGGTACTTCTAGGATGCATCACATACATCAAGGAGTGAGCCTCTTCAAGTACCATCTTCCTCAATCCATGAACATCAAGAACTACTATCCTGTTATGGAAACAAACTGCACCGTCATCTGACTCATGAAATCCATCAAACTTTTCACTACCAAACCCTCCTCAGATGTTCTATATCACCATATCATTATGCTATGCATCATGGATCAATTTTCTTAAGGTAGCTTAAACTTGTAACTATGCCAACAAACCTGCTAACAAGGAAATTTCTAGCTATACATACATCTGACGAAGAGATACTAGCATATCTCTCTTACATCATACCAAGGAGTATAAATGTGCATTGTCTACTATTGATGCTGAGTACGACTTCCTACTCAATGCATCAGCCATCACATTTTCTTTTACTGGATGGTAGTCTATTATGCATTCATAATCCTTGATTAGCTCCATCCATCTCCTCTGCCTCATATTCAACTCCTGTTTCAAAAATATAAACTATAGATTCTTGTGGTCAGTAAAGATCTAATACTTTTATCCATAAAGGTAGTGTATCCAAAGGACCACCGCTACAAGTTCCAGATCATGTGTTGGGTAGTTCTCCTCATGTTTCTTAAGCTGTCGCAAAGTAGAAGAAATATCATTCTTATCCTGCATCAACACACATCCCAGCCCATTCTTTGAAGCATCATAAAAGACAATGTAGCCTTTTCCATGCTCTAGAAACACTAATATTGGTGCACTAGTCAACTTCTCTTTCAACTACTGAAAAGAATGCTGACACTTGTCATTCCATGCAAAAGGAACATCCTTCCTAGTTAACCTAGTTAGGGGTAATGTATAGAATTGAAATCCTTGATGAACTTCCTGTAGTAGCCTGCCAAACTTAGGAAACATGAAATCTCTGTCAGTGTCTTGGGCTGTTCCCATTCTAGTACATACTCTACTATCTTGGGGTCAACACAAACACCTTTAGAAGATATAGCATGTCCCAATAAAAGACACCTCAGATGACCAGAACTTACACTTTGTGAACTTAGCATAAAGTCTGTGATGTCTCAACAAGTTCAACGCCAAGCGAAGTTGTTGTAAAAGATAAAGAGGGGGGTGAATAGAGATTTTGATAAATTTAAGATTAATTTAAAACTTAAATTGTAAAAGAGAATTGGACATAAAAAGGAGACACACAATTTAGAGTGGTTCCTCCCTTAGAATCTAAGGATGTCAGTCTACTACCCAATTGACCCAAACTGGGATTTTGCAAGTGATCAATTTTATTAGCTCTCAAGGAATTAAAATAAAATACAATCACTTCACCTCAACCTCTTCTTTACAAGGATGCAGAAGAAAACACAAAGGAGTGGAGGACGATCCACCTCCACCACCTTGATGCAACCTTCACCTCCTTGAAGTAGCATCAATCACCTTGGAGCAGACTTCACACCTTGAAGTAGCTCCAAATGCCTAGGAGAAGCTTTCATGCCTTGAAGTAGTTCCAATCGCCTAGGAGCAACCTTCTCACCTTGAAGTAGCTCTAAGAAAGCTCCCTCATACATCCTCCCACACTTGGAGTAGTCAAGGAGCACAATTACATCAACTTGGAGAAATAGATTGGAAGAAGGAAAGTTACACCAATGTAGCACAATGCTTTGATCATATCTCAAGCTCTAGACCTCCTAACCACTGAAGATGGACGTTTCTAGATGGTGGCTATAAGATTGTAGCTATAGGAAACTAACTAAGAGCTCAAGGAAGAAGATAACAAGTGTATTTCAGCTATGATTCTCTCTAGAATGATTGCTCAAGTGTAGCTTGTGTATCATGGTGTCCTAAGGTCACCTCTATTTATAGGAATGGGTTGTAGGTGACTAGGGTACTTTGAGGAGATATCGAGAGGGTTCTAGGACAAGATATATCCATTAGAGTTGGATAAAATTAGGTGCAAAAAATAACTTAGTCGAATGTAGAAAGAACAAGCTAAAACCCAGTTTGGTTGATGAGTTTTTCAACCAACCATGTCTCGATTGAGAACTTTTTCGACCGAGCCTGAGTTGAATGCACATATATTCCAACAACTATCCTCAAGTACCAACTACTCATTCTACGGTCATATTATTTGGATTGAAGATGTGTCGGTCGACAGTATTTTTGATCAAAAATGATCTTGAACACAAATGTGTAAGATTTTGACCAGTGCTCTGACTCCTCGACAGAGGTGGTTCTCAGTCAACAACTTTCTCGACCGATAGGTTTTCAGTTGAATTTTTCTTGATCGAAAATCCCTATAAATTGTGGAACACCTATCAATTGATTTTTCTAATAAAGGATAATGACTCTAGACTCTAAGGGGAATCCTAACTGAGGGTTCTAGATGGATAGCAAAAATCTAATGCTTGATTTTACATGACTTCTAGGTACTTCTACATTATACACTTCTACAAGTAATTACAAGTTCTTTGAACACGTAAATACAAGAATTTGAGCATATTAACTTCATCTATCCATTGAGTGTGATCTCCTTGAACCCTAGAATACTAAAGTAGCAAGTTAGATTCACAAGAATGAAAGGTTGTGATCATCAAAATAGAGTATAAGCTAATGTCCAATTTTGTCAAAAATCTCCCCCTTTTTGAAGATGGAAAACATTACTAAAATATAAGTAGAATGAATTTCATACCTGAGAAGAACATATTCTTGAGTGGTATAAAAATGTGTGCTAGTATGCTTAGAGAGATATGAAACAAGATATCCATCTTGTAAAGTAATTTAGCATCAAATTTATTTTTGCTAAGATAATAAAATCGTGAAACCGTTGATAACCTCCAATTTTGTGATGTTATCTTAGTAATTTTCCTCAGTTTTCCACTCTCTTTCTCAGATAAATTTGACCGAATCCTTAACTTTCCTTTCTTATTGCAAATATACTATTAGATTAACTTTTCTCCTTTGTACTTATAGAAAAAGATAGAAAAATCATAAAAGCTTCACCGGTCCTGAGACCGCATGAATACAACCGGTCTCGAGACCGCATGGAGTCACACGGTCTCAAGACCGCATGAAGCCAAGCGGTCCCGAGACCACATGGAGTCACACAGTCTCAAGACCGCATGAAGCCAATCGGTCCCGAGACCGCATGGAGTCACACAGTCTCAAGACCACATGAAGCCAACCAGTCCCGAGACCGCATGGAGTCACATGGTCTCAAGACCGCATGAAGCCAACCGGTCCCGAGACCGCATGGAGTCACACGGTCTCAAGACCGCATGAAGCCAACCGGTCCCGAGACCGCATGGAGTCACACTGTCTCAAGACCACATGAGGCCAACCAGCCCCGAGACCGCATGAAGCCAACCGGCCCCGAGACCGCATGGAGTCAAACGGTCTAAGAGTCCAAACAGTCTCAAAGTCCAAACGGTCTCAGGGTCCAAATGGTTTCAGAGTCCAAACGGTCTCAGAGCCCATATAGTTTCAGAGTCCAAACGGTCTCAGAGGTGAAAATAGTTTCAGGGTCCAAATGGTTTCGAAGTAAAATTGCCCAAACCGTTTGGACTTCACTTAAAGCCTATAAATAAGACCCGAGGGGTCCTCCCAAATTATCAAGTTTTCAGACGTCCAGAGGCTACCTCTACTACTCCATAGCTATTCCATCCTCCATCCTCCACCTAAAGGCTTCCGGTCTGAGATCCACACTCCATCCTGAAGCTGCTTTCTCTCTCTTCACCAAATAAGGTGGGAAGAGGAGACCTCATCATCAAGCAACCTGTGAAGTGTGAAGATCATCATTCTCTCTCCTTCCAAGGGGTTGACTTTCCTCTCTCCTTCATGGGGATGACATTCTCTCTCTCTTCTCGCCTCCTTCTTTTTCCTAGCTATGATCGAGTAGTCTCATTCACTAGGGTGCGGGGAGTAGCCCCGCTACCCATGTTTTCTTTTCATGCAATGTAATCCATAGTTTGCAATAGAGATATACTTCCTTTTCAGTTCGACATCAATCGTCTAATGAATGCTTGTTGCTTGATCACCAACTCGTGTTATCTTTTATCTTTTAGTATGAATTGTCTACGTTTGTACTATTAGATTCGAATCTCAATTGAATGTTGGTTCTTGATGCATGTATCCACCATGCATCTGTTTTGGTATCTAGGAGTGTTTTTCAAATAGTGGAGTAAACTCACTTCCATCATTGTACTTTCATACTATGAAATGGAATCAGTTGACGTATGAAAGTACAACCTTGATAAGTCGAGGAACACACTTTGCGAAGGGAATGATGTAAAGTAGGTGACCATTCGTTCGGGGATGGCTGGCATTGCAACATTCCCATACTTCTCGTAGTTAGTTCTCCGAAAGGAAACTAAATCTACAAAGATACTAACTGTTTAGACTCTTATTGCAGGTTATGTTTTATGTTGCATGTTTTGATCCATGTGTAGTGGTGGTGAAAGTTGATCACATCCTAGTGGCTCCTTATCATTGGTTACAACCTAAAATTTACTTTCTTGCTTTGTTTTACTTGCAATTAGTTTAAAACAATCATAACAACTTTTCGATCTAGATACCAACTGTTAAGAGGTTAAGTGAAATTCTAACATTTTCCATCTTGTTGCTGCCAACAAGATCATTGTCCTGTGGATTCGAACCTTAACTATACTACGATAAGACTTCCACGTATCCTAGCATACGTGGGTGGAGTTCTCAATCTAGTATAAACAAGGCTAAACCTAAAGACTTACCATCTTTAGGATTTTTAGTGGTGCGCGCAATTCCACGTGAGTGGAAGCTCCATCAAAAATTGGCGCCGTTGCCGGGATTACGCGCACCACTAAAAATTGATGGAGCTTCCACTCACGTGGAATTGCACACACCACTAAAAATCCTAAAGAACCGTCGTGAGGCTCAAGGAATATTTTGCTTTATATTTTATTTCTCCACCTTTGCCATCTCAAAAAGATAGCCAAATATTAAAATAACCCCCCCTTAATGGAATAATCCCCCTTGATAAAATACCCATGCTTTACACTAGAAAAAGAAAACAAAACTAAATGTCCAATGAAAGCCACAATGTCAAAACACATGCTAGAGACCAAGAATATAATCAATAGTCTTCGGGAAGTATATCAAAGAAAGTTTCTTCTAGTTGAGTAATAAGTAACTTCCTTCTAATATATCGAAATTGATTCAAAGGAAGCGGTTTGGTAAAAATATCAGCCAATTGTTCCTCTGTATCAACAATGAAGAGAGATGTTATTCTTGGCAATATGATCTCTCAAAAAGTGATGTATAATCTCAATGTGCTTGGCAGGACTATGTAGAACGGGATATGAGCCAAGTTTATTGACTATTATTATCGCAGAAAATCATCGTAGAGGAAAATACAAAACCATAGTCATTCAAGACTTGTTACATATATAGCACTTGATCACAACATGATCCTACAACCATGTATTCATCTTCGGTGGTAGACAAAGAAACCATATTTTGTTGCATACTAAACTAAGAAACCAAGGCTCTTCCTTGTAAGAAACAACCACCACCACTTGTGCTCTTTCGATCAAGATGACAACCAACATAATCGGAATTGATATAAGCTTTCAAATCCAATTACTGGCCCTTGGGATACCATAATCTAAAATTTATAGTGCCATCAAGATATCTCAAAATTCTTTTGATGGCTTGAAAATGAGAATGCGTAGGATTTGATTGAAATCTAGTGCAAAGTCCAACGGAAAACATAATATCTGATCTAGATGCGGTCAAGCATAGCAAGCTACCAATCATGGCTTTATGTAAGGAATCATCAATGGGTTCACCATATTCATCCTTGTCAATTTTTGCAGAAGTAGGCATAAGAGTAGTAGCATGTTTTCAATTTTCCATGTTAAACCATTTTAAGAGTTCCTTAGTATATTTCTCTTGGCTTAGAAAAATTCCACTAGGTGTTTGTTTTATTTGAAAACCAAGAAAAAATCTTAATTCTCCCATGATATTCATTTCAAATTCCTTTTGCATGATATCACTGAATTGAGTACATAAAGAATAATTTGAAGCTTCAAAGATAATGTCATCAACATATATTAAACAACTAGAAAATCTGATTCATATGATTTGAAAAATAATGTGGAATCTGACTTTCCAATAGAGAAACCATTATCAAAAAGATATTTCTTAAGTCTGTCATACCAATTTTGGGGTGCTTGTTTTAGACCATAAATAGCTTTGTTAGGTTTATATACATGATCAAGTTTGTTTGGTATTTCAAAACCAAGTGTGTTGGTGACATAAACTTCTTCTTCTATGATTCCATTTAAGAAAGTGCTTTTACATCCATTTGAAAAAGTTTGATGTCTTTATGGGTAGCTAGAGCTAATAACATATGAATGGCCTCAAGTATATATAAGGGTGCATAAGTCTCATCGAAGGCTATCCCTTCTTGTTGATTGTACCATTGAGCAACCAACCTAGCTTTATTTCTAATCATTTACCCAGCTTCATTAAGTTTATTTTGAAAAAACCCACTTAGTTCCAATTATGGTTTTTCCTTGAGGTCTAGGGGCTAATCCCATACATTATTCTTAGTGAATTGATTTAGCACTTCTTACATAGACATTATCCAATAGTCATATTTTAGAGCTTCATTTATCTGTTTAGGTTCTACAATTGATACAAAATCCATGTTTGCAACATCTCTAAATGATGAATGAGTTTTCACTTTATCAAAAGGATTTCCTATGATTAAGTCTTGGGGATAATCTTTGATTATTCTAGGAGTAGGATGATGTAACTCATTATTTTTATCCTTAATTTGTTCAATTTTAAAAATTTTATCATCATTGTTGATATGGTAAAGTCCTCAATTTGGTGTGTAATGGCATTTAGATTTTCATTTTCAATTTCATTTCAACACTTTGTGGTGTGAGTTCATGAAATGTTATATGATTGATTCCTCAACTTTCTTAGAAATAGAATTGTAAATCCTAAATGCCTTTCTAGATGTTTAATATCCCAAGAGAAATCCTTTTTGTGATTTAGGGTCGAATTTGTCTCTATCATCCTTTGTGTTCAAAATATAACGAAGTGTACCAAAAGTATGAAAGTAGTCAACTCTAAGTTTCTTATCAAAGATGAGTTCATAAGGATTTTTTTGAGATGTGAGTGAATTGAAACACAATTTAAGACATTCCATGTTGTATTTATTGCTTCGGCCCAAAAGGTTTTAGGAGTATTATTTTCTAGTAGCATTGTTCTAGACATTTCATGTAAGGACTGGTTTTTCCTCCCAACTATCCCATTTTTTATGGGGAGTATGAAGATGAAAAATTATGTGTATACCCTTTATATGTACAAAATTCTTCAAAGATATGGTTTTCAATCTCTCCTCCATGATCACTCCTAACGGTGCATATTTTGTTTTGTAGTTGATTTTCAATCTTAGAGCAAAATTGAATAAATATTCTAATAGTATCATCTTTTGTTGAGAGAAAATGTACCCAAGTATATCTACTATAATCATCAATAGTGACAAAACAATACTTTTTACCACCAATAGATTGAGTCCTCATAGGACCAAATAAATCCATGTGAATGAGTTCTAATGATCTATTAGTACTAAGCAAGGCTTTAGGTTTGAAAGAAGCTGTAATTTTTCTTTCCCAGAGTACATGGTTCACAAATTTTTTTCTTAAAAGACAGTTTAGGTGAACCACAAACAACATCATATTTAAGCAACTTTTTAATAACATGTGAGCTTGCATTACCTAGATTTCTATGCCATAATTGTAAATATTCATCATTTGCAAGAAGACATTTTCAAATAATAGCTTGCATAGAATTAGGTCTAAGTATGTAAAGATCTCCTATTCATTTTCCTTCATAAAGGACATCATTAGTGTTTTCTATGAGCAACCTGTAGTAAGATTTGTTAAAAAAAAACATCATAGCCACCATCACAAAATTGACTAAGACTAATTAGATTGTGGTGTAATCCATCTACAAGTAGCACATTTTTTATTTGAAGATTTGTACCAACATTACCTATCCCAATGCTTTTACCTTTGGCATTATCTCCAAATGTGACCATTCCATGCTCATTTTCTTCAACTGTGTGAAAAGCCTCCTTGTTTCCAGTCATATGCTTAGAGAAACCACTATAAACCACCTGATCCTACAAAATATGAAGGTTTTTGGTAACCATGTGATGCTCCTTTTTGGTTAATGACATATATATGCCTTAAAATTTATAACATTTTAGTGCTTTAAATGAATCAAAATGATGAAAATTTTACAGATATAAAATATCAATGTTAATAAAAATTAAATGATTTAATTTGCAAGAAAATAGTTCTGTCAGGCTTGGTTTCGATTGTCCTTGACTTCGATTGGGAGTCCCCTCGGTCAAGATATTAGTCGACAAAGTGGTAGTTCTGTAAATTTCCAAAATATACAACATTTCTAGGGTGAACAAGATATAGTATTTTTTTATCATGAATGACACAAGTAAATACATAAAGATATACCTTTTAAGCTCATTTCATTTGAGATAAGACACATAAGAATTTCATAATGAAGTTTAGGCCAAATCTCAACAAAGTATCTCAACATCTCTAAGTTTGGGGTCTTGGAACCAAATGATGTCCTTCTCCTTCTTGTATTCACAAGAGAAGGAGTGATGTCCAAGACGTTGGCAGTAGTAACAAGAAATAAAGTCAATTTGTTTTCTCTTAACATTTTGGATATGTGCTATATTGTTCTTGGGCACAAAGATGGTATCAATTATAGGGGCTTGTGTTTTCTAGATCTAGGATTTTAATGAGTTTTTTCTTTGGGTACATATCCTAGGCCCCTTCTCCCAACTTGTCTGGAAGTGTTTTTCAAGATTTTATCCAGGATATCATCATGTTTTAAACTATCAACATACTTTTGTAATTCATCAATTTTAGCAAGTTTTTTTGTAATATCTAGATTGGCCTGAGCTAAATCTAAAAGTAAGATATCTCTTTCTCTTACAATGATATCATAATCTGAATGAGTTCATAGGATCGGTTGATTTTGGTAATCATTTATCTTATAAAAAAATCAACCTTCTCTTGAGAAAGAAGATCATTATTATTTTCTAAGACAAGCAACTTGGCATTATAGTCATCAACAGAAGCTTTCAAAGTATCTTTTTTATAACTAAGACTTTCATTTTCAGAAGTAAGATCATATAGTTTAGCATGTAACTCATCATTAATTTTAGAAAGTTTTTTCACTTTTCTTTTGCAATCAACATATTTAGTATGAGTTTCTTCAAGTCTATTAACTAGATCAGTTTCAGATAAATCAATGGGATCTACCTCATTTGAGTCTTCATCTTCACTTTCTTTAGCCATGAGACACTCAACTTCTTCTTCTCCACTCTTGCTATTATCACTTGATTCATTCCAAGATGCTTCATAGGCTTTGTCTCCCTTGTCCTTCTTCTTGAAAGAGGATTTATTTCCCTTCTTGATTTTAGGACACTCATTCTTTACATGTCCCTTCTGGCTACATTCAAAGAAACTAAGAGAAGAATAGGAGGAAGCACTTGATTTTTCTTAGATTTATACCTTTTATATTTCTTACCATTTTCAATGAGTGCATCTTCTTCGTCAACTGCTTCACTTGTCTCATCACTTTCTTGAGTGATGACTTTTGATTGATCTTTGTTTTTAGCTTTTAGCACAATGTCCTTCCTTCTCTCCTTTTGGAGTTCGGCCTCCAGTCTTTCTACTTTTTCAAGGGTGACTTCATGTGTCTCAAGGTTGCCAATGAGCTGCTCCATCATCAATTTGGTGAGGTCATCTTCTTCTTCAAGGGTGACCTCATGTGTCTCAAGGTTACCAATGAGTTTCTCCATCATCAATTTAGTGAGCTCATCTTCTTCTTCAATGGCTGCCACCTTGGGCTTGCACTTTGGAGGCAATGATCTTAGTATCTTTGATACTTGATCCTCTTCACTAATGTACTTGCTCAAGGCATTCAAGCTGTTGATGATGGGAGAAAACCTAGCATACATCTCACGTATAAAGTCATTAGGCATCATATGAAATTGTTCAAACTTTTTTTAAGCATACTGATTTTAGTATTCTTTACTTGAACAGTACCTTCATGTGTAACCAAAAGTTTATGTTAAATTTGATAGGTTGTTTCACAAGAAGATATGTGATTAAATTCACCATCAGATATTGAACAATATTTAATGCTTATAGCCTTGGCATTGAGTTGAACCTACTTAACCGTCTCTGGATCCCATTTATCATATTCGATAGTTGGAAGCTCATATGGGTTAGTCACCATTCTCCATAGCTCCAAGCTTATTCCATGGAAGTAGAATTGCATCCTCCTTTTCCAATATGTGTAGTTGGATCCATTGAACGGATGTGGATGGCTCAAGTATGTCCCTTCAAGGTTGAGGTTGCTCAACAAATTTTCCCCCATGCTTCAAATCTTGTGGGAGCTCCTTGAAGACATGCTATGATACCAATTGAAATATCTAGAGGGAGGTGAATAGAGATTTTAATAATTTTAATATTAATATAAAACTTAAATTTCAAAAGAGAAATAGACACAAAGAGAAGACACGATTTAGAGTGGTTTCACGCTTCGAATTGAAGGATGTCAGTCCACAACCCAATTGTCTCCAATTGGGATTTTGTAAGTGATCAATCTTATTACCTCTCAAGGAATTACAATAAAATACAACCACTTCATCTCAACCTCTTCTTTACTAGGACACAAAAGAGAACCCAAAGGAGAGGATGATGACCCACCTCCTCCACCTTGATGCAACCTTCACCTCCTTGAAGTAGCATCAATCACCTTGGAGAAGCCTACACACTTTGAAGTAGCTCCAAATGCCTAGGAGAAACATTCATGCCTTGAAGTATCTCCAATCACCTAGGAGAAGCCTTCTCACCTTGAAGTATCTCCGATCAAGCTCCCTCAGATAGCCTCCCACACTTGGAGTAGTCAAGGAGCACAATTATATCAACTTGGAGAAATAGATTGGAAGAAGGAAAGTTACATGAATCTAGTACAACACTTTATTCCTATATCAAGCATCAAACCTCATCACCACTTAAGATGGACGTTTCTAGATGGTGGCTAGGAGATTGTAGCTATAGGACACTAACTAAGAGCTCAAGGAAGAAGACAACAAGTGTATTTCATCTATGTCACTCTCTAGAATGATTGCTCAAGTGTAGCTTGTGTGTTATGGTTTCTAAAGGTCGCCTCTATATATAGGAATGCATTGTAGGTGACTAGGGTACTTTGAGGAGGACTCTATAGGGTTATAGGATGAGAAATAGCCATTAGAGTTGGATAAAATTAGGTGCAATGATGAACTTAGTCGAATGTAGAAAGAACAATCTAGAACCCAGTTCAGTCAACAAATTTTTCGACTGACCATGACTTGGTTGAGAATTCCTTTGACCGATCCTAAGTTGAATGCACATCTATTCCAATGGATATCCTTAACTACCGTCTACTTGGTCTAATGGTCACATTTTTTGGACCGAAAATGCGTCAGTCAACAATATTTTTGATAAAAAATGATTTTGAGCCCAAATGTGTAAGATTTTGACCAGTGCTCTGACTCCTCGATCAAGGTGGTTCTTATTCGACAACTTTCTCAACCAAAAGGTTTTCAGTTGACATTTTTCTCAATCCAAAAATCCATGTAAATTGGTTTGCAAAATTATGGAACACCTATCTACTGATTTTTCTAATAAAGGATAATAACTTTGACTCTAAGGGGAATCTAAAATCAGGGTTCTAGGTGGATAGGGAAAATATAACGCTTGATTTTACATGACTTCTAGGAACTTGTACATTATACACGTATACAAGTTATTACAAGTTGTATGAACATGTAATTACAAGCATTTGAGCATATTAACTTCATATATCCATTGAGTGTGATTTCCTTGAACCTTGAAATACTCAAGTAGCAAGTTAGATCCACAAGAATTAAATGTTTGTCATCATCAAAATAGAGGATACGCTAATGCCTAATTTAGACAGCATGTTGCTCATGTTGCTGACTATACTTAGAGTATATCAGGATATCATCTATGAATACAACCACAAATTGATCAAGATAGGGCCTAAACACCCTATTCATCAGATCCATGAAGGCTGTTGGTGCATTAGTTAGCCCAAATGACATAACTACAAACTCGTAATGACCATACTTAGTCCTAAAAGCTGACTTGGCCATGTCATCTGTCTTGATCCTCAACTGATGGTAACCTGATCTGAGGTGTATCTTTGTAAATACGGTGGAACCTCTGAACTGACAAAAAAGGTCATCAATCCTTGGAAATGGATACTTATTCTTTATTATCACTTTGCTAAACTATCAGTAGTCTATACATAACCTCATGGAACCATCTTTCTTCTTGACAAACAATACAAAAGCACCCCAAGGGGAAGTGCTTGGTCTAATAAAACCCTTCTCTAGTAGTTCCTGCAACTATTTCTTTAACTCTTACATCTCTGCTGGCGCCACTATGTATGATGATTGTGCTATGGGTTGCGTTCCAGAAACCAGATCGATCTCAAAGTTAATCTCTCTAGGAGGGGGAACACTAGGAAACTCTTCAGGAAAAACATCCTCAAACTCTCATACCAGTGGCACCTTGGGGATACTAGAACTCTTCCTCTTGGTATCAACAACATGGGATAATAAAGCCTTACACCCGTATCTCATCAACCGCTCTACTGTCATAGTTGAAATCAAACATGTAGGAAGAATCTTCTGATCACCTTGTAAGATCCATGAGACATCTTCATCATGGAACATCACCACCTTAGTACTACAGTCCAACACAACCTTGTATTTCTTCTAGGTATCCATCCCTAGGATTACATAAAAATGCATATCAAGTGGCAAAAGATCCACTTGAATGTTACATCCTAAGAAAGAAAGATCACAAGAAGAACACACTTTCCACAACTCAGCAGAACCAAACAAAGGAGTATCTAATCAAAGACTATCAAATCTATTACTAACAGGAAGATAACAATTATCTATCACATCTCTGGTGATAAAATAGTGCATCACACTCGGGTCAACTAGTACAGATACAAAATAAGAAGCAGACAAATCAGAATGAAATAACTCCATTTGACCTTACACAACCTGTGGGTTGATCACTATTGGGAAATATGGGCACAAAGAAAGGCATCATAATTTTTTTATTAATTCCTATTCCTCATAACAACAAGATCGCGTCAACTTCTATGAAATAGTAAAAATAGTTTAATGAGTTTATAACTGGTCTTGGAGCAAGTCCAGTGACTACAACTCATTGTAGTTGCAACTATTTTCTAGTTTCTCTTAGACAATGATGTGCACCATGGATGATAGACTGGACAACTACAATAGCAGCTCCTATGATCTCACCATGGACTGCAAACTAACATTGCCCTCCTAGAAGTTGCCAAAGGACTCTTGCCTCTAGAGTAGTCCACACAGACCACCTAGAAATCCTATTGTTCTAGTAGAATGGACAGGAAGGAGTGGTCTCTCCCGTTGGTGTAATAGCCACCAACTTGCTCTCCCATAATTGTTTCTCCATTGCTTTCCCTCCCTTTAGCGGGTAGAACTTGCTTGGGCTCTCTATTGGTTACCACAACCAGAGAGGACAACAATTGTCAAAGGTAATTGAGTTGCATTATGGGAAGCCCCTAGCACCCCTCTATTTATAGGTAGGGTTAGGGTCAGGGTTCCCAATTGAAGTGGGAGTGGAAGGGACCAAAAGATCTTGAATTTTCACAACATGCAAAATCCAAAATGATCATTTTGCAACTAAAATGATCATTTCACATGCGAGATGATCAGTTTGTGGCCCGAATTGGTTGTTTCACATGTTTCCTAATCACATATGAATTTAGCAAAATCATTTCCAATTAATACAAACATCAATTCCTTATTCCAATCAAATTGAGCAAGTGAAATGAGCAATCTTTCTCACAAATTTAGGAAAGGTACTAGAATCTTCGTTCGACCCATCCAAGATGATTGGTTCACCAAGTGAATCGGTTGTATCACCTAAGCTGATCAGTTCACCCAGTGAGCCAATCGGTAGGTGGCTAATTGGTGCAGAATTTTAGCCAATTCAGTTCCAATCAGCCTGACGCTCCAAATGGCCATGTCAACACTTGAGCCATTATTTGGCACTCCAAATGACCATCTCACTCTGTGAGTCAATAAGTTGGTAGTGCAGTCAACAGATGTGTTGCTTGAATTGAATACCTAAACACTTTAGTAATCAATCCAATTATCATTCAAGATTAAACTCCTCTTCTAGATGAGTTCCTTTGTTTCTGACCCTATATGTCCCATATCATGTTAACAATGAATGTGCATAACTTACTTATGACATTACAAGATGAGAGCGGTGCCTAGTTGCACATTAGTGCTACCCAAGTGAATGGAAAGTTGGAGAACAACTTCAACCTACAATCTATGTAAGGTGTCACAGTAACTGTATAATTCCTCTCTCTGATATCTAGAATGAACTCGAGGCATGGAATCGTCATCATCTCAACATTCAATCCATTTTCCTTGAACTAAGAGCAGACTGGCTGAGATAACGTGATTTAAATATCATAATTGATTCACATGTGCATGCACATGCATTTCTCAATCTCACTTATCAAGTGTCCAGGATATCAAACTCCAGTAGGAGGGACAAATCCCATCTATATCACTCACAGACAATATCCATGTGTCAAAGCTACCCAATCATCACCTTTATTGCAACCCATATTTTAGGATCATGTTTGATGATGTCAAAGTATACACAATGATATGGATGAGTATAATGAGTCCATGTCTAAGAATCACAATCACTACCTTCACTATGAGAGATGATTGTGACCACCAATGATGGTTTCCATGTGTCACTCTCGAGGTGGGTCCATCTGATGCACTATTCCCTAACATGTATATGTGTTCTTGGTTTGATATCACATATCATGACTAATGATATTCTTTCATCAACCAACCCATACTCTATGTATATCTACCTTCCACAATAACAACTTACTAGGGACATAATAAGAATATACATACTCTTAGCATCCATATGATCTCATTCTTTAAGTCACATACTTGAATACATACGTCATTGAGTATTGTTTTTTTTTTCATTTGTTGGGGGAAACCCACCCCCCTAGGTAGAGGCCGAGATAGCAGGGATGGTAAACCTGGGAGACCCATGCGTCCGCACACCAGTATCTCAATAAGTCGCATCAGAGGCCGACTAACATTGTGGAAAATTCACTTCCGAGCAACCCTTCCAGTGGGAGTCAAACCTAGGACCCTTCGTGAGGGGACGCGAGCTGCGACCAATGAGGATACTGCTCGCCAGCATTGAGTATTTCTATTCTTGAGACATTCATAATGTTTCCTCATTATCTCATAACTGAGTGAAACAAAAGGAATTGGAAGCTTGCCTTTATCAACATTAATCAAATCCTCTATGATATGTGCCATGTCAATCATCACATGATTGGCTCTCTGGGCATAGCTTACCAATAGACTCCCACATGCACTTAGAGCCAATCACCCACACATCTCATTCTTAGTGATCTTAACATGTTTACCATGTTTCTTCTATGCAAGTTCTAATCCAACAGATTAGCGATATTTTGCTTATTAGTCAGTATATTGCATGTTTCTTATCTCTTTGCTATGAGATGGAACTGTTGTAATATGGAATTTGGCATTCCTAGCCTAAGAAATAGATCCATTGTTGTCACAATATCATTACTGAGTCACTAATGGTTGGAACCCCTTTATTTCATCATATGAACTTCAAGATCCATACAATATCACCTTGTGTTCATAATACAAGTATACTCGGATTCTATTATAGAATAGTATTAATGGCTATTAGTTTGGAACCCTCCCAACTAACAACATTTTTCTATAAATCAAACATATTTTATTACGATCACTTTTGTCATTTTGAAGCTTGCATCGATGTAACCCTTTACACCCAACTCTTCATTTATTGCAATCCTTAATTACCAAACACAATTATCCTTATGTACTTCTCAAGTACTAATGTATGTCTTTAATGACATTTGAATAACCCTTATTGGAATTTAATATCATCTTGTCATGTCATATACATACTAGTTTATATGGGATAAGCACAGCTATAGCATTCATGATAGATCCATTATTACTGCATATGTCATATTATTCATGATATTTCCATTCTTTACAAGAATTGGACTATATGGTTCATAAGAGACTAATTTGGATTCTCTCTCAGTGAATACTTCCGTGCTAAACTCTTTCAACACCTTGCTATTGTATGTTCTCAAATTTATGTTATGAAACTTTCAAGAACTATCTCTATAGGTCTTGATCCCTATCTTATAGGATATTTCACCTAATCCTTCAATGATGGTGTTTTCATGCCAGTTCTCAATATTCACAACATTGAGACATCATTCCTCATCATATGTGGAATATTCATATATGCTCTCACTAAATATTTTGTAATCACATATGTCATCTTTTATCTTGATTTAACTCAAACTCTTTGACTATCTTGTCCAGTCAAAAAATCCCATCTTTGAGATACTTGTTCCAATCCCAGATTGAAAATTGTAATTTATAGACTTTATTTGCATTCTTGAAGTTATAAAAACTTTAGGTCATGTCACATACACATCCTATCATATATTCCTTTTAAGGAATCCAATTTCAATCTTCATATGCCAAATCTCTTAGTCTGCTATAACTACAACTATGATAATTGGTAAAGAAATTTATATCATGTTCAACAACTTGATCTAATTTGAAAAAATTTTCAATCAATTTTTCCTTTTATGTTATCCATGTAGGTCTTTTCCATAAGACCATATTGCACCAATTAGGTATTACCCCTTTAGGTGGCACTACCAAGGTCCTACCTTGATAGATTTATGGATTCCAAAATGGCTTTGAGACATTACACATATTATGGTTCATAATAGCTTATAGTTTATTAGTTGGCTCATCCTCTTATGACCAACTTGTCTGAGGTGCTAGATTCACAATCCTCCAATCTCATATATGTTCTACTAGAACTGTTTTGTTCTGTGTCACACGACAAACTTGAGATTCCACAACAACTTGTGATTCTCTTAGTTCTCATTATACCTCTTTGTTGACCTAAAACACTTCAAGTTCTACTATTAATCCCACTAATTCTTTAGGAACTTAGTTATCCTATCAACAAAACATTTTTTAATTGGATTGGGCTTAATAGTGACGTTCAACAGTTATGGTTTTGTCCAAACCTTTTTAAGAAATTATTTTCTCAATATACTAAGTTTCAATCCTTGAGACTTGTTGGCACATTCCCATGTCGTATCATGTATGATGTCTTATAACCATTTCGATGGTACATTATTTATTGATAGGTATATACTTATGAGGATATAAGAAGATTAGATTAATTGATCATCATATCATGACTCATCATGTTATAATTCCTTCATTCTGACACATCATCATGTTAAGATGGATTTGACTTGTAATACATTATCACAGTTCTTTCTTGAAGGTTCTCAAGGTATTGATGTTAATGTATCTCAAA